>JBBDHG010000189.1:802500-1510000 GCA_037951165.1 Lophius americanus | reverse complement strand
GCTGTCTCTCTGTGTAACAAATAAACTAATATCATCACATTTACATATTTGGAGAGGACGCTTGCGTCGCGTGTTCGCCGTTTCTCCGTCTGAACTATACTCTGAAGCGTCTTTGAGTTTACAGAGCGCTATAGAAGTGTAAAGTATTATTATTAAGAATTAGAATGGTGGCGTCCCTACTTTGTTTCCTGATACTTATATTTAATTTTTCAGTCATGCTTAGTTAACTCTGTGGTGCAGTGACCATGTACACCTACGTATCACATACTTCATGCACCCTCAATTGACGCGTGCATTAGACTATCCTACCAGGCACCGTAAAGCCTGGACTCTATAGCACCTTTAATCCTTGCATCCTCACCATTCCAGCCGCCTCCCTTTCATTCACACAAATTTATTCTGACTTGCTGCAACTGACTTACACAAATAAATAGAGACACACAAATGTATTTTTGAAATTCAAAAATCAATCAACTTCCTGTCTGTGGCACAGTCCTTCCGTCTGCTTGCTCTCACGTCTCTGTAAAACCTGTTAAACTCATTAATTCTTCACTTTGACGTTCAGAAAGCAAACAAATATTTCTCCAAGTTGTCTACACGTGATGAAGTGCAGCCACACACAACTCAGGCGGCGTCTCCATCTTGTTTCCTCAGAATCTGTCCAGTAAGCTTGCTCAGATGGCCTGTCAAGGAAACCTGTGCCACAGCTTTCAGTCCTTCAACACCTGTTACACCGACACGGGGCTGTGGGGACTCTACATGGTGTGTGAGCCAGGCACCATCGGCGACATGATGCACTACACTCAGATGGAATGGTGAGTAGGATGGGCACACCGGGGAACTGGTATGTTTTTTATACCTGCGGTCTCCTTGAATGTCTAAAAAAATGTTCTGAGATCAGTGTTTGAGATTTGTTAGGATGACGAGTACTGATGCTCTCCGACAGGATGTTTCTTTGCACGAATGTGACTGAGAGCGAGGTGGCACGAGCCAAAAATCTTCTTAAGACTAATATGCTCCTGCATCTGGATGGTAAGCTTGGATCACGTCGTTCTTAACTGATGGCTGTAAAAGAACAGTAGCATTTTTACCGATGTCGTTATGTTTATCTCCAGGTTCCACGCCTATCTGTGAAGACATTGGCAGACAGATGCTGTGCTACAGCCGCAGGATCCCTCTGCATGAGCTGGAGGCCAGGATCGATGTGAGTGGTCGTATCTCACCCACCAAAACGGCCCACATTTGATGTTATTATCCCTGACTTTAAGCTATCATCAACAAATCAGCTATGTCATTTCTTGAGGTTGAAGTGGGACACACTTGAAGCACCTTTTCAATTTAGGTCTGGTTTGGATTTAACAAAGATGTTACTACCATTTAAAGAGATAATCAAATGTTATTCTGACTTGTCAGTGGTTATAATGTTATGTTGGTGTACATATTAAATACCGTGGTATTTGAAGATGCCACCCACACATTTGGTCAGTAACTGACTCAAAAGCTCAGTTAAGTTTAAGTGAACTGTTCCTGACTTTTGAGGATTATGAATGAGAAGGGAATTTTTCGGATCTCAACATAAAAATGATTTTACAGTCATTAGTTGACTACAATTAATATGCTATTTAGAAGAACGAGCTAGTGCAATCTAAGAATTGCATTGTTATGTAACATAGACAAAAAGTGAAGCAGTGGAAATCAACTGTAAGACACTTGTGCTTAAAGGTAAATGATGGGGACACGGACTCTGGCTGCCCACACACTAGATAGAGCATGGATCCCTAAACTTTTCTCACTCTGGAGTAGTTTAGTATTAACAGTATTCTTGTGTAGGGTAGTAATCACAGAGACCCAGTTTGTTCCCAGTAACAACATGGACATGTGTTGAGGGAAAGTGACATCCTAAGTGTCAACGTTGTTCCACAATTTAGTTTGCACTGCATTCATGGCGGAAAATGCCACCTCCTTGAGAGATGTCATTGTAGGCAACGTTTGCAGTATTCTCGTGTTGATCACAAAATATTCAGCCATGACTTGGACCCAGAACGACAGCACGGATGTTTTTTCAGCCCACCATCATTTGCCAGCCCAGGGAGTTGATCTTCCTGCATTGACCCGCACCTTTTTCTGCCAGGGGCATTTAAAAACATTTCATCAATCCATTCCCTTGTATGTTAAGGTTCATTTGCTACTCATGCTTTTAATAAGCATTGTTCCTCAGACAGCTGAGGGATATTAATGTTAATTAATTACATTAGATCTTAAAAACCTAATGAGATGCAAATTTCCCCTCACCGTTATATATAAATAATCAAACTCCTGATGAGACATCAACCTGATTTAGCAGATTTCTCCTTGTTCAGCAGGAGTTGCGTTGACTGTATTTTTCAGTGAGACATGTTATGAGTTTGGGGTCTGCAGTTGATTAATTTAAATAGCTTTCTAAGACTCTAATGTGAATTCTGGGTATGACATTCTGGAACGTTTTTTCTGCCTCAACAGGCCATAGATGCCAAGACCATCAAGGATGTTTGCACCAAATATATCTTCAACAAGGCTCCTGCCATCGCAGCAGTTGGTATGTATCACACTTTCAAAGTGTTTCAGTAAAAGCCGTAGACACCCCTGCCTAACATGTAGTAGCTGACATTCTATGTGATCACGGAAATTTGTGATCAGACGTATCAGAAATACTCAGTTGATCCCCCAGGAGGATCAGAGCAGCTTCTGTTTACAGTCACTTCATTTCATGATGACACAGCTCTGTTGACAAAATTGACTGCGAGATCTGGGAATGTGGCAAGAAAAAAAATCTTGCACATGGATTAAACCAGATCTAAAAAACTGAAAATAAAACCCACATGGTCCAATACAGTCATCTTCATTCAGTGAAATATCCAATTTGTTCTTTGGTTTCAGGTCCGATTGAGCAGCTGCCAGACTACAACCAGATCCGCAGTGGAATGTTCTGGATGAGAAGCTGAGCCGCTCTGACACATCATCTGCATATGAACAAACGCAAAGTCTCCTTGTAGTATTTTTTTTTCTTCAGTTTTTATTATAAAATAAAGACAACACAATAATGTTAAAATAACACAGATGCTATTCTTTGTGGTTCTTGTCATTTTTTATTCTTGGCTGCCACCGGTCCCTGAGCAGCTTTCTTGGCTTTAACCATCTCGACCAGCTCCTGTTAGAGAAGTAAGGAAGTAGCATTAGAGTATTCTGGAGTCAACGGTCATAAGAGCAGTTTTAGCTCTAACAAAGTGGAAACGAAGCAGCAGGCCGTCTTACCTTGTATCTCTTCATACAGTCTTTCTTGTTTCTTCCCGGAACCACAGAAGCAATCTTCTCCCAGCGCTCCTGTGTGCTGACAGGGTAGGTCTTCAGGGCTTGTTCCAGAAGTTTCTGTTCTTCTGTAGTCCAGGCGGCAGCGTTACCATCACCGCCAGAGGCTTTAAGAAAACAGGGTTAATGTGGCACAAACATGTGAGCTCCATCTACACAGCCTTTTCAGGGCTGGGCTTGGTGGGTCTATATGCTGCCCCTATGTTATGTTAAACCATAGGGCCACACCTCTGAGACAGCAGGTAGTAACAGATTTTGAATCAGACATCTGTACAAACGCAAGACAGGGAGTGTGACATTTTAATGACATGATGTGGGTATGAACTTAAGACGTGAAAACTGCAAACCCAAAGAAGGAAATCAACTGGGTCTTCAAATTTGGGAGATTGCACAAATTATGGGGAGCGCTGAACAATTTGAGTGGAGGACAAGATTAACTGCCATGTAACAAGGAACTAAACTATTATTTTTGTTATTTTGCTATTACTATTGTTGTTTTTGATGCCCCTATCTTAACTCTAAACCTTTAGTAGCACAATTCCCTTACATTGACAAAAGAGTGTGGCCTCAGAGGAAATCGAACACTGTATGAATGTTGACCTCACTATGGATTCCTCAAATCATTTTCATCCCTCCAAAGTACAAATGAATCAATTGAAGCACTCAAACACGGACTCCAACACCTGTAGAACAGATTTACAGGATGGACTCACCATCAAATCTCTCTGAGGGCTGAGCATTGTCTACGGTTGTTGGTACTGATGTGTGCTCCTTCTTGAACTTCTCAAAGGCTTTCCTGTTGAGTTCATCTTTCTGTAGGGGATCTGTGGAGGTGAAAAACAGCATAGTGAATTCCAACCAATTATAATAGTGATTAGTCCTTAACCAGTGTTCAAATAGCCCCACAGAACTATTTGAACAGTGGTTAAGGACTCAAGTAAAGGGTTTGCTGTTTGCTGTTCTGCACATCTAACATCAAATGCCTGCTTACAAGGCTCACAATTGATTGAACTTTGAGTGGACCTTTTCCTGCTCGTGGCATTGCTCTGTGATTACAGTGATGCGTCAGTTCTACACTGAACGTTTTGACAGTTGTACTTTCTGCTTATTGTACAGCACTTACACTAATGCCTGATGTTAGTACTAAAGCTTTTCAACTTTTGTCAATAGTGGTTGCAAACAGCCTGTAGATGCATTACTGCCACCTGCTAAATACACAACTTTACTACTTATTTGCGCCGAGACAACAAAAATACAATTTAAAAGGACGAAGGGTTCTCCAACATGCAGCTCTGGCTACATATGTAACAACAAACGAGAACTCCCATAACTCCCCACATCACATATACACAACACCTACAGGTCATATTATGCATTACAAAGCTGCTGAATTGTTGTACTTCAGAAATGAGATTTCACATACGTCTGAATCAAGACTGCAATCTGTACGATTTGTCAGTTTCAAATGTATCCATCAGTGCTCAGACACTTCCAGACGACCTTTGTTGACATCGAATCTAAGATGGTAGGGACGGGTCATCATTTTTGACAAAAATATGCAGATGGTAGGAAGGTAGTGACGATTCAGCTAGTAAATAAAAAGCAGTTTCTCTGAGGTCATTAAATACGTAACTTCATCTGCTTTGGATGTTCCTTGTGTCTTGCTTGAATTATGACACAGCTGACCCCCCCCAATTATTTCCTGTGGTACCGCTCCAATTCATCCATATCTCTAAGCCTACACAAACAACGCAAATTCGAGCACGGGAAATGAGCCTTTAGTGGATACACAGGTGACTTGAAGCAGTAGTGCTGAATGCTGCGACCCTCTTTCAGAGCTAAAATCTGCAGCAGAAAACTAAACTAAACTGTATTTTATGACCTCACCTAGCCGTTGTAGATTCTTGGCTTTGTTGATGACGTCTTTTGCGTTCCTCTTCATGCCACTGGTGGAGTGTAGGTTCATATAGTTGGCAATAACTTCCCACCTAGAAAGACGAAATCAAATATTGCATCTGAATAAACTGGAAAAAACTGCTTGATCATATTTATTACATGTAGTATGGAAATCTATGGCACCGAACCAAATACTTCCTGGGATTAATAGTATTAGTTATTTTTGCATAATAAACGAAGAGAGAACATCGATCTGATGTCTGACACATGAAGTCTGTGCGTCAAGTTGGTTAAATGACGGGAAGGAAGTAAAAGAGGTTAAAATGTATTTTGCAGTCCTAAACAATCCAGCGACCTACACAGTTTAACAACACCTTGTAGGTTTCCACATATTGCCTTGCACATAAACTACACTACAGCGAGTGTGTGAATTGGGCACCGAGTGCTACTTCTATAATGTCTCTGAACATTGTGTGCGAGTGTCTACCTGGCATTGGTCCCAGCAGGGAACAGGTTGACGGCTTTGATGAGCAGCTGGAGATCATCCTCGTTCCAACCCTTCCCCCCGCTGCCACCTCCTCCTCCACCGGCCTGGTCAGCACAGCGAGCTGCCTGCCTTGCCTGGACCTCAGCCTCCTTCTCCTTCTGCAACTGAGTGTTCACTTCTTGCACCTGAATGGAAACAACAATACGTTTGTGAACTTGTGAGGACGTTTAATGTATGACCTGAAAGGTTGAGCTCACTGTCTTTACCTGATTATCCACGGCCGCCTTACTGTCGTCTTTTGAGCCTGAGGCCAGGATCTCATTCAGGGACTGAAGACTAGAAACAGACAAGTACCGTAAAATTATGGTCATTTACTTAAGACAATTTAAGGCTATGGTGGTCCTACATTACCATGATGTTAAAAGTATTTGACACCCCCCAAAATGCCAAAATCAAAGGAAATTTGAGACAATGGTTGAAATCTATCAATCTGGGAAGGGAGTGCTCATTCAGGAATTCACAGAAGATCCGGAGAAAACATCCAAGGAACTACAGACCTCACGCCTCCAAAAAGGTCAGAAGCCATAGCTCCACTATTCCAAAGGGCAAAAATTGAATCATGGGAAAGTTGTGAGGAGAAAGTCACTGCTAACACAAAGGACATTATTATTGGATTTTACCAACAACACAATTTGATGAACCTCAGAGCTTTTGGCAGGACCTTCTATGAATTGATAAATGGAAATTTAAACTGAATTTCGAAGACAGGGGTCCAGTTACATTTGGCGTAATCCAAACAAAGTATTCCACATTAGACTGAGGTCCAGACATGGAGATGGCAGTGGAGTGTTGTGGAGATGCTTTACTGCTTCAGTAACAGCATGACGGGCCATTAATGAGCGAAACACAAATTCCACTCTCTAGAAAATTCTGTAGGAGAATGTTGTGTCATCAGTCTGTGAGTTGAAGCTCATGCAGTGAAACAATGAACCCAAGCAGAAGAGGGAGTCTGGGGCTGAACCCCATTGAGATGACAGGATTGGAATTGAAAAGATCAGTTCTTTGTCACAAACCCTCCAATGGGGCGGCACTAAAGCAGTTCTGCAAAGAAGACTCGGCCAAAATTCCACCACAGTGATGTCAGAGACTGATCTCCAGTTATCACAGGTGTTTGGTTGCAGTTATTGTAGCTAAAAGAGGAACAGGATATTTAGTTTACAGGGCGAGTACTTTTTCACACTGCTGGTTTAGAGATTGGATAGTTTTTTTGCATTATTAAATAAATTGACAATTTAGAGCTTGGAATTTGTATTTACTGCAGGTGATTTGTTAAAATGTGTTCAATAATCCGTCACAGCATGTCTGAGATGCGCGCGCGCACACACAAAAAAAGATCAAAAATCAGGATCTCAGGAGGAATACCTTTGATCAGCATTGCATGTTACCATTATTCCTCCATTTTGTTGCCTGTACCTTGTCAGCTCAAGACGATCACAGAGCTTCTCCACCTCCTCCATCATTTTCACACTGTCAGATTCGTTCTCTGCAAAATAATTCCAGTTCTGTGGAAGGATGTAGCGACAACATTAAGTGAAGCCCTGTGACCCTTTGACTCAATCTATAAACGCCTCTGAGTTTGAACCTTGCAGGTAGTCCTGAGTTTCTGCCTCTCCTTCTTAATCGCCTTCTTTTGGATCTCCTTCTCTTTCTTGACCAGTTGGGCTGCCTGCTTGGCCTCCTCTTCCTCCTTCTCCTTTGCCAAGCGAGCTGCCTCCAGCTCCGCCTGCCGGGCCTGAAAGACACACAAAAAACTAACCGGTGAGTCTTTCACAAAAGAGTGGAAACTATGTCAAGTTGACCAAACCTAAACCCAATCCAAAAGTTCTCCTCTTTTGGTGAGGAAGGTACTGTGACATTAGACAGGTGAAAACTATTGTTACAGTAATTATATTAAATTGTTTATGGGAAAGTTTAAAAAAGTTGAAATATATACTATCAAATACTACTCAGGATCCTCCACCACAGGTGTATCTCACTCAACAAAGACTAAAGCCGATCACTGAGAGACACTTTGAGCCGTGTGTCTGGTCCCTCTACAGAAAGCATATTAGATGTTTACTGGCATTAAGCAATCTAAAGAGTAGAAGTAGATAAATATACGTGACAGCAAATATTCATAACCTGTATAATATCCAACCTTAGGTATTTTTTATATGTGAAAACAAACAAAAAGTAGAAAAAACTTGATAATACAATCAATAATAAAATAATAAATCAATAATTTACATATCAGAAATAAAAAATGAAACCGGAAGTTGTGGATGACCTCAAATTAGAGAACTTACTCGCTCCTTCTCCTCCTGCTCTTTCCTCTTGGCGTCTGCTTTAGCCTTCTTCTCAGATTCCTTCCTGGCTTTTTCTTCCTCTTTGAATTTCTTTATTCTGGGATCACAGCTGTAGGCTGTATCTGCAAGAAGCAATCAATTCAAAGTTTACAGCGGCCATGAAATTTTAGCTGATGGTTAATCATCATACAATCAATTGTGATGAATAATTTGCCATCCGCCTAGTTGATTGCACCATAAAGAGATAAATATAACCAAAGTCTAATAATGATGAATACACATTAATAATACCACCATTCTCCTCAGAGAGCTTCAGTAACCAATCCCCGGATGGACCAACAGCAGTCACCGCACAAGGTTCAGTGAACTTTAGTCATGTGGAGGTGGATTTTAGGGGGTTTGTTAAATTTTAGCATTAACCGTTTTGATGTAGATTTTACAAAACGCTTCGTCAAAGTTATTACGCTTTCCCTAATAGTGTGGATCAAAACCCAAATGTGCCTCCATGAGTGTGGAAAAACGATCAAAAGGAGGGGATCACATACAACTAGTCCAGTCTGTTGACGACTTGCCTGAAGCCGTCATTCCCTAGTGGTTATTGGACACACTGGTTATTATTAGCTGAATGTGAGGTCATTGGTGATGTCAGCGTAACAATGAGCTCTATGGCTATAGCGAAGAGCTGTGCAAGGTCATTGTTAATTTCATCTGAGCTGATCGATTCATATTAGCGTTTTTTCCCAGCCTTCATACATTCTTCATGCAACAGCTTGTGGTATAGTTAGTTGTGTAAAGCATTATTTGCAAATAACTTGCTCTTGGTTGATGTCCATCGCCATAAATCTGAACTACTTCCAAACAACGGATGATGATCGGCTTTTGGGAAAGATCTATTTTTTCTGCTCCTGTAGCCATTTATTTTTTTGTTGTGACTGTCTGCTTATTTCTTTCACGTTACCTGTCTGGACTATATCCTGGAAATGTTTGCACAGACACATTCAGTGCAGATAACAGCTGTGATTGATCAGGCGTTGGTTTTGGATAGCGATTTAAGACGTCAATATCGCTTGATTATGTTTATTTAATTGTGCGAAATCGTGATTGATATTCAAGTTATGTATACAGCCCAATCGTCTGGTACTGAAATACAACTTTATAATTAATTATTCTAAGTTCCATTCATTCTGCAGTGTGTGCTGCCACTGAGACTGTACCAACTAGTGTTCGTATTCTGTTCATCTCCTCCTTTTTCCTCTGAGCTCTGGAAGCTCGATTTTGCTTTTCGATCCATCTCCTCTCATCTCGACTGCAAAAGAGAGTTCAAGCACGTCAGTTAAAACACGCCACCTTATCTGTGTTTCAGTTGAACGCTCTGCCATCACACACACTAGCTTACCACTCAGCCTTTTCCTTTTCCTCTTCATCCAAGTAAGAGAATTCCCTCCAGGAGTCAAAGTCATACCTTTAAAAGACATCCAGGTTAAAACACCTTCCCTTCTCTAACTTCTGTTTTTGAAACAATCAATTCAATCAAATGAAACCTTTTTTTCAAATAAAACATCTCATTCTTACCAAAAAGAGTAAAAACTGTCGACCTCTTCAAAAGAGGACTCCACGGTCCCGAGTTTGGGAGCATGCTTTTTGGTTGACCATCTGGCATTTCTCTCGAAAACAGGAGCAAACACCTCAAAGAAGCTTTCTTTGCCTTCACTCTTTGAAGGTGCAGCGTTGTCAAAGGTTGGATCTACACTATCGAAGGCTCTCCTCTTCAAGGGGTCCGACAGGATTTCTATAGCTGCGGGTCGATGACAAACAGGGTAGTGACGGACTGTTCACAACCTCCTAAAATAAAACATTACCAAGTGTGCAACAGACCTTTTGTTATACAGGTGAAGTAGTCATTGTCTCCTTCTACAATCTGCTCTCCCGCAGCTTTCCTCTTGTCAGGATGGTGTTTCAAAACAATTGCTTTGTCTAATGATGAGGAACAGCAGAGATTGAAGTAGGTTATTTCAACCAAAAATATAAACAAACCATGAAGCAGGAGTAGATGGCGTACTTACGGGCAGCTTTGATTTGTTTCTGTGTGGCTTTGTATCTTAGATGGGGCAACCCGAGGACAGCGTAGTGATCTTGATTCTGACAAGCAAGTAAGAGTTAAAATGATGAGCTGATGTGTCACATTCATCAATAAGTAGTCACTAAATAAAACAAATGAGGTGTTGTTATTGCTAAATAAAACTACTGTCCCCAATGCAGAATGTTAATAGGAAAAAATCTAGAAATGTATTTTTTGATAAACTAGTTTATTCAGATTTCTGGCATGAGCAAAATACTCTTCAACTGAGTGGCGCCAAGTACACATACAAAATTAATCCTCTTAAACTTTTCTTCAGAGGGTTTCTTTTACGTGTAATATGTTTCTTATCAACATCAGAAAGACAAAATGATCCATGAAGACTTGTACACATTCAAGATAAGAGAAGATTATGCGTATTTGGCAGAAAGACTCCTGCATCAGCTCTGGAAAGTAACTGAGCCATACTTTCCAGTCTTTAGGATCAAGTGTTCGAAGCATCGGGTACTCCTCCAACTGAAACTCTTCATCTTCTGACTCCTCTGAGGTCTCCTCTTCATCCTCCAGTTCCTGGAAGGAGGCAGATGTTGTCCTGTTCCGTCGCTTCACATAAGCCTCAAACCATCTACCCACCGGCTCCACCTGGACCTGCACAGAGGCTGAAGGGGAATGTAACGGTGAGAACACCTACTGTTTCTCATCGGGTAAACAACATGGAGCTGGAGTTTAGTGCTGAATTTCTTTTATACCATTGGTGGTCTAAACATTTGTGTTTTGTAGAAATATTTGAGACAGCATAACAATGATCCTTTAAATTTGCCTAAAGAATTGTGACTGAGATTCTCAGTGTTTGCAGGTAGAATACAATTATGAGTGTGTTAATAAATGATGTTATCTTAGGTATTTCCCTCGTGTATTTTTATTTATCTATTCTCCATGTAAGACATCATAGAAATTTAATGGAAAATTTGCAGACATTTCTTAAATGAAATACGTTTTTATTTAATGTTAGATGGGCTGAGGATTTAATGAGGGAAATTATGATAATCTTTTACTCATGCAGATGCTTATAACTTAGAAAAATTTAAATGTAACAGCATTCCTGAATAATATTTAGGAAAAACAATAATAATAATAATACATTTAATTTATAATGCACTTTACATTTGGATCAAATCTCAAAGTGCTAAAACCATAATATCTGCTGTATTCAGCCGTTTAAATTGGTATTTAAATCCAGGTAGTGTAAGACAACTGATAAATGGACAGTTAACAAGATTTATTTCAATATATCATTGCTTTCAAAACTTCAGACCATACTTTCAAAATGATAGCAAATTTACATAGATGGTTTTGTGAACCTTTAAACCTCTATTTGAAGTGGAAACCCTATGCTAATTTGGTTATGATATGATTTGAAGATACAGAGGTAACGGTAATATGTTTAAGTATGTTAAATGATAAGAGCCGTTGATAAGGAAGTGTCCAACCGTTCTGATAAATCACTGCAGTAAGAGAAACCATGACTGGGCAGCACCACGTTTAAGTTAGTTGGGCAGTACTAAGTAAAATAGACACAACAAACCCATCACTTATAATGAACAGCATTGTTACTGTTCTAAACTTTAAAAATAGCTGATATATAGGTCAGTCCTTGCTGTCTGCTGTTCATCTGCAAGCTACCTAATGTAGCTATTTCCACCATAGAGAACATAAGTAGCTCTCGAGCTATCAGCCCTCCTCCGGCCTCTTTCTGCTTACCGGCAGCAGCTGCGTAGACAACCGTTTCATCACCGTCCAGCACTTCTAACAACATCTTGGCATAGGCCGCACAAAAATCCAGGTGACTGAACTATCAGGACACAGTTTTCTTAAGTGCTGAACTTTGTGACCCGCTCATTAACACACCACATGGGCCTCACTTCCCAGGAGTCCGGTGAAAAGGAGCACCGCTGCCACGCCGATAACGCCTCCGTGTTCACTACTACTGATCTTCAGTTCCGCTAATCCATGAAAACATTTTCTTTTTTTTTTTACCAACCAGCGCCTCTTGATGGAAAGCGTTTGCAAATCAAATAAAAGTTAAAAAACATTTAAATATATTTCCATGTAATATTTTAAAGATTAGATTTTTGATTGCGTCACATTCATGTTTTTTAGTTATAGTGCGTCCTAAATAAAATCCCTAATGATATTTCCGGTATAAGATTGGAACCAGCGGAAGTTGAAAGCTGCTGTGTAATGGTTCAGTGTTACTGAAGCGGCTTGGTGTTTCTTGACAAACAGTTTTATTTCCTCTAATAAATATGCCAGACTATTTGGGAGACGATCAGAGGAAGACTAAGGAAGAGGATAAGGATGACGCACCCATCAGAGGTATACTATTTATACACTTATAATTCTTTAATCGGTTATTTGCAAATAAATGAACGTCTGTGTTAGCTACACAAGCTAATGTTGGCTCTGATGGTCACTCTATCTGCTAGTAGATATCGGTTTTATTTATCACACGGATTCTTGAACCTAATTAATATTTAGGAAACTACTTACTCTGAAATGTTTTACTACATTTCAATAACCTCTGTTGCTTTGTAAGATAATAGTGCTAGCGGCCTAGCTGCAGCTAGCTGTTTCGTACTGCAGTCTCACTTTGAATGTTTTCATTCTCACAGCTTTGGATGAAGGTGACATAGCCCTCCTAAAAACATACGTAAGTATATCTGTAAAGCTTACACTCGTTGGCATCACTATTTAGAAAGGAGTGACAGTGGAAATATGTCATCTTATGTGTTGCTTGGTGTTTAGGGTCAGAGCACCTACTCCAGACAGATCAAACAAGTGGAGGATGACATCCAGCAGCTTCTCAAGAAGATCAACGAGCTCACAGGTGGGTGATTTAACCACAAATACAGTTGGAAGAACAGTGATCAACATCTATAGTGTATTGCCATTAATGGCAATGCATGCTGTTTGCAATAATCAAATGAATAAACAAGCCAAACAATAGATGAAACAACTCTTTTCATGTTTTTATCCACATTTATCTCTTGTTGCTGCTTTAAAGTTAAAGTTAAAAATAAATATATATTGATCTAAATTTACATCAAGGGCTCCATGCCTGAACTCTAAAAATGCTCACCACCCACAACCTTAAAGTTTTCCAGTGACTGAAAACCAAAGGAAAGAAATAGGTTTTTGGTTGCTTTTCTGCGGAGGTATGAAACCAAGTTAAAACTTGGTACCAATGGATCAGTGGTTAGTCTCAAGATGATGAAGCAGATGCTGAGAGGACCACCCTACCTACAGTGAAATATTGCGGTAGGTTTGTGATCTTCTAAGGGGTGCTTCGCTTCCAGCTCTAGAAACCTGCAGCATGAAGAGGGATCAATGGAGTCCATCAAGGATCAGGAGAGCTTAAAAGAAAACATCACCCCATCTTAGAGGAAGCTGAAACTTGGGCATTCCAATAGCACAATTATCCCAAATAGACCTATAAGTCCACCAACGCTTGGTTTCTTAAAAATTCGGGAATATTCTGGTGTGGCCACAATAGTCACCAGACTTGATTCACAGAGAAATTCTCTCTTGGGATTTGAAGAAGAATGAGGAATGGATAATGTTTCCTTGGCAACGGTGCCACTAGCTGGTGGCAGCAGGTAAAAGCAACAGGTCAAAGAAGCTCAAAGGTTTCTACAAAGCGCTAGAGATGCTTCTCTTCAGGGGTTTAATAAGTTAGAAGCTTAATTGGTCAGTAATATTACGTTTTGTTGTTTTTTGAGAATAACGTGTAAATTTTGTTTGTTTTTAAATCGGAAACAGTTGATAAATGGTATTGTTAAAGATAAACCTAATTAGTAATGCAGGTTTTCCCCCCAATGTAAATTCCTTTAACACTGTATGAAAACTGGTTGCTGTTTCTCAGATCGTCTCGGGTAACCACTGGGTTAGGATGTTATGACTGTATCACTGTTGTGTCACTTGGCTCTGACAGGCATTAAGGAGTCGGACACCGGGCTGGCTCCTCCAGCACTCTGGGATCTGGCTGCTGACAAACAGACTCTGCAGAGTGAACAGCCACTTCAGGTAGCAAGGTAAAGAAAACCGATTGATAAGACAAAATGATTAAACATTAATTTTATGGCAGAAATCCAAAACGATGTAGTTGTGTTTTTGGATTATTCTTTATCATAAAATGATAGTATTATTCTTTTTAAAGTTGTAAATATTTGTAGAAATTAGAATCGCTGTTGGCGTTCACATCAACCTTTATCACTTCTTACAGATTAAAAAAAAAAAATTGCCCTGATTATTCAGAAATGTTTCTTTCAAGTTTCAAAAATGTCTTTGAAAGACAACCCAACATTTTTTTTGTGTTATTCAAACAGATGCACAAAGATCATCAATGCAGACTCTGAGGACCCCAAATACATTATCAATGTCAAACAGTTTGCCAAGTTTGTGGTGGACCTGAGCGACCAGGTGGCCCCTACTGACATCGAGGAGGGCATGCGAGTCGGGTGAGGCACAAAAGTCTCAATTATAATGAGACTGTCAGACTTTTCATAAGTGACATGTCATTCATCTTTTGAAAAGTCTGTTGAATTTACTATATTCTATGTTCTTCTAGTGTTGACAGAAACAAATACCAGATCCACATTCCTCTGCCTCCTAAGATTGACCCAACAGTCACCATGATGCAGGTATGAAACTACCCAATATGACAATGTTCGTCAAGAAGTCTGGCATTAGGATTTTATCTCCAACCACAGAGTAGGGTTACCCTACTGCTTACTCCAGTTTCAATATTTTTACTTTTCTAGCTACATTTGAGAATATTTACATCAGTTTGCTCCCCTATGATCTATTCACATCCGTACAGGGAAACACAAATTTGCTTCTTTTTTTTTAAGAAAAAATCCAAAAACACATATTAGTCACAGGAGTCATAAAGATACAACTTTTCTAATTGTGTATACATTTTATCAGGCATTGGCACTACAGCAAATTCCCATCTCCTAAGAAACAGCTGGACAGAATCAATACATAAACATACATATAAGATTTTTATTTTTGCTGCTGATTTGTATTTGTTCCATATAGGAGTATCCTTAACTAGTCATAATCTTTATACCCAGAAATAACATGTTAGTTGATTCTTTGTCACAAACACTTGGTTGTCATGTTGTAGGTGGAGGAGAAGCCGGATGTGACCTACAGTGATGTTGGTGGATGTAAGGAGCAGATTGAGAAACTGAGGGAAGTGGTTGAGACCCCGCTGCTACATGTGAGTGTCTGAGTGAAAAATCCTAGAGCTGGATCACGGCGATACAGAACATCTATCCCAACTTTACTCAGATCCACTGTCCACAGCTGCCTTCGTACTCCTTTCACAGGATGAATAATATTTTTGTCCTCTTCTCTCCAGCCGGAAAGATTTGTCAATCTGGGTATTGAACCTCCTAAAGGTGTGCTGCTGTTTGGGCCCCCCGGCACAGGAAAGACTCTGTGTGCCCGTGCCGTAGCTAACAGGACTGACGCCTGCTTCATTAGAGTCATCGGTTCAGAGCTGGTGCAGAAGTATGTTGGAGAGGTGAGTCTGGAAAATGCATCAAGTACGAAGTACTTCAGCTGTTAAGAGTCCTGATAAACATGAACATCTATGTGGCAGGGTGCCAGGATGGTCCGTGAACTGTTCGAGATGGCCAGGACCAAAAAGGCCTGTCTGATCTTCTTTGATGAAATTGACGCCATTGGAGGCAAGGCACTTTACCTCACTGTCTAGAATGTTTATCTTAATTTAAATGTCTGTGTTATGACAACTTGAAACAATGTTAACATTGCTGCTCCTGTAATTCAAGTTTAAAATCCATCCGAAAGTTACCCACCTAATATTAATATTGTTTTAGCCCGTCAAAGTATCGTGTACTGATTCATGGAGTAACAATTGTTGTTTGCCTAAGAACAAATCAATTCAGTCATGAGTAAACTATCTGTTTTGACACTCCCTTGGTTAACATGAACACTCTTTCTGAAACAACAATAACATTAGAAGACTCAGACTATTAAATAAGTTCAATTTGGCAGTAATTGATCAACTAGAATCACTTCACTAGAATCAGAACTCAGTCATACACACATAAATTAGTTTAAAAGTACACCGTTATTTACCTTTATTGTGGTATAAGATCACATCAGGATTCATTTTTTTTGTATTTAATTATACTACTTCAGAATTTATTTATTTTTGCAGAATCCCCTTAAATAAACAAGACTGAATTATTAGAATGACTATTCCCATGAAGATGAAAACTGGTCTCTTTGAACCTGTCAGGTGCTCGATTTGATGATGGTGCTGGTGGGGACAATGAGGTCCAGAGGACAATGCTGGAGCTCATCAACCAGCTGGACGGCTTCGACCCACGAGGCAACATCAAGGTGCTGATGGCCACCAATAGACCGGACACCCTGGACCCCGCCCTGATGAGACCTGGACGTCTGGACAGGAAGATTGAGTTCAGCTTGCCCGACCTGGAGGTGAGCGGAGCATTAGCTGAAGACATATTCTCATAAATCTGGACATGATTAAATATGAAACTGGATTGTTTTTTTGTTCCCAACTCATCCTTGTTTTATGTAACAGGGTCGCACTCACATCTTTAAGATCCACGCTCGCTCCATGAGTGTGGAAAGAGACATTCGCTTTGAGCTGCTGGCTCGCCTCTGTCCCAACAGCACCGGTAAGACTCACACAGGAGCATTCAGTCCAACTTTTTTCTTCTCCAGTCTCCATTTCCCCACTACGTCTTTCACCTCACCCGTGAGCCTCTTTACTTCTGTTGCTCCATTTCAGTCTTCCCTATTATTTCTGCACTAGTGAAAGACTGATGTGTGGCCACCAGGGCGCACTGCAACGTCTTTTTGTAGATGACTAATCAAAACCGCCTCCAAAGGAAGTGTTTTTTTTATGTTGCGAACAGGATGAGGATGTTGAATTTCTGTAGATTTGCTCCAAAACTGTTAATTTTTTTAAAACTTTCTCCACACATCTACCAAGCACTGAATTGGTACCTATTATTATTTAGCTGTTTTTACATTTTAAGCATTTATTTTTTTTAAATTGAACTTTCTCATATGTATAATTAACAGGGATAATCACCCATGCTTAAGACTTGAATTTTTTTACTTTATGAAAACAAGCTGGTTTCCTGACCAGTGAATTACTGGTGTGTGGCTATTAAAGTGCACACACCAGTTGCCAGTGCTGAGTGACCCGTTTTTTCACTCAGCAGCCATAACATAATAGCCACCGATGGATGAAAGGTATGATATTGAAGCTCTCATTACCAAAGCATCCGTCAGTGGGTGGGATATAATAGGCAAAAGGTAAATATTTTTTCCTTATGTTGATATTGAAACAAGAAAAATGTAAGAATCGGAGACTTTGACAAGGTGGTTTTGTTTGGATGAATTTGTCTGTTTAACTTAATATAAAATATTTTAAGAAAAGTATAAACACGCTTACTTCAGAGCTGTTTTGGTGGAAAGCGGGAACCTAGAGAATTTAAAGCAAGTGGTTTTATTGTTGGTGTATCTTCATCACAAAGCTGGAAAACTGATTTGTTGTAACAAATCATGTTAGATGTTTTAGATGACTTAGGTGAACTTCATCTAACATGTCAGTGGTGTGAGGGCAGCTTCTGTGGAATATTTAGTTTTTTTTATTTACTCAAACTCTCATACGTTACGTGTTTTTACCGTCCATCGGGACATTGTCATGGGAGAATCGCAGCTTAAAAATCTCAAACTAATGTTTTTGCCACAAGAATTTTACGCAGTGTTTCCCGTTTTGTCCTAGAAGTGGCTTTGTAAGCAGAATTTGTTTCCTTCCAGGTGCCGAGATCCGCAGTGTATGCACAGAGGCCGGCATGTTTGCCATTAGAGCTCGCAGGAAGATCGCCACAGAGAAAGACTTCCTGGAAGCCGTTAACAAGGTCATCAAGTCCTACGCCAAGTTCAGCGCCACGCCCAGATACATGACTTACAACTGAGAGGGAATGAGTTTCCATGTTTGCGTTTTAATGTTAGAAGAAGCAGAGAACGGAAGTTTAAAAAAAAAAAAGTCCTTTTGTCCACTTGAAATAAAATTTATTCCAAAG
Organism: Lophius americanus; assembly: GCA_037951165.1. Classification (NCBI taxonomy): domain Eukaryota; kingdom Metazoa; phylum Chordata; class Actinopteri; order Lophiiformes; family Lophiidae; genus Lophius; species Lophius americanus. Next base: position 1,491,694 of record JBBDHG010000189.1, on the reverse strand, counting down.
TTAAGTCTTTCTGCTTTGTGTAATTGTTTAAAATAACACCATGGTAACTCCTGTGTTTACAATGACAGCACAACAAATACAAAAATGTGCACCAGAGTGTAAAATATAGTGTCTAACTCCAACAGCAGTGTAACAAACGTACATCGACCAGTGACGGCACTCAAACATGGGTGAAAATAATCCATCAGGATCAGGACTCCTCACCAGAAAAAACACATAACAGAATGATGATGGCAGCAGGTTTCAGACAAATCCCTCCTCTTACTGGACTCTAACAGGAGTAGTATCAGGAATTTGATTTAAATTACTAAACTCAGAATTCACTGGATGCTTACGCAATGTCTGATTGTATAAAAGCCTTAAAAGTTCTCCTTGCGGGTCTGGGCACGTAAGACTCTAGGACACTCCTCAGAGGAGGAAACATCCACCTGGGCTACGATCGCTGTGGTGATGCAAGATCTCCTGCAGATGTGTGCTGTCTGTCCTTGGTTCTAGACGTCCTTTTCCTCCTCAGGTGGTTCCGTTACTCGGAGCCGCTGGTCTATTGAAATGTTGACAGTGCAGAACAGCATCATGGACAGTGGGGAACATCATCTCTTGGGTCATGACCCCAGTGAAGAACTGCAGGGTGTCCAACTCCGACAAAAGGCTTCCTTGAAGATCAGAACAGATATGGATCAGGTGTAAGCATTAAATTTATCTGGATAGAATGTTTAATAAAATTTTTCTTCTAAAATAAATCAAAAATTATAACACGGCATTTTCGATGAGTTAAATAAAACAAGGTTTAAATATCATTTTAATGGAAAAACATGACTAGACAAGAGCACCAATGCTCAATGGTACTAAAGTAGTTGTAAATCCTAAGTTTACTTAGGATAAACTAAGTACATTAGTTTAAAATTAGATTTACTCTTGACCAAGACCCAAATTTCCTGCAAGTTCATTTACTAGTTTTTCATTAATCCTGTTTGATGAGCAAACACACCATGAAACAAAATGACACGAGTGAAGAGATGATTGGTCTGGCGGAGGTATTAAATTGAGTTCAATACCTCCTACTCCTTTGACTGCAGTGTAATGGAGTTATATTGGTAACTTACGGCTGCAGCTTGATATGACCACTCTCACGTCCACTGCTGCATATTCCTTAATAACCTGCAGATACAGACAGCCAGTCAGGTCAAACCGCTGAACATCAGGACAACTTTAGCCACACCGGAATGAGATTAGTTAACATCTAGACTTGTAGGGAAGAACCCGTAGGTGAGAATGTCGCCTAAAAAAGGAGAACCTGTTTGATGGCTTTGGCTCCCACGGAGTCGATGAAGCAGGCAGATGTCCAGTCCAGGATTATGGAGTGGACTGTGCTTAGAGGTTCAAGGAAGATGACCTCCTCCAGGTCTGAATCGCTGCGTCCCTCCTCCAACTGGCCGTTCCTCTGCTCCTCCACCACATGGTTAGAATGCAAAACCTCATCGGCCACTTTCTGCACCTCATGCTGGAACACATCACAAACACATCATTTAGGATTTGGACAAAAGGGAGAGTTCCCCACAGTATTAACCACATAATTTAATCATAGTAATTCAAGTACTGCTTGTTAGGCTCTGTGATCCGAGACACCACATTCATTAAAAACCTCTGGATCTGAACAGCAGCCTGGAAAACATGTTGCGGTTATTTATACTGTCAACAAAGCAGGTGATTTGCATGAGATTCAAGCAGACAACTCACTTTGGCGCAAGTGTTCAGGGGAGAGTTGTGGTTGCCGTTTCTCTTCTCCCTCAGTTTAATTAGTTTTTTCCGGGCAGCTTTTAAGTGATCAGGATTTACCCCGGTCTGTAAACACAGCAACAGTACAGTTTTTAATTTCCTTTATAGCAGCTTAATTCTAGCCAGCACTTATATGGCTGTGTTTGATTTATAGAGCCCTATCATGACATAAGACATATCAGGCTTTCTGGTTTCTAACGGTTCAAAAATGAATCGAATTTTCAGCAGTCTTTTACTCACTAACTTATATGATCTCATGTAAAAGTCATTTCTTGAAGAGGACCCCTTTTCTCTAACCAATGGAGACTTTTCCACTTTGAGTTCAGTCCTTCTCAGATGAGCTCAGGTCCAGAAAAAGTCCGTACATTGTCTGGAAGTCGTGGTCATGTATGGGCTGCAATGTCGTAACGTAATTTGTAGATACAGTCAACGGCTCTACGAGTGTAAAAGTACATTCAGTGTAACATGTAGGCCAACATAGAGTAGACTTAACTATCCAGGGGGCGTACTCAAAACTGCAGAGATGCTGGACACTTCTCAGTATCAATGGCTGCCACCATGGCTATGTAGCAGAGGACTTTTTACAGCTTGAGAAAATTGCAGCGGTGATCGTCAAAGCAACAAAAGTGCAATATAGAAAAGTATTAATCTGTTCCCTTTTAGAAAAGTGAAAAAACAGGCAGATATTTTGGAAAATGACATGACGTTTGTGGTCAATGATCTTCCTTCCTCTCCTTTAAATGCACTGCAGATATGTGCAATTTAAGACAAAACTATGGTTTTGAAATTCATGCACTACGCAAGTTTAGTATACAACATGGTAGGACACTAACTCTTCAGTTCGTCCAGTCCTGACTATTTTGGAACTGGGGTTGTGAAATTATCTGCTCACAGGCACATAGTTTTCACATCCAAATACAGTATGTACCTGGTTAACAGTAGTGACAGCGTTAACAATGACAACAATTACATTTAAACTTTATTGTTTAAATGATCAAAGGCAGCTTTTGTATGTAAAACAGATTCAAACTCTTTCCTCCTCCATACATGTTAATGATAAACCACTATCTTACCATATCTTATCATACATGACTGAAAACACACACACACACAGAGCGGCGCGTATTACCTTCTCCTTGAGGGCGTTCACATAAAGGTCACTGTTAGCAAAGTAGATGGAAGAGTTGGAATGGAAAATCTTAATCCCCTCGTATTCATCTGCCTGGGAACAAAAACATCAATTAAATGTGCTCAGAGCCCAGATCATCAAACTCAGTGTCACATTCCCCTCCTGTGTTCAGGCTTCTTTTCAAACAGACTCACCTCTTCATACTCCTCTACATCAAAGTACAGCCCTGTACCGGCAACATGGCCCAGGACAGCACTCCGAGGGCTGAAGGAGAAGGAAAGTATATGAACACATTATTCTTCTTCCAGCAGGCTTAGAGCACCAGCCAAACCTGCTCGGCCTGATTTTTTTACATGCCCATTTCCTGCAAAGGGCTGTGGGATATCTTGTCATCGTGTTACAGACGCACTAGAGCCACATCATTATGTCACACAGACACTAGAGCTACGTCATTATGTCAGATACACTAGAGCTACGTCATTATGTCACAGAGACACTAGAGCTACGTCATTATGTCACAGAGACACTAGAGCTACGTCATTATGTCACAGAGACACTAGAGCTACTTCATTATGTCACAGAGACACTAGAGCTACGTCATTATGTCACAGAGACACTAGAGCTACGTCATAATGTCACAGAGACACTAGAGCTACGTCATTATGTCACAGAGACACTAGAGCTACGTCATAATGTCGAAGAGACACTAGAGCTACGTCATTATGTAACAGAGACACTAGAGCTACGTCATAATGTCAGAGACACTAGAGCTACGTCATTATGTCACAGAGACACTAGAGCTACGTCATTATGTCACAGAGACACTAGATCCACGTCATTATGTCACAGAGACACTAGATCCACGTCATTATGTCAAAGAGACACTAGATCCACGTCATTATGTCACAGAGACACTAGATCCACGTTATTATGTCACAGAGACACTAGATCCACGTCATTATGTCACAGAGACACTAGAGCTACGTCATTATGTCACAGAGACACTAGATCCACGTCATTATGTCACAGAGACACTAGATCCACGTCATTATGTCACAGAGAAACTAGATCCACGTCATTATGTCACAGAGACACTAGATCCACGTCATTATGTCACAGAGACACTAGATCCACGTCATTATGTCACAGACACTAGATCCACGTCATTATGTCACAGAGACACTACATCCACGTCATTATGTCACAGAGACACTAGATCCACGTCATTATGTCACAGAGACACTAGATCCACGTCATTATGTCACAGAGACACTAGATCCACGTCATTATGTCACAGAGACACTAGATCCACGTCATTATGTCACAGAGACACTAGATCCGAGTGGCTATTATTACAGTAGTTTTCAGCAGCACTATTCAACCAGTTGTCTTTAGAACTTGACCCTTTCATAATCCACTCTGTTGTAATGTGTAATGTCCGGATGTGAAGTGACCTAAACTGGGATGTAGGATTTAGGTCATATAACAAAGCGGCAATGTGGAACGTTGATTGTTCAATGAATAAGGCAAACAGATTATGTGATAGGAACAAAAGTAAAGAATTCCATCAGTACCTCTGGGTTCTGTAGATGACTGTCAGTAAGGCGAATGTGATGGCCACCAGAAGGCCATAATCCAGACCCAACAGCACAGAAGCTACCAATGCAACCAGCCAGATAGCCTGAGGAGAAATAGAATAAAGAGAAATATAGGAACATGAAAACAAACTGCTACGTCCTTTTCTCTACAACTGAGAGGGAAAAACGTGTTTTCTCTGACATTTAATCAAACAAACATCTATTGCTATATCAAAATCACAAACCCTGGAATCAGTTCTTATAAAACCTTGAACAAAGATATACATCAGCTAAAGACAGGAATGCAAGATTTGTAATCTAAGATCACATCATGCTAATAGGTCAGAACTTTAGAAGGGGAACAACTATACTGACTGAACAGTGATTACATTAGATTGCCCTCTATGATTTGGTTCTTCAGAAATTTAGTCTTGTGTCTTGAAGCTCTGTTTGTCCACTGCTAAAATAGAGACTGATAATTAAAGCCGATGGCAAAGAAAAAGAAAGCAGACTATCCTGTTTCTGCTGTACATCTCAGGTCTTCACAAAACTAAACATATTTACTAAAATTAACCCGTGACTTCCTCTCAAAGACCGGAAGTGGATAATTTCAGTAAAAGAAATAAAAACACAAAATTCACACAGAAAAAGACAAAACAGCTCAAACAGAAATTTGTTATTGATGCACTCAAGAGGAGGATTGAGGCCTGTTTCTCGGCATTTTGTGTTAACAACACCTCAAAATACCTCTTCCTGCTCCGGATAAGATGGACTCTCATTTAATGAAGTCAGAAATTGCATTCACATCTGTCCAGACTACAATCACCAGTCAGCCATAACATTATCACCACTGACAGATGAAATGAATGACTGTGATTACCTGTTGTCTATATGCCCACTAGGAGTGGGTTGGATAAATTAAGCAGGAAGTAAACATTTTTGTCCTGAAGCTGATGTTGGAAGCTGGAAACATCAATAAGAAAAAGGATCCAAAAGACTTTGACAAGGAGGAGATTGTGATGGCAAGACTATTGGGTCAGCGCATCTCTGTGACTGCTTTGATTTGTTTTCCCGGTCTGCAATGGTAAATACCTACCAAAGTGGTCTAATGAAGGATAACTGTGACCGGCACCCAAGGCTTGTTGATTTATTTGGGGAATGGCGGCTAGGGGAGCTACTGTAGCATAAAAATTGTGGAAAAAGTTAATGCTGGTTCAGACAGAAAAGCGTAAGATCGACAAATGTATGGAAATGTGCAGCCGCGAACCACGGACTACTGCCAGAAGTGCCTACGGGCATGCAGGCATGAAGTGTATTAATGGGAGTAATAGAAAAAGGTAACTTTGTTTGCTTAATCCCATTTTACAGATTATGGGGGAGATCCAGAATTTTCCTCTTCAACAGTCCAAGATAGAATGTTTGTTTTACAGTACTTCCATTTACTATGAGTAAACTAACACACAGATTTTTTGATATTGCCAAATCACAACAAATGTCATCTCAAGGCACCTTCCAAGAGCTGTGAGCATGACTAAACTGTAGTCTAAATCCTTCTCTATTCCCCCATGAGATAGACCATGGAGACAGTGGTGAGGAAAAACGGCCTCTAACGGCAGAAACCTCGAGCAGTTCCTAAGTCAGGGTGCAAAGCCTTCTGCTTTGACCGGCTGGGTTGAGAGAGAGAGTGCAAGAGAGGGTGAGTGAAAGCAAGGGGGAAGGTGGGGAAGGGACCCGGACTTCCACGGTATCACCTAGTTGGGGCAAGGTAAGGACGAACCGTCCCTCTATTTTGAACCCTCTGAAACAGGGCTTTGTAGAACGCTTAAGTCAGTTACACATAACTTACTTGACAGAATATGCTGAAATATGGTAGAGGGGTGGGGGCATGTGCCAACAAAGTATCATTACATTTTGGTGTAAGGGGAGGAATCTTTTAAGCCTAAGGGAAGACAATTGAGGGAATTTGAGGGACATTTGAGCCTTGGTGCGGGTATTCACTCTCCGGAGTGTCTGGAAGCTAAACTCTGTGCCAATGTGATCAAATGACCTTAGACTCTGTATTTCCTCTCCTTACATGTTTTGACCCAGGTAGGCCGATCGGTGAATCGATTGGTTTGTGTGCAGGATTATCCAAAATCTACAGGATAGATTTTCCAAGTTGGTGGAAAGAGGGGCTGTGGGGTGGGATAAAACCCAGAAACTATTGCTGCAGATACTGTCAGATGTGCAAATCGTTTCTGGCATATGATTTCTTGAGTGTTTTGTGAGGTCGAAATGATTTTCCCTCCAAAATCGATCAATCTATTTATTTGGCCCAAATTTGAAGATAAGGTATTCCTGAGATAGATTTTCACATGAATGAAAAGAACAACCCAGTAACATAATACTATGGACCAGGGCTGGTGTTGCCGGAGATGCACAATAAAATAAGTCCGCTTTCAAGCATTGTATGTAATACACATTCGTCTTTTAATCTTTCCTACACTAGCAGTGACGCACCTCAAAAGACAGATACGCATATGTAACGGTACCTTGTGAAGTTTACAGAGACTGGATAACCCAGGAGGGAAAAACACTTAGACGAAATGCCCTCTACTTAAACAGGAACCTCGTTAGACATTGTGGCAAAATCAAGTCTGAAATTTGTTGTGATGCTCTGATTTACCATGAAGCCTGGGCCTCCACCTAATTACAAATATCCAAAGAAATCAAGACAAAGTGCAGAACAAATCTGGATCAACTCATTTACACTTCAGGTTTTCGAGCTCCGCTGCATAGTGACGGTTATTTTGTTGAGTTTCATTCGACAGACTGACCAGTTCTATCTTGCTGGTCCTCCAAAGAGCAGGAATGTCTCGGAACTGTTTGAACATCCCCAACAGGTTCACCATGATGATGGCAGCCAGCGCAGTCTATGACACAACAGAGATTAATACAACATGAGAACCACTTCAGGTTATAAAAAGGAAGCATTACCGGTTTATAAAATATTTCCACCTTACACCCCAAACTGACAGAAAGAATTAGGAAGCACTGCTTCATCAACCTACCTGAGGAAGTGGCTGGAATACGAAACCGATGGCCACCACAACCAGCAGCACCACGAGAGACGATAACAGCCCTGCGATCTGTACACAAACACAATAGAAACTGTCAGCATCATCTCTCATTCAGAGGGTTGAACTACTAACATGAACGACTCCATGTCCAGGACTGACCTTTTGAAATCACCATACAATTATCGGTGGATACGTTTTACTTGAGGGATGTTGTCTTGGGAATTGGGAACTCTAAACTGCTCCAAGCAGGTTATCTTCATTTTCTACTCATTACTCTACGTTGATGGAAGTCCTGCAGTCTGACTACTTTAGGGAGTTTATTTAGCAAGACAGTTTCTGAAATGTAGAAATTAATGTGTATAATCAGTTGGTCTTGCCATTGTTTTGACATATTTAGAAATTGCTGTAGTCTATTACAATGGCTTTCAAAATTCAACCTTAGAAGTAAAAAATACATAATACATAACAAGGTTGTTAAATAACACTTTCAGCACTTTTTTACTGTTCAAATGGTTGAAAATATTGAATAGCATTTGAGATCTACTCTGGAAACTACACCAACAACCAGACTGAGGCAAAGTCCGTATTGTTATCATGGAAATAGAAAAAAATAAAAACTTCCAAAACAGGTTACTTGTCAGAACTTAGTAGTTGGGTGTAGAAAATTTGATGTAATATTACGGTTTTGAGATTTTCTCCGCAAGCTCAAAACCCAGGAGTAACCCATGAGTAAAAAGATTAAACATCTCTGATATTTATAAGTCAAGACATTTAGATCAGTATTATTGTTTCTCCTAAATAGGCCAGTCACAGCAGTGCCTCCTTTAAGTCTGGCTAAGGGTGATTAATGGTTGATTGGGGGCAAAAATCTGATTCATGGTTTGTTTGTTTTTTTGAATATTTTGATTGTATTTTGACCTTGATCATGTCGTCCACTACAGGAAGAATATGTGACAAGCGGGCATTTCTGTGTTGTGAAGACGCTGACCCACTTTTCAGAGTATATTATATATATTCAGACAACATTGATTTTCTTTTCTTGTAAATTGAAATATAAACTTACCACTCAAAGTCTTAGAATATAAGCCCACTACCCCACTGTGTTTTCTAAGCCTAAAATGACTCTAATATTCCCTTGAACCTTACATCGCCAATATTTTACTGGGTTGGCTGTTTAGGGCCAACAAGCCTCTTTAGCTCAATTTGCCACCATATTGTTTTACCAAACAATATCCCCCCTTTTATGTAAATGCCAACCAATCCCTGATTATTTCACATCTCTTTCAGAGTCATAGTAACATCAAACTCTGAATTAATCTGGGTTTTTCTACCCTCGACTTTCCTTGATAATAGAGAGTTAAATTGGAGTCAACTAAACTCGTACAACCCTCTGGTTTTCAGTTTAATTAACCCCCTGTAGTGGAATAGTGTGTGCGTATGTCTGACCTGTGTTTTTCCACCAGTGCTTTCCTGCACGAGGCTCCTTGACATTGAGCAGGTGATGGCAAAGGTTTGGAAGAAAGAGCTGATGAAGTTGCACAGGCCAAGGGCGATGAGCTCCTGAAACACAAATGTTTGTTCTCCGATGTTGACGGTTATCTTTCACAAACTCCAAAAAGGTCAGCTATGACATCAAGCGCAGACGGGTCAAACACACTTATCTGACGTAACACTAGCTTCTAAGTTCCTGACCGATAGGCCTGATTTTATATCGCTCAGCGTATTCTGTGGACTAAAGTATAGACATATAGGGGTATTTACTTAACACATCCCACCACTGTTTGATATCCTTTTCAAAGGCAGGATGAAGGAAAACCAAACACAGCCAAGTTCTTAATTTGCTCCCTCTCTCAAAAAACTCTGGATATTTACTGTATGTGCACTGCAGTAACCCGGTTACTGTGAATCCATTCGTAACTGCAGCAGAACATCAAGTCGGAACAGCTCCACCTCACAGAGACAGATATCCCGCGGACCTTCCCCGCTAACCTTTACCTCTTCCCACCCCCACTTCCAGTCACCTTCAACTCAACCACTCACTTACAGTAAGTGATAGTGACTCACCTCCATCGTCATTCACATTTTATGACGCTATAAAGGATGTTCAATTACAAAAAAAACCTGGACCAGGACAGAAGGTATGTTATCCAAAATGATACAAATGAATGCAGAAAGTCTGTCATTTTAGATACATTTCACTTTAAACATGATGCACTAAGAAGAGGTTCAAAGAAAGAACATAAATATGCCATCAGAATTAATAATGTAGAATTATTAATGTAGACAATCTTATGGCACGCCACTTCCAAGTTTGTCATGACTTCAAAGACAGCCCCTTGTGAGCGGAGGACATCGGGTTTACGAAGCGGGGCAACAATCAGAGGGGTTGGCTGCTTCAACACATTACTTCAGGGGAGACGCACTGAATTTTTCGTTATATTGAGTATTTTTAATGGATAAGTGTACAATTATTACATTGAGTATGATGTTCCATATTTCATGTTGTTAAGTGATATGTGGTTCAAGCCTTATTTTTCTATATGATGGAATAAGAACAGTCCCCTTTGATTAACACCTCCTTCTAGTCATGCCCTGAGGAACCGATTTTCAAAAGAACTTTGTTGAGCGGTGAGTCATTATCTTTTAAAACAAGACAGAGTTGTGTATGATTTGTCAGTCTTGGTGGAGGTATGGTCTCTACTATGTGCCATTTTAATGTTGATTATTTTGAGTGACAGACGACTAACAGCAGACATTAGGAGTGTATATTTAAGAGCATGTTTTGTTGTTTGTGTGGTTAGCTTTCCTGACTTCATTGTGCCATGATCTATATCTCATCAGCAGTTGGTCACATGGTCAGACTTACCTGGTTGCCATCCACGGTATAGCCGTGCTTGAGGGCAAAGATTTTGGCAAGTGAGATGCCCATTGAGAATCCGACAATTGCTATGGTGAAGGAGTCCGTGACCAAACTGGGTAACAGGGAGAAGTTTGGGGCGGTAGGAGGGAGAAGCCTGAAAATACATTAGGTAAGACCTATAATACAACCAGTAAAAATAAAAAATAAAACTTAAAATGTAATATAATTCAGTAACAGAACTTGTCCAGTACATTTAGCTTAAGATCCCTTAGCTGTGCACTCCCATGACTGAAGCGAGACCAAAATGAATCTTCCTGACAAAATGAGAAAGCGCCTTACCCTGTTGGAATCTTCCCAACAACGTCCACCTCATAGTTGCTTGATAAGGACATGCCATACGAGACGCCAGTAGACACGATGACCACAATAATCTCGCCAGGAATGGGAATGGGCAGTTTTTTCTTGAAGCGTTCATTGATGTCCTTGATCCCGTACAAGAAGACGAGACATAACAGGCCCAGTATGAGGGTGCTGACATTGGTGCTGGTAATGTCACCGAGTACTGCCTTGACGCTCTGGAGCAAGAGGAGTAGAACAGCGAGACCATTTATGATGCATTAATGTAGGGGTTCAAGTGGCATGTGGTGATATTATGAATTTTAATGTTCTGATTCTGATTCCGAACCTTAAGAATACAAGTAGCGAAAAAAACAACATAGAATATATTTTTTTTTTAAAGACCAACCTCCGCCAACTAAACTGAGCTTCCACTGAAAAAGGTTAATATTCTGAGGTGTGGAAGTTTTATCGATTCAAAGAAGACGATGAAAATCAACGATATTTCTTGTGGAAATATGCTCTCGCATATTGTCGTATGCACTGCTGAGGGAGCAGAGGTATAGAAAACGTAACCAGGATGTTTGATGTGTGGTGGGATGTTCCATAGAGGCAAATAAATCTTGGGGAACATTTTTGAGTCATCTCTTTTCTTCATATCATCCACATTTGTTACACTTCTGGATCATTGACATTAAAACTCACATAAATTACGGATAAGGGCCCAATGAAGCGCTGCGTTTTCACCCCCAGCAGGTATTTTAGCTGAGAGACAACAACGTGAACGGCTGCTGCTGTAGTGAAGCCTCGCACCAATGGCTCAGTGAGGTATATCGCCACAAAGCCAAACCTGAGTAGACCAAAGACAACCTGAAAGCAAATACAGAAAAAGAAGTCAGCATGAGAAAAACTAGGATGTAATGGGATAAGAACTGGCTCCATGGCTTTGTTTCAAACACAAACATTTACCCAGGGAGTGGAACTATCAACAGTAAAGAGTGTGTGAGTATATTTGATAAAACTTTACTGTGATGTTTCAACCAAATAACAGACACGCTGAGAGGCTTGAAGGCAGACAGAACTTCAGCAGCATTCAGTTTCAGGTTTGGTGTTTGGTTGTTAAAGCTGACCTGAATGATTCCCACCAGGGTCGTAAGCACAACAGCCACCTGCACACGGCTGGTATCTCGGGCCACCACATCCAGGACGGCGGACATGTTTGAGCCATTGGAAGGTAGGATGTAAAACTTGGAGTCTGGGACCTCCCTCACTACAACACCCCCGATCATCAGACTAATCACCGCAAACGTACCTGCAGATCACAAAAACAGCAGTCAGCATGTATTTAGTCTGAATCGCAGGAGTTAACCTTTCCAGATTTGGTGACTCACCTTTGAAATGATTTGACTAACAGACATTTTGTTTTTAAGGTTAGGCTGGAAAGGCAAACATTGACTTATTTTTAATTATTATTAATATAAAAATTTAAAATTAAAGCAAATAAAACATAATCTGCAACTAATATTAAATATATTTGCACATGCCCGTTAGGCCCAACCACAAACTGTGCTTCTGCCGAGCGTCACTCCAGAACCATGCACCTCAACTGTGTGTGACTGCAGTATCCCTTTCGGTGAAAAGGCCACCGAGCTCAGAACTTGGACAGTAGCCCAGAAATTCCCTCTCCCCATAATGATCCCTCTCTGGGGATCATTATTTCCACAGCCGGTTCCACACCGGTTTGCAGGCTTGACGGGCTCTCTTGATGTAAAAGCTTTTGTTTAAAAGGTTGAGCAGGTTCAGTTTATCACATCACTTGTTAAATGTTGGATCTGACATTTAAGAAGACTCGGAGGCCTTTCCTACAAAGACAGTAGTCAGAAGAAATTAACTTGCCAGCTGACTTCCTGATCTGGAGCTGCTGGTAACTTGTGAATCTTCAGATAGCTAAATGAACTTCCCTCCTGTGTCTGCGTGTGTGTGCTTGTGTGTGCGTGCGTGCGTGTCAGACTGGGTTGGTAGTTTGAGCTGCTTTGCGCACGGACTGTGAAAAGCAACCTAGTTGTGTACAGGCCAGCTGCCTGCCCTGAAACACCACCTTCTATTTAGACAAGGATGGACATTAACATTGCTCAACATTAATATTAACACAACTTTAAGTTTCCTCTCAATTGTGCCAGAGACTTGAGGTATGAAGAAAAAAGGAAATAATACTAACAGTTTGTTCCAATGTTTTTACTTTTCATACAGTCATGTGAGAGAAAGCACATCAGGAGACAATGAGCCACCTTTTAATCAGACACTTCAATCCATAATAAAGGAAGTAACTAAATAAATAAACAGCCATAATCTACCCTCATGCCAAAGAAGAGTCACAAGTGCCTTACTTCACATAATATTCAACAAACTATGGAAACTTTGGTCTTTAAAATAATTGGATTACCCTTCACATAATGCATATTTGGTTGAAAACAATCCCCCATCGCTCTCAGTTGTTGATCAAGAATGGTACTCAAAGAAGGTGGCAGAGAATCTCAGTGCCCAGACAAAGAAAAAGAGCGACAGAAGCTTTTTGTGGAGCCTTATAACAAAGCAGCAGTGTTTTTTTATAAATGGGGGTTGTGGCCTCTTACTTCCAGTGTGCACCCTATTAACACAATTTAGATTCAATAATAAATGCATGTTTGTTTTCCATATCTGCTAATGAAAAAAACTATAATTGTTTTAAAACTTGTAACAAATAGACCATCAGACATCTCAAACAATTCCGCTTTCACATAGCTCCCAAAAAGCTGACAGAGATGGTGCTGAAAGGGTAAACCATCCAAGGATCGATCAAGCATGATTGAAAGAAGACGCAATAATATCTACCTTCAGATCGCCTCAGAATGCTTAAATTTCACCTCAAATTTTCATCCTACCCTCATTCCTGAACCTTAAAGACGGTTGCAGCATTGTCATCAACAGTTTGTTTATGAAACTTCTTGTAAAATAACAAAAATATCATAAACCTTATACTTATTTAAGCTTCAATCTTCGCAGTAGCATTTAAGCTTGAGCACATATACACTTATTTGAGCTTGTGCCCCCACATCAAGCAGAATGCAAGATAAGGCTTTAAGCTTAAAGCTTTTACTGAATACTATCAGTATATATCAATTTGGGATCTTGAGGATTCTGGACAAATCTGAATGTGGACCAAAAACATCGTCCATTTTTCCATGATTAAGGGGGTGAGTGGATGAATATATTTAATATATCTTGCTTTTCGTTTACCCCCGTTTTATTTTGACTTTTTATCAAAAAAAACAAACAGCTAGACCACAGGGTTCAATGGAATACCTGTACGCTTGGATTTGCATTGGATCATGACATAGCGTGTCTAATCATACATACTGCCAGTCTCTTATCAGCATTGAACAGAGAATAAGGGCAGAGAAACACCAAAACCAACACATCTGTCCTGTCCAACGTCATCATTTCTGAATCATGGACAGATTTCACCTTTTCCCCACATACTGTATATTCAGGCTTGCTGATGCACAGTGTGATAAATGCATGTGTGAATGTCTCAGAGTGGGAAGACCAACTTGCCTCACCCTTGAACATAAGCCAAGTTATGCCCTCTCGTCTCTTCCAGAAGACAAGGGATCATCATTTCTGCAGCAATCAGTTATCTAGATTAGTAGCCGACAACATGAAGCCACCGCCTGCTGTTGTCACTTCAAATCAGAGTTTCTGTTTCAACAAGTTCAGCAGCTATAGTTTATTGTGCTATTTTGTGTGATGGACTCGTAGAGTTGACATCCGAGTAGACTGGGCTCCGTTAAAAAGTAGTCAGGTGGGGCTAGAGGTCAAGGGAGGGGCAAGAGAGATTTCACAACCCACTGCTCCGCTGATGACACAGTTATCTCATCTGAGTGAAAACCTTTCTCAAACACAATTTAAATCAGAGGTGTGGGACCTTTATCTAAGGAAAGAACACTCATTACTTTCGAGCCTGATTTCACAAGATCCCGATTAACCCCTTCAGCATCAGATAAATCTCCTCACTATTGCTACTGAGTTTTTGAATCTGATTTCTGTGGCGATGATGTAGACCTGGCAACCAGCAGGCATGTATTCTTCAGCAGTCAGACCGGTTTGCCAAGCTGAAGGTAATAACAGAGTAAACTACAGCAAATAGTTATATTTGTACACAGTGATTGTGTACAATGGCAGAGGGTGGACAGAAGCTGTCCCATTATCTGGATCAGTGGTCAGAAAGTAATTTTAAATGATAACAAGAGCAGTAATGGAGCATACTGTGTGTATGGGAAATCATTTGTTAACAGCATCTCAATCTTCAATTTGGAACAAGGTCTCAAGTAATATCAAAATGCACCTCTCCAGTAAAAGATGAGTTTTTTTTAATATATATTTAATCATTTTTTGCAACAGACAGAGCCCAAACCTGGATCGAAGACTTCATTAATTCATTATTTTATGGGATTACAGGTGAGGTATAAGTCATAATTGTAGTTGAGCAGTATATGTGTCCTGTGTGTCATTATTATGATAAAAATAAAAAGCATTCTGCAGATTTAGCGAACATACAACAGAAGAGTCAAATATCCAAGTTCCCCCCTGAGATACTGTATTTTTTAATTTGTAAAAAAATAACTTAAAGTTTTAATAGCTGTTGGTGTAAAATAATTATGTTATCCCACTTAATGGCATAACTGTCAAACAGTTAACCTTGAAATGCTAAAATTTCCAAAGACACCAAAAGGCAGTATGTGGGGAATATATAGATTGGTGGTGTATTGCTTGTTTTTACCTTTGCTCTTGTTTTGTATTGTTTCCCTTCTTTTATTGATATAGGTCCCTTTTTGAATCCTTTTAGTCAGCATTTTTCATGCATCCGTTATTGTCTTTGACATGTTTATTGTAGATAAACCAGCCATGTCTCGCTTTGCCGTACATTTTTTGGGGAAAACAGTTTTTGCCTTATGCCCGGAGATGCTCATCCGAGACAAATCTCACACAAAGAATGAGCTTTAATGCTCATTTTTGCTCATGGATGAAGACGGATATGGACAAAGCCTTCCGTCTGCAGCCGTAGCAGTACCACTGCAAAACTCTAGCGCAGTGTAACCATAATTGAAGCAAACAGGACAAACGCTGTAAATGCGATGAATTAGAACAAACTGAGGTGAAAAAGTAAAAAAAGAAAAAAAAAGAGCACCGACCACAGTATGCAAGTGGACATTTATGACCCAAAGCCTCAACAAGTAGCTTGAAGTTGTCTCCTCACCTATGGATATGTGTCTGGACGTGCCAAAGAAGGTGTAAAGCAGGACCGGGTAGAATGAGGAGTACAGACCATAAACTGGAGGCACAGCAGCCAGCATAGCATAGGCCAGACCTGTGGAGCAGAGGATAGGGATAGATGTGAATAAACTGAGCAGTCTCAAACATCAAAGGGTTTCACAACCGACTCAGAGGTGTTTAAACACACACAGTGTGAAGCAGAAAGCAGAGCCTCAGGAGCTGACCTTTCACTCAGTTAACCCTTAGTTCATACCAGATAGAAGATCAAATCTGTTTACAGGGCTGTTATAGGCTTTCTAGCACAGATGTCATCCTAGGTATAACCGCTTTCGATGTTTATATAACTTTAAATCCAAAAAAGTTTGGATTTAAAGGAAATTGTGAATTAAAAACGCAACTTTATGATTTGCAAATAATTTCCAAACCATAATGCAATTGTGTACAGTAAAAATATATTAAATGTTAAAACTTGTTAACTTGGATGTTTTTTAAGTTAGTTTAAATATAAGTTTTTTTTTAAGTTTTTTAAGTTTTTTAAATATATATATATATATATAAATATATATATATATATATATATATATATATATGTGCGTGTATGAATCCAGATTTTCAGTCAGTACTGGGAATTATGGATTCGATATATTGCGGTTGTTAGTCTTGAAAAGTCTAAAATAATACTACACTGTGTCCACAATTATTAGGCAAGTGAGTATTTTGACCATATCATAATTTTTATGCACATTTTCCATCAGAAATTGGATGTAAGCGTATCAGGTGATGTGTATTTATGTAATGGGGGGGGGGGGGTTAAGGAGATCAACACCATACATCAAGGTGTGCATAGTTATAAGGCAGCTTCTTTTCCTCAGGCAAAATTGGCTAAAAAAATAAATTTAGCTGACTCTGCAAAGTCAAAAAATGTTAAAAGTCTCTCAGAGGGATGAGGCACTCGAAGAGTATCTTATCTTATCTTAGCACTTGAAATTGCTAAGATATTGGGGCGTGATAACAGAGCCATCAAAGGTTTTGTTTCAAAAAGTCAGCCGGGTCTAGAGAAACGTGTGGAGAAAAGACGACGCAAATTAACTGACAAAGATTTGAAAAGGATCAAACATTAAGTTATCAGGAACCCAATATCCTCCAGCACCACCATAATCCAGAACAGCAGCCTATCTGGAGTGCCCAGAAGTACAAGGTGTTCAGTGCTCAAAGACATGGCCAAAGTAAGGAAGGTTGAAACCCGACCAAGACACAACTTATTTGAACAAGACACATAAGTTGAAACGTCATTACTGGGCCGCGATATATCTGAAGACAAATCTTTCAAAGGTTTTATGGACTGATGAGATGAGTATGACTCTTGACGGACCAGATGGATAAGATAAGATAAACCTTTATTAGTCCCACAACGGGGAAATTGCAGTGTTACATCAGCAAAGAGCAGATCAATATAACAGAATACAAGTAAGTTTGAAAAATGCTCTTGGAGAGGTGTAACAGGCGGCCACACACGAGGGGCGCCAGGTGTAAGATTTTTTTGAAACGTTAGAAATGTTTATTTGTAAATTTAGAGTGGTTTATTTATTATTCTCACTTTAACAGATGGAATAAACAATTGGGATCGTAACATTTTCGTTTTTCATTTAGTTGCATAATAATTCTGCACCCCTAATAGTTGCCAAATAATTGTGCAAACATTAATATTCTCCTAGTTCTGAAAGACAACTGTGATGCTACTTTCACTTTTAAAAGTAACAAATTAAATTTTAGTGAAATGAGCAGATTGACACGGAGCCGTTTTGTTTTCACATGAACCAGATGTGTTGAAAAGTAGTTGAAAGACAGTCACGGGGGAAATAAGGTAGTCTTCCATGCAAGTATCATTCACAAGTCTCTCTGGTGAAGGAGACCCTGGGTCTCAATGACATTACCTGTATGAATAAAGGTTCAATTAAAAAAATTAAGTATGTGATCATTTTGGATTTCCCGTAGAACACTGATGATGGCAGAAGGAAGGTGGACAAAACTGTTTGGGTTGTTGGCTCTGTGTCAGGAGGAAGCCGTATGACTGTCGCAATGCAAGAACAGTCGTTTGAAGAACATTGAGCCAAGACACAAAAACATCTTCTTCATCATCACTTTGGAGTTTAGGCAGAATAAGAGTTGGCTCAAACCGTTACCAAAACTAATGAAATGTTTGATTGAAGTTTGCTGACGAAAAGAATTTCTGGTCTGTTAGTCACAAAACAGGAACAAATCCAAATCACGATTTCGCAACCCTTCTCGTTGTACCTTTTTTGAAACGAATGTAACAAAGGATTAGGAAAACATCTCATTCTGTTTATTAATGTTTAAAGAGTGTCCAAACTCTTTTGGAATCCGGGTTGTAGTTGGGTCTGGTTCTACACAGGTCGTTAGCCAGCAGTGCAGTTGGCACATGGCAGCGCTAACCTTGAGGGAGCTGTACCACTCCGGTGCTGAGACCTGACACCACGTCTGAAAACAGGTACTGCTTCACTGGATAGGAGGGGAGCCATGTTAGAATAGGAAGGAAGCTCAAAGCTACCGACTTGGCCTTCTCTGATGAACACCTGTGAGGAGAAAAAAGTGGAATCATCATTAGCTTGTAATAAAAAGCACTAATTCAGACTTTTGTGTTGCTACAGAACAACTTTCATTGAATCCATGTTTCTCAGCCATAGTCTCCGACCCCCCAGAGATCCAAACTTAGTTTGACCATATACAGTGCACTCTAGAATTAATAGTAAAGTGAGATGAGATTTCATTCAAAACAACAAAAATACATACCAAATAAAATAAAATGCCATTTCCATTTTGAAATAAATTCAAATAAATACTCAAATAAAACAAAACCTCCATCGAACGCTTTGGTAAACAAATATATCAAGATCTCAGGAATCAAAGTGGAATGAAAAACTATTTTACATTAAAACACTGCTACTTAATGAGAGAAAAGGCGTCTTGTGCTTATCTAACACCCACGCCACTCTGGGTGAGCACCCTGTTGCTTTCTGTTGTTGTGTCAGTGACCCAGTACCAGCCTATCACCCATCGTTGGCATGGAGATGATAAACACGTGCTGAGCAAACATGGGACGCCTTTCTCCTTTCTGAATTAAACCTTTCCGAATTGCAATGTCGCTCGCCTGTTTATATGACTTGTGATCTTTTGCGACCCGGTGTTTAAATGCATCGACTCGTCTTATCCGAAACGCTTTCACACACGCACAGACGATCCAAACTCCCGTACATAAGGTGGCGAGAATGCTTCGGTGAGTTGCGTGCTGACCGCCGACAATTGCCCAGAAGAAGACTATGTCAAAGAGGGCATGGGCGGAAGGGACTTTTCGCCCATCTAACCGTCCAAATATATTAAACTCTTTCAAAGTTGCATGAATAAATCACTCTCCGATGCAGACCAGTCTTGTTTTAAAGTCGCCGTATTTAAAATGCGTCGCGGCGCTGAACAAATTGAGCGGAAAAGTAAAAAGTTGGAGAGCTATGTATAGAAGATCATCTCTGAACAGTTGATCAATAATTGCATCAATAATTAAGAAGCTTAAACTGACCGGAGATGTTAAAAAACAGCCTGGAAGAGGATGTATATGCAAACTTAACACATGCACACTGAGTAGGACGGTGGTTAGCATCGACCGATCAAAAAAAATTTAAAAAGTAAGTAGAAGCCCAATTATGGGCGTGTTGCGAGGAACAGATTATGATATTTAGCAACCAATTTTTCTTTCAATCGAAGAATCAACTAATTATGGCAGTTACCTTTCTAAAATCTAGATTTTTACAATTGCATACCATGTCATGAGTCACATATGCACAAACTGAGTCCCGTAGGAAACCTTTTTTCGACTCAAATGGATGATACTACTCTCATTCATCCATTTGCTTGACAGCACTTCAGCATAATCCATAGAGAGGTGAATACCTCGGTCTAAACTTACTGGAACTGCTGGGCAATCCTCTGTCTGAGGGTGGTGGAGTTTTCTTTGCGGTGGAGAAGCTGCTTCTGGACAAAGGCTTCATCGTAGACAGGACGTTCTATCCTGTACATGAGCTGAGACTCTGTGCCCGATGGAGCACCAGCTTCTTCTGGCTCCATGATGGCGTCAGAAGGCCTGGTCAGATTGTGGTGTGTGTCCCTCCGCAGATGGTCTTTATCTCTCCATCATCCTATTCCCCTCAGAATATAGGAATATCTTCACTACGTCAACGTTTCCAACTGCAAGCTGCCAGTGTGCACGTTCCCTTTCTGCAATGGAAGATAAGAAACATTATTCCAAAGCCACTTTGCCTTTTAGGTCACTACAGTTAAATGGTACCAAATGATAACCGACCACGTCTTTGTGTTCGTGCACTTCTGTGCTGATAAGACATTTGGATGTGCAATTAATAGCAAATGTTTGGTTTTTGGTTAGTTAGCTGAGACAAAGTTTGCCTCACGTCTTTGTGTGACTTTAAGTTCCCTGTGTATGTCAGGGAATGGGTGGTGGAGAACATTTCTCCAAAAGGTCCTACCTTTATGTTTAATCATCTGTGGAACCCAAAAAACATGGAAAACTAGAAAAAAGCCAGGCAGTACAAACCTCCGCCGAGGTCCAGCTATTCTCTTTAATTCAAACAAGTCTCATCCAAAGATCGAAATCACAATCCTGTAACCATGATTAAAGGTTACAGGATTTTGAACAGCAATACATTTAATACATTTTCCCGCTAATTACCGCTAATATTGGTACTTCTTTTAATTTTGCAATGACAACTGTAAACCCCCTGAAACTAAAGTTTTCCCCAACCAGCTAAAGCCATGTCATCATTTTTTAAGTATTAAGTTTGATGGAGCGCAATTGACCAAAAACATTTTTGACTGAATGTATTTTTATCGGGGAAAGGAGTTTCAAGCTTGTGCAGAGTCTAGGCCTGTCACCATCTTCTAGTGCCTTCTAGTTTCTTCTTTGACAACAGGATTGCCCAAGAACTACGGATTTCCATGAAACTCGGTAGAAGTGTTTGTGCAAACTTTTGCATTTGGGGAGAGAAGGCTAGCCTGTGTCGTCCAATCCCACAGAAGAGACACTGTGGAATAAGTTGCTGGAAAAGTTCATGCTGGTTCTCATTGAAAAAAGTCCGAACACACTGGGACATCCCAGCTTGCTGTGTATGGGACTTCGCAACTACAGATAGCTCTCAGTGAATATGCTGACCCCGGTCCACTGCAGGAAGTGCCTACAGTGTGCACCACAGCACCAGAACTGGACCGGGGACCAAATGGAAGAAGGTGGTCTGGATTGACGGATCACATTTTCTTAGCCATCATCTGGACTGCACAAGGATGCACTGTGAGAAGAAGTCAAGCTTGGGGAGGCAGTGGGATGTTTTGGTCACTGTTCTGCTGGGAAACATTGGGTCCTACCGTTCATGTGGATGGTACTTTGACACGTACCTAAGCATTGCTGCAGACCAAGTACACTCCTTCATGGAAACGGTACTACCTAATGGCAGTGGCGTCTTTCAGCAGGACAATGCTCCCTGCCACACCGCAAAAAGGGTGTAATAATAGTTTGAGGAACATAATAACCGTTCAAGATGTTGACTTGACACTTCAGGTGTTGTGAAATCCCTTTTTCTATGGGTCAGAGATGTTTAAGCTGCAAATGGGGCACCATACACAGTATTAGACAAGTGGTTATAATGTTGTGACTGCTCTGACTGATGACAATGTACAGTTTGGGGGAAATGAAAGTTGTCAATTTATGAATCTGGATGAGGTTTGACTGAATCAAAGTTCCTGCTCCTACACCATAGAATGTCTTGGCTCAGTTACAATATGTTTTGGCAATACATATTATCTGTTACATCAGTGTGACAGAGACACATGTCCCTTTAGGCATGGATTCAGCTCTTTTCACAACTTTAAAAATCACATGATATGATTCATCTCGTCAGTTATAATGTTTTTGTGTGTCCAGTGACTCTTCTGTTTTCATCAATTAAATCTCTTACACAAACAGCCCCTTCCCGTTTACTCTTCTCTACGGTTAGCTAGCTAACACGACAGTGCGAAAACACAAATATAAACAAGTATGATCAATAACTAAGTATAATATTAAGAACTACATAAAATAGGTGAGAGCAGTGATAATTTGGTTCGGGGTAGGAGCAAGTCCAACTGCTAACAACCCTCTGAGTTTTAGGATCTAACAGGTCAGAATTTAAGCTAACTCACATAAGGATGCAGACCGAGACAAATTTACCTCACTTTCTCTGTTTTCCTCCAGCTCCTCGGATGTTGTTCACTGAAGAAAGGATGAGTTTATACCTTTAAGTTAGAGTTTAACGAGGAGAACGTCCTTCGAGGACAGTAGATACGGATGACAGACCGGAGATCGTCTCTGAGTACAGATGAGCACTGAGCAGTTATTTTCCCCTCCGTCTTCCGTTGTACAATGAAGCGTGTGATCCTTGCGCACGCGCTCTCCTCCTGCCCTCCGGCTAATCTGTAGTCTTAAACCCTGTGTGGGTGAGAGAGAGAGAGAGAGAAAGAGGCAGAAAGAGGGAGATTATCCAGTGTCAGTTTGATTTATTATTCATTAATGAGTTTGGTAGCTTAAAGTTAATAGCCATGCGTCAATTTACTTGTTAAACACCCTTATAAATCAAATGTATTATTATTAGTATTATTAATAAAAGGTGCTGCATCACACAGATCCAATATCAAAGTGCTACAAGGTAAAAACAGATAAAAGTATCAATCAAAAATATTATAAAAATATGACCAAAAAGCAGCAATGTTAATTAAAAGTTATAGGTTCTGCTAAAAAGGAAAGTTTTAAGTCCTTTTTTAAAAGTCTCAGCCGTCTGTGGAGCCCTCAGATGGTCAGGGAGGGCATTCCATAGACGAGGGCCAGCAGAACACCCATGGTTCTGAGCTTAGTCCGGGGAAGGAGGAGGCGGTATGAGTGGGTAGAACGGAGGGATCGTGTTGAGGTCAGTGGGGTGAGTAGTTATTTTAGGTAGGGGGTTGCGTTGCCATGGATGCACTGGTGAGTGAGGAGAGAGATCTTATAATCAATCCTAGTGGAGAAGGGAAGCCAGTGAAGTAAATGAAGAACAGGGGTGATGTGTTCATGTTTAGGAACTCTCATCAGGATCCTTGCAGCACTGTTTTGAACATCCTGAAGTCTTTGAATACTTTTACCAGGGATCTCAATGAGAAGTGCAAAATAAATATATTTAAAACAATAAACAGCTATGACAATTAAATAGAACACGAGGAAGCAGAATTTAGCATAATGATGACAAAGTGGATTGATACGTTATTTTAATTAATTGCGATTATAGTTATTATTAATTTCTTGCACATTTTTATACTGTATACATGAATGCCATTGTAAAGTGTGCGCGTCTGGGTTTAAATATACTGTAATATTATTTTCTAAGATCAGACAAGGTAGTCTCTTAACTCATAGGACTGAAGGATTTTAATTCCCTGAAAGTAATTTGCAAACTATATTGATTGAAGGCAATTCTCCCTGTTGAGAACTGAATCCATTAAATTTGTTCTGGTGAGTCTAATCCTAAAGTTTTGGAGCTGCCACTGCGAGGGACAGTCCGAAGTCCCATCATCAACACACATGATATTCTGACTGAGGACCGACCCACCAAGGATGCATTTTTAAGAAGAGGAATGAGAGCCAGACAGAAATGATTTGACCCATAAGACAACACGGTGACACAAGCGTCACATTCTGATCATTTTACAGCTTCATCCATGACTTTAGTGCTCAGTTTGTTTTCTGCTACTAAAGATAGGGTTCAACCCACTTAACAAGTTTAATACTTTTAGCTTTTAAATATTGTTATTCTATAATATGTATAGTTATAAAATTCAATCTTGTATTACATTTAATGGGTTATGACATCATGTTCTAAGGGAAGTAATGTAAAACAAGTTAGAGAAAAAAATGTGTTTATTTTTATTAATGTATTTTACAGAATTTCAAAACAGAGAAATCGGTGTTCCTAAGTCAAAGAAAGCCAATATATTTTCAAATGAGGAAATATTTTACCATAAAAGAAGTTTAACATATATGTAATATTGTAAGATGTAACATGTTAGATATGAGTAACACAACAGATTACTGATAAGAGGGAGCAAATAGAAAATTGAATTAAAGAAATGTGAACCGTTTTGGTCATTTGAACTATTGAACATCCTCCATAGTTGGGTTCAAGGGTTCTTATGCTATGAGTTGTCCCCTAATCAATTCAATGACTGAGAATGATTCTTTTTTAAACGTCAAAATTATCAAAATGCAAGTTTTGAAAATAGATATTTGTTTTGCTATGCCCAGAAACCCTCACCTCAGACGAATCCCACTCACAGAGGGAGTTTAAATCCAACTTGGAAGCATGGGAATGAAAGAAATACACCTGATGACAGTATGAGGAACCAAAAAGAGAGCAACAACAATTCCAGCGCGAAGTTCTTAAACTCAGTTACATGCATTTATGTTGGCCTTATCATAACAACATGTGTGCTAAGGCTTCGGCCTAGTGGGCCTTCCTCAGAGCACAAAGGGAGACTGGAATTCAGACAGTTTATAGGGTGGTACCTTTTGAGATCATGAAAGAGTTCGATGAGGTTAGCTTTGAGGTTTGATTGGTATGTACCATGGCGTTGGTCCTCTGGTGAGATCATATTTGTGAAATATCCATGTGACTCCATCATATTTCCGTTTTATTATATTATTATAATATTATACTTCCGATTCTGATATTCACTGAACCCACACATTAATTCATGGTTGTATTCATAAAGTTTCATCATAAGGTATCAGAGACATAAATACATTTTCATTTAAGATTCATTGGCCTTAACACATCCACCCCAATATGTAAATACGGTTAATGATGACTAGCTTGGAAAAAAATTCAAATTGTATTGTTAAAATTGAGTCTGTTTTCATACGTCATGACATAGTGGGGGTCTTGCAAAGAAAGAGACATATTTCTGTATCTGTAGTCATTGTCAGAGTGAAAGCTTGTTATATTTTGTGGATCTCTGGAGCGGGAGCTGGTTGATGACAGCAGAGCCGCTGGTGACGTATGTATTGTGGTGTTTGCGGTCACGGAGCTCCCTCTTGTGATGCTTGATTTTTGTTTTCTCCCCCCCATCAGTATGATGGACAAAGAAAATGCATGCACTTATTTACAGAATAATTGTTAAACATTTCACATGATATACGACTGACCCCTCAAAATATGTGACCTTTTCTTGAACCAAATTATAAATAAATATGATGATGTGCGGTAATTTCAGACTTCTTGGTTTTTACTAGCTTTTATATTAAATTGTACATTTAATATCTACTGGGTTCAAATCAATCTGGGGATTTGAGGCCTTCTGTCTGGAGTTTGTATGTTCTCCCTGTGTCTGTGTGGGTTCCCTTCGGGTTCTCCTGCTTCCTCCTACAGACTAAAAACGGGCAATATAGGTGAATTGAATGTTATTAATTGTGTATGTTTCCATGTGTTAATATCATCAAATGTCAACATCTATAGGATCCAGCCCCCTGTGACCCTGAGTAGGATAAGGCTACAGAAAATAAATCTAAGGCGCAACAAGTGTTCCAAGTCACCCAATCAACCACTTGCAAAAAGATATATGAATTACTACTTGGTGTTATGTGCCCTTGGTTACAGCCAAAAATAATCCTGGGGACAGCCTTAGGCGCCCATGACCAGTTTGCAGACCACGAACACCCAACAAAGCCTGCAGTTCTGGAGGTGTTCAGTTGCTGTCTAATACATCCCACCACAGGTACCATATATTCTTTCTTTACCTTTCAGTTTTAAAAAAGAAAAAAGTCAATAATAGTAAAGGAGGCTGGTTACTATAGGAAGAAGAAGATGGCCATCCTCAGCTTTTGAGAGGCGAGACGAAGACCAAAATATAAAAGGCTCCGTACAAAACTACTAGGTGACAGGAAACATGAATTCACATGGTGAATTTGCTGAGGATAAAAAATTTAAAAATTGATTACACATGTTTATCAGGTTACAGTCGAACATGACTTTAACGTCTGTTGTAATAACATGTATTTGAGCATGAATGCCATGAATAAATGCCTGGTTTGGATAAGGAAAGATTTAATTTCTGACTTATTAAAAAACAAATTTAATGCAATCCTTTCCTGTTTTTAAACTCAGCAGCTGCCACTGGATCAAAACAAAAGATGTACAAATGAAGGGAAATAATTGTGGAAACCCAGAGGATAGAAAAGTTTTTATAAGATTTGGATGAGAATGTTATAAGAGACAGACATCTGGGAATTATTAAAAATAAATCTAGATTGCATGTGATAATTCTAAAGGATTGTTTCTTGGGTCGAATACCACTTGACAAAAAAGCATTGTAAATAAAAAATTAGTGCCGTCAGAAAGACCATACCTTATTTATGGATGCATAGGACATTTAATATGAATTAATAAGTATATGCAGATTGATTTATGCTCTAATGACAAACACTTCATTATTAATTCCACTAGGGGGCAGCACCAGCCAAAGATGTAACAAATACAGATGGATAAAATATTCAGATCCTTAAATCCCTAAAAATACTCTACTGCTCTCATTCAAATCCATTATCAACTAAAACAACATTCAAGTATCATCAGAAAATTGTACTTTAAGTATAAAGGAAAAGTACTAATTTTGAAGAAAATGGTTCTTCTCAGTCTATTACTGTAGGACGTTGTCCCTCTACATAATTTGTACTACTATATTTCTATAGCAGATGTTCCCAACACGTAAATACACTCTGAATCATTCAGTTTATCTTAGAGTTTCCAAATTTGTAAAATTGGAAATATATAGTTTTCACTGGACAGGAGGCGAATGCAAACTTTTATTCTTGAAAGTAGACATTGGCTACAGTGTAGTGGAATATGAAGTACAATTTCTCTGAGATGTAGTGGCATAGTGGTACATGTAAGTAAAATAAAAGTATACAATGGACATAAGCAACCAAAGAATATGTCAAATTTGCAATTAAGTACAGTACTTGAGTAACAGTCGTTAATTTCTACCACTGCAAATACTGGAGGAGAGACTGTGAGTTTAATTACCCAACATGAAATCTCTTTTTTAAAGGGAAGGGTAGAACATACACCAATCATCAATGACATTAAAACCAACACATAGACATATTCCGTAGGCCTAACCCGGTCTTGAAAGGGTCACAAGCCAGTATGCTTCCAGTGCAGTTACCAAGCCCAGATTAATCCGATGCATCCGATGTAAAACCTATTACAAATAAGTATGTGGAACATGATACTGATTCTTGACGGAAACAGATGATCCACTATATTAACCCCTAAAGGGAACAGCTGAAATAAGAGAAAACCGATCTAGTGAGCCTTATATTGTACAAGTTTTTCTTTTGCCCCCAAACAGCTCTGTGATTTTCAGTGTGTGTTCTGACACCCTTTGTATCAGAACCTGCATCAACTTTTTCAGAAATTTGTGCTAGAGTAGCTCTTCTGTGGGATCAGATAACACGGGTTAGCTTTTAAGAGGGATAAGATAAGATTAGGTAAGATCTTTATTCTTTGTCATTATACAGTGTACCACGAAATTAGGATACTCAGATGGAGGGTCAGTCAGTTGCTGCTTGCACAGAACAATGAGCCTCTAGGGAACCAATGACCCTTTTGCTGGTTCCCCAGCTGTCCTTGTCTAGACCACTTTGGTAGGTAACACTGCATTTCTGGGGAAGCTGTGACTTTGGTATCTTATCCATTTCCCCTGATTCTAACACATCAGTTTAAGGATAAAATGTTTAGTTGCTGTATCTATTTGATCATAAATGGAGTCATTGTCTTGGAACACACACGCATGTACGCACACCCACCCACACATACACACGCACACACACACACACACACACACACACACACACACACACACACACACACGCACACACACACACACACACACACACACACACACACAGCCTCTTAGTATGCAGTAAGACTGATAACACTTGTTACATGGCTTCCTCGAAAGGGACAGGACATTCCAGGGTTACAATAAAACTGTAATCCCTCGGACCCTAAACTTCTGCTTTGGACACTCTGGATTGCAGCGGTCCCTTTGCAAATGCTTTAATAAAACTCTCAAAGACATGCTTGAGATTATTATCTTTATATTAGATTTTCCACCACATTTATGGAAAAAAAGCAAAGTCATTCAAGATTTTATAGCTATAAAATCCTTAATTATCTTTGAAACAAACCTCCTAACTGTAATCAAAAGAATTCTATCCCAGCACACACCGTACGGTCAGGATAGTAGCGCTTATGTGGATCCTCACATAATTATGTCAATGAACTGCTTCTGCAAGAAAGGAGAAACACAACCACAACAAAGTGCTTTAAGTAAGAGTTTACTGTTTATCAGAAAGGCCGACAGACAACAGACAGTTGAAAAGAATAGTTTAATAAATTATTTAAAAACGAAAGTGAATGTTAACTTCCATAAAAAGAAAAAAAAGCTTTCCACGATAAATGAATAATTGTGAAATAAAATGCAGTAATGAAAAAAAAATCCAACACAGAGAGGTTTATCAGCAGAGGTTTAAAGGCTCAGATTTGTTTTTTTAAAGAATTGAAATCTAACCTCAATAGCAGCTTCGGTATTATCATTATAACAATATTAAAAAATATTTTTGTTCAGAGTTTTAGGTCAACAATGCATAAAAATCAAAAAAAAAAAACACACAGACATTGTTCCATGCGTTTTCATTGACAAGAATAAAGATGTTTCAGGAACATTGCTCCAAAAATGTTTAATATCTTCTCACCAAACATTTGACCAGCAACGACCAAGTGTTGAATTGGAGCCTTTTGTGGCTAAGCGATTATTTTTGCGGATTATTTCTCTGTCCATGGCTACAAGTTGGACTTTGGCTCATTCTGTGAGAGGGGTTTTGTCTCAGATGAGGATTTCCAGGGCAGAACTCTAAAAGCTTCAAATATCTTTTCATGAAACTTCCTGCACACCAAGACTGACTACTGAGGTAAATTTTAGCGATATAGGAACTTATATCATGTTTATTTTTTCTCCATATCTTTCCATAGTTACAGGTTTGATTTGGGTTCATTCAAGAACATTTGAGTTTATGGAGCAGATCTCAAACAATAGAATTTTTTTTCACACAAAAACCAATTAGTGAAGTCAAGGTTTTTGCGAAATAGGCATTTTAATTATTTGTATTATTTTCTTTTCCATGGCTACCAGTTGGATTCTGTGAATAGGACTTATCTCAGGGGATGATTTTTGGGGCAGAACTGAAAAACAAATGCACAAGGAGATGCTTTTTGATATTTTGGGAATTGAAAACATGTTTTATATTTATTTGCTAATTATTGTTCCATGTCAGTGGACAGGGGCCGTGTGGTGGAGCAGTGTATAGCACTGAAGGTTTGGGGTTCAAATCCAACTCTGCCCAGCCTTTCTGCGTTGTGTCTGCATGTTCTCCCCGTGTCTGCTTGGGTTCCCTCTGGCTTCTTCCCACAGTCTCAAAAACATGTAATACAAGGGAATTTGTGACTCCAAAATTGCCAGTAGGTGTGACTTAATGCATGAATGATTGTCTGTCTCAAAAAGTTGGTCCTGTGATGAACTGGTAACTCGTCGTGGATGTACCCCGCCTCACACTAAAAGTCATCTGGGATGGGATCCAGCCCCCTGCAACCTGAACACTGTAACCTGTGGTAGCCTGTGGTGACAGAAAATGAGTTAATGAATAGATTTCAGTGGAATAGATTTCTGTTCCTCAGACCACCATAAGGAGTCACCTCCCCCTGATGTCTCTAAGGGGTTGTATCTCTTAGACCAGTGAAATGCTACACAAATGACTTAATGTAATTTAAATGTAATTAATAAAGGAGACATTATAATAACCACTTTTGAGCATTTTTGTCTGGTTTTAAGGCCCATTATGGTGTTTCAGTGGCGGTAATTTAATGCTTGTTACTGAGAAAAATAGTCTCATCCTATCAGCAGATTTTTCTAGATTGGATTGGAATTAAAGAATATTTGGCTTCTTTCTAGTATGTTTTTTTTTAGTGTGCGGAGCATCATCATAATCCACAGTGACCCCTTGGGATACTGAAGTGCAAGGGAGTGTAAGTGCTTGGGCACCAGCTTCAAAAACCTGCACAAGTTTGCTCTGGACGCAGAGGAGGTCCTCAGGAAATGTCAAGATAAAAGATGCTCTCCTTTCGGGGTCAGTGAGGACATCCTCACAACCTTTCACTGCCATAACCTGCTGGTTCCACTCCATCACTCTCCAGAAAACCACATAAAGAGCCGTGTCAAAATCTGCTCCGCTCAAAATCTGCTCCGCTCCTAAGCTAAATGCAACAGCTTGTGGGAATCTACAAATCTGATGTCATGCTTTTGGATGTTCAGGGATTTTCCTGATCTGTATTGTTTGCCTGGTTACTTTTATGGGGGTGTTCCTTGTGTTTAAGGCCTTGGTGGGGGAAGCTTTATAACATCAGTGAGTTTTTCATGAGCCTTTAAATCTCCCCTTAGTGAAACATAAAACTTCATGAAACTGTTGAATGGGCTTGAACTTCAGGTAAACTAATGACTTGACAACAAGTCTTATTCCTGTTGACAGCAGGTTGTGCAAACAATAACTGAACATTAGCATGAGATTGTCTTCATAGTGGTGGATCTTATGTGTAATGTGAAGTATGGTAATGTGTAAATAATGGACAACAGAGTTGACATGGTGAATGATTAATATTCACTCTACCGCTGCGGTCACACCTTTCATGTCATCCAGAAATGTCTGATTGTTTTTCATCCATCTGGTGTTGAGATGGCCCTAAATTTCACATTGATGTGACTTCCTGGCTTACAGATGGATCATATTGTGACCGATATGCACATGTATTGTGATAGATGTGCATGTCGGTGTAAATTTCATACTTCTAGGTGACACACACACATGTCAGGGGAAGTGTCTTTGAACTAGAGGACGCACAAACCCATTGCACCCCCACAGTCCTGCCACCTGGATGAGAACGCATGAGTTCGGACATCTGACGTTTCTGAGGTGCACCAATTTTCGAAAAAGCTTATATGCAGGCTGTCTTACTCATTCTCTTACCTCTGACCCCTCAAGACCAACTTCCTGTGTCATCAAACTCTGCTACACTTCCACACCTGTGCCAATAGAAGCCAAGTATAGGGGCACATCCAAGAATCAAATATGATTTCCTGTTGCCAGCAGAGGGCGGTGTCACAATAAGTGACAGGAGAGGAGAGGTCCCCCATCTATGATGGGCCCCCAGAAACATGTTGAAATAGCTGAAAACTAAGAATCCCCTCACAAACAATACACTCCTTGGACTTCAGTGCTTGGACCCTAATTAACTCTGCTGACATGAGGCAATTACTGAGCTGCTGGTGTTGTTTATTGTAAAACATAGAATATATTACAGTGTTTTTTAGATTTGTGGAACAGTAAAATTGTTTACGACAACCTGAATAACAAGCAGGTGAGTATTGTTGTCATCCTGTGTTTTCCATTCGTAGCTCATAACCACTTATCTCCCATAGAAGATGATGATGGTCATCAAGAATAACGGGCAGTAAATACATTTGACTTTACCCCAGTATAAATCAATTAGCCCAGAAATGCTGTGTTGTTTTAACTGCATCCATTTCCCCCTGTTTCTGCAGCTGTTATATCTCACCAGTAACACTGATCTGAAGCCTGAGAATGGCGCCAGCAGCGTCAGGGTGGGAGCGCTTCCTGTTCCTTGTACTCACTTTGATTTCTTATTTTTTTTGGCCTAATTTCATTGTCATCTTTACTAAGTGATACAGCAGACCTGCTCACACATGTGCTGCCAGAAATAACAACGGATAAACTGCTATGAAAGTCCCCTATTCAGTCGTGTGACGTTAGTTTGGAAGTCATGTTTACCAGGAACATATCCATTGTATTTTTGTAAATCTGAAAGAAAGTGGTGGACATAAGATTTCTCTGAATCAGGAGTGAGCAAAGAGCCTTATTTTATTCAGAGGGGCCAAGCATCTGTCCAACACACATCCACCCAATCCCTCTCTGGGGTCAAAATCCCATTTTTGGAAGATTTTGGGTACAGTGGCTATCCAACTGTACCAAATAGAGAGTCCTCCAGGTCCTGTCCCAAAAAAGAATTGTGTAGAACTGATTATACTAGGGGTTATTTCTATCAAATTTGGTCGCAGCTGTTATCAGAGAGCTTCTGAGCAAATTCATTGATGGATTGTGTGTGGTGTTACTGTTACATAAGGATGTTATCGCCTTTTTCATCAGACAAGGAAAGAAACTTTTTTTTGTTTTGTTTTCCATCACAGATTACTATCACACAGTACACAGTTCACACACAGACACCGACGTTGTGCTAAAACAGCTGATAGTTTTGGAGCTATTTTAGGTTTATTTTGGTTATGTAATTCAGGCAAGGCTTAACTTCATAGAACAGGTTAAATTGGGGTGCATAGAGAACATTAAAAGTGTGACAAAGTGTGTTCTGACAACCTGCTCCAGTAGCTCTTCTGTGGGATCAAACACCACGGGCGTACCCTCACACATTACGTGCATCACTGATTCGTCAATGCACCCATATTCATAATGAAGTTAGGAATAATAACTTCATTTAATGAGTGAAGTTACCACTAGAGATAAGCAACTCCCGACGAGATCTACAATTCTGGAGAGACTCTGATCCAGTTGTTTTACCATCACAGTTTGGTTCTTGACAAAGTTTCTTATTTCTATCCATTTTTCTTGCTTACAACACATCAGCTTCGGGATATAATGTTCACTTGCTGCCTAATATATCCCACCAACCATGGTAACGAGATAATCAATATTATTCTGACATCCCCTATAACTAGTTATAATGTTATGGCTGATAGCTGTAAAGTAATGGTGTTCTTTGTTATCTTTCAAAATGATTATGATGTTTGATGAAACACGATTAATCGCATTAATACATGTAATCTTTGATCAAAGTGATAGTAGTCATTTTTAAGGGAAAGGTGTGTTTTTGAATTTTTATTTTTTTTTCCCGTTTTTAGCGACTGGTACTGATCCATGTCCCAGATGCCCGCACCAGAGAACAATATTGGTTCTGAAATGATTCTTATAGAATCTGAATGCTTTAAATTATTTACAGACCGTACGTCTCACTTGTTTTTTCTCTCTTTAACCCGATACAGCAGCATTTATCAAAACTCACTCTAACGGCACACAGCGTTGAAGAGGATGAATATTGCAGTGATTTATTGGAGCTTCAGGAGGAAATGTGAACCCATTAATCCGGCCAATGGCCTCCGCAACAACGAAATAAATTACTGCAGATATTTTTAGATCATTCTATCTCTGGAAGTCAAGCTGCAACATCTGGCACAAGCACTTTATGTTTATTTCCAACAAAGTGTCAAATATGCTCAGCACCTCTTGTTGAGCGTTTGGACGTCAACAAATGTCTAAACTTGGAACAAGTTTGATCTGTAGTTGAGGCCTGCTCAGCGTGTGGCTGTGGTTGAGCTGAGGCACAAACATTGTGTTTCCTCTCTGTGGAGGGCCGGAAACCCGCTGCTGTTGTCGCTGTTATCATGATTCATCTTAATCACCGCTGTGCTGCCACGATGGGAAAAAACTAGGAGTCTCCACACACTGGGTTTTAAAACAGCACATGTAAGAAAGTATGAAACAATGTCAGGTAACAAAATATGTCATGGTATGGATTTGAATTGCCGGGAGGTCTGTGAAACACAGATTGAATGTGTTGAATTATCTTGACAACATTCTGCATATATAGAGAGCCTGCATATATATATATATATATATATATATATATATATATATATATATATATATATATATATATATATATATATATATATATATATAAATGTATATGTATATGTATGTATATACTTATATAATATATATATATATTTATAAATATATATTTATATTAGATAAATATATATTTATATTATATTAATATAAATATATATATATATATTATATAAATTATATTAATATTATATAATAACTGGTATTAAAATGGTCTTGAAAAGTCAGTGAATAAGTTAGTTAATAGTTTTCTTTTGTTTAACATGCAACATACGATTCAAACCAAAGTGAACTAGAAACACGGACTTTCCTGCCATCCATCAATTTTCTTTAGGTCATGGTGGCAACGTGCAAGATAATCCAATCTTGAAATATGAATATATGAGTCAGTTGTTCTTTATTTTGTACCGCGATTATCCTAAAGTTGGAAGCAAAACTATTTAACTTGAAAATATGTTCCCAAATATAACAAAATGCAGCTTTTACAGACACCTTCAGTTTCTGAGTGGTTCTGGCCTTACAGTTGGCTTGTATAGACCCTGCAGCTGCTCTGACCGGCTGCTAATATGACACCAACTTCTGACAGCGTTCCTGAGGAATCTTAACCCATTCCTCATGGACAAAGGTCTCCACTTCTGGAATATTCCAGTTATACTTGCATCGACCAGAAGATCTTTTCTGGGATTTAAGTTTGAATGGTTTGAGCGACTTGGACCATGGCCTTATTGTAATGGTTAAACGACTAGGTCAGAGCATCTCCAGAACTGTAGGTCTAGTAGTCCCTGGCCTGCAGTACTTAGTACCTACCACAGTGGTCTAAGGAAGGTCACCTAGTGAACCACCTAGTGAACCAATGACAGGGTCATTGGTGGCCAAGGCTCACTGATACAAGTGGGGAACAAAGACTGGCCCCTGTTGTGTGATCCCACAGAAGAGCTACTGTAGCAAAGATTGCTGAAAGAGTTAATACTGGATCTGATAGAAAGGTGTCAGAACAGCCAGCGACATCACAGAGTTGTTTTGCGGAAATAGGGGAAGTGAAATACATAAGGAAAGAAGGGCAAAATCCACCTCTCGCTTTGGAGCCTTTATGTTTGAAGTTTGCATGTTTCTGAGGGGGATCCAATTGGGTAATCCAGCTTCCACCCACAGTCCAAAGAATGAACATAGCTGAATTGGTGACTGTAAATTCTTTGCAGGTGTGAATTTAAGTGTGAGTGATTGGTTTCTCTATATTTTGGACCTGTGGTGAACTGCCGTACCCGCCTTTCACCCAATGTCAGCTGGATTAGGCTCCGACCCCCCTCTGACCCAGAACAGGATAATCAGTTAGGAAAGTGGTTGGAAAGACGTTTGATCAAAAGGACCGCAATACTGTTCATTCTCCACACTGGGAACATTGGGGTGGTGTAAAGTCTGACCTTCAAGTACGATAGCTTGATCATGGGATTATGAGACAATAAAATAACGAGACTCATCGTGATGATTAAGCATTTACTCCACGACGTATCTCCCTGAGGAACTATTTTACGACAGCATCATTTAAATGGCTTCCTGTAATCCATCCCAACATAAGACCAAATGTCAAACACGCTTCAGGACTAAAGTTTACCAGTCTTTTTCAATCAGGGCCCCTCAGCTCTGGAACTCCCTACCTGAAGAGCTGAGGCACGCAGAATCGGTTACATCCTTTAAAACACTCGTCAAAACATATATTTCCACAAAAGCCTTTCATTATACTCCATTCTCTATTTGACACATGCAAGAACAATTACAATGCAGTGAATTGTCTGACCTATGCAACCCCTCCAGACAGAGCAAACAAAACTAGAGCAAACAGTAGGAAAACACACTTCAACAGAACACAATAATAAACAAAGTGAATATAATAAGTTATAAAAGGAGGCGGTTGAGGCGGTTCGGGCATGTCATTAGGATGCCCTGAAGATTCCTCACTTTGGAGGTTTTTCAGGCACAGCCAAGGACCCAGCATTGACCCAGAACTCTATGAAAAGACTCCAAGGCGCTTCAAAGGGGCCGCCTTCTGCTCCCCCAGGGTTGGGTCAAATGCAGAGAAATAATTTCACTATGTTGTACTGTGTATGGCTGTATGTGATCAATAAAAGATTTCTCTTCTTCCTTTATATCTCATCTGGCCGGGGAACGCCTCGGCAACGCCCAGGATGAACAGGAGGGTGTTGTTGGGGAGAGAGACATCTGGAATGCATTTTTTAAATGTATATGTGTATTAATAATGTCGTTGTCTTATAATTCCATTGACTATACCCTCTTTAATTCCACTATTGGACTTTACTTGCTTTAAGCAAAGTGCTATGTAAAAAATGGTATTATTATTATTATTAATGATGAATATTATTATTATTATTATTATTATTATTATTATTATTAATATTATTATTATTATTATTATTAATATTATTATTATTATTATTATTATTATTATTATTATTATTATTATTATCATACTTCACTGTGAAAACACTCCATCAAAGGTAAAAGCACTGCATTCAAAACCTTAAATAATTAATAGTATGGATGTATTATCAGCAAAATGTACGTACAGTATCAAAGTAAAAATGCCCAGTGAGATGATCCCTGTCACTGATTTATTATCATTTGGATGTTTTTGTATCTCTATTATTGCAGCATTGAAGTGTGGATCCAGGTTGCTGCTATATATGTTAAATGTTGAGGAGATCTTAATACTTCATGTTGTTGAGTTGTTGTATAAAAAAGATTATTGGAGCTGATTTATAGCAACAAAGTCAACCTTTCATCAGATCTGCCCGTTTTCAACTGTGCAACATTTTCCAGGTAATCCAAGGTGGTTTCAAAATAATTATTTATCTTTAGAAGCAGGAGACTTGTTTCAAACAATAAAGAAAAAAAGGATATTTTCAGTTTATCTTAACACATTCAAAATCAACTCAGTATGAAATACGTGCTTGTCACTGGAAAGGAAGGCAAAAAAAATGAAAAATTGTAATCTGAGAAATAACAAGTAACTACAGCTGGAACACAAACCTTTCACTCTGAGATGTAATGGAGTGGAATTGTAAAGAAGCATCCAATGGAAGTAATCCGGTAAAGTACCCCAAATGTGTACATAAGACACACCTGAGTAAATAGAAGTAACTGGCTATCGCTGCTTAACTGGTTGGTGCTACACTTACATTTAATCAGTATTCTTTACTCTAATATTGATTTTTTTTTCTTGACCTGCATGAACTGGTTAAATTTGTACCTGCTGTGCTGTGCATGGGTTCAATCTAAAGTACAGCAGCAGTCTGTGGATGCTCAGTTTCCAGAACTGACGGACACTGAACTGACACATTGAAGAACCAGAGCTGTGAAGATTCTGGAGGCCCCTCTGCACCAGTAAGTCACGTTATACCTGCTCAGTATTAACCAATGCACCCTTGTGTTAAAGTAAACCTTTTGATGGTATCAACAATACGCTCAGAGTTATAAAGGGTGTGGAGGCATAATCAGCTGTTTATGTTCATTTATCAGTCTGTTGACATTAATCTCTTATTACAATCCCAGTTCGGAGATTGGAGAATAGCTCTGTTGTCTGCCGGAATGATCTCCACGGGTGGTTATCGCTTTTCATGGCCGCGAGGGGTTTAAAGTCTGTGCCATAAAAAACACCTTTCATGTGTCGAGATGCAATGGCTGAATTGTTTTTCTTGGACGATGACTTAAAGGAGCATCTATTTTAAACGACTGCACCTCTTTGTTAAGTCTGACTTTTATAAAATGGATTAATTAATAAAACCTAATAG
This sequence comes from Lophius americanus, assembly GCA_037951165.1. Taxonomy (NCBI): domain Eukaryota; kingdom Metazoa; phylum Chordata; class Actinopteri; order Lophiiformes; family Lophiidae; genus Lophius; species Lophius americanus. The sequence goes on along the minus strand of JBBDHG010000189.1, from coordinate 1,453,867 downwards.
CCAACTTTTCCGTCTGTTTAAGCAAACAGAGTACAATGTGTTTGTGGCTGTGAATCAAATGGTCCCATGTGATCTTTATCTTCAAGTACTTCCCGTGTTTTGTAGCATTTCAAAAGATGTATCTATAAATAGGCTTTATTCTATAGGGTCGTGTTGGGAGAAAGAGTGAATATTTATGGTTTTCTTAACTATATTATGTTTTATTTATATATATATATATAAATATTAAACAATGTTGTTGTTTTTTGATCATGAAGCATTATATATATATATATATATATATATATATATATATATATATATATATATATATATATATATATATATATATATTAATTATTTATATATATATATATATATATATATATATATATATATATATATATATAATGCTTCATGATAAAAAAACAACAACATTGTTTAATATTTTCAGATAATAATAAAAATACTCATCATAAAAATATGATATTCTTGAATTGAGCTTAACTAAGTTTTATTTATTTTATTTTATTTTATTTATTTCACACCATCAAGACAAGATGTAAAAAGGAAATGCTAAAGGAATTTAACAAAAAAGGATGTTAAGAGGGCATGGTAGAAACCTATTTAGGCTTATATAAAAAGCAAATCCGAGAGTGGAAAGAGTATATAAGAAAAATCGAAAGCCAATATGTTTCAAAAGTTGGTCATACTAAAATTTCCCAATAAAAGAAATGTTTAAAAAATTCAAACAGGATATAATTGCATGAATAAATCAAATCAGATGTTTTTCCCGCAGGATCATTTTCAGTCTTTTCTTATCAACAGACTGTGATGTAACAGAATCCATTCAATTAATATTTTTATTCCATAAAACTACTCCACAATACCTGATAGAAAACTGATCACGGGACCTTTTACAGTGGGGTAATAGTGAAATTGAGAATTATTAACAATATAATGACTGAGAATTATTTTTTTTCTCAAGAGGCTTGCTCAAACTCATTTTGACGTAACACACCCATTAATACAACATTGAATCTCACTTAATCCATCACAAACGTCTTATATATAATATATACAAACTCTTATATATATATATATATATATATATATATATATATATATATATATATATATATATATATATACAAACGATACTCAATTCATGCATAGGGAATGTAAGAAGTTTGTGATGGAGTAAATGTGATTAAATGTTGTATTAATGGGTGTGTTGTTTAAAATGAGTTTGAAAAAAGTATTTGTTTGTTTGTTTCTTCAATGTTTTTCTTCCTTTTTTGCCCATATATTCAAATAATATATGTGGTTTAACCCTCGATGTGTAAGTCATCCGTTCTGTAAAGTAAAGTTGATAACATCAGTTTCGTCCATTGAGTAGTGCTCGGTCTGTGAATACTTTCCCATAACAGTGCAAGATAATTTTCGGCGTCAGCCGAGCTGAGATCTATAAATGCTTGTCCTCACGTACTATAATAATAGTACTAGAAATAGTTTCTCTGGTTACAAGCCCTAAGGAAAAACAACCTGGCATCCCAGAAGATTTGTTTTGAAATAATCTCAATTGTAACTCTTACCTACAACATTTACATCATTCTGTTGCTCAATACAAAGATTTCTTCAAATAACATTAAAATCAGTCTTCAACTGGTTAAAACAAGTAATCATGTTTAGTTAAGTTACACAGTGGCAGTATATGAATAGTTACGAGAGGAAACAACTCAACAGCAGCTGTTAAACACAATATCACCCAAGCCATGTCTGATGTAACATTGGGTCCAGTATTTGTTTATGGTTCTGCAGATATTAGACTATCTATCGTACACGACTACTTCATATATCTGTTTCCTGTTCGGCATATTTGAGGTCCTGTCATTGGCCAGATCTTCAAATCTCCACTGAAATCAGAGCATATTTTATTATACATGTCCAATTTTGTTGATCAGGTTCTGTAGACATGAAAAGTTTGTGCGCAGCGGAAGGTCAGGAGGAACAGCGTCCATCTATTGGTTCGACGCCCCAACAAAGATTGAATGGGTGAATCCCGAATCCGGTTGTAAAACTCTCGGAACGGTCAAGGACACTAAAAAAAGTGCATTATAAGTATAGACTATTTGATCGATTGACAATTACTCACAAGGTCAGTTCAGGGTGACTCACGGAACAAAGACTGGACTCTTATTACTTTTCACAATAAGATGAGATATTGTCCACGGAAATTAAACATTAATCACATTTGTGCTTGTATTGTCCATTGGAAGGGCGTAATAATCCTGATAACTACCTTGCCCATAATCTACTGATGACCTCTTTATTCTGTTACTTGAATAAAGCTTCCTTTTTAAGTATATGTATGATTATGTTCCATCTTTTCCATTACTCCTGGTTGGGCCCATATACATTATAAATACATTTCTAAATTGAAAGCTTCACAAACTAACACACTGTACAAGGCACAGATTTATATAATTCACTTAAAATCTCAATAAACATGCATCTACACTGAATAAAATCAATGGCCATTGGTCCCTTTGGTCATTTAAAATGAGTCAACTTTTATTGAGTACATTTTTTAACAACATCAGTCCTGATGACTGATTATCTCAGTATCATAAATTAATTTAACTCACGTTCTATTTCACATGACTTAGAGTGAATAAAGTTTATTATACAGCATTACAGTGAATACAGTACACTATTTTAAATGTTTCATTATTTTATAATTGGTTTTCTACGGAGCTTGTAGGACAGCATGTGCACAACTGCATACATGTGTGTGAGATGGGTTAGAGGTGTGTTTAGGTGTTCACACCTCTAACCCAGAGAGAGAAAGACACACAGAAGGAGGAATTATAACTGCTTCAAGACAGAATTTGGTGGTCTGATAGCTTGACAGACATACACACACAAATACACACTCACCCACACACACACTCAAAAAATAATGTTTAAACTGTGAATTATTTACATAGGTTTTGAGGTTGAAAGGACCGAGTCCTCCCCAAACTATAAAACAAAATAAGCCAAAAAAATGGATCCCCCTATGAATTATCACAGCCAATATTATCAAACAAAAATAAACAATTAAATGACAAATATGTCCTTACAAAGAAAAAGTGTTACGTTCAGATAACGAGTCATGATGGAATTTCGTTCCATTTATGGCAGGAAGAACGATGTGAAGTGATGTCACACTGTTTAATAAAGAAAAAAACCAACATATTTCACTTCACTTTTATTTGTGGTGATTTTTCTCAGACTTCAGATTAGAACTTCCGGATGATATTACATAACTGACTGTGTAGTTCTTTCTGTATGATAAGCTTAACTTTATGCATAACAATTAGCACCACTTTAAACTTGGTGGTTGTGTCACCTCAAATTTTTTTTAATTTACATTTGGATTACAATTCCCAAATGATTCAATTCAACATTTTAATACAACCTTTGTGTTTTTGTCACTCTTATGTCATGACTGTAGGATCAAAGGCTTACAGTGTTTCAACATCAAGCAGATTCCTTATTCCAGATTCATTACATTCTGTTCCCTCCATCAGGTTACTCTGGGATGTTCTGTAACCTAAAGTAGCAAAATGTTCTCTGAATTTTTTTTTAGATAATATTTTATTGGTATTTTTAACACTGTGACATAGAATAACATTCAGGAGAAACTGAATTAAAAAAATAAAATAAAAAAAGTGAGAAAAAACCCCAAACCAACAAAAAAAACTGAATAAGTTTTTACATTAAATTAAAAAAAAAGAAAAGAAAAAATATGTATATACATATACAATAAAATAATCATGGTGGCTGCCACAAAGGAACATTTAATACATATCTATGGATCATTTCAATGAGGGGTCTTTTCACTAGGAAAGAATGTATCCACATTATGTCATCCGTCATTCTGGAGAACGGGGCTTCATACTCTTAACATAGAGGATCAGAGACCGTGGAGCCCCGTATGGAGAATTTGATCTTCTACAAGTCCAGAATCACGCAGCCATGAAGCTGATGGGGGAATTTATTTCTTCCACAACGATGTCGGAACAGTCTGGGAAGAGATGTTAAAATTGTATCGTATGTGGTTGATAGGTAACGCCGTAGACCCCCACCCCTGTTTAGAGAACGCCGGTCCAGTTTGACATGAGGTGGGTTTACCTGGCCAGCCTAATTCCGAACAGATTCGGAAAAGGCGCCTAACCGGAAAGAAAATGATGCATGTAAACAGCCCATTCTGAAAGAAAAATCCCTTTCCGAATGAGATTTCATTCCTTTGGAGGTAGTCTAAGTCCTTTCGGAAAGCCTTTCTGAGTTTACATGCAGCGACCGGCAGAAGAGGATGAAGACATCCTTCATTGATCACATAGACTGTACAACATAGTCAAATTATTTCTCTGCATTTGACCCACCCTGCAGTGGGCGGCCCCTTTGCAGCGCCCAGGAAGCTAGGGTGTACAGTGTGGGGGGGTTAGTGCCCACGGGTAAGTGTCATATATAAAGGTTCCATTAATGCTGAGAACTACCGACAGATTTTTGGAAAAAACAAACTGCGGTGGCCGACTGGGACAAACGCACTGCAACCATCAATTTGACAACATGCAAATGCTGCAAATTTAAGAAAACATCTTCATCATATTGGCAACACAAACACTTTCCAAAAACCACAAGACAAACACAAGACACCGTTAGATACGCTTTCATCCAGACGACATCCTTATTTTGGCTGTTCCTGCTTATTCCAGAGAGACGATGAAGAATCATTCTTCAGAATCAAAGGGTCTGAGTACTAGACTAGCCTGTCTGCAGTCTAAATACGTCTCAAAATAAACTTGTGGCATATTCACAACAACTGGGACCATGGACTGTCGAGCAGCTGAAGTCCTACATCCAGCATAAATGGGACGGGATTCCTCTTCAAAACTTCAAGAATAAGTGTTCTCTCTTCCCAAACGGCTTCCGAGTGTTGTTGCTGTTTTTATTTGACAGTTTACATAATGTCACAATTTTAATAGTGCTTGATCTGTAAACAATTAACCAGTTGACTCAGTGTGCTAACAACCAAAATATTAAAGGAAATGTACACCATGTGGAAAGTTGTAGACCTTGGTTATATTGACTTTATTGAGATCCTTATTCCAGCATTTATCAGATATTACTCGCTGTGCTGTCATTAAAAACGTAGGAGGGTGTTGAAGAACAAAGGCTGGTCCAAACAACCTGATCAGTATCTCATCTGATATAATCATAATCATTTATATGAGCTGGATGTTACATCTCGACCAAAGAATATTGTCCCCTACCTTTATTTATTCTGTTCCGTGTGTGTATCTATTCTATCCAAACAATATGTTATGAAATCAGAACAACCTGACTACACACAAAGCAAGTGTTAAGTTTATGTAATAGGACATTTAATCACCAGGGTGGAAAAAGTTTTCCCCTCCTGAACTTAACATCTACTTGATCCTCCTTCAGCAGCAGCACCTGCAACCAAACGGTTCTGACTACAGGATATCAGTCTCTGACATCACTGAGAATTTTACACCAGATGAAATGGGATCCCTGTCTTCAAACGGTTCATCTTTACATTCATCGGCCCATAGAAGATTCTCCCAAAGCTCTGAGGGTCATCGGGGTGTTTGTGGGGAAATTCAGAACAGCCTTAATGTTCTTCTGGGTTAATAGTGTCTTTCTGCCCACTACCCTCCCATGATGCCATTCTTGTTCAGTATCTTTGTAATAGTGGATCCATGACCTCTGACCTTTATTTACCTTTACCGCAGCTAATTCACTAATTTCTTCGGATCTTTTATGACTTCCTGAATGAGGCTCCATCATGCTCTTCGAGGAATTTTGGAACCTGGTCCACCTCTGTGAAGGTTCATTATAGTCCTCTTGTGTAGATAATGTGTCTCACAGTGGATCTCCCAGAATTTAAGTAACAACTTTGGAACCTTTCCCAGACTAATGGATCTCAATCATCTTCTGGAATTTTTCTTGATTTTGGCATATTGTGCTTCTGGTGAGACCTACGAGCCAACTTCCTGCTTTTGAAAATGACCCATTGAAGTGATGATGTGATTGAACAGGGCCGGTAGTGATCAGGTCGGAGCGGCTCTAGTCTAGCTGGTTGTTAATGCAGTTTGGTAATTCATAGGATTTAGTTTTGTAGAGGTTGAGACTCTCTTACATGTTTTAAGATTGTTTTGAATTAAATTTGAAGATCTGCACAGTTTAGTCTGTGATACGTATAAAAATGAAAAAAAAACAACAGCTGGGGGTCCAATACTTTCATACTGTGCTGAATTGTTCCAGTGTGTGAGATATGCTTCTATACCTCAATTTCCTCTGCATTGACAAATGCACACACACATTTTCCATGAACCTGACCTGAACTGTGTTTTATCCTGCACAAACAGCAGGGGCAGGCATTACTTCTACTTAATTCTCAGTAGACACCTAGATAAGATTGCACCGAACCTAATGCACACACACACATACACACACACACACACACACACGCACACATACACACCTCATGCTTATACAATACAGTTTCGGGCACTTCTTCTGTTTTGTTGGTGTCGCTTTGAATTGAAGGAAGACTGTACTTTTACTCACTCCCTGTCCAGGGAGTGACATGAATTGTGACGTTTCTAACTTTAAAAAGGACCCGTACTCTTCATACAGAGTACGGGCTTTCCTGCAACATTCTGATGATACATTTTGGAATCCAACTGTTGCATTCAGCTGCTTTTTCCTCAAACAATCTTGGCTCCTGCAGCATGCAGGCTATTTTTACCCTTGAAATGCAAGGCAGAGCTGTGCGCTCGACCTGTAAGCTTGTTTCCCCTCCTGAAAAGCTACTTGATTTCCACATCATAACAATGACGCCGCCTGTCCCGTCCCGTCCACATCCTCCCTATCCTGCCCGCAGTTATAATATAAATCCTCCACTGAAAGTTGCAGATATCAATGAGAACAATGGTCAAGGATAAGGCAGACGTTCGGTATTTGTTCGAAACAGGGGCTTCATCCTGATTGCTGTTAATAATTACAGTTGTGATAAGCGCCAAGGGTGGCATATATTGATGGCAGAGCTGCCTTGGCTCACATTTGATCTTCAGGAGCCGGAGGACAAGGAAGATAAGCTGGAGGGTTTGGATTTGAGTACTATCAGGTATGTGGTTAGAGCTCCTGTACATTACTGGGAAAAGAAAACATTTTTAAGCTTCTGAATGTGAAATCTTTGTACAGTACATGGGAGTATCTTCAGAAGGCGAAGGAATGCTAGTTGTGCCGATAAGGAAATCGCGTAAAAGTCAGGAAAACCTTTCAAAACAATCAGAGGTGTTTATTTGTTTCCGTTCCCCGAGATGGTCCAGGTCCACACCTGGCTCTGCTTGTGTTTGGGCGTCTGGATGTTTGTTGTTTGCTGTTAATGTTTCCCTGTGATGTTCAAAGGCACGACAGGATCCTAACTTAATGTGATTAATGGGTCTCAGAGCAACTTTGAGAGGAAGCAGCAGTCGTCCGGCAGCAGAGGCGAGATGATGCGACCAGGAGCGAAGCAGTATTCGGTGGCCAGGCCGCTGTACTCGGAGGAGTCCTTTGCAGAGGAGCATGAGAAGATCTACAGGCACCACAAGACGATGTTGGACAATGTTAAGCAGTACTTCACGTAAGGAACTCTTACGCTTTTGTTTCCTATGATTTTCTTGGAATTTTCTAGATGTTAGGTTGGTGATCTTGAAAGAGTGATTGGAGAAAGTAAAGATTAAGTAATAGTTTTGCTTTTGTTCCATTTATATACGTTTAAAATAATAACAGGACAATAACCAATCATGTAAAACTTTTTTGTGAGAATCAAATCTGTACTGTAAATTGTGACACTCTAAGATAGGGTTCACCTCTGCAAAAACTATTGTCATCGAAACTCAAGCAAGGAAGTAGTTTCCAGACCAAACACAACAAAAGCCTCTAATAAATGTTCATCAGTAGCTTTACAAAACAAATACAGTCAAAAGTCATCAAATTATTTACAAAGAAAATTATGTAAAGGCAAAATTGAGTTTTCATTGATGTGGTTGGACAAAGTTTAAAGTTTCCCACATGCATTTTTGGGGAGTGCATTTCATATCTGGATGCTGCAGTTTTACATTTTGAGGTATATTTTAACTTGGGCAATTTCAATGTCAATGTGCTACCATTTATTATAAATACAACCAGGAAGTCATAGGCTGAACATGGGTGATGGCTATTCTTTGGAAAAATGTTTTTGCTGATAAGGACAAATTGCAGCTTAATCAAAAATACATGGAAATTTGGGTTAATTAACATAAATTGTTGTGATCATGACTGCATCTTCCTGGAGCGACTGAAACCTGTTTGTTTAAGATCTTTTAATGTGTCTTTACATCAAATATTGCATTTATACTTTTAATTCTTACAGTAAATGGCAACAGTTAATAACCAATTGAGTTAATATACTTACTTTATGTCCCTAAAAACGGGGTGTACCGTGTTACCTTATCCTTTTATAACTTTTGCAAAGGGAATAGTTTATCAACATGATTGAGAGATATTTATTTTTATAACTCGGAAATTAAAGCTATTTTTTTTAGATACGTTATGCAAATATTCATGATCAAAATGTGAAAAATCATTGTTACCTGTAACTTGACAAAATAAAACACTGGAAGGAATATTTGTTGGAGTGGATTGTTTCCTTCTCGAAAGAATAAAAGAAAGGATAACAGTGTGTAGCTAACAGCTAAGCTAACAAGCTATCTGCTAAAGCTGAAAAAAATCTAATTTATTTGGACAGGACCTAAATGAAATATTTTTTTGTAGTTATATTTGAAAATAGTTATCAATGATTCAATGTATCAATCTCTCCTTTACCGCCAGAATGTCACACTCAGGCGCCTTACAGTGGTCGAGAGTTGAAGAGGAATTGTGGAACTTCTCATTGCACCAACATGATGTCTATTTTGTATTCTGGTTGTTGATTGGTTAAGGAGGATGTCCTTCCTTGAAGCATCATTTCCCTTGTTTTGTCCTATAGAATATCAGAATGAAAAGAAAGAAGTGGACTGATATACATTATCCTCCTACAATGATGTAGGAGGATAGCGAAGTCTGTCCTCCTCTGCTCTCCACTGCACACGGACAGCCTTTCAGTTTGCCTGCCCTGTAGGTGTCGCTTCTGAAGCAAATTTCACAGCCAATTTCACAGCCTCACACAGAATTTTAAGCTCACAGGAGTTAAACAGAAGTACCTTAACTCTTTTTGTGACCAACATATTCTCCAGGAAGTAACAAGTACTTTAGTTTTCTCTGGTCATGCTCTGGCAGGGAATTCCCTCTGGGGCCATCAAAGCGTCATTATGTTTACCTGCTTGTAATACTAAGCTGTAAATCTCTCACACCCTCTAAAATTAATCTTTTAAATTCTCTGTATATTCCATTATTTATTTATTACCAAACTATTTATTAACATTTTTTTCAAGTTAGCTTTTTGTCTTATTAATTGACCTATTGTTTTATTGGTATAAATGTATGTGTGCTTTGTGGTCTTACATATGTCCCATAAAAAGTTTGGAGATATTATAGAATCTGTCCTGCAGATCGTTCGTGTTAACGCTTTAACTCAAAAATTATTTCATGGTTTATTTTCAAAATTTATACTCACTTAGAACTGGTGTGATTTTGGGAAATAACAATGATGTATTTCCAGTACCAAGGGTAACTTAATCTCTAAAAGTCTTCGTGCCATAAATTCTCTTCAGTTGATACAATTTAGTCCAAATTTTGTGCATATGAAAGGACTCGAAGAGATCTATCGTTTCTCATGTTTTACTATAATCGTTCATATTTAACTTATTAGGGGGAGCTTTTTAACAGCAAACACTGTTTTTCAGACATTACTACAAATTTAAATTTGAGTGGTTCCAGCGAGATTACCTGTACAATGCATGGAATTAGGGGCTTTATGGGTATCTATTTGCCTATAAATGAAATCAACTCCTCTTTTTCCCGCCAATATATCATCAAAATACATTATTAAGTCACGAAATATATCAAGTAAATTATCAGTGGTGATAATCACTTGAAAACAAGTTCCATGCAATGTTCTGGTCCACTGGTCATTATCATGAAGTAAATTGGATGCAGTGATGGATATTATGCAGTAAATTCTGATCCAATCTGTAAGCATTCATATCTTTGAGTTTGTATAAAAAGTTTGATTTTTGGGAAAATATTTATATCAATTTCCCACAAGTTTAATTAAATTTAACAGTTTGAATAAAACATGATGACGTGTCAAAAAGGGGTTAATCTGAACCATTTATACCTTCAAGTTGACGAATCATCACTTCATCACTTCCAACGATATTCTACCTTTGCTTTTGCTATTCACGATTCAACAAGGCTCAACAAAGGTGACTGCCACCTTTTGCGTAACATGCAGGAAAATAATGTGATAGGACAAGTTGCTGTGTCATGGATAAAATCTCAATGTCATGCAGATGTTGGTTGAATTTACATTCATTGTTGGAATAAGAATGTTGCGTCTTTTTACTGTGTTTTTTATGCTATTTTGCAGATGTGATGCCAAACGAGCCAAGAATGCCGTTCTCTCCCTCCTGCCGATCATCGGCTGGATGAGAATCTACCGAATCAAGGAATGGCTGCTGAGTGACATCGTGTCTGGTATCAGCACCGGATTGGTAGCCGTGCTACAAGGTAGGGCATGTTTCACTTCAGCTGAATGGCTTTCCTCCTTAAACCTAATGGGAATAATGTTGTCACAATTATGAATCTCATTGCTGCACTGACGTAAAAGAAAGTCCCTTGAGATCAGGAACATGCGTCTATTTCAGTGGTTCAAAAAGGTGGGTCTTAGCATCTCCACATCATTTCACTGCAAGCTCACTGTTTGTTCTTCGGTCTGATGTTCCTTTATTGGAATGCTGCGTCGGTTTACTCTGGATGTAACAAGAACCCTGTCCTCAAACAGTTAAACTTTCCACATGTCATTCCATAATAGATGGTGTGTGGAAATTCCGACCGGTCTTAATGTTCTTTTGGGTTAAAAGTGGTTTCCTCCTCACCACTTTCCAATGATGCCATTTTTACTCCAATAGTCTTGAGACTAGTGGAACCATGAACCCTGACCTTTATTGAGGGGAGAGAGGTCTTCAGGCTATTTGATTTTATCTTTGGATCTTCTTTGACTTCTTAAATAAGCTAACACCGTGCTCTTGGAGGAATTTTGGAAGGTGGTCCACTTGTGTGAAGGTGCAGTAAACTCTCACAGAAGTATGGGTGTCAGTCACCGTCTGGAAAGGAGGGGTCATATACTTTTTCACAGCACAGTACAGCTTTGCAAACATTGTACATGTATATCTCGGTTTGTTTGCACGTGAGTTATCAAACCTCCCACAACTGCTGGCATCATAAAGTTTCACAGCTGTCAGCAGCCCTCCTCAGAGCAGCAGTACAGTAATCATTTGAAGATTTGAAGAAAGCGATACAGAGAATTGCTTTTAACCCAGTCACATTGTTCTTTATTGTACTTTAAGCCACCAGGCTTAGAGATAGGATGAAGCCTCCGTAATTACCAGCACGCCCATTCCAACTGCATGAGTGAGCTTCAAAGGATTGATAAATGCATATTTAATCACAGAGTGCCGGTATCGGTAGAAACAGTTCCATTGTTTGAACATTCCTTCACAGATTTAAGGTTGTTACTGATTTGCCTCAAAGGTTTACATGTAGGAGGAGAGATTTGATATTTCACGCAAATCCACCCAGAAAACGAGCAGCTGCTGCAGAGAACAGGTACACAAGATATATGAAATAAACCATAGGCCCGTTTTGCTAATTAACAAAAGGATATTGATGGCACGGTTATACAGGGAAGTACTGCATAACATGAATCGAATGTATAACTATACATTTCAATAAGTCAGTAAGTCAGACCCGTTTTCAGTTGCGGTTGGACTCCGTCAGGGCTGCCCTTTGTCACCGATTCTGTTCTTAATCTTTATGGACAGAATTTCTAGGCGCAGCCAAGTGGCGGAAGGTGTGGGGTTCGGCGGCCTTAGGATCCCGGCCCTGCTTTTTGCGGATGATGTGATCCTGTTGGCACATTCAAACACTGACCTCCAGCTCACACACTGACAATCATGGATTAGAATCACCACCTCCCTGAAAGGAGGCATTCGAGTATCTTGGGGTCTTGTTCACGAGTGTGGGGAAAAGGGAGTGGGAGATGGACAGACGGATTGGGGCGCGTCTGCAGTGATGCGGACGCTATATCGATGCTTTGTAGTGAAGAGAGAGCTGAGCCGAAAGGCAAAGCTCTCATCCATCTACGTCCCGCAGGTTAGCTGGGCTCAACCTTAGAGATAGGGTGAGGAGGTCAGACATTGGGATAGGCTCAAAGTAGAGCTGCTGCTCGGCCGCACCGAGAGGAGTCAGTTATGGTGGTTCAGTCATCTAGTTAGGATGCCCCCCGTTCATTTTGGGTATTTCCATGTTGGAGGAGACCCCGGGGCAGACCCAGGACAAGCTGGAGAGATTACTTGTCTCGGATGGCTTGGGAATGCCTCGGAATCCTCCCAGAGGAGTTGTTGGATGTGGCCGGGGAGAGGAAAGTCTGGGCTTCCCTGCTGAAACTGCTGAAACTGCTTCCCTTGTGACCCGGAGCGGATAAGCAGAGGATAACGAAACGAAAAGAAAACTTTCAATTTTAAATCTAAATGTTTAATTCATATTTAAATGTGACAAAACTAAATATTTAGCTCATATGCGTATTCACACTCCGTACTTAGATTTAACATTAAATAATTAAATTTAGACCTTAGAATTTCGACTATATTGGTATATCCGTCGATTTGATGTCAACAATTTATTTAATATATTTCATAAGAAAAAGAAAAATAGAGATAATGCAACAGATGCTGCTGTTTAAAAATGACTTTAAAATTCAACCTCTTTTTGTACATTGTGTGTAGCTGAGTGTGGCAGAATGTTGTCCTACTTTCCAATCAGCAACGCACACGAGTCTGCAAGTAGACATTTCCTTCATAAAATCGGGACTCATGATATATGACGACTTTACAACAAGCCTTTCCTGTGCTATCTCAGTCATATAGAACAAAAAGATAACAATTAGCAGCATGTCACAACAGTTGTCACAGAAAATTAGTTATTATAATGGACAAGTTTGACCTCTATGAAGATGGACTATTTTCTAATAGGTGTACTTATCCTCAGGAATTTTTTTAACATTCAAGGAGAAAATGGTTGTTTTTAATATATTTCCATGATTCACATGGATGTGAAGGGGATTTTTATTAAAAAATGGAATAATCCTACATGAGAAAAACTGATCTTTTATGTCTTAAATTTGTTGTATAATTGTTTGTCCTATGAAAAAACAAAAAAAATCTGATCTGTGCTAAATGTTACATGCTATAACCTAGTTTATTCTAATCGATTTCAAAGACTCTTTAAATCCTAATCATCTTTTTAAAATGAATTTGGAAATGTATTGCAGTGGAGGGATCCATGCAAAATTTCACTGAACATTTACATCAGAATAAGAGCTCCGACTTGCTATCTTGAGAGTTCCTCAGTGTAGACAGAACAGGATTAAGAATAATCATTTTTTTTATCAATCTCTCCTATCGCTAAACCAAAATCTGTGGTCTGATGACTACGGCATGAATCCAAACTGCTCAAGAACCCGTAATGATATTTAGTATAAAGGGACAAAAAAGTTGAATCATATCGAATCATGTGATGTCATGAAAATACTGTTAAAGTACATGTTTCGTGTTTCAGGTTTGGCCTATTGTCTGCTGGCCTCTCTCCCCCCCTGGTACGGACTCTTCTCCGCCTTCTTCCCTGTTGTCATATACTTTTTCCTCGGCACCTCCAGACATATCTCAGTAGGTAAGAACAATGCAGGTGTGTTAATGTCACAACCCCTGTCATCTCTGAGGGTCACATCTCAGCTCTTCCTCCCTCTCTCTCCATTTGCAGGTCCTTTCCCGGTGCTGTGTCTGATGATCGGTTCCGTGGTCACCAGGCTGGTACCAGATGAAGGTCCGCCCGCCAATATAACAGGGTTTGAAGGCTTGACGAGAGACGAACAGCGAGTGCTGGTGGCATCTTCTGTGACCTTCCTCACAGGGATCATGCAGGTCTGTTACAGTAATCTTTGTTAAAGGATGAAGAGAATGTGGGAGTCAATTGTTTTTAACTGAGCATGCAATAACTTTCCAGACTGAACCGTTGTTAGTGCTTCAAATCCTGACTTCAGAGTGTGAAACCTTCTCTCAATGTCGAGAAACCAGGATAGTCTAGCTGGAGAACTCCAAAATTAACTGGAATACATTTACATGTGTACATAAAAAAAATTTCTGGAAATTCCTTTTTTGCAGAGTAATCAAGACTGCTGAATTCTTTATAATTAAAATTGTTGTAGCCGCGGAAGCAGTCGTCACAGTAACCAGAAATGGAGCCTAGAAATGTTCTTGGTTTTTTGGTTCCTGTTATTACAAGACATTGGGAAGCCTGACCTTCAGTCCTCAGTTGCTGAGCCATAATACTGTTTGTGGTAGAAAAATAAATCAATCAATCAATCTTATTTATATAGCGCCAATTCACAACAACAGTTGCCTCGAGGTGCTTTCAAGAAAGAGCAGGTCCAGACCAAACTATTTATATAATTATCTACAGGACCCAACAAACCTTGAGCAAGCACTTGGCGACAATGGCGAGAAAAAAACTGCCCTTTAATGGGTAGAAACCTCGAACAGATCCAAGACTCAGGGTGGACGGCCTACTGCCATGACCGGCCGGGTTTGAAAAACTGTTACAGAGAGAGTGAGAGAGAGAAAGAGAGAGACACAAGTGAGGAGAGATACAGACGGGGGGAAAAGCAGCAAAGAAATCAGCTATAATCCACTTTCTCCAACCGCTCCATGGTCGGGCCGCGGCAGCAGCAGGGATCCCAGGTTGATAATAACAATAATATTAATGTAACATGTAGTGATAGCTTGATTGCGAACCAAGATTTGAAGATATTTCCGCAGGAGAGGATCCTGATAGCTGAACGCTCTGGCTCCCATTCTACTTTCTGGAGACTCTAGGTACCACAAGTAACCCTGCATGCTGGGAGAGCAGAGTTATGATTGGACAATATGGAACTATGAGCTCCTTCAGATACGTTGGTGTCTGACCGCTAAGGGCTTTGTAAGTGAGCAGAAGGATTTTCAGCAGCGTTCTGGATCAGCTTGAGGAGCTTCAGAGACTTATTGGGACTACCTGCTAGTAGGGCATTACAGTAATCCAGCCTGGAAGTAACAAATGCATGAACTAACCTTTGTGCATCTTTTTGCGACAGAATGTGCAGCATTTTAGAAATATTACGCAGATGAAAAAAGGCAGTCCTAGAAATCTGTTTTATGTGGGAGTCAAAGGTCATATCCTGATCAAAGATAACTCCCAGGTTCCTCACAGTGGTGCTGGAGGCCAAGGTCGTACCATCCAGAGTAGATATATCATCAGAAAAATCTAAACATTACTGATGGAATTGCATCCCGAGATCCCACCCTTGGTTATCTACACTGAATTCATGTCAGGGATCCTTAGCAGCGCATGTAAAGTGGGCCTTACTTGAAGGAGATACAACAATGGGACAGGCCTTGTTGCACCGCAGTGATACGTTCAATCTTGCAGCCTTCTGAGGATGAGAGCCTGAATAAGCAGTAACAGTATTTTTGGGGAAACTAACCTCTGACCTCTCTGTACATGGAGTAAAATTGCACTCTACTTATCTTTCTGTCTCCTGCAGCTGACAATGGGGGCCCTACAGGTGGGCTTTGTTGTTATGTACCTGTCTGACACATTGGTGTCCGGCTTCACCACAGCAGCTGCCGTCCACATCCTCGTGTCCCAGCTCAAGTTTGTGTTGGGTCTGCAAGTCCGAGGCATCAGTGGACCACTCTCCATCCTATATGTAAGTATTTTAAAAGGCTTCATCACAGTCAACGAGTGTGGCCCTTTCAACCACTGGTCTTGATCTTTTGTGTTTTCCAGACCTTGGAGATCATCTTCAATAAGATAACCTCCAGCAATATGTGTGACATAGTGATCTCCTCGGTGATCATGGTGGTGGTGTTCATCGTGAAGGAGGTGAATGACAGATTCAAATCCAAGCTGCCGGTACCAATCCCCATAGAGGTTATCATGGTGAGCTACGTTGTGCAACACGATCCTTGTAAATGTTCTGATAGCCCGAGGTGCCGATCGCCTGTTTGTGGAATAACGAGCAATAATGATAAGATTTAAAGTGGTGATGACTTTTTATGACTTGACTGGTCCGGAGAGCTCATATAGCAATAATTAATCTGGTTGATGATAATTATCTGTGCATTTCAAAATAAAATAATCATGTCAGGTCAAGTAGACAACAGGCAATATGTAAAATAGAAGTTAATGAAGTGAGAGATATTTAATCCTATAACTAATAACTATTACTCCTTTATAAGTAAAAGCAATGTATTTAAACATTATCTAAATGAAGTAAAATTGTGTAGTATCAGCAAATTATACCTAAAGTATCAAAGGAAAAGTAATCATTTTGCAGAAAAATTATCCCTCTGTTTTTTAGTATTTCAGGATTTTAACCCATTAAAATGTGGCTGTAGTATGTTTTTTTTTGTAATAACTGCCAATTTTATGAGAACGATGGACATCAACAACAACAACAAAGCTTTATGATAATAATTTTTTTCTTTTGTTTATCACATGTTACACAAAACATACATACAGTACAACCTCATGAAATTTATCTCTGCATTTAACCCATCCCCGAGGGGGCAGTGGGTGGCCCACTGTGAAGCTGCCCGGGGAGCTGGGGTTTCAGGGTCTTGCTCAAGGACACGGGGCATGCTGCGTCAGGGGCTGGGTTGTATCCTGGGTTCCTGGTTGAGGGACGACCTCTCTACCCACTGAGCTAAAGCCGCTCTTTATTGGCTGTCTAAATCCACGCACTCATAATGTGCACTTGCGCGACTCATCTGAGCCTTATTTAAGCTTTGAAACATTTTCCATATAATCCAAGGTGTTTTTTGGGGGGGGGGGTCTTACATTGATTGGGTTTAAGTGCATTGGATGGGTATGAAAATTTCAGTGACTTGTTGTTTCTTCTCCAGACTATCATTGCATGTGGAATGTCATACGCGTACGACTTCAGGACAAGATATGGAATTGATGTCGTTGGCCATATTCCAAAAGGGTAAGACCGATAGCACAATTGTAAAAAGTAAGGTTTTGAGCATTGCAATATAGTCTCTTATAACTAAGACCATCCAAAATGATACTGCTCCCTATCAAACTGCCTCTCGGTGCTCCTGATATCTCAAAATTACATCAAACACGCTGGACATTTTTAAATTTTGTCAAAACTGAATTTACCAGAAGGTAATCCTCAGGGCCTTCTCAGCCTTCACAGAAGGTCAAACATATAAGCATTTCAAATGTCATGTCTAATTTCTTTAATTTGATAATTATTCTCTTCTAACTCTAATTTTGGCTTATTTTCTATCAGGTTTGCTTCAGAGGAGAAGGGGTTAGTTTCCTGAACATCAAAATAGAGTTAATCCAATCAGATTTTTGAGGATGCTTGTTGCTACACTGAGAATATGTTAGAGCCCGCTCAGTTATTGGCGAGGACTTCAGCATCAGGAAGAGGAGGCCTTTGCATTCTGTGTTTGTTTAGAAAGTAAAGGCTGAATTAACCAATCACATTTTGATTTATAGTGGGTGGGTCAAAACAATCCTCGTCCTAGGACTTCACGAAGGCCAAAGCTAACTTGCTTTTAATGGACCAGTAGGTAGGCTTGGGTTTGTTCTGAAGGTAGGCTCATCCTGCGTCAGTATTATGCATGAGGGAGGCGCTTCATTCATATCCTGTTTCACATCCTCCTTCACAACTCACACTCCATAGGGGTTGAGGCATAAAACACAACAAAAAAAAAATCCATCCATCTCTTTCCGTTTATCCTGTGTTTAAGCATGCTAATTGTATGGAGTCCTTGCCATTGTGACGATCATAATTAACCATACATCCTCTACCAGTCTGGACCAGAATTCAAACTGAAGCATCATATTAAGTATTAAAACATTTCAACTTAACACAAACAATTGTCTTCAGGTACGAGGTTCCGATGGCCCCTAGCTTGCAAATCTTCCAGGAAACTACCGTCGAAGCCTTTCCCATGGCTATAGTGGGCTTCGCCGTTGCCTTCTCTGTGGCCAAAGTGTATTCTGTTAAACATGATTACACCATAGATGGAAACCAGGTATGGAACATTGCTAATAAGAAAAGGCTTCTGTGCAGGCATAATCAGGAATTAGATAACGTGACATTTGTTCCTCCGATCTGGCCTCAGGAGCTGATAGCCTTTGGAGTCAGCAACATCTTTGGCGCCTCTTTCAAGTCCTTTACTGCGAGTACAGCTCTTTCAAGGAGTGCAGTGCAGGAGAGCACAGGTGGAAAGACTCAGGTAAAATAATACTGGATATTTTTTCATTCTTCAAAATATGTATATTATATATGTATTCTAGGCCTACTTTTACCCCCACCATATAAGAGCGCAAAGCATTTCATTTCCTTCGGGAAGTCTATCCGCATCTCAAAAACTGCCGCACAGAATTCAATGAAATTTTCCACATGATTTGTATGAGCCCTAGAGGTGCACAACTCATTATTGGTTTTCTTCTTATATTTCCTTTTATAATGCACTTTTGAACGTAGGCGATTTTCAGATCATTTTTCTTGCATTCACCTACGCGTACATTTCTTGTCTCTTCTCGTTGTAACGAGATAAGGAGAAGATGCTTGTTTTTGTTTGTTCGTGCCCCTTAATGTTTATCACGCATCGGTAACTGTAACTGTTCTTTCACTTGCTGAATGAAACAGTTATGTTTGGCCACGTAGTGATGTGTCATTAGTGTTTTCCATCGTGAGTGAACGTGCTAACGATTGATAAGGTCCCAGTATTATTTTTTTTGTTTTTTTGAACTTGTAATTATGTATATTGTGGAAGATTTTTCGGTATACCAGAAGGGCAAACCAACGACTATCCCCCACCCCGATCATTTTATGTCAAGGGTTATATTAAAAGGAGAAAGTCAAGTGTAATTAGATAGAGTAAAATTCGGGATATAAAGCCCCATGATTGCTTTTCTTGCAGGTTTAGCTCTGTCTGCTAAGAATAGCAGAAAGGCTAACCAAGTAATAATAGTGACTGGCTTATAACAATTACAAATAACGGTAAAGCAACTATCAGGAAAACTGCGAAGCAGAACTGGATTCTTATTACCAGCCTGAAGTGATTCAGTTATCAAATCGAACTGGACTCTTTTTGTCCCTGTTCGGACTTGGATTTAATCGTGAACATATCACAAAGGGACAGAGAGACACATCGCCAAATACAAGTGTAAACAATTGCACGCATTGTGATCTGATCACTCAAACCACTTGCCGAGGTGGTCTGGGACGCATTGCACCACATATCTTTAGTAATACAAATGTGTATGTATCCTGATGCGTCAAGGACATAAAAGGAAAATGTGGACTTGGTTGTTGTTTTGGCGGAAGCGTGCGATCGCATGAAGAAATGAAGAGAAAAGAGGCTGTACATTCTTTAGCAAGTCAAAAAAATTACTTTGTGCTGTCACGTCAAAAGTTCCAATAGTCCTTGCAAGTATATTAGCTCTTGAAATATCTTTAAGTTGTTAGGTAGCCCCCAAATCTGGCACTTGACTGACGGGACTGATAACTAGATTCTTAGATTCACACTTGGATTTTTTTGTGGTAGTGACGTAGGCAGTAATGAAATCTCGAGTCAGCTGTATACATATGAAGACACATGATAGACACAGGTGTAAACAGTAATGTGTATCGCTATCATGAACTGAATTAGAATGGTCAAACTGGAGGATTAGAATTCATCTTACTTTTTTGGAGTACACAATTCATTGAAGCCAGTCAGGTATTCAATATTCTAAACAACACTGATCTCTAGTGTTTGAAGAGCGGCTGTAATATTCATCTACCCACCGTAATCATATACGTAAATAAAATTGAAATTGAAAGGTTAAGCACAGGTTAAACTCAAACTTATTTCAATTATATTTAAAGGATCTAACGGTAACACAGCTCCTCTACATTATTTAATGTTTGTTATGAGATAGTGGAATGAAAGAAAACTTTTATGTCTATGCATAGTGAACTGGGACAGTGCGTTGAAGCTTCAACACTGAAACAGTTTTCTCATATAACTATAATTAGATGTGGCGCCAAGCCTTTCCCTCTGATTGTAAATTAATGCATCTGTTTGGTTCTCTTCAGGTAGCTGGTTTACTCTCAGCAGTCATAGTGATGATTGTTACCGTGGCTATTGGGTTCCTACTGGATCCACTCCCAAAGGTAACCCTGAAGAACTATGCCAGCATACATGTATGAACGGGCTGAAATCTGACCTTTGACCCATTATTTGAACAGTCTGTGCTGGGTGCTGTTGTCATCGTCAACCTGAAGGGCATGCTGATGCAGTTCAGAGACATCCCATACCTGTGGAGAAGGGACAAACCTGACTGTGTAAGTTCGGACACTCTATGAGGAAGCTACATTTCTTAGACTTAGTAGGTCGATTTTATTCAACTTTATTCTACTTCTATTGTCATATATTACTGTTATGGAGAAACTCTCATTTGGACAGATGGTATGGTTAGGTACCTGCATTGCTTCCATTCTGCTGGGGCTGGATCTTGGACTGGCTGCAGGTCTTGGTGTTGAGTTGATCAGTGTTGTCCTCAGGACACAGTTGTAAGTATCACCACCAATTTTTTCTTTCCAAAACAATATCTTTATTTGCTTAAGAAACACCCCACAGATGCTTACAAGTATACACACCCCTAGAATATCTCTATCCAACCCATTACCAACACCAACCCCTGCACCACGTGAGCGTCAGACCCATACCCACCAACAGATAAGGAATCATGATTAAGCTAAAGGCTTCTAATAACACGAAACGAAAAAAAATACAAAAAATAATTAAATACGTATACACGTTACACATAAAATCACTCACGTACCCACAACTTCATATATAAACACATAAGTTATTGGTTGAGGATCTTCATCTTCTTAATTTTGAATATTTAAAAAACTGATTACTTGCTATACTGTTATTGACGACTATTTCTTCGTAAGCCATCAGTTGATTATCAGTATTGTAAATATCTATTATTTTTTGTTGCCTATTTTTTCCCCTCATATCAGGCTAAAAAAGTGAGACAGAGGCCATTCCTTTAATATATCTACAAAATTGGTGACCCAAAAACCATTGCCACTTTGGTGACTCTAGATAACTTTGAGATAACTACATGCCCTATTAGTAGTTACAACTTATTCAGTACTCAAATTATGCACTAACGACTTGGGGAGGAAGTGACTAAAAATACTAAAGTTACTAGCATCTTACACACAACATCTTTTATGATGTCATTGTGAGCATCGGTATGAAAGTATAATGTCCCAAGACTGATAGCATAGATTTAGCCTTTAAGCTTCGGTATTCTTCAACTTCCTCAATGAAAAGTTTTGTTTTCTTTCCAGCCCTCGCTGCAGTTTGCTGGCCAACATCAGAGGAACTGACATCTACAAAGACAAAAAGGACTACATCAGTGTAAGTAGACGTATGTTCAGTAGGCAAAATGTGATGAACCCTGTAGACCATTTTGTTTAAGGAACAGGCTGTTGCACGCTGTCTTAGAGATGTAGACAAATCCAAAGGTTAATCATGGAAAGACAAAATTGAAGACTCTGAGCTGACTTCTTACTAGTGTCCATTCCCTTTTGTATGGATTCCAGGAGACTAGTTTCACTCCACCGTGACTTTAAGTATAATTTTTTTGACTCCCTCTAGATTGACGAGCCAGAGGGAGTGAAGATTTTCAGGATCCCATCACCAATCTTCTTTGCCAACATTGAGTTCTTCAGGAACAAGCTTGTGGAGGCTGTGAGTACTTCTGTGGAATGTGTTGTATATTTATCCCCAAATTAATGCCAGCCACCATAAAAGAAGCTGTAAAAAAAAGGACATGATACATAAAATAGCTGTACTTATGATTTTTTTATCAAACATAATTATCTTCTTGTGTTTACCTCAGGTTGGCTTTAACCCGCTGAGAGTGTTGAGAAAGAGGAATAAAGCGCTGAGGGTGATCCGGAAATTGCTAAAGAAAGGAGATCTTCAGTGGACAGCGGTAACCAATAACTTGTTAATAACAGCTGCAACAAACACTTTTTCTGCTGGCAGAACATTTAAGAAGTCTCAGTTTTTACAATTGATTTGATGATATGGTTCAATAATTCTGATTGGGTATCTTTTGTTTATTGAAGACAATATATCGATGTTGCTTCTGTAGAGAAGAAAGACTCCAGAAAACCCCCAGAAAGACCTCAGAACGATCCTAGAAAGACCCCTAAAGACCCCAGACAAACACCCCAGACAGGCCCTGTAAAGGCTCCAGGAAGACCCCAGGTTCCCAGCTGAACTAGTGCAGAAGAAGAGGGTGCCATTAGGTGATCAACATAATAATTGAATGGTATCATTTGAATCATTTTAAGGATTATGATTGACAGCCACATTACCCTTGGTTCAAATGTGTTTGTTCTTTTTTCATGCTTTTTAAAGGTCCAGAGTGTAAGATTTTGTGGCATCGGGCCACATCGTTATTCAAAGGTACAGGTAGACTCTGTACCTTTAATGACTTTTGGGGTATTTATTTTTATGTTTCTATTATATTATATTATCAAGGATTAAGAGTTAGAGTTTCAGTATGGACCTTCAACCTCAGCAGGTGAAGATGACTTTAAGGTGGATGGCAGTTTAAAGTCCCTTCTAATCTGGAACCCTCTGCCAGAGGATCTGAAACTTCATAATCAGTAACATCTTTAAAACCACTCACGAAAACATATAATTTTATGGCTATTTATTTATTTTTCATTTATTGTTGACACTTTTTTATCAGTTATTACTGTTTATTCTATTATTATTTATTGGGCTCCAGTATCTGAAGTAACTTTGAAAGTGCCATATAAATAAAGATTATTATTATATAATTCAAATAGATTTCCTTGCAATTTTAGTTGAATACCGCCTCCATAGTCTTTTTTTTATAGCACCCATTGTGACATTATTTCTTAGGGTGAACACAGCTGTTACGCGTGATGATTAAGGTACTGTTTCATTGAGGTTAAACTGAAGGAGGCTGCTGATTCTGTTGAGGAATGGTTGTTTCTTCGGTTGGTTTGCTGGTTAGCGTATTTGCCAATGGGATGGTTGGCTGGTTTAGTTGATGAGCGGTTGGGTTTTGTTCCTTGGTTTTTTGGTAGTGAGATCAAATGTCTCTACAACTCTGTGTAGGAGTTGTTCTTGGACACGGGACACTTTGGTATAGATCTGGATCCAGATCGAAGATGTATTTATTTACATTTTCTTCAACATTGTATAATCCCCACACTTTCCATAATTGTGCAAACAGTACTATAATAACATTTTTTAAGAACAGGGTGGGAGGATGGGGCATGTTTGATTCAAAGCCGGATAAATGTTGTTGTTTGTCCGAGTTTTGGATCAAGAAAAAGGAAAAGTAACTTTCTTACTTATTGCAAGACAGGACCTTCTAGCTACTGCTTTCATTGCAGAAGAAATAATCATTCTTTCAAATACACCAAGGTCATGCTGTTGTTATCTAAGGCTTTGTTATAGGTTCTTAATAAAAGAGCAAATTTTTACGCTACAGGAAATGTCAGGCTGGCCTACATGCCAAACAATTTATTGTCCTCAATGTGGTTGCATAGTTAATTGTTACCTGAGAGATTTTATTACAAAGTCGTAGTAGTTCCAACAAAAACATCTTAACAAAAGTTTGTAACACTAGTATACTGCAACACAGCCATGGACAAAGAATCCAGATCCTTTATTTGAGTAAAACTTTTATTAATACACTGTGAAAATGCCTCAGTTTAAGTAACCCTTGCATTCCCTCCTACCTTTACAGTCTGACACCAGTTCTCTTAGTTGTACATTACCACCATTATGTACCATATTACCATGTTTAGCTGAATCTGCTCTTAGGTTGATATCGTTGAGTTGTGATTGAGATCTTTTTGAAAATAACACAACATCGTGTTTATAAAAAATATTTGTTTTGAGTAGTACAATATTACATACTAAAGAGATTTCTGTGAGTAAAAGAACAAGTCTTAAATTGTACTGAGACAAAGATACAAATCTATTAAAGTGCATTCTGCTTAAATTTTAGTACTTTACACTTTGGCCAGCAGCAATGTTAATTTAAGTTATAGGTTCTGGTAAAAAGGAAAGTTTTAAGTCCTTTTTTAAATGTGTCAGTCGTCTGTGGAGCCCTGAGATGGTCAGGGAGGGCATTCCACAGATGAGGGGCAGCAGAACAGAAGCCCCGATCACCCAGGGTGCTGAGCTTAGTCCGGGGAAGGAGGAGGCGGTATGAGTGGGTAGAACGGAGGGATCGATTGAGGTCAGTGGGGTGAGTAGTTCTTTTAGGTAGGGGGGTGCGTTACCATGGATGTACTGGTGAGTGAGGAGAGAGATCTTATAATCAATCCTGGTGGAGATGGGAATCCAATGAAGGGAATGAAGAACGGGGGTGATGTGTTCGTGTTTACGAACTCTCATCAGGATCCTTGCAGCACTGTTTTGAACATATTGTAGTCTTTGAAGACTTTTATCAGGGATCCCGATGAGAAGTGAGTTACAGTAATCCAGTCAGGAGGAGACGAACGCGTGGACCAGCTTTTCAGCATCATTGAAACGCATTTCCAAACGGAGTTTGGAAATATTTCTGAGCTGGTGAAAGGAGATCTTGCAGATGTGTTTGATGTGGGATTCAAAAATGAGTTGAGGGTCAAATCTTACACCGAGGTTGGTGACTGATGAAGAGAGGGGAATGTTATGACCAGAGAAGGTAATACTGGTTATGGAGGAAGACTAGGTCTGATTTGGGGTGCCAATTAAAATTGCTTCGGTATTGGAGCTGTTCAACTAGAGAAAGTTGTTTTTAATCCACACCTTTATCTTCTGCAGACAAGCGCGGAGAGTTGACAGGGGAGATGATGATGACGATGAGGATGGAGAGGCTGCCGAGGAACATGTGTCAGTTTTTATGTAGATTTGCGTGTCATCAGCGTAACAATGGAATGAGAATCCATATCGACTGATGACACGACCAAGGGGGAGCATGTATAGTATGAAGAGAATGGGGCCAAGCACTGATCCCTGGGGGACCCCACAGGTGACGGTGTGTGTCCGGGACCTTGAACTTCCAAGGGAAACGTGTTCTGTTCGGTCAGTGAGGTAGGATTGAAACCAATTTAGGGCGGTGGCAGCGAGTCCAGTGGTGTGATGTAGGCGGTGTAGGAGTATTCCTTGGTCAACTGTGTCGAAGGCAGCAGACAAATCAAGGAGAATCAGGAGGGAAGGCGAACCAGAATCTGCTGCCATCCGTAGGTCATTTGTGACTCTAAGCAGAGCTGTTTCTGTGCTGTGGGCGGAGCGGGAACCAGACTGAAAGGTTTCAAAGTGGTTGTTGTATTTGAGGTGGTCCTGGAGGTGCGCAGCCACTACTTTTTCCAGAACTTTGGAGAGGAATGGGAGTTTCAAAATGGGCCTGTAATTAGCAAAAGTTCTGGATCGAGAGTGGGTTTTTTGAGGAAGGATCTGAATATGGCGGCTTTTAGGGCAGATGGAACAAAGCCGGCCTTGAGGGATTGATTGATTAGAGCGGTGATCAGGGGACTGATGGAAGAGATGTTAGTTTTCAATAGGGCTGTAGGAAAGGGGTCGAGGGCACAGGTGGAGGGTTTCATCGTCCTGATGATAACCTCAACCTCTTGCTGTGAGACTTCTGGGAAGCACTTTAGAGGTTGGGACTGGATAGGTAGAGAGGAGGAACCAGAAAGGACAGAACGGATTGAGTCAATTTTTGATTCGAAGAAAGCCATGAAATTATTACAGTGCTCTTCTGTAATTTCTGTAAGTGGGAAATTATTAATTAAGGAAGGAGACAGACAATTATTTTTTGGTTTTTGGCATCTTTGTTCTGCTTCCAGGGCAGTTTTACTTTAAGAGAAACTCATACTGAAAATACACATGAAAAATTTGGAGTTTGTTTGAAATACACAACATCTTGTGATGTATTAAATATTCCTTTGTCTTTCCTCTAGTATATACTGGAATGCGCTGCAGCTCCATGGGAAATATAATATTCATAATTAATACAATTATATTATACAATATTTTGACTTTACAGAAAGGCTACTTGAACTTATCATGTGGACCCATGAAGGAGTCAGAGGACGAGAGCAACATGGAGGACCTGGACCTGCCCACTGACCTCAAGGACCTTCCTTCCCGGATCGATTGGAACGCAGAGCTTCCCGCCAACATTGTAGTCCCCAGAGTGGATGTCCATAGCCTGATCCTGGACTTCGCCGCTGTCTCCTTCCTGGACATATCAGCTCTAAAAGGATTGAAAACTGTGAGATTGATCATTGACAACAGCAACATAAGCACTCATTTACGGCTTTATTCTTAATTATTATTATTTTGCAGGCTTTGAAAGGGATGATCCGGGTTGATGTTGAGGTCTACATTGTGGCTTGTGATCGTAAGTATGAACCAACAGGATTACTGTTCTGCTACTAGTGACAAAACCAAAGTGTTTCATTGCTCTATATTAAAACTGTGAGCAATATTGCTTTTTTTTCTGCGTATATTTCAGTATGAGTGTTTGTGCAGTGATTGACCTTTGGCAGTGGAGTTGATAAGATTATGTGGTGATCAGAATCTGGACGTAGATCAAGTTATTTTCCCAACACAAGAGTAATTTCCCGTTCTTCAACTTACTTTATTAATTTTTTATTACTTTTATTACCGAACAACTCAATGGGAGGAAGAACATGGAGAGAGTGGAAAGAACAAGTGCCTTTTAACAGGCAGAAACCTTGATTAGATCCCAACTTAATGTGGGCGGCCTGCTGTTTTGTGCCTCTGTCCCTGCCAATCTCGCAACTGTAATAAAGAGAGTACAAGAGAAAGAAAGAAAAGAGATGTTGAAGGAGAAAGGGATGAAATAACTGTGGTACAGACATTTGATTCTTCACTGCCTTCTCATGTTTGGACAAATTTTAATGAAAAGGAAGCATTGAAGTATGTGTCCGTTGATGGAAATGTTTGTTTTGAGCGTAGATGGAGTATAAATCAACCTTTAGAGAGCTTTCGGGTGACACAGTTTTGTGCTTCCATGGGAGCTTTAAGAAGTTTTAATTGTTCTCATTGCAAGATGTGCCAATATATTATATATATTATATACTCTTTGGGGCCTACATCTACTAATTAGTGTTACTAAAACTTTATATAGTGGAAATCTAATAAATACATATATAATGTCATATAATATTCATCAAGCCTTTATTGGCCACATGTTTTGTTTACTATGCCAATAATCCAGAATCTCATTTAGCCAATGGAACTACAGCAATGCAAACAACTGAACACATTATTTTACCATTAGCAGATAAACAATCAGCATATCTTACAATCCCTTCAATCAGTCTAGAGCCAGCTCTGTTGACTTTCAAGGCAGAATGTTTGCCTCTAAATATTTAACCTTTGCCTGAAAGTGTTATCCTCTTCGTCTTCCCACTTTACAGCTTACATCCTGGAGAAACTTCACAACTGTTGCTTCTTTGACAACGAGGTTCTGCCGTCAATGTTCTTCCTTACAGTCCACGATGCCATGCTGCACATTCTCGAGAAACATCCAGAGTCTACAGAGAAGAAACTTGATGACAAGGACAAGGTAAAAAGTAACGAGGACAAAATATATCACTGTTATCTTTAGGAGAAGGATTCCGTAAACGATTGGTGGTATCTTGTGAAGAAAACTGCAACCGCTTGATGTTATTCTGCAGATTCTAACAACAGTCACAGTTCATCACCCTGGAGGCCGTCTGAGGAGCAGGGACAGAAACGTATGTAACTGCTAAGCTGCCATTTAATTCATTTGATTTACCAGTTATTAAGAGACCTATGATCAGAAGAAAAGATTTTTACCAATCTAAATGATCTGAAATTAGCCATCTCTTAGTAACTGGCATTCTTTGTTTAATTCAGGTACATTCAGAAAATACTTTATAGCTACAAGTATGATCGTGTCATAAGCACTTTGAGATTTGATCCAAATGTAAAGTGCATTATAAATTAAATGTATTATTATTATTATTATTATTAAATGCTAGGTGTCTATACTGTAGGGAGATGAAAATATTTATGAAATTGGTGCTATATGACTGGGGTGTTAAATGACATTGCAAGCTGGAGGGTATTTGGTTTTGGATTGTCCATTTTGTAATATATGAAAGAGTGAACTAAAGGGGCAATTTATACATCAGACGTTTTCCCATAAACTGTTAACTTTTATTTTTGCTTTGATTCACTCAACAATTTCAGGCCCTGAAAACACAAACTTTTTAAAATGTATTCTAGAGAGTAATATTTCCAAAACGCCACGGGTTTCTTTCAGTGTCTGTATAAACTGTAAAAATGCAACTCTAGTGAGAAAACTACCAGCCTCACTTCATGCTTTTCATTCCTATAGCCATGCGCGGACACAAAAAACAAATGGGGACTCTCAAATGTGGTTTGTGCCACGGACTTTGCTGAGTTAATTAATACTCCTCCAGAAAACTGTAGAGGTGCAGCATCGTTTCTGTGCACAGCAGAGATCATCTGCATTTCCGGGTCAACTTTCTTCACTGGTCTTGTTATTAAAAGTTTGCATTAAAAACTACTGGCAACTGAAACTGCCGGTCAGCCGTTTTTGAATATTGTGTGTACAAGGATCTAGTTGTAAACAAGGATTCTAAAGATAAACTAAGGCTTGGATAAAATAAATCAGGGATGCTCTCTGTGGCAGCCAGAACTTGACAATTTGAGGTCTAGCCAGAATCCACACAAACAGATAGACAACATGCAAAGTCAACACAGAAGGATTCCAGGTCCACAGGTGGATATGAACCCGGAACATTTTTGCTATGAAACAGTCTCACCCACTACGCCATGGTGCTGCCCCCTATGGATGATATCTAAATTCTAATAAAGGCATATTTTTATTAGCTCCACATGAAATATACTGAAAGACAGCTCCTTGTTCTCCCACAGGCTCCAGATCCAGAAACCAAGTTCTAACCTCTGGATTAGAAGATGAGGGGAAATGAACCAGAAGACCAACGAAAAAGAGGACTACACACTTTACACACTGTACAATTATTTAATGAAAATGAGATACTGTTTTTAACTTAATGCCTCTTACAATCAAAGTTTACATCTACAGTCTGTACTGTAATGTAAGAAAACAAATTCCATGTTATTATTTTTTATACTGTATATAGTGAATTTGTAGAAATTTAAGTTTGTAAAATATTTTGCATGTTGTATAGTTATTATATTTGTCATGACAACGAATGATATGGAATACTGATCCCACGGTAATGCTCTCTGTTTGGGGTAAAACCAATATGAAAAAGATTGAACGGGCAGTGGCTGACAAATTTAACTAAATATTTTATCACTATAAATATTCTATGCGTCATTGTACTTTCTTCCTTTTTTTTTAAAATGTTGACATGGTCACTTTGGGATATAAAAATTTGAAACATTGCAATAATGAGAAAATAGCTGTAATAAAGGAAAAGCCATAATGCAAGAATAAAATCTTATTTCGTCAAAAATAAAGTAATTCAACGGCCTTTATTTCTGCAGTCGACCACAATCAGCCATCCTCCATTCCGTAGGGGGGTGATTTCATTCGAAGTGTCTGGTTCAAGACGGACCCGGTGGGTTCCATCATCTTTTACTTATAATGACGTGGCAGTAATGAGCGGTCATCATGATGCTGATGACTCTCTTCTATCCATCCATCCAATTTATTCCGCTAATCCAGTGGCGGCAGGCTCAGAAGGCATTTTCAGACATCCCTCTACATAGCAACACTCTCCAGCTCATCCAGGGGTATTCTGAGGCGTTCCCAGGCCAGTTGGGAAATACAGTACCTCCAACAAGTTCAGGGTCTACGACGGGATCTCTTCCCGGTTGGACATGCTTGAAAAACCTCCAAAACGAGGCGTCCTGGAGGCATCCTAGTTAGAGGCCCGAACCACCTCAACTGGCTCCTTTTGAAGCGAAAGAGCAGCAGTTCTTTGCAGATGTCTGAGTTCCTTACCCTATCTCTGAGGCTGAGCCTCGGCGACCTACAAGGGGTTCTCATTTCATCCGCTTATATCCTTGACCTCATTCTTTATGTCACTAGCTCATGAACATAAGTAAGGGTTGGAACCAAGATGGACAGGTACATTTCGAGCTTTGCCTTACGACTCAGCTCTTTCATCGCCACAACAGACCGCTACAACACCCGCCTCACTGCTAATGATGCACCGAACTGCCTCTCCGTCTCCCGGTCAACTTTACGGTCACATGAGGAGCAAGACAACAAGATACTTGAACACTTGAACTGGGCAGGTGCAGGGGCAAAGCTATACGGGCAGCAGGCAATTGTTTTTAGATACGTGGAACATCACCTCTCTGGCTGGGAAAGAACCAGAGCTTGTGAAGGAGATGAAGCAGTACAAGCTAGATTATGATGGGTTCTGTTTTACCCCAAGCATTGGTTCTGGAACCAAAATCCCGGAGGGGGGCTGGACTTTATCCTTTTCCGGAGGTGCCCATGCTTAGAGGCGTCGGGCTGGCATGGGAATACTCACAAGTCTCCGTCTGAGTGCCTCTTTGTTGGAGTTTCCCCGGATAACGACACGGTTGTGCCATGCGTCCATACGACTAAAGGTTGCAGGGGGGAAGGCTCTGTTTTCTGTGCCTACTCTCTTTTATTCACACTCTAATACATAGCTAAAAGTCCCACATCGTGAATATTCTCACGATATAAGGACTATTATTTTATAGATTTAGGATTTTAATCTTACATTTGTAATACTACAAATGTAGTCTCTCATGTTGAACTGATGACAGACTGGATGCTAGTGTTTTGTCTCGGAGCAGGCTGGTCCATACAGGCAATGGAGGATGATCCTCCCCTGTATCTGAGTAGCAAGAGGGAGATAAAATATGTAAAAAGAAAAGAAAAAAAAATACAATTTATTTAGACCATATCCAAATAAATTTGATTTATGCAGCTTAAGTAGTTAGCATGTTAGCTTAGCAGTTAGCAAAAAGCCCTGAAAATCCTACCAATGAGGATGCATTTGGAACAGTTTTTTAACTTCTGTTTCTTTTTGTATTGCATGTGTCTTTATTTGAGGGTTTATGACACACACTTATACTTTGAAAGTACAACATGATAACACATGCAGGTGATGTAGCCTACCGGGGAGAAAATTGCTTATACCTCATCAAAGCATAACAACCCAACCACACTGGCCAACTCAAAATCAGCTCTAATCCTACAAATTAAGAGCACTTAGCACAAACTGCCACAAACCATGAGAATCGATAACATGTGTTTGTCAGCTCAAAGATGGCAAGAGCTTTTAACAATTGTTGTAAATAATAATAATCTTCCTATATTTGTCACACAGTATGTGTACACAGTACAACATCATGAAATCTCTGCATTTGACCCGTCCTTGAGGGAACAGTGAGAGGCCCCTGTGAGGCACCAGGGGAACTGAGGTTTCAGGGTCTTGCTCAAGTACCCAGTGCTTGTTGTGTCAGTGGTGGGGCTTGAACCCTGGTCCCCTAGTTGAGGGACAACCTCTCTACCCACTGAGCTAAAGTTACCCCATGACCATGGATATTATGAATAAATCAATCCCGCAGTTGGAGAAAGCTTTCATTTCTGACTTAAATCAAATAATTAAAATAAATAATAATTAGAATATTATAATAATTCTTTAATAATAATAATTAAAGAATTTAATAAAGTCTTTGTCCTCCTCCATTATTAATCTGTCAAGCCACCATTGTTGACTCTTGATCTATTGACTGGTGTTTTGTTTATGTTTTTGAGGTAACATTACAAGTGTTATTTCTTTGTTCTGTTGTTAATTCAGGTTTTTGTAAGCATTGAATAAAGGTATAGAATTGGAAAAAAGCATTAAAATGATTACAATTAATAAAATGTGAGTTAAAATATGGTAGAGAGTATGCTAGTCTGAGATGATCAAGCAGGGAGTTCCACAGCTGGCGGGGCCCAGACAGCGAATGCCCGGTCACCTATGGCGACAAGTCAAGATTTAGGAACTATTAATAGAGCCCTGCTGGAGAAACTGAATCCAAGCTCATCAGGTTCATGAGGATTTAGCTGATCACAGAAATAGGCAGGAGTCAGACAATACAAGGCTTAAAACAAAAAATCTTTAAATCAATTTTAAAACTCACAGTCAACGAGTGAAATTGCTCACTGATGTGTTCGCTCCTCTGAGTGTGTGTTAAAAGCCGCTTTTTTAACCAACCACAGTCCGTGGACATTTAACTTGTTGGTACCTGAATAAAGTGCATTACTTTAGTAAAGTATAGAAGAAATAATGCCACGGCATGATCACTGACCTTGTCTAACTCTGCAAAGGAGAGGGATACCGTGATCTTGGTTATAATAGTACTTTGATCACCCGAGTGTCAAAAGGTCAATTCTGAGTCAAAAATTTCGCCCATTCTTCAGGCCTCCTTTCAAATGTAATCTGACATGGCGCCCAGAGGTGAGATTATTAAAGCTGCCTGTGATAATTCTTATCACGCTAAAGTGATAAGAATTATCACAGTGATAAGAATTATCACTTTAGTGTTGTGTTTTTTGACAGGCTCATATTATTCGGATTGGCAGCTGAGTTTTGGTCGTTTGAGCGCAACCTCTTGGCTCTGCTACGTCTAGACCTGTAATCCTTCTTTTAGTATGAACATAGTTTAAAGTAAGTTAAGACATACGGCTCCTTTAAAATTTAAGTTATGAAAGTTTGAATTGCATCTGTTAATTGAAACTTACCAAGCCAGATGAAGTCTCTGATCTGTAGTGACACCTTAAACATGACTGAAAGGGAAATGAAATGGGATATAAACTCACTGGATCATAATCATCTGCTTTTGTTAATGATTGAACAGAGTCGAAGAAAACTGACATAGTGATGAGATTGATCTCAGATCACAGTGTAGATACACAGATGCAGGGGGAAGTTGCGAGCAAAGGTTATTTTCGGAAACTCTCTCCAGACCCTCTCCGTTTGTACTGGGATTAGATTGCTAAGATAACTACGCCGTGAGGATGGTGAGTCTTAGGAAACCGTATGCAGTTGCCAGAACTGTCTACAGTGAGGACTGCTTTTCTGAAGATCATGTGAGAGTCAACAGGGTGCAGAAAACCATTCTGGATCATGTGAAAGCGTATCTGACGTAAGTGAAGCATGGAGATCTGGCCTACTTGAATGTGAATCTAAGTGCCTGATTCTGATAAGGGGATTGACGAAATATAAAAATTTGGCAAAGTAGTCAAAGAGTAAGTGCTTTTTATCTGCTAAATCCAGTTGCGATTCAAAACGGGCCAAGAATGCAGTACTCTCTCTTCTCCCAATCATTGGCTGGATGAGGACCTACAGGGTTAAAGAGTGGCTGCTGGGTGACGTGGTTTCTGGGATCAGCACTGGACTGGTCGCCATTATGCAAGGTGAGGAGTAAACTGGAGATATTGTGGCAGCAGACTCCGACCACCAGCTAACTTCAGTTCAGTCAAGCCTACAGTATTTTACTCTTATACCTGCCAATGAACTAATCCAGGAATGTACATTCTGAGGTGTCGAAAAACAGCAACATTTTCCCAAAGTTGCAGCACTGCAAGGCAATACCAACCTAAAAATCTCCATAAATTGCACAGAGAGCTTTTTAGCTCAACATATCATAATAACGTATTAGATCATGTGATGCAGGGCAGAGGAAACAGTAAGCCGTGCATAAATCTGTGTACTCAATTTACTTCTAGCAGACCAAAAGAACACATTATCAATCTGTTTGCCAACCAAGCATATTGATTGATACACGCATGACTCTTTTTAGTTTCTCGTATACAGGGGGGCTTCACAACCAGGTGCAGCATGACTTATTCTGACGTGAACTGAAAGATGCTCATTGTGCTGGTTCTATAGAGCTCTGTAGCACATTTAAAAGTTCTGTCTCACTCAGGACTGGCCTTCTCGCTGCTGGCCTCGCTGCCTGCAAGCTTCGGCCTCTACACGGCGTTCTTCCCCGTGCTAATATACTTCTTCCTCGGCACATCAAGACACATATCTGTAGGTATGTCATGCAATGTAGAGTCACTGTGACACATTTCTCTTGACTTAACTTTCAAAACCCAGCTAAAATACCTTTTAATCAGAAGCTATGGATATTATGTCATATAGTCTAACAGTATCTTCCCACTCCTCTACACCTACCTTCATGCAGGTTCATTCCCCGTCCTTAGCCTAATGGTGGGGGCGGTGGTGACCCGCTTGGTCCCAGAAGACGGACCTCCAGCCAACATCACCGGCTTTCAGGGCTTGACCAAGGATGAGCAAAGAGTCCTGGTGGCTTCATCTATGACTTTCCTCATGGGTATTTTCCAGGTACCATCCCTGACATGTCATCCCACTATCACATCTGTTTGGTTCAAGGGTAAGGACACACATGCAGACATCAGAACCAGAGCTAGTGCAGTTCAGGATCAATAGCAATTGTTAAAAAATACAAAATGTGGAATGCTGCCTTTGGTTTACACCAGATTTAACGGGAATTAAATTTTTCAATTTTCCAATCATCAGTTCACAGAATATTCTCCAAAACGTTCAACGTTGTACAGACCTGGTGAACCCAGACAAGTAGTGAGGGTGAACTGAAGACATAACCAATAACTCAGGAAAGGAAAACAGGGTCTGGCCTGGACTGGGTACAGCCCAAGGGGAGAACTGCTGACCTGCATTAATGGAAAGTTATTAATGGAAATTTGGGAGGTGAAATACTTCTGTGAACGAGTCCCAGAACAATAGAAATAGGTTTGGAACCAATCACTGACTGATGGATTTCAATCATCTTCTTCTTCATCCCCTCCAGAATTTCTTTTTTCTTTTTGGAATACAGTATTGTAGGTCTACTACCATTGGAACAACAAGCCAACTCAATGCTTCTGAAATTGTTCTATTGAAGAGATGATGTGAATTAAAGGGGTGGTAGTGGTCAGGTCTGGTTGGGTCTAGTCCAGCTGGGACCAGTATTAATGCAGTTTGGGAGCTTTTACAATTTAGTTATGAAGGGAAGGAAATACTTTCACACTTCTGTCTCTCCACCCGTGTAGCTTGCCATGGGCGTTTTGCAGGTGGGTTTTATTGTCGTGTATCTGTCGGATACTCTGGTTTCGGGATTCACCACAGCAGCTGCGATCCACATTCTGGTGTCCCAGCTCAAGTTTGTGCTGGGACTTCAGGTCCCAGGCATCAGTGGACCTCTCTCTATCATATATGTAAGTCCAGAAAGAACTGTCATAAAACTAAGGCCACTTCATGTGTACAAGCCCGATAAAAATGTTTTCGGACCAATTTTTTTTTCATCATTCAGTCAATGAAATATAAGTTAAACTATGATAAACCACAGATTTTATCAATAAAATAGTTGCAACAGGAAATATTGAAATGTCGGAAAAAAAAACCCAAAGAGGAGTAATTTCATACTATACCATACATTATAAAATCTTACTGGTTAATATGGTTACTGGTTATGGTTAATACTTCCACAATTAACTGTTACATTCAGAAAAAAAAAACACATATTGCACTGCTTAGAACAATATTGCACATGGCTAAAAATTGCTCTTTGGAACAGTATAAGGCCAAAAATCATATTTCAATATACAGAAACATTGCATATAAAATATTGCACCAACTAAAAATTGACTAAATATTTAACAAATTTTTATTTTTGAAAGTTATGCATAAGTTAGGCTCAATTAGATACTCCAAATTTGGCGACAGTTTTTTGATATTTGTGATTAATATTACAACTTCCTGTGTATCTTCTTGTTATTATGCCTTTTTTTCCCTCTTTTTTTTGCTAAAATCATGCATGTGTTCTCATAATACTATTGCCTTTTGAAATATATATTTTTTTTATTATTTGAATATGATTTCAATCACAATATGTAATTTTGCTCTCTTTCTTAGTGTGGCGCTAATATTCTTATTATGCCCATGTTCACACAATATTAATTGTAAATCATTACTGGATATTTGTATCCAATAGTGAAATAACACTGGGGCATCTCTCAATAGTGATCATTTAATGATTTATTGCATCTTAAAATTCCCTGGTAATTGTCTTCACTGCCTCTTCTGCACAGACCCTGGAGAAGCTCTTTGTCCAGATCACGTCCACCAACATCTGTGATCTGGTGATGTCCATATTGATCATGGTGGCAGTATTTACTGTGAAGGAACTAAATGACACATTCAAAGACAAGCTGCCTGTTCCCATCCCCATTGAGGCTATCATGGTGAGATCTTAATACTCCTCCCGCACAATTTGTTTTACTAGCTGTAAATCATATACACGTTTCATTACTATTGTTCTTCCATGTTCAACACCAGTGTGTTTTAAAGAAAATATCATCAGTGTGTTGAAATGTAGGCGTGCAAGCCCCCATCGCTCTGTGAAGGCATTCAAGGATGCTCTGATTGGAGTTCATTTCCATCAAGCATTGCATTCATAATTAGTGTCACGTGTGTCTTGCATTAAAATTGTTGCCATCAAATCGTAGATGCTTCAGAACGCATCGCCATATTTTGTAAATACTAGGCAGGTGGGTCTGGCTTTGTGATGACAGATGTCGTCACAGCGTGAGATTGGCATCATGGAAAACCACAAGGCACTACGACAGGACACATGTCATAGCTGGTGTGACCTCACTTGAAAGTGCTAGGCAAACATATGTGAACTCTCACATGAGACTCTGATGCTGCAGTTTAATGCACCAATTAATTATAGCATTATAACTGACAGGTGAAGTCAAAATAACATTGATTATCTGGTCACTATGGCACCTGCCAGTGGGTGTGAAAAATTAGGGAACAAGCGAACAAGTCACAAGGTTGTTGAAGCAGGACAGATTTAATGGACCATATTATGTCCAGAATTACAGGTCTTATATGTCTTCTCAATTGTTCCTGGTCTGCCGTGGCTCGTACCTACTAAAGTGGTCTAAGGAAAAACAGCTGATGAACCAATGCCAGAGTCATTTGAATGGGGAGCAAAGGCTAGCCATTGTTCTCTGATTCCACGGAAGAGCGACTGTAGCAAAAACCGCTGAAAAAGTTCTGATATAAAGGTGTCGGAGATCAGAAAACCATATTGGTGGCCAAAGAGGGATTCCCACAATAAGCAAGTGGTCTTAATGTGGTGGACCATGAAAGTTCCCCTGAGTCACTCCAAAAGGCAAATATAGATAAATGATTTCCTATTAAAATCCTCCCAGAGATGTTTAATCAGTACCAGAGAGCTCCACCCTGCTCTCAAAGTCATTCATCAGAATGTCAAGGTCAATAGTGTCAAAAGCAGCAGTTGTTTGTCTCACTTAACCATGAGAGTGTGACTCTACGATCATTCATTATTGGTTAACTAGTAGGTGTTACTCACTCTCCCACAGACTGTCATAGCGTGCGGGGCATCCTATGGCTTAAACTTCGAGCAGAGGTTTAATGTTGGTGTTGTCGGCAAAATGGTTGAAGGGTAAGTTCAAAGTTCTACAAGTATTCCAGCAGATTATACACCATCTAATTAGATCCAGAGGTAGAAGAAATACTCCTGACTTGAGTACATGTACTTACTGTATATAATGTAAACACACTTCACTAGATGTTTATGTGGTAAATGTAAAATTCTACTTCAAGCTACACCACTTGTATTAGCTGGGTGACGGGGTTCCGGAGTTATTTCATTGCAACAACAATTACATTGACTATTATGATTATCTATTTTGTTTGCTTCGGTTATACGATCAGTGCCCTGTCTGTGTTTTTTAGTAAGCAGGTGAATGTGAGAGGGATTTGGCCCTTGGAAGACAAACAACAGAATAGGTTTCGAGGCTTATCTGAAAGATGATATTGATTCTGGAGTTTTTTTAGGAACCCTACCATGGTGATGCCTTGACTTGTCCTCTTTTGCCTCTGATTGGGTCGTTATCACAATGACATTTC
Source organism: Lophius americanus (assembly GCA_037951165.1). Taxonomy (NCBI): domain Eukaryota; kingdom Metazoa; phylum Chordata; class Actinopteri; order Lophiiformes; family Lophiidae; genus Lophius; species Lophius americanus. Next base: position 1,415,451 of record JBBDHG010000189.1, on the reverse strand, counting down.
TCATGTAAAGATAAATGAGGGGCAATGTGAGAAATGTCAAAGGCCTATCTGTATGGAGTTTGTATGTTCTCTCCATGTTTGTATGGATTCCCGAGGGCACTCCAGCTTCAACAACAGCCCAAGGGCATGCAGTATAGGTGAATTGTGGATGACTCTAAACTGTCCCTTAGTCTGAAAGTGGGTATGAGTGTTTGTTTATCTCTATTGACTCTGTGATGAAGTGATGAATTGTCAAGCTTGTACCCCTCCTCTCCCCAATGTCAGCTGTGGTAGGCTCCAGAACACCCCCAGTATTTCATTCCGTACTGTTCATTATAACATAAAAAAATAGCAGGAAATACATTAAAATTAAACATAGGTGAGGTTCTTCAATTGTGGATTCTGTAATATCCTTTAAATGTACATTCAAACACAATCACCTTTCAGGTACCTGCCTCCCATTGCCCCCAACATGGAGATCTTCCAGGAGAGTGCTGTGGAGGCCTTCCCTACAGCCATAGTGGGGTTTGCTGTTGCTTTCTCTGTGGCCAAAGTCTACTCTATCAAACATGATTACTCCATTGATGGCAACCAGGTAAGTCACAATTCGTTGATCAGCCATAACATTAAAACCACCTGCTTAGTATCTTGAAGGCCTCCTTTCTGCCACCAAAACAGCTCTTTGATTTCACCCTGTGTTCTGACACCTTTCTCTCAGAAAAGCCATTAACCTTTTCGGCTGTTTTTGCTACAGGAGGTCTTCTTAGGGATTAGACAATACAAGGTAGACTTTGCCTGCCAAGCGTATCAATGAGCCTTGGGTGCTCAAACAGTTGTTTGAACGGTTGTTTTTCCCTTGACCACTTTGGCAGATACTAATCGCTACAAACCAGGAACACTGAACTAGACCTTCAATTACGGAGTTGCTCTGGCCCAGTTCTCTAGCCATGAAAATTGGCCATGGTCAGACTCAGTCAGAGCCTTATGCTTGACCATTCCTCCTAATTCCAACACATGAACTTCGGGACAAAATGTTTAGTTACAGATCCCAGCCTCTCACAAGAGCCATGGTAACAAGATAATTAATGGTTTTCTAAGAATCCACAGTGTCTGAAGATCAAACCGACCCAGATAAAATGCTTAATGCAAGAGAACCTGGAGTAACAAACGTGAGACGCAGGAGATGCCTGGCCAGGAGCCACCACACATTATGCAGAACCTGCAAACACCAGAAGCCCAAGAACCAAATGTTGCACAGTATCAGCGTGATCAGTTCCCCACCAGCCAGCAGAGAGAACATGGTCCAATTTGACGGACGTGCCGTCAATTTGACAACAAATAACAACGACCTTAAACATCCGCCAAGTTACAGATAAATTGATAAGTTTAATACAGAAGAAAGAGAACACGTTTTTTTCTTTTACTAAGAACTGCAGGGAAAATATGAACTGCGATTCTTGAAAAAGCAGTTGACAGGGCCAATTGAGGATAATAAAATAAACTAATAACACTCTGCTGCATCCCTGAAAAATAAGCAAATAACTCTCCATAGAGTGGCACAGGAGGTGGTACAAAGAGGGAAGATGATAAATCATTTCCACTTCCTTCTCTGTGTTACCTGTATTCGATTGCAGAGATACCCACAAACAGTTTCTAAAAAATTGTGATTGCAACCTTGGGGATGCTGTTGCTATCAGATCAGCAAACGAAGACCTAAAACAATGGCTGACAGTAGTTAACAGCATAGAGTACTGACCATGATTTCATGGCCATTGCTGATGTATGAATTCTCAATGTCAACAGTCGAAGAAATAGAGAAGAAGATTGTCGCTGACGTTCTTGGCCATCACTGGTGCACGCAAAGAATAGCCATTGGCATAGCCTCCACGGCAGCTGACAAAGTATCACAATAGCTGTGATCAGGCAGCACAAACCGGGGTCTAGTACTTCTTGGAGACAGGCCTGGAACTCATCCTTCACCATCAGGTCAACGGGTTGAGGGTGTGCGAAGTTTAAAGACCCAAAAGACCCGATAACCCTAGGTATGACCACTGATGATGTGTCCAAGCATCAGCGGATATACTGTATTTTCTAACCTGACCCAAGATGAATTTAATGTTATGACTGATCAATGTAAAGTTACATTCGTAATCGCTTTAATCTCCCAAGAGTGGAATCTTTAATTACCGAACGGGCAACTTTGAGTTTCATTATTTCTTCTTCAGGAGCTTATTGCTTTTGGAGTAAGCAACATATTCGGTGCAACCTTCAGCTCGTTTGCAGCCAGCACCGCTCTCTCCAGGACGGCTGTGCAAGAGAGCTCAGGGGGTAAAACACAGGTCAGAAAAAAAGTCTCACACTATCTGCGAATCACAAAGTTTTAATAGATGACTATACACAGAGGTATTTTGCCCTCAAAAGATTTACTGTAATGTCCCAGTGCAATCACAAAATTTTTCATCTCTGGCTCGTAAAAGTGTAACATTAACATTTTTACAAATGTAGATTGCAGGGCTAATCTCAGCCTTGATGACCATGGCTGTAACATTGGCACTTGGCTTCCTGCTGGCACCGCTTCCCAAGGTGAGACTCACCTTTGTAATGTAATGACAAATGTCTTTCCTATATGAGAAGAGCGTTTCAGATATTTATGACATGTTTTTCATACGGTGCTAATGAAAAAGTATTTGACCCCCCCTGGTTTCTTCTCTTTTTGTGTGTATCTCATAATAAAATTTTCATTTAACACACTGTATCACAAAGGCATACATGAGTAAACACAAAATACAAGTTTTAAATGAAGATTTTATATACTGAACCGAAAGAGTTCTCTAAAGCAAACGGGTCTGTCGGAAAAAAGTATTAACCCCCTTGCAGTCTAAACCCCAATACCTGGTTCTAGCTGGAGACCCACCCAGACCGGATCTTTACCAGCCCTGTTCAATCGTATCATTACTTCAATAAACTATTTTCAGAGGCAAGAGGTTGGCTCGTAGGTTTCACTGGGAGAACACTGTCAAAATCAAAAGAAATTCCAGATGGTGATTGAAATCTATCGATCTGGGAAGGATTCTAAAGCTGTTTCTAAGTTTCTGGGACTCCACAGATCTACATTGGGACACATTATCTACAAATGGAAAGAACTTGGAACAATATTACATCAACCACATTCCAAATTTCCTGAATGGAGGCTCATTCAGGAAAACACAAAACATCCAAGGACCTGCAGGCCTCTCTCATCTCATTTAAAGATCAGAGTTCATGGTTCCACAGCGCAAGGATGTAACTGGAGACTGATCTCCAGTTGTCAGAAATGTTTTGCTGTACTTCTTTCTGCTAAAGGTGGAACAACTGAATATTAAAATCAGGGGGATGAATACTTCTTAAAACTGTTGATATGGGTAATACATAAGCTTCTTGCTGTAATACATAAAATTAACTCACGTTGTTTAATCTCAGCCATATCTAGTGCCGGTCACAAGGCCGGACAAATGGAAAATGGAAATTGCTTTGATTGTAAATACCGATGCCAAATCAATATGCGGAACGAGACAAACGGCTGTGGCAACCCCCTAAAAATAAAAAAAAGAGCCTTAGAAAATATTACAAAAAACTGACTGAAAAACGTTTAATGCTAAATTTAGTATGAAGATCTTACACAGAAATAGAAAAAATTCAGGAAGGGGGTCCGTTACTTCTTCACAACAGTGTTTTTACCTGTAATGTCTAACTTCACTTCAGTCAGTCCTGGGTGCTTTGGTCATCATCAACCTGAAAGGCATGCTGATGCAGTTCAGTGAGGTCCCATACTTGTGGAGGAAGGACAAACCAGACTGCGTAGGTCTTCACAGATTGCCTAGTAGTACGTAATTGTTGATTTTTCTTCCCAACCAGTGTCTGACCTCAGGTGTTTCTCTGCAGGCGGTGTGGGTGCTAACGTGTCTGAGTGCCTGCCTGCTGGGACTGGATATTGGTCTGGCGGTGGGCTTAGGGGTGGAGCTACTCACTGTCGTCTTCAGGACTCAATTGTAATAATACTTAATTTATGTCCTCAGACAGTATGGATTTACTGAAAATCTATTGAAAACCCTGGTTGAGATTAAGTCTGGTCCTATATGTGTCTCAGATGTAGTAACAAGAATATATCTACAATAAAAACACAGACTGAACAATTTAATAATCACTTAAGAGGAACATGGTTTTTTTAAACCCAAGAGGGCTATTCATCACATTTTCTTCATATAGGAAGAACAATTTGAGGGAACTTCGTCATGTTTTGTCGACTGAAAGTTCACTTTACAGCTCATTTCTTTGGGGTTTGGCCAGTGGAAAAGCACCTCAGAGGAAACTTTATCAGTTTTTACTCATTCTAAGAATGTCTTATGTTTTTTTTTTTGTCATGTGTTGTCCAGTGGATGGATGACTTAGCGGGGTTATATTTTATCACTTTAACAGCACCACAAAGGGCATTTTATAGTTTCATCTACAGAAAGGACACCTTAGATGGAAATTATTGGATTTTGTCCACTAGAGGCACTGGAAAATAGAGTATTTGTTTAAAATGTGATGCCGTAGACGTACACAAGCCAATATTTAATATGTTGAACCCTCCTCATGGTTTTCCAGCCCTCGTTGTTGTGTCTTGGCTAACATCCCAGGGACTGACATCTACCGAGACAGCAAAGATTACATGCATGTAAGTGTGTTCAGTGAAATCAAGTAAACCTACAGCTATATTCCGCTGAATCGCCTTTGAATTATGGTTTTTCTCTTCTCAGATATTGGAACCAAATGGAGTCAAAATCTTCAGGATACCCTCACCTATATTCTTCGCCAATATTGATTTCTTTAAGGACAGGTTGATAAGAGCTGTATGTGTCTGTTCTCACCTGTGCTCTACTTAAGGTTTCTCACATATTAGTGTGTATGAACAAACTTTTGGATGTTCCAGGTTGGATTTCACCCTCTGAGGGTTTTGAGGAAGAGGAACAAGGCACTCAGCAAAATCAAGAAACTCTTGCCAGAGAGAAATAATGAAGTTACGGAGGTGAGACATTAGAAATAACAGAAAATATTCCTTCCGAGAGGTTTAAGCTGGCTGCAGGTTGACTTGAAACCTTCCTTACTGCATTTGTCCAACAGGACGGCTTAAAAGATGTATTCAGACAGGCGACTGATTGCTATTACAAGAATGCAGAGGAGTTTGACATCCAGAATGAGCAGAGGGATCTTCCCTTCCAGATAGACTGGGACACTGAGCTTCCTGATAACATCCGTGTTCCGAGAGTGGACATCCACAGCCTGATCCTGGACTTCTCTGTCGTCTCTTTTGTGGACATCTCAGCTGTGAAGGGACTGAAAACGGTACTCAATCACTCGGGCGCCTCCTACATATACATTGGAAGCAATAATTGTGACAGCGGTTTATACGCACCTTTGCTGTGCCATCAAATGTTGACTACGACTATGATAACAAATAATCCACAAGATGTTCTTCTCCATCCCGTTCTCTGCAACACTTTTATGCTTCTGAGGGCTTTTATCTAACAAGGTCACTGCTTAAGCTGAACAAATGAAATTTGTTAAGGCCTAAATAAATAGGTATGAAAGAAAAACAACAAAAAAACATCTACCCTTTTACAAAGACCAAAAACTGGGTGGTTAATTAAATGAAATGATAATAAACAATGTAAAATAGATCGTATAGAAATAGGCGATGAGGTTTAGAAATAAAGTAACCAACATATATTCATCATTTATTCCAAATGTTCCACTTTTAAAATTGTTTCTTACAAATCCCTCTGCTCTCTTCAGGTGGTCAAAGAATTCCTTCATATAGGAGTGGATGTTTACATTGTTTCTTGTGATGGTAAGCTTGTTTATAACTTCTCACAGAATCAGTAATTACAAACACACTGAATAGCGTCTATGAAAACATTAAATTGTTGCAATGTGTTAACAGTTCAAATCCTGGAGAAACTTCACAGCTGCATGTTCTTCGATGATGAAATTCTGACCTCCATGTTCTTCGTGACCCTTCACGACGCCATGCTGCATGTTCACGAAAAACACAAGGACCGATGTAGAGACAGGAGGGTAAGAAGAGCTATAATATCTCTCTCTCTCTATACTGGACTTATTTATATATATATATATATATATATATATATATATATATATATATATATATATATATATATATATACAACTAATATATATATATATATATATATATATATATATATATATATATATATATATATACAACTAATATATATATATATATATATATATATATTAGTTGTTCCATGACTAGACGTCTCTGATAACTGGAGTTGAGTCTACGACATATATCGTGGCGGAAATTTGCAACTGCTGTAGGTCCTTCTGATTGGAGGGTTTCTGAGCATGAATTGATCTTTTCAGGTCCCACCCAAGCATCTCAATGGGGTTCACGTCCAGTCTGTGATTCTACCATTCCAGAGCCTCTGATCCTTAGGATCCTTGGATATTTTCTCTTGATCTTTAATGACTTCATGAATGAGTCTTCAACATTGTCTTGGAGGTATTTTGGAAGGTGGTCCACTTCTGTCTAGGTTCACTATTGTTCCAAGACTATCTCTATTTATAATTAATGTACTGTCCTCGGTATATGTACTGAATATATCTTGACATCCATATAAACGCTTCCTTAACATCAAGACTCTGAAGACTGTCCACAGGTTTATTGACGTTGCCATGGAAAGCCGTGAAACCAAAACATACAGAAATGGAAACTTCCAATATGTTTACTTGTTACATTAACATACATGTAGTGAAAATATCTAAAATCGATCCTTAATATAAATGAAATTAAGTAGTTTTTATGAAACCAGCTTTTACATATTTATAATGTTTTTAACGTAAACTATCACCACATATTTTAACATGTAATCAATAACCTATTTCCCTTTATATCATGTTTTCATCCTTCAATGAATTGTCTCTAGTCTATGAACAGCATAATAGCCACAATGCTAACTCAGATGCTAATATTGTGAAATTTCACAAACCCAACATACTCCCAAAAGAATTATAATATCGCCATCATTGCTAATAATTAAGACAATCAATAGATACCAACGATGCTACAAACGGCATAGGATGTGTGCAGATGTCACTGGGTTCGCGTCCCGATGACAACAGTATCAGGGCTGGTAGTGATCAGGTCTGCGTGCGTCTAGTCCAGTCGGAACCGTTTATTAAGGCAGTTTGGTAATTATCAGGATTTAGTTTTAAGGTGTTAAATACTTTTTAACACAAACCGAGTGTGTGTTGTTATTATCGTTGTTTTATTTCTATGTTGAAAACAAATATCATTTAAAAAGGCCCACAGTTTAGTATGAATAAAACCAGAAGAGGGTTCAATACTTTTCCACAGCACCATACAAAGAACCCCAAGATGTTGATCACTGCTGACCCAAAATCATGAGAGAAGTCTCTGCAGTAGGTCAGAACTATAATGTTTTGAGACGCTGTTCTGGTGAGAGATGTAAACAAACCGGGCCTTCATGGGTCTATGGATCTGGAGGAGGGAGAGTGAAGCAGATGCTGAGGAGAACATCCTACCTACAGTGATGCAAAAAGTAAAGCAAGAAGTGTAAATCTACCAATTGTGATATTCATACATCCTTAAAGGGACAGTTCACTCAAAAATTTAAATTCAGCCATTATCTGCTTACCGACATGCCAATGGAAAGTAACTAAAGGTTTTCTCAGTCCATCAAAAATTCTGGAGCGGTACAACATTCACCCAAACAACCCAGAAAGATGGGGTCTTGTTTTAAAATTAAAAAGTGAAAACATCTAAATCAAATACAAACTTAAAATTCCTCTTTCTGAGACATGAATAACGTTGAAGGAGCTGTAGTGATTAAACTATGAAGATTATATGTGTGCTCATAGTATATTATTTGATCCTTTTATAAAGTCCCCATGTCCTTCAGTTGTTTTGTTAAATTAGGTAGGCAATCACTGACCTTTCATTGTATGGTGAACTGTTTCCAGAAGTCTTGTGACAAACAGACAAAACAAATAGTTATGAAGACCTGTTAAGTAAATCTGAGATGAAGGAAAAACTCTGACCCTGCTACTCATCTACTTTTATAACCTCTATGTAAGGAATGACTACCAAACACTTGTACGGTTAGAACTGTATTATAAAAAAGACATATTCGATTAGAATAAGATCAGAACAGACCCGGAACGGAAAACAGTTGAAATTACATATATAATCTGGGTCTATGGATTTTTGTCCTGAAACTGAAATGGAAGAAGTTGTTCGACATTTAATGTCAGACAATAACTGGAGCTGATTCAACTCCTGAGTCATCTGGTTATGGATTTTTCTTTTTTTTACAACCCCGAAACTCATTTGACTTTTCGTTTTTGCAGTTAATGGATACCAAACTCTAGAGGAGCAGCCGACCACAGCAAGATCTTTTCAAAATACATTCAACAACAGACTCTGTAACATTTTATTCTAACACACGCTCTACACTGTAAAAACACAAAACTGTGTAAAATAAATTGTTCTTTTAAGTGGATTTCATTCTATTTTATGTCTTCTGAGAGTGATCGTGTGATTTTATTTTTCAAATATATATGTCGTCTTTGATAACAAAATATTTAGGATTAAATTAGATTACCTAAATATTTGGTTGCCAAATGTGTTCATCTTAAATCCACTGCAGGTGTGGTTAAAAACCAGCCGTCAGAGTATCTGCAGGTTTTCCCAAGAACATTTTTATTCTTTTTCAATTTTATCTGAACATTAAATGAATGTATCGGCTCAGGAAAACAAAAGTGCAAATGCCAGATTTCCAATGTTGAGACATATTTTGAGTCACAAAACAACAGAGTGGTGCTGTAGGTTGCAATATTGTTAACCCTAATCCCAAACCCACCTTGTTATACGGTGGTGTTCAAATCCTTCTATGGAACGGAGAGATGTTTTCTAATGCTACGTTCACATATATATTGTCACGTTGTTCAATTAAGAGCTCAGATGGTTCCCATTCTCAATCAGTGACCTGTGACCATCTTTAATGTTTGTATTAAATGTTGTTTAATGTTTATACATTTTTAAATGAGGCAAAGCAACTCCAACCACCTATGACACCATGATTGTGAGTCAACTCATGGTGTTCGAACTGCTTTCATCCAGTTGGTCTGTTTCGTTGTTGTAATCTCTCCTTTCTACTTGGCTCATTTTTGCTATGCTGGTGTTGGCCGTTGATGACTGAAACAGCTGTATACTTGGTTTGAGAAATACCAAGGTCCAAAAACTGAATTTTGATTTCCGTGCCCACGTTTGTGCATTTTTTTTTTGACATTTTGAGAATAAACATGTTATAGTAGTAGTATAAATTAGTTAGTGGTAACATATGATCATATCTAATATTTTTCACTGGTTGTGGAGTCAGAGACAATAAAATCATCTGTTCTACCTCAGGTCAGTGTTTCTGGTACTAATGAATAGTCTTTGACTGACAGTTACTTTGCCCCAAACCAGGCCAATTTTACAACAAAAGTAACCACATTAACTCAAACTATGTTGAATTTGTTTATTAGACTCAAACCAGTGACAGCAGATCATCCTAACCTGAATAAGCCGGGCTTATTTGATAGATTTGCTTTATGGTCAATGACTCAGGGCACAGTGCAGAAGCGGTTGAAGATCAAAAGTAAAGTAGAAATGCAGTAAACTTCTCAACTTCAACTTCTTTACAAAAATAAAAGGGAAAGAGCAAAGGAAATATACTCAAAGTATGAAAGTAAAGTTTGTATGGCTATTCAATTGACTGTTCTATGCTAATATAAACCTCAACCTCATGTCACATCAATATAAAAATTAAAGGATTACTGGGTGTTTATTTTATGCCTTTTTCACCTCTGCAAAAAGAACAAGGTCTGGACCTCTTCAACCTCAATTTTGGGAACGGCCATTAATGACAGCAAAAGAATACGTAATGCAAGAAGCCACATGAATTCCTATATGACAGATCTCACTCCGATCACATGGCCACCCATCAAACAGGACTCTGATCGAAGACCACATCTGAAAGTTGCTCCCACCTGATTCTCACATAGAACAGATTTTGGCACATTAAAGACAGAAATGGAGCTCTGTCGGTCTTCTGTTTTCACTCTGTATGTATTTGAGCTTGTTTTCTGAAGATTAAGGCCTCAAGAACATGAAGACACCAGTGTTGGGAGTTTAGGCTTGATTTAAGCAAGAAGGGTCGAATGCCTTATAATTTGGTGAAAAAAAATAGTAACCTCAGGTCACTGCGAAGTAAATTGGTGCCTTCACTTGTCTTATTTCCATTTCTATCACATCCTTTGTTACTGAAGCCATCATGCATCAATGTCAACGTTAAGGATACATGGTATGTGATGATGGATAAGGTTTTGAACCATAGTCTTTATTTTTCATGCATGGATGGAATATTAACCAAATGAGTCACCTCTGCCTGCTAATGTGACTATCTTCAGAATCATTAAAAGTGAGCTAAAAACTGACGCGTCAACATGTGCTTCTAATTGAAATAAATATCTTTCAAAATGAATCAATAAGAATCCTTCCTTCATAAAGACCGTTTTAACCAATACTAAAGGTACAATATTTAACGCTAATGGAGTTTAGCAGTGAGGTACTAGGTTGCTACCTACATTAAATCTCAGCTCACCGCTCCCTTTCCCAGATCTTTAGTTTTCAAGTGTCAACAATCAACAAGAAGGCATTTTCTAAAACTGCATCAAGTATCCAGTTAAGTGATGAAGATTCATGGATACATTTAGAAATTCTACTAAGTTTTTCTGTAAAACTATACAACAAAGCTCACTTGTAAGATAAATGTGATAGAGTTTTTCTTCCAACAGTACCTGGCTTGCTTTGCATACTAATACATTTTGTCCATTCTATGCTACTGTACAAACTTTGCAGTATAACATGCCGGACTCATGGAGGACCCACCACCTCTGAAGAAATAAAGGGTTCATTTTAAGCCAAATCATTACTTAACTACCATGAAGTGATAATACACTTATAAAAAAAAATATGAAAAATGTATCACTTTATGAAAAGAAAACACTGTTAATCCTACACAATGAACCTTTAGTCTTCTTAGCGCGAATAAAATCACAAATGGTCATTTCTGACAAGACATAACCTCAAAGCAAACCCACCAGCTAGTGATCCTCCACACCAAATAAAGATTAGACATCAATCTGCAGTTAAAAATTTTTTGAGACATATTTATTGAGCCAGTTGGTGTCTTTCAAGGTACAGTACATACTCATGAAATCAGCAGACATATGTACAGATATATATTTACCTGTTAAAAAACGGGGACATTCCTGCTCCACAACAGGTCTACTGCATGTTCAGCAGGATTCTCAGTACGCTTAACTAAAATGTGCAGCACATACACATCTGCTTTGGGGCAGTTTTATCAAAATTAAAGTCCTACATCCTGTAACCCTGAGGTCTACCATCACATGAATCACATAAGTGGTATGGAACAGAATGACCTACGGCTTCCTGTCCATTCAGTCTGCAGTTTACTGATAGTATGGCCGATAGCGGCCTTGTTCTGGATGATGCGGTCCAGGCATCTGGCCCTGGGGAGGAGGACCCTGCATTCGTGGTGGTGGGGGCCCTCTTGGAGCAGGCCACATTCCAGGACTGAGCCCTCCCGGCTGGGTGAATGGGGGACTGAGGGTGCCCTGGTCTTCAGGGAACTGCTGCATGGAGTTGGGGTTGTAATGAAGAGGTGGAGGCGCGTTGACAGGCGGACCACTGTGCTGTGGTGGTGGCCCTGGGGGTGGGTGGTTCATATAGGGGGGCATCTGGCTCATTATGTGCCCTGGTGGTGGAGTAATGGGTGGGGGAGCGGTGGACATGGGGGGCGGGGCCTGGTTATACACCATGTGTGGTGTCCCAGAGGCTTGGGGAGGATGCTGCATGGGATGGTTGATTGGAGGAGGTGGTGGGGGAGGTGGAGGGCCGAAATGCTGCTGCGGTGGCGCCATCATGTGGTGAGAGTGAGACACTACTGGTGGCTGACCAGGATAGTCCCCAGGGTGGTGGTGGGGGGGCTGACCAGGTCCTGGGCCACCAGGGTGGGGTTCCCGTGAGGAAGCAGAGTCATCCTGGATGGGCACGGTGATAAGATTACTGTGTTTACGAGTTGTTACAGTTGCGATGCGGAATGTCTCAGGGCCAAGACCGGAAGCTGTAGGAGGGGGTTCATGGGCACTGGGTGGGGGTGGCTGACTGTATGGGTCATGACCCCCGTGTTGGAGAGGGTTAGGATGATGAATGTGGTTTTTCGGTAAGTGAGGTGGAGGCACTCGGAAACGGTCAGGGACCTCAGATGCAGGGGGAAGGTGCACAGGCTCCTGGCGACCAGCGGAAGACTTGGCAGCTCTCATGTGGCGGTGGTTGACATGGGCCTGCAGGTCACGCTGGGACAGGTAGGTGCGTTTGCACCCTTGCACAACACTGCACATGTAGAGGGAACCACGATGGCACTGCTCAATGCGCTGCACAGGGTCTGTGCAGTTGTACAAGGTGAGGCTGAAAACAACAGATTCAAAGTTAAAAAACACCATTTGATTCCTACATCACATTCAGGAAATACTTTTATAACTCTAGCTATAATTAGACAAGTGTGATGAATTCCAATATTTATCACACCAGACCTAAATATTCAAATATCGATGGTAGAGCTCACCCAGGACACATCTTCTCTCCTTTTTTCTCATGAAGCAAAGAACAGTCGTAGCAAAACACGTGTTTGCACGGGATCTAAGGAGATAGAATTGAATAGATAACGCTCAATTCAACCAAATCCTTGACTGATCCGCCAGAGGGAGTATCAATACAAATTAATAAATACATACCATCCGTCCATACAACTGGATAGGGAGACCACATTTATCACAGAAGTGGATGGGAACTTCATCCCGTTCTCCAATCAGATTTAACTGAAAAACAAGTCAGAAAAAAATACATTAAAAAAGATACCTACCATTAATGACATTAGCACTGAGAATTTGTCTGCACGTGAGTTCATGGTTTTATACTACGGCTGAGGCTCACACATAAAGTAGAACGTGTTTAAGACAGTCCGCCATCAGACTTTTCCATCTGAAGGGGGGACCTGACAGTAATGATTACTCGTTTACCAGTCATGTACCTTATAGTCCCAAAACAGTTGCTGGGGAAATCTCCTCTGGTTTCCAAACACATCGCCAGCCTTAGCGCCGCAATCAAATCTCTCCTCCTGCTTAAAGCCAAAGTTATCTGTAACACATAAGAGACAAGTATTGTAGTATTATAGATCAGTGGAGAAAAAAACCTGAAATCTCCCAAAAACAGACTGTATAAACATCAAGCAGAGGTCGGAGAGTGATTACTTAAAAAATAAAAAAGTATGAAGAAATTACTTAGCAAGTTCAGTTCAAGATAATTTGTTTTTACCAAGAATAATTAGCTTTATCTTGTATGTGTTACTATTGTTGAATTTCCAATCAACTGAAAAGTATTTAAACAAAATCGCCATCATTGCATAGTTATAAAGTATTATTAAAATATATTGTTAATAGTAAATACATGAGGCATTTCCTTCATTTCCTGTGTCTTTCGGCAGATTATGTATTTTTCAATAAGCATTAAAACCACCTGCATAATATTTCATAGGTCATCCTTTTGCCACCAAAACAGCTCTGACCCATTGAGGCACTGACTCCACCAGCCCTCTGAAAGTGTACTGTAGTATCTGGCACCAAAACTTTAGCAGCAGATCCTTTAATTCCAGGAAGTTGTAGGGCTGGGGCCTCCATGGATCAGATTTTATGTCCAGCACATCACACAGAGATTTGATGAATTTGGAGACCAAGTCAAAATTTCCAACGGGTTGTTGTGTTGATAGAAAACTTTTCCTTGACCACTTCTGCAGCGTCAAGGAATATTATCTTACTGAGAGAGGTTACTGACAGGGGAATGCCGTATCAATGAGGGGACCTCTTATCATTTAAACTTCTGCAGCAATGTTTGGGTAGGTTCTATGTGTAAAAGTAACATCTACCTAATCCGTAGAACTCAGGTTTCACAGCAGAAATTGTCCTAAGTATCACTCTGTCTCATGTATCCTGGTACTGTCTCGTCCTCAGATAGGCAACAAACACAGACCCAGCCTTCCCAATGATGTAAACGAAAACATGATGCATTAGACCAGACCACCTTCTTCCATTTGTCCATGGTCCAGTATTGATGCCAATGTGCCCATTATAGGGCGCAGCTGGCTCATTATATATACATACATACATATACACATATGTGTATGTATACATACATATATACATACATATACACACATACATACATATATATACACATATATAGATATATACATATACACATATATAGATATATACATATACACATATATAGATATATACATATACATATATACATATACATATATACATATATATATATATATACATATATACATATATATATATATACATATATATATATATACATATATATATATACATATACATACATATACATACATATATATATATACATATATACATATATATACATATATATACATATATATATACATACATATATATATACATATACATATATATACATATACATATATATATACATATATATACATATACATATATATATAGAGATTTACATATATATACACATATATATATGTAAATACATATATATACACATATATATATATATACACATATATATACACACACATATATATATATACACATATATATACACACACATATATATATATACACACATATATATACACATATATATATATACATATATGTATATTCATATATACAATAAATTATGTTATTAGACAAACTTCATACTAATGTTTTATTTCATATTAAAATTATGCAACATCATAAGAGGATAACGATAACTCACAGCCTTCGACAATCTGAACACGACTAACCATATGATCCATAATTGAGTCATGCACGACAGGTGTCTTTTTCTCTCTCGAAAAAGCCTCAACAGGACTATTAAATTCATCTGAGAATGGCATTTCAAAAGCGCATGCAGTGCTGCAGATGGTACCTACCGTCATCTGCACCCTCAATTTTAGAAGGCCTGCTGCTAGGTCTCTGGACGCGGGGGGGAGGTTTACTCCTCAAGGGCTGCTTGGATATGAGTTTGATGGGGATTCGTCGGCGAACATCTGGGCCACCCAAAGACCCAGATCCATCGCTTCCTTGAAGATCATTATCTGTTGGTGAAAAAAGGAAGTTAGGGGTGTTAACAGGAGATTAATATACTATACAATATAAACAAACGTTTTGAGGCAGACAAAACTTTATTAATCCCCACAGGAGATCCCAAATATCCCCATATACATACATATATATACAAACTGTGTGTGTGAAATTATTTCTCTGCATGACTTAATTTTATTTTCTACATAGCACCAGATCACAGCAGAAGTCATTTGTGTGTACATATAGATTTCCTATAGAAAAGGTGTATACCTTGTCCTTTCATTTAACCAAATAGCCTCATATTATACATCTTATTTACACGACAGCATGTCATTTCAGTCTCTACATTGTCGTGTATTTTCAATTCTCCACTGCTGTTTGTATCTCGCATGGCGGAGTTCCGCCCTGACTCGCACACACACAAGAGCGCGTCAGAAAATATTACGCGTCAAACACCTGAAAGTGTTTGTGTCGGTCTGACAAAAATGTCATCTAAAAAAGCAAAACTGCACCAAAACCTCTCTTTCTCTTCATCAAATCTTATGCTCATTACATGGCCTATGCAGCAAATTAAATCAATGCGCCTGCTGGGTTTGGAACTACAAACGCACTATAATCCTTTCTCGCCCACAGCATTGAGAAGATAGAACATACATTAAAGGATGGTGAACTATGTCTGGGCAGTGCAAAGATGAATGTTAACCTAGTGGAGGTCATGATGTGCAGTGGGCACTGCTTCCTGGGTACAAGGGTAAAGGACTAAAGGACCATCTAGTTGCTGATTCCTGCGTGAGTCTCCCTCAAGCGCTCAAAAGTTTCACAATTTTAGCTGGTAAAGACAATGATTAGAGAGCTTGGGGTTGAAATAATAACATTTGGTTGTCAAACCTGAAATGGGAAAGAAGCTTGGCTTGCTGAGCGAGATGTGGTACAAAAAAATTTGCATCATGCAAACGGTGTTCTATGTTCAGATGTTTTCTTTAAAACAGACTTCCCGCAGGTTTCTATGAATTACATTTAAAACATTTTTAACGCCACTATAAATTAAAAACTTCATTCACATTTATACATGCAAAAATGCCAGTCCCAAAGGCCTATAAGGGACTCGGTTACTTGAAAAGTAAATTAATTTAGTCACTAAATTGCAAATGTTATAAAATGTACTTGTCTGTGTTGTCAAAATTATTCTGAATAGTGACAAACCTTGTTAATTTTAATAAACCTAAGTAACATTTAAAGTAAAGTTGATTTATCAACAACTGGCTGAAATAAGTATATTTCAGACTCTGAGGTGTCAATAAAACTTATCAAACTTTATACATTGAGAAAAATGTTTACATCTCACCATTGTAAAAGCCATGCAAGCACTTGGCTTGTTTACCACCTTATACGGTGAGTCTTCATTACAGCATTATTGGACAACCTCACAATAGAGCATCGATTGGAGACCTGCTATATTGATATCTGACCACAGACTTTCTGCAAGGACGGATTCTGACTAATTTAACCAGTTTGATGCATGAAATAATCATCAGATAAATTATGTGAAATAAGAGCCAAATTACTCAAACACTTTTTTGGCTCAACTTCACTCGTTGTAATGTTAATAATATGAAAATGATGTCTTAGAGGACTAAAATGCGAACACCTTTTGTTGAGGAAAGATTTACTAAAATTCCTGTTACATACGTCGATTAAACTGAGACAAAATTGTGCAGAACTTCGAGTTAAACATGAACATCATATAGTGACTTAATATAATAAGGACTAATACAAACAATTGACACACGACTAATGACGTATGGTAATCAGTTTGATTTAATGCTAACAAATTGAAAATAATCCATTCTGGCCTTAGAGGTCTAAATTCTAACAATATTAGTTCATACTGTTGAGTGAGAATTAAGTTAAAAAGTTTATTTCACGTATTAATGAAGCTAAAGTTAACGTACTGAGCAGGTTGCTAACGTTATAGTTGTAGCATTCGCGCCCCTATTCAGCTAACAACTAGCTAGAGGCCACTACCATCGAAATGTATAAAAGGCGGATACCATTTACTACATTGAGTGAATAAACTTTGCATTGAAGTTGCAATATAGCTAACAACTTATTGTTAACCTAAAATGAGTAGAAGCGCTCTTCTCAATCGTCAGTCAGTTGATAGCTAGCGCGAGGCTGGACCGTACTAGATTTGTCTTCAATCATATCAGGATGCTCTAGCAAATCTTTATACTGAAAATTCAGTGTACCGTTATCTGAAGAGCTGTTACAACAACAGCTTTAGCCGAAGAATGACAATATATATCATAATAACTTGTTTGCCAAAGTCGGCCCTGCTAGCCATTCTACTTACCGCTATGGTCCATGATCTAACGAGTGAGTACTTCTTCTTCTCTTCATTTACTGGGAGACCGCAAACATTAGAAGTTACATACTGCCACCATCTGTACAAGAGTGGAACAGCACGGCATTTTAATAACGTGACTTTTAATCTTACAAACCAATCCCTTGTCCCTTAAGTAATTAAATAGTGCCTTATAATAATAACAATAAAATCCACTCCAAACTCTTACTATATTAACTTAAGTTAAAACGTGCACAAATAAGTTAATTAAACAAAATTTCATATTTGTCATTCCTATATTAAATGCGATTATTAATTGCTACTAGGGGCTCTGGTGACCCTCGTCTGTGGAACTCATTTCCAGACAACCAGAAGGCTCCACAGATAGTTGAAGCATTCAAATAAAGCTTCAAAAAATTTCTCTTCCCGGAAACTTTTTACCAGTGTTGAATTTTAACTGTTTTTATTCTTGTTTTATTTCATGCTCCTGCTTTTAATCTGCAGCACTTTGAGATCAACAAAGTAAAGCAAAGTAAGCAAAGTAGTAGCAAAGTAACAAATTAAAAGTGCTTTATAAATTAAATGTATTATTATTATTATTAGTTGCAAATTAAGGAAAGCAATAATGCTCACTGGGGAGGAAAGCTTGTATGTTGCATGGCAAACAAAAATAAACCAAAATTCTTTGTTGCACCATAGCAGCGACACAGCTAACAAGATTTTAACGCACGACCAAGATATTTATTTAAGTTATTTTTTTTAAATTTGGATTAATATCATTCAGAATCCCTAGCACATTTTCTTTTTGTTGATTATATTATTGTATTTTTTTTGTATAAACAAGCATTATGGCTGTTTTGTTTTCCATCACTTGCAATGTGTGTTTGGCCTGTTCGGTTGTCCTAATAGAGTAAAAAAAGAAAGTGCTCTACGTCAGTATGACGTATGAGAAAGCGGTTCAATCCAATACCCTCTGCTTCTGTCGGGTGGTCATTTCAAGCCTTTAAACGAATTTATTCTGGAAATAGGACTTTGCAATCTAAGCTGACAGCACTGCCAGTCAGCTTAGATCCCTCCATGTCAGTGGAAAATGAGTTTATAGTGGTACTGAAACACACCGGTGTCCTAGACGAGCCTGTCATTGAGCTATTTTTGAGGGGGGGAAAGGAGGATTGACTTAAAGTTCAAATGCCGAGCAACTTTGGTGAGTCTAATGGATTGTGATGTATCTTAAAAGCTGTTGATGATTGTTTGCCTTAGATCAGGGGTGGAAAACTCATTTTAGTTCAGCGGCCACAAACAGCGCAATTTGATCTCAACTCGGCCGTAAAATAATAGCATAATAAGCTATAAATAACGAAAACTCCAAATGTTTCCCTTTTTTTTAGTGAAAAGAAATACAGGTACAATATTAAGATGCCAAAATGACATTTAATGAACTATTATTTACAAAACATATTGTGAAAAACCTGAATTTCTTGAGAAAGAAATATGCAATTTCAACAATATTATGCCTCAGTTCATCAAGTGTGGATTACAATTTACAGATCACATTGGATCTACAAAGCCACAAACATTTAATCACAGGTATCTAAAACTGAAAAATATAGTATTTCACACTATGATTGAAACCTGCTGCATATACACCAAGCAGGCAGTTTCAACTATGAATAAATAGGAAATGGTCCATTTTTCTTAGAAAATTCTACACTCATTATGACAAAGAGATTTTGAGTAGTTTTGAGAGTAAAAGAGCACGTAGAAGATATCTTAATAACGATAAGGCAAAACTACCATTTATGGAAACCCGATGGTGCGCTGCTGCCATCTGCTGTTTAGTTGTGGGTCTCAGTGTTGTGTTATGTCCGCTGCTCTTACTGAAACAGTGCGATCCCCAGTGGACAAAATAGGGTAGCAGGTACTTTTATAGAAAAATTGTAGTTAATGGCTTCTGTGTAATTTTCACACTTGGCAAATTCATCCTATGGGCTGGATTGGACCCCCTGGCGGAACGGTTTTGGCCCGCGGGCCGTACGTTTGACACCCTGCTTTAGATTGTAGCTGCTCTTGTGGTTTGAATGACTTCCAGAAAAATAGTCTGTTGCTGCCGCTGTGCCCATGGGCATGTATGTCTAGCAGCATGTCTATGGGCATGTATGTCTATGCAGCACTGCAGTTTGGCTGGACTCTGTGAAGAAACCCTGTTGAATCCTGGCTGTGCTACTTACATTTTATCCCATTTTTTGCTTTCTTGTTGGTAGTCTGAGTAAATGTGACAGGTTGCTGAGAGTTAATATTAAGTAATGAAAGTTAGTTGAAATATATGCGATTATGTTTGTGATAATAAATGGTATATCTATTTGTCAAGCAGTGTGAGGCCAGTCTGCGTAATGGGGCTAAATTGTATGTAGTTTCAGAGCGTGTCTACGCAATTGGTGAAGTATTAGTGTGCATCCCTCATAGGGGTTGAACCTCATTTTAGCCACCTCACTCCAGTAGATAAATGTCACTGATTCTTTAAAAATGACAACAGCCTAGACTGACATATGCCTGTTGCCTTGTCACAGTTGTCACATTGTCAGTTTAATTATTTGAGGCGACTTTATAGCACATATGGAAAATCCACTGCCCGCCCCTGGCTGATAATATTTTGAGATGTAAGCAATGAATTTGAACAGTAGGACATTAACTTTAAGTACAAGAGACGTTGTTATGACATCACACAAATCGTCAAGCAACATATTTTTCTTCAACAGTATTTTCAAGGAAGATAGATAACGTCTCATCTCCTTTGAAACTAATTAATGAGGTTGTACTTTTCTAAAAAGTTGTTTTGTGAATATGATTACAACCCATTGTGATACATATGTGGGCAAAATATGTTGAAAATAGTGCCACAATCTCATTGTGAGCTGACCGAGCAAAATATAAATGCTGGATGTTTTCTGATTCAGTCAAACAGAATCCACAAGGATCCATTTCAAAGTGTAACATTTCAGCATCTGGGTAAAAAGTATTCAAATTTTTAAATCACGTTTCTATTATGTATATATCTCCTATTTATTTCAGGTGAAATTGGCCATTTAAGATGACTAAAGACAATAAAATTTGATCTGTTGTTTATTATTCTTATTTTTGAAGATGAATTATTATTCATCTTCAAATATTACATATTATGGCATTTTCAATGACTTTATTATTGCAACGTTCATCACTAAATAATAGTTCATAAATTTCCAGTTAGGCTGCTTAGTAACAACTTTTGCATTTTCCTTTTCTGGCTGTACCTTAAAGTAGGGCTCATGCTGAGTCCAGACCTTCTTTTTTTTAACTTTATTGCTCATCCCGCAGCAAATAACGTAAATAAAATTACAATGAAACAGACCAGGGAGATACTTCACTGAATAGACAATGTAAATTAACCGTATATATATGTAGAGAGAGAGAGAGAGAAAGAGAGAGAGAGAATTTACATTGTTTGTTCTTTGTTGGAAAAATCTGCATGTATGTAAATAGTGGTTTGGCAGAAGAAGAAATCAATTAAATGTCAGGTATTTCCCTCCAGGTTGTTATCATTGCTATACAATCCAAATAATACACTTTTGTATTACAATTAAAAGTTTGGGGACCAAGTGTCCTATATAAATTTGAAGAAGGCCCACTGTAAATTCAACATTCTTGCTGAGCTTCTCCTGAAGTCTCCCCACGTCCTAACACTCCTCCTCTACTGCGCATGCTCCAAACATGGTCGCCATTTTGATTTGAAAAATATGACTGAGTTTTTCCTGCTTTGCGTGCTAAACTTAGCCTCAGCGTTTGAATTACTGAGCGTGTGAGCACGAATCATACACTCTAGACTTGTAATAGGTGTTGCTAACAACGCCAGATAGCCATTAATGTTGGCGAAACGTTTATTTGCTCGTTTTTAAGGCCACATTTGACTAAGGTTAGCTAACTTGAGCTAGCTAACATAGCCCGTCTGTCGGCGACTGACCCTTCTTCAAAACAAATCACAACATTCTAACACAGACGGAAAGAAAATCAGCGAATTACCAATAAAAGGTAAGTTCATGGCGGCGTGGAAGCCACGAGTTTGAGCTAACGTTAATTCCAACGTCCAGGCTAACTACGCCGACAAACTTGAAGCTAAGTTAGAGAGCAGGCTAACTCCGTCCACTGTGACTAGCTAATTAGCTTAGGTGCTAATCAGAGGAAAAGGAGGAACTAATGTCCACATTAGCTGATTTATTAACAAACTTCTCAAATGAATTGCCAGAATTTGTCTTATTGATATGCTTAGGTTTACAAACTAATATTTGCTACTTGGTTACTTTGTGAAAACTCCTCTGTTTAGCTTAACGTTTGTCGTTAAGTTATACATCTACGGTAAAAGAGTGCTGATGAGACTAACGTAGTTTATTTAAATCTATTGTATCCGCTTGTATTGCTCTATATTATTTAGTTAGTAACTCGAACTAAGTAGATTAGTTAACTAAGCAATTTATTAACCTTTGGCTGTCCTCATCAAGTTGTGTGTCTGCAACGCGTTTGATGTGTGTAATCTGCAGACATTGGTTAAGGCCAGGAGCAGTGTTAATCTGTATAATATATTATACACGTTAGTTTTTCCTCCTATTAAACAGTTTGCACGAAGGATTGCAAATCCCGTCAAGAACGTCAATTGAGTATCTATCGTTCCAGGTATTGGTGGTGCCTTCACTGTTGTTGCAGAGTTCCAACCACAATTCAGTTGATATGAACTTCATGCCAACAGTATTTAACTTTACATTTTTATTACTGCCCAACTTTGTGTCTTTTAGAGTCTTTTGTTAGAGGGTGTCAGGTGTACTTGACACAATTATTAACTAATGTTATGGTTGCAATTGTTTGAGTTAACTGCATTTATTTTCCATAATTATTTGAATTGCCCCTATTCACCTGTTTAGAAACATCTGGATGATTCGTAAACATTATAGTTCAGCACCATTTCCATGTAATTTTTCCACAATTGTATGTAAATGATGAACTGTTGATTTGTGTTGCATTCTTTTGCAAAATTTGTATTTTTACATTATATGTACAGAAACTGTCAGAAATTCATCATATATTTACTCTCGAGTGTTTTTAACTTTTAGCTTTGTGCTTAGCGGCTTCAACTTAAACTTTGCTAACTGTAATTTTCTGCTAAACTTTTGAATTCTTAATCAGATCAGATGTAGCTTCAGCAACATTTGGTCGTGACAAAAACTAAGAGGATATTTTACTGCTTTCAGCCTAAATGCTGTTTCTGATCTACTCAGATAGTATTCAAATGATTCTTTAACTGTTTTACACCAGTAAACACAGTTACCTCATAAGCAAATAACAATAGAAATAAGTTAAGAAGTTGTGACTCTACTCCACGTGAGCGCTTCAGAATTGTTTATTTTAACATGTGTAGTGTCTGATGTTTGTTTACATTATTCTGTAGATCTGAGACTTCTATCGTATCTTGGTCTCATCTTTTAAACATTCTAATATTACATCAGGGAACTGTTTACTGTTTGGCCTTTAGAATTTGTGGTACAGTGCATTGATCAGATCTCCAAAATCAAAAGGGCCAACACTTCTGTAAGGCCAAAAATCTATAATTATAAGCCTTTGGCTTTCTTCATCAAGTTCTGTGTCTGGGACAAGTTTGATTTGTATTTTCCTCCAAGGTATCCATGTCAAATCACAAAGTTTGACCTTTTGACTTGTTATTAGGCTTTTCCTCTTAGACTATGATGACTGGCCAAATCAGGCAACTTTGAAAACTACTATGTCCTTATCGACTGTACGATCCTTGTGGCACCCTTTAAAACCAAGTGTGGCCAGACACTCTGTATAGTCTGTAAAAATCTTTCATTGTCAGTTTGATGCTCAACTCTAAAACTCTAGGTGGCAATAACGAAGATACAGTGTTAACCAAGTTTTCAGAATAAACTACATATTCATGAAACCTAAAGCATTACATATTCAATTGGATGTCCAACTGACATACAGAAATATACTGTCTGTACCTCTCCCCCTTGCTCATTAATGAAATAATCCGGTTGCTCCTTCTCTGCTATGACGAGAGTTTTAAATTGTCTTGTTGCATCACTGACTGTTTACCTCTCAAGGAGCTAAAACCCTCTGATTTTGTTATCACTGACCTGAACATCATGGATCATTAAGTCGCAAAGACAAACACCACGCCAAAGTGGGCATACTTTGGTTTTAAGCCAAATGATCAATGACAGCCAGATGCGATAGAGGAGGCGTCAAATTTAGACAACAAATGTTTAGTGGCCATAACTGTGAATTCCAGAAATCTAACAGATTGTCTGTTGATCCACCTCCACACCAATTTGTTGTGACTGAAGCTTTCACACGAGAATTAAAATATAAACTTGAAATTGCTGATCAATACTGTTATTCTCAAAAAGGTTTATTCGTTTTTATACAATGATTAGACCTATACCACCATGGTAAGATAAAGCAGGGAGAAGATGAAAATTAAATTGTTAATCGAAATTATATTTATGATTATCATCAACTAAAATTTCATGATCGTGATGGGAACACCCAGTATTCAATAAAATATTACAAGGTATGGATGCTAATACATTGTTTCTCTTTTATTGGTTGGTCATTTTACAAGTTTCCCTTGCGGTCATACTATATTCTCATTATCTCATGTTATCAAAGTCTGAGGATATTCATGTAATATCATGTGATTTTTGAATAAGTAGCGATAACTCTGCTTTTTATTTATTATTAAGTAAAAGTAAATCATTGACTTTTGTTGTCATAAAGAAATCTCTCAATATTTTGGGACGATCATCTAAAACTGCTCATCTGGAAGTAAGCAACTTAACTCAGTGAAGCTGAAGGTTTCAGTTGTCCTTTGAAAAGCTATATTATAGTTTTGTTGAACTCTCGTTAGTTTCATCAATATTTACATTCAGTAGGTAAAGGAGATCTTAGAAAATAAGTGTAGGTTGAATATCTGCTCAATTTCACTGCTTATTTAACTTGCCTGATTACACACTAATTACACAATTGTTGGGTCACAACATGTACATGTAAACTCTTTTTGTTGTGAGTTGTTCCTCTTTTCATCGTCTGTTATAATGCCGGTACTCTGCTTTGATGAGGTTGGCGCTGGTTGAGTTCTATTTTGGATGTAAAAGTCAAGCGTTTGCTTCCCTGCTCAATGTCCACAGGGAGCGTTCAGCGGGTTATTATTGCACTTGTGTACTCTGTAAATGTATGCCAGATGGGCGCTGCTTCTGCTACTGCTTCTGCTTGCCCTGACCAAAGAGAAAGGAGGAAGCACTTTGATTTCCTCGTTCTGCTTTACTTCCACGATGAACAGTTGATATTATGTTGCCCAGACACATGCTAGCATTGACAAAGGCAGAGGATGTGATGATTTTTTTCAGGATTTCTCTTTTTACTTCTGTCGCCTTGGGTTTTCTAGATTGTCTGCCAACGTGACCACATGAACAAAAACAAACTTCCATACATTCATAGTCACAAAGCATCATATACTTGTTTTACATCATTAAACATAGGTTTTTGATTAACCGCTATTTGATAGTGGGCAGGGGCCCCGCTGCTAAATGTACATATACAAAACCCTGGTTGGCTCTTGTTGTGGCGCAAATGACATGAGAAATAGAAGTTGACTAATTCTGGATGAGCAGTAGGTATGATACAAGGTATGAACATGCACTCAGTGACTGCATACAATTAGAGCTTGACAAAATACTGATGGTATGAGGCAAGTCAGTTCCATCTTGCTCGTGAATAATCCCATTGTGCTGCGTTAATACCCCATAGATACGGGCATGCACATCATTATTACATTAGTTGGCTGGGCACTTAAAGTTATAGTTGTCACAAAAGAGACAACGCTGTACTTGTGCAGAGGTTCAATTTTAAATTAGTTTTTTAAAATATATCTTGCAGGGCATTGATTCTCTCCCCCCACTCCAGAAGTGCACTTTCTGCAGAGTATTGAAACTGATCAATGATAACTGATATTGAATAGAATATACATTCCATGTTGCCATTTATATGTTAAAGCATTGCACTTGCTGGTGGTCGCTCTATTCATATTGTTATGATCCTTGTCCTGAAAATATTATGTTTTCTTATTTTACAAAGAGAGAGCAGAGTGTATACAAAAAAGAAATTGCAATATTTATTATTACCTTTTGTTAGTCTTGGGGCGACGTTGGATAAGTTGGTAGAGCGGTTGTCAACGTAACTTCTGAGGAACATGTGGCGCCTTGCATGGCAGCCCCTATCATCACTGTATGAATGTCTGTGTGAATGGGTGAATGATGGCTCAAAATTTAAAGGACTTTGGTGGTTGAGCAGACTAGAAAAGTGCTATATAAATGAAGTCACTTTACCATATTTGTAATCTAGCAGCTACTTAACATATTTAAAGGTGATTTTTATTTATTATGTGACAAATATAACTGGATTTACAAAATCAAATTTCAATGACTTTGTTCATTCATATTACGATATATAAATTAAACATTTTGTCTTAATAAATCATTTCCATGTCACTCCGGTATTATGTAGTTAATAAAGAATATTAATAGACTTGAGTTTAGGTATGCTTTATCATAAATATTTCAATAAATCGAAAAGTACTTTCCTCACACACAGATTAATGTAGTCACTATATACATGGTTGTGTGTCTCCATGTGTTCACCCTGTGATGAACTGAAAACCTGTCCCTGCCTGCTCCTCTTTGTCCTTTGGGAGATGCTCCAGCTCCCCCCATGACCCTGCAAAAGATAAGTGGTCATAGAAAATGAATAAATATCATGGCAACCCTTAGCTGATCTGGAGAATCAATATGTTTCGTCAATTACTTATATTTAACCTCAGAAATGGCCACAATATATTATAATCATTTTTAATATTTCTTATTGTGATGTGTATTGCCACCGTCACTTTGCTCATGTCGTTGGATCAGGTGTAACTAACACATTTCCCCTATAGGAATTAATAGTTTCTGTCAATTGATCCATCGATCAAGCAATTTTTTCATCTTTGGAGTAATAGGCAATAATTGAATAAGGATAAAGTGTTGGTTTTATCAACAGTATCGGGCAAAAGAGAAAATTTTTAATGATTTACGTTCTGTAACAGTAATTTGTTGTGTTACTTGAAGCCATTGTCTCACTCATTCATACAGCCATACATAAATAAACTAAAAGTTTATAACATCTCAGTGATAAATGTCATAACGTGAAATTACCATAACAAATGCGTTACATGGTGGCAGGGAAAAAACATTTAAAAATCTAATTTCAGTGACTAATAACAGGAAAACTTTCTGACTGTCTTAAAAAAAGCTGCTATGATGCTTTTAATTTTTTTTTTTGAAGTGTTTGTTTTTAATGATCAAACTGATGATAAGCCATTTATCACCTTTGAGCTGAGATAAGCTTTTACAAATACCCAAAATGTAGGCTGACAAGGGTGACGCTTTTTAGCTGCACCCTTTAGAGATGTTTCAAGACTACAAAACAATCTCAATGGTTTGAAACGAACATATCTTTTCATGTTTACGTTTTCATTCAGGATTGGTGTGAATGTAAACTTAGGTCTTCATGTAATGTTTACACAGTGCAATTTTTCTTAAAATTTTGTTGCATGCTCGATGTGTTGATTAATCTGTTTTTTTGTGTGCTGCAGGTTATGGTGAGCCTCTCCACGTCCCATCTCCTAAAGAGGCCTGCGTGTTAAGAGGAGACCCATGCTGATAAATGCCAGGCCTCACCACATTCTCTGTCGTCTGCACAAACACAAATGCCTGCCTGCCTGTGGGGGAGGTCTGATTAAAGATATCCACATTTCATCCACTGGTATGTGTGAGGGCTTTGCCTTTTGGACTCATATTTATGATGTGTGACTACAATTAGCTGCATGATAATAAAGATAATACATTTCTCCATATGTGAATAACTCTACAGCTTCATTATAAAACTATACTGAAGATTTACTTTTGGCCTACGATAATTAAATAATATTAATATGACATTATACATCACCCTGTCTCCTCACTTTGACAAAAATAGTTGATATTTGTCACTTCTACTATTGCAACAAGCTTTCGAGCTTTGTGAGTCGCACACAAAATACATCGGCAAAACGTCATCCCCATCATGCCCTTCACTTTGCGATTACACAGATGGGAGGTCCTCTGTGACTAACTTAGCTGCTACCTTAGAGGCAGAATAACTCAGATCTCTGTAACTTACTACTGAAATCATACAGCATGAATGGGAGGAATAAAAGCAGACCAGGTCCACCATGACCAGGCAGTGTAAAAGGGGCAAATGGACTGCTCATTA
This sequence comes from Lophius americanus, assembly GCA_037951165.1. Taxonomy (NCBI): domain Eukaryota; kingdom Metazoa; phylum Chordata; class Actinopteri; order Lophiiformes; family Lophiidae; genus Lophius; species Lophius americanus. Next base: position 1,387,397 of record JBBDHG010000189.1, on the reverse strand, counting down.
TGGGTTTACATGAAACAGCCAAGCAGTAGAGCTGATAATATTCTTTTGCTAAATTTTTCAAATAGCATTTGAATCAATGTCTATATTTGGCCCAAATGCCCTACATTACAACAGCATGAATTGGACTATTTTATATTAATGTTGACAATAAAAGATTTAATTTGAAAATACTGTTTATGAGTCATTTTCTGATGAACTTGATATACGATTGTTCCTGTTCTTGTAAGTCTGTAGAGTGTCTGATAGTTTTGTTTAGTTACAGCTATTACTGGGTTTGATATTTTTGTCAATTCCCTCGCCAACTTCCTTTCCCACCTACACGTCCACCATTTCTAACTTTAATTTTATTTGCTAATATGATCCTCTCTGCTTCCCCATCCTCCCTGTTCTTTATCCTACCTTTCCTTATCTTTCCTTTTTTGTCTCCATTGATCAAGGGCTGTGTCCCCCATCCCAGCGGCCACCATGTTTTGGAAGTTCGACCTGCACACCACCTCCCACATTGACCAGCTGCTGGACAGGGAGGACGTGACATTGAGAGAACTGATGGAGGAGGATGACGTTCTGCAGGAATGCAAAGCCCAAAATCGTCGGTTGCTCCTCTTCCTTTCCCAGGAGCACTGCATGCAGGAGCTGGTCAGCCTCATCACCACAGAGCCTCCTGCTGACTTGGAGGAGAGGAGCCGCTTTAAGTGAGTCCTCACTGCTGGTCTGATAACTAGTGAGAGGTTTCAGGATGATATAAAGCATATGGTTACAACATTATAACTTGTAATCCATGTATTTTTTAGTACCACTAAAATCTCTGCTGTCAATCGTCACATTCAACTCCAACATCTCCATTCAGTGGAATTCCCACAGGATCACTGCAATAAGATTTATCTTTTTTTGTCTTTTTTAAAATATATCTAGGCTCAGACCATCTGACATACTGTCCAATTCTTTTTTACAAGGTTTCCCAACATAGCCTGTGAGCTCCTGACATCAGATGTATCTATTATAAATGATAAGCTGGGCGGGGATGAATCTCTCCTTGAGATGCTCTATCACTTCCTGGAGCAGGACCCACCCCTCAACCCGCTACTGGCCAGCTTCTTCAGCAAAACCATTGGCAATCTCATTGCCAGGAAAACAGAACAGGTACACTAAGATACATCCTGCCTTGACAAGTTACTTCCTGATTTCAAGCAATAAATTGCAATTTCAATTGATGGTGTTTGATAGAAAAATATTATTAACGGTACCGAAAAATTTGTGTGTTGTCTTGGTGTACTGTAACTATTTAGCACTTTGTTTTCCTAGGTAATCACCTTTCTGAAGAAAAAAGAAGGTTTCATTGGTCTGGTGCTGAAACATATTGATGCTTCGGCGATGATGGACCTGCTGCTTCGTCTCATCAGCTGTGTGGAGCCTGCCCCATTAAGGCAGGAGGTCCTCCATGTAAGCTCTCTGAATATGTCTTAAGGAAACACAAGCAAACATGTATATCTAACACTCGGTTTTCTCCCAAAGTGGTTGAATGAAGAGAAGCTGGTACAAAGACTCACAGAGCTCATCCATACTGGCAAAGACGAGGAAGTGAGTGTCAGGGTAGCTGGGATTTGACCGGCCACTAAACTATTTTGAATTCTATCCATGCAATGATGTTACGGATTCATCTATTAATTTACATTTATAAATACATGATTTATGTTACAGAGACAATCAAACGCATCCCAAACGCTTTGTGACATTATCCGCCTTAGTCGAGACCAGGCCAATCAGATGCAGGAGAACATGGAAGCTGACCCACTATTGGCTGTTCTAGAGTCGTAAGTTTGTGATTCCATTTGGTTCAACAACTTTTTAAATAGTGCACTATCTGTGTTTGTTGTCCAAGCTAATAACCTATCCCAGATGTGTTCTCTTACATGCCCACGCAAGCAGGATTGTAAACATACTGAAACACTCCAGTGCTGTTATAGAACCATATTAGCAAATGTCCCAATCAAAGTCCACCCCGTTTTCTTAAAGTGTCACGTTGTAGTGTATATACAAACACATGCTTGAATAAAGCTTTGATGAAGAGCACACTTCATTAGCATGTCGTCATGATCTAGATTGCTTTTTAAATTTGTTCCATGAATGAATGTTTGTTGTTCAGACAGGAGAGTGTAACAGGGCTCCTCAAGAACATGTTTGAGGGCGAGAAGAGTGAGGCCTCCATTGTTAACGGAACTCAAGTGCTACTTACCTTACTGGAGACCAGGAGATCTGGGTGAGTCAAAGTTTTAAATTGTATATATTGGTAACATTGTTAATTCAGGTTCATCGGTGTACTGATTTTCATAGGTGTTTCGGGAAATTAAACTGATTGCATTTTGATATCCACAAGGAAGCAGGATTCCTTGCGGGTCTTAAAAAGTCTAAAATTTGATTATCTGAATTTTAGGCTTTTAAAAGATCAATATACTCTCAGGCACTATGTACGAGGGCTTAAATATGTTAGATGTGTTAGATAGGCCATAGAATCTGAACATTTTACACAATTAATGAATTCACTCACAAACACTACTGTGAGTGAATTAATGTACATCTCAAGTTGTCATTAACCTCATTCCGATAGTTTTTCATATCTGGCGTACATTCTTTCGAGTATGGACATGAAATGAGCCTTGAGCTTTATCATCATTAAAGGGTCTATAAAATGTCGTGGGTCTATAAAAGACGTGTTTTGAATTTCTGTGTTCAAAATTTCTGACAATTTTAGAATAAGCTATATTTTCCTCAGACACAATTATACACTTAATACAATGCACCAAAGGTTGTCCTCCAATCGCCCTATACTTTATGGGCATTCAGCAGCACTGTATGGCGCCCAGCGGGGGCTTCAATGACTTTCTCGTTGACACATGTTGGGCCTTGTATTGAACCAACACCCTTCTGGTTAGTGGAGGACCACTCTACCCCCCCGACCAGAATCTCCTTACCGCACTCGTCTACTGCATCATCAACATTACTGTCGCGGCAAGTTTAGTAATTCCCGTGTAGCAGGAGCAAGGAGTCGCTCCAATGAGAGACTCCTTACTCCACAATCATATTCTGATCGCTGGCAAAGATGATACTCAAGACTTTTCATGCTTGATTGGAAAGACAGTTCATCACTTCGATATGTGGACACAGCTTGAGCTTTATTTAAACTTCCATCCAAAAGCTTTACTCGTTTGAGTTATATTTGGTAGTATTATTGAATGGAATTGGGTTAAAACCGGTAATTAAAAAAATTGTATAATTTAAAAAAAATGCATAAAACAAACACTAACCAGTTACATTCTCCAGGTTAATATAATGCGTTAACTTGTTGACTTAAACAACTGTACAAAAATAGAACCAAATTAAAACAGCAGTAAAGACAATAAAAATGTACACAAAGACAGAGTTTAACAGATGGTTCTTGAGACAAAAATTATTTTGAGCTCATGTTTTTGTCTGCTTGTGTCTCCCAGGTTGGAAGGGCTGATGGATCTGTATTCTCAGGGTTATGAAAGGTCTTACACTGTCAACAGCAGTATATTAAATGCCATTGAGCCCCATTTAAAGGACTTCCAGCAACTTCTTCTGGACCCCCCCAAGGTAAAGCCCCAGAGCAGTGACAAGAAACCAAATGTATGGTAAACATAAGAACAGAGATATTGTATATTTATAAGTATTTTGTATTGAAATTGTAAAAGAGTTTGACCCAATTTGTAAAGCCAATTTTGCAAATATAACCTTAAGCTTACACATATTTCATTGTGATTGGACACATTCACTATTGGGCAAGCCGGTTTTTCCCTCTGTTTTTGCAGTAATAGCTTTGAAATTTAAGGTTCTTTTGGTTTTTTGTGACAAAATAACATTTTTGTGATGATACACGTTGATATGCTTTTCTCATTGCCACCACAGAAAAGTGCAATACTGACGACCGTTGGCATTCTAGAGCAGCCACTGGGGAATGCCCGCCTTCATGTGGCACGGCTGGTGGCAGCCCTGCTGCAGACAAATGACCCCAGTATCTGCCAGGAGCTCTGTAATCTCTCCTCCATGGATTTACTACTGGTAGGTTTAAGCCTGGTTTTATTGGACATTGAACCTGTGAAAATACTTTTTGTTATTGTGCACAAAGTGAAGACGTGTTCATATATATTTTTACAGCTATGCTTTTTTTCTCCCTAATTGTCTTTGTATGTTATGTATAAAAGAAGTGACATCAGATTTAAACAGGGTTGGTCATGAGACCCGGAGCAGTGATTACCTTATCCCAGCACCTGGCCAAAGTTCAGTGGGTGGGGCTTATTTGTAGCAAATTCATATAAATCCATAAAACTCTTTATATTGTTCAGGAGACAGGTGAAACAAACCCTCCATTTGTTCTGGTGTTAAATGACATAGGGATGCTGACGATCCAAATATTACCACCATGACTTTTAAAATACCGTTACTGTTAGAAGGGCACAGAACTCATTCAGTATTGTCCGTACTACATAGGACTGGAGTAAATCAATTTGTCCCAAATTTCACCGAATGGCTATGCTTTTCAAAACTCGATGCTGGCAGCCATCACTGTAAAGTCTAAGAAGGACAGTTGACCTCACTAGAAGCAACTGAACTTCAATAGAGACTTCATTGACATCAAGTATTGTGATTATAGGTGATAGCTGGGCTCCTGGAAAACATTGGCTGAGCATTTGTGATAGTATTATAGTGATCCAGATGGCAACTGCAATCGACTTCATTGCAACTACCTTTTCATTTTACCACCAGTTATTTTCTGCCAGATGCCAGTGCTGACCATCCCGACACAAATATAAAATACATGGTGTTTCCCACTAATTTGTAATAAATTGGCGGTCCACCACAGTCTCACAATATAATATACTTCAAGGTGAAAGATGGTTAACAAAGGTAGTTGGGGAAGTCCTTCCTAGTGAGTGCATCCAAAACAAGGCACAATGAGGAACCTAGGTTGTTTGAAGTAACGTTTATTATTCTTACAATATCCATTGACTGTAGTTTTCTACTAGATCAGACATAATCTATGTAGGACAGAAAACAGAATTCATAGTTGAAGACTAACATAAGCTAAGTTGGCTAATGTTAACGTAATGTTAAGCTAAGGACGTAAGCGCTCAATCTCCTCCCTATGACTGTCGCTAAAGTTAAATTATTTTCAGTTCAGTAGTTCCTGGTTGTATGTGGGAAATGTATGCTTTTATGCTATTGAGGTTCAAGCAAACACCGTAAATCAGGGTGGAATCCTAAATTTATTTAATTTATTAAGAAATAAGCAGGTTCACCACAGATAACCACCGTTGCGTCCTTTTTTGATGGCTCAAACGTATACCATTCTCCAGTCTATTATTATTATTAACAATATTATTTTTTATTAGTAGTATTTAACCATTGTGAACTGTGTTAAAATTTCTTTATGAAACACTGTGAGGATGACATTTCGTCATCTAATCACCAAAATGTCAGAGATTAGATCAGATTGTTTACCGGATTAAAAAATGGTTTAAAAAGCACAAAGTTTACCATAGCTTTAACCTCTTAATTTTGCCTTCTAATTGATTTACTTCTTAAAAGGTACAAAAAAGTTTTCCATTGCAGCATAGCCCCGAACTCTCCTAGTACGTCTGAGGATCACCCTCCCACAGTTTCTCTAAATCCTGTGGCAAGAACTGATATTTACAAACAAAAACTTTAAAAATGCAGATCACTAACAGTTTAAATCAAAACCTAGGAATGGATATCATTATAGTAATGGACTTGCTTTTACAACAACAAGTATTGGACTTGCTTTTACAACGACATGTATTGGACTTGCTTTTACAACTGAAGTCAAATTTTTTTATCCGTGAGAGCATTAAAAAACGGTATCAATATGGGTTCAGAAGCACATGGTTTACAATCCTTGAAGTTTGTGGTTAAAATATTCAAAACAGGTTTTTCGAGGATGTCACTGACTTTGATTTTTGTATATGCCTCTCTGAATAGGATCTATTCTTCAAATACTCCTGGAATAACTTTTTGCACTTCCAAGTGGAGCTGTGTGTGGCAGCTATCTTGAATCATCCTTCCTCAGAGGAACGGCCCAGCCCAGGGCTCCAGAACCACGACGGTAATCCTGCAGCAACCAACCTTGAGGTACAAGGGGAGGAAGCAGAGACGGACAGGACCAGTGAGCCAAAGACGTCCATCCATAATGCTCTCGTGGCACATGTAAGTGGTGTGAGCTTCACAATGTGTTGATGCTGTTTCTCATTTATTTCCAAGCTCTTCGTGATTCTGTCTATGTTGAATATTCAGCTCTTCCAGAAGTGTAAACTGGTACAGAGGATCCTTGATGCCTGGGAGGAGAACGATAAAATACAGTAAGAATATCCATAATACCTCCCAACAACTGCGTTTTACTGTTTAATGTATGTGTAATATGCATTGAACTAAATAATAACCTCAAATTTTCCACTCTGAGACTATTAATGGATTAACTTGATTTAAATTGTCAACTGTTTTCTGATCTTCTTAATGCCTGCCCCAGTCATCAGTGCAGTATTGTTGTATCTCTAAGGTGACCTTGAGTGTCCTGAAAGGCACTCATAAATTAAATGCCTTATTATTATTATTATTATTATTATAGTAGTATTTTACGATTGCTCCACAGAGGTGTTGCAGAAATTTTTGGCTATTATGAAGCTAATTGTAAATGTGTCCTTGTTAATCTCAGGTCTGAAGGTGGCACCAGGAGAGGCAACATGGGCCATCTGACCAGAATTTCCAACATGGTGGTCCAGAACTTGGAGAAAGGACCAGTACAGGCCCAGATCTCTGACCTCATCAAAGGTAATATAATGTGTTGATGTCATGCAAGTGACAGATAAGTTACTATTTTAATTGAAAAGTAAGTTAAAATAAATATGTCTGTTGTTGCAGAGCTTCCAGAAGATTGCAGAGGACGCTGGGAGAGCTTCGTGGACGAGACCCTGAGGGAAACTAACAGGAGGAACACAGTAGAGCTGGTGAGATAGCATTCAGTCAAACTCAGGTTTGACTCAACCAACAGCTCGCTTAGTCTGTCCCAGTTAAGTCTGGTCTGGTCAGGATAGCCAATTAATCAGGACAGTGTCAGAGCAGCTTCTTTTCAAATTTGTCGTTTAATAAATATAAGACATAAAGAGAAATCAAGTGTTCTAAAATGTTAAAACTTCTAGAGGCAATCTAGCTTTTTGCGCTTAGATTCATTAATCATATCATCTTAAAACACATCTTCATTTATTATCTAGGAAAGTTGAGTTAACAGCTAGAGAACTGCACCATATTTCTTTCAGTTACAAACTACCAAAGTACTCGGACTGGCTATCTTACATGTATTGGGAACTATAGTTCAGAATTTCACTCTAATTGGTCCTAGGATTACATGACACAGGAAAATCAAAATACTTATACTGAGATCTAGGAAAATTGACTCTTGAATGTTTTGCTTCACACAAGTGGAAGAATATAGGGCTTGGACCTTTTACATATTTTAAAACTCTTTCATTGACTTTTGATTGGCAACAATTGATCGTGATTCAATCTCTATTACGATTTTGCCTCCAACAATTACATTAAGATCATCAAGCGATGTTTACTCATAAGGTGCTTCACCAGTAACGCACTCTGCTGCTTTTTCTCAATCAAATCCAAACATCCAAGCAGGTGTTCCTGCAGGTGCAAGTGTTCCTGCTTGGATGTTTTGTTTTCATTCTCTTACTGAGAATGAAAACAATTCTTGGATGACGTCTAGGCCAAATGATAAAAAATGATAAATTGATAATTATGATAAAATGATAATTTCTCTGAAATCATGTTATGTGATCTGCTCAAAATATAATTTTTTAAAAGTGCCGTTATCTGTGCTGTCTGTAAAACATGGAGGAGAAATAGAGAGGGACACACACACTGTTCTTTCAGTGGTATCTGACCGCTTTCCCTAACGCAACCATATTTTTCAGGCATCTGTGAACTCGCTGTTTTTGTGAGCTCTTAGCTGCATCTTAACAGATGGAGCATATATCGATGGGGCGGCAATGGAGCGTTGATTTACTATTCAGTGTTTCCCTTAGAAATCTTTTCAGGCCCCGTTGCTAGAGCTGATTGAAGCTATGCGTCCACCAATTGTTATTTATTTTCAACGATTAAATCTGCACAGTTGTCAAATGCTGCACCTATAAGCACCTGACAGGGGCACGTACCCACAGTAAGCAGCGCCTGTGGTCATGTAGCTTGGCCCATAGTTTTATTTGTATGTTTGCAAAGGCTTTAAAAAGTGGTTGAATAAAAGCATCTGAGATAACAACATGAACTACATACCCTTCCAACACCAATTGGACTTTAAAAAATGTATTTGCCATACTCACTTCACAGCACAAACTCCCACATGCTTTTCTGTTGGGTGTACAGTAGTCAGATGCCAAAACAAGTTAGACCCAGTCCAGCCTTTGCTCACTCACTCACCTATATTCAAAAGTTTAAAAATTACAAATGCATGTTGGAATAAACCAATTCTAAATGCTTCTGGACACAAGTTCTTACTCTATTCAAAGGGCATCTATAACACCACAAGCAGTGACACAGAAGGCCGCAGTGATGTGATGAACAAACTCTAAAATGCGAGTCGTTACCGCCAAATATTATCCCTGCTGAGCCTGTAGAAAAAAATTCAAATGCAATAAAATGAGTTGCAAAAAAAGTCTTTACTTTCTATAGCCATGATCTTTGAGCCAAATAATTAAACAATCAATTTATTAATATAAATCCTGCAATTGAAAGGTATTGGTATTTCAGTGTTTTTTAGGTATTTTCAGGCTTATTTTATATTTATAAGTTCACCTGTTTGAGTATTGACTCTGAAGTGGTGATGAATGACTTCCTGTTTTATGTGGTACAAATAATAGTTGACACAGGCTATCATTATTTTTTTAAGGGTGCCAGTAATTATGAGGGGCACAGTATGTCCCCTTCAACGAACATAACAGTCATGATAGAGAGTCTGGCCTCATTCAGGCATGAACGAAAATACTGGGTGCTTCTCTGGGCATGAAAAGATGGCTGATGGGCGTTTCACGGCAAGGGAAGCGCTTTTGATTTATGCTAGCTACTGTCTTAGTCACTGTCAGGCTAATCACTGTCAGAAGTAACAGTTGATAGGTTAGGTTGAAGAGATGATTAGCAAGATGAAAAAGCACAGGATACCATTAAATGTTTCCTATTTTCTGATTTGTATTTTCTCTCTGTTATACCGGCTAGCCAGCTAACTAATTATCAACTAAAATATAATTCATAGTTCATTAAACCTCTGCATCATCTCACACAGGTAAGCACCCACAACATGCACTCGTCCAGCGAGGATGACGACATGGAGAGCCCCTTCCCCAACGATCTGTCTCTACAGCAGGTAGGATCGCACAACGTCTTTAAAAAAAGAACAAAAAAACACAAACCACACCAATGGAACCTGTTTGGTCCGTAATAATGTCACCTTAACAAAATGCCCTTCGGCCCTCCCAGGCCTTTTCCGACTATCAGATCCAACAGATGACGGCAAACTTTGTGGATCAGTTTGGGTTCAATGACGAAGAGTTCAGCGAGCATGACGAAAACATCAAGTACGTAGTAAAATTATCAATAACTCCTCCACACCAGTGCTTAGAGACAGTACTTAATTTTTTGTAAGTATTTAATATTACAGCGTTGGTGTTATATTGTTTAGTTTATCTCTTTGTCAACTGTTGACCCTTCAGCATCTTGTGTAATAATTCAACCTTTTCTCTTTCCTCAGTGCCACATTTGACCGAATTGCCGAAATAAACTTCAATCTAGATGCTGATGATAATAGTGTAAGTGATGTCCAGGTGTCAGTGTTGTGATAATAATACTCTATTGCTATTGTTGTGCGTTTTGGTAGTCAATACTGTTTAAGGTAATATAACTTAAAAGGAAATATTATTTATTTACTGTATATCTGTTATACAGAACATTTAATCTCAGTTTCTGTCTGCTCACAGGCCAATGCGGCAGCTTTCGAGGCCTGCTGTAAAGAGAGAATACGCCAATTTGATGATGCTGAAGAAGAAGAAGACATTTGGGAGGAGAAGGAGATGAACTATGCAACACATGCTAAATCCAGAACAAGGTAAAACTCATGATGGCTCCTCGTTGGGCAATCTAAATGCTGGGTTTAAGGAGAAACATTTCTGTCTTTTGTCTGTTAACATGCTCCTCTCTTCCCCAACTCTTACCACTCCTCCATTGTATCTCTCTTCCAGGTTTGGAGTCTCCCAAACCTCCGATGGGTGCTCTAGGAGCAGTATGGAGAATGGAGGCAGGGAACGAGGCCACGGATCCGAATCTGATGAAGAGGAGGACTCTGAGCAGAACACATCAGACTCAAGTAGGGATATAATACAAACTATTTTGAACAGGCCTGCGATATAGGCTCTTGTCTTTGTTTGACAGTCTTTTTTGTGTGTCTTGTTCCCAGGTCCAGGCTGGACGGCAAATTTCAGGGACTCTAGAGGGACTGCAGCCTCCCAGACTCCAGCAGGGTGGGACAGCTCCACTGGGAGTGGAAGAGAGACACATGAAACTGGCTGGGCCATCTTCACTGAGTTCCAGCCTTTCTCCGGGTGAGAAGCAAACCTCCTACGATGATCCTCAAGACAAAATAAATAGATTTTGAAGTTTATATTTAATAAGTCTAGTTTGGTTATGTTTTTGCATTTTTGGTTTATTTGATGTAAGAGGTTCCACATGTATCAACGTGTTTAGAGCCTGTTAAGAAATAAGGGCTAAGTAGCTTTAACCCTCACATGTCACATTACATAGCAACATGTTATCATGGTTTATTTCTAATTAATCTAGACCACTCTATATAGACACTTCTGACTTAAATACCTGATGAGACAATACAGGACACACATAATTACAAATTCAGTTTCGCAAAACATTATTAACAGACCGTGGCGATTCTGGATAAGTTAAGGATCACTATTTTATTTACCAATTTATTTACTTTTGCTTGCTCAGAGTTACATCACAATCACAATCACAATCCTCGAATAACCTGATAATAAAATACACAATGGTGCATAATGTAAAAACGACGGTGGCTCAGTTTGTAGAGCGGTTGTCAGCTTATCTGAAGGTTGGTGGTTTGAACCCTGGCCACTGCGGTCCACATGTCGAAGTGTCCTTGAGCAAGATACTGAACCCCAAGTTGCTCCCAATGGCTGTTCAACTGGTGCGTGAAGGATGGCGTGGATGGTATCCGCTCCTGATGAACATGTGGCGCCATGCATGGGAGCCTCTATCGTCACTATGAATGTTTATGTGAATGGGTGAATGATGACTTGTGTTGTAAAAGCGCTTTGAATAGTCAAACAGACTAGAAAAGCTCTATATAAGTACAGTCTTCTCTAATACCGCATTCAAATTGGTTGAGGGAGAATAGGAGCTCTTGTTTTGATGCAGCTGTGGTTCAGAATGAAATTACTGCAGAAATGAGATGGCATAGATGCATGTATGAGGATCATTGTTTTTTTTTACCACACTAACTCAATCAACTCCTTTTTTTGTGTTGGTTTCCATTAGTACAGAGACGAATCCCAGGTGCAGCTCTCCTGTGGACACGGCCAGCAGTGACGCAGATAAACAAGCCTCACGGAACCACGAGAAGAGCAGTGAGCCCTCACCTGCATCCAACAGAAAACTTGTCTGCATTGATTTGAAAAGCACAGCAGTCTCATTTATTTCTGTCATTTGTTTGTACCAGCAAACGTTAGTGCCTCCTCGGGCGTTTGCACGGGGGGAGAAGGGGAGAAGGCTTCTCTCATGGCCTCAGACAGCAGCTCCTCCGGGGGATCAGACAGCGAGGAAGACGCCACCATCGGACGTCCTGTCCTCGGCATCAAGACAGCTGACCTCAAAAGGTGATTCTTTTAGCTGAAATTGTCTGAGACAGATGCTGAGCAGTAAAATTCTCCTCTGCTTACCAGTCCACTCATATACCAAAAAGAATACTCTTGTGTGTCTGTGTAAACATCTATATTTGAAACATAATCACTACATTGAGGTAATTCTACACTGAACGGGTTTGAAATTACTGGATTCGTTCAGTTTTGGGAGCTTCGCTCTAAAATTAAGATGGGCATATTTAGATGATTGTGACTGAAGTTCAGAAGTAACTTCTTAGTAACTCCAATACAATTTATTTTATGGAGCAAATAGGCATTAGTAGCACTGTTAACTCCTAACCTAACCCAAGAAAAGATTGTTAGGGTGCCTGAAAATGCATACTTTTGAAAATGGTTTCAGAGACCACGCTTTTGGAAGTGCCGAAGTTTCTGTCTCTGAACTGTCGAAACACTATTCTTGTGACAACTGGGCCGACACTGCCCCGCTTCTTACAACTGTTATGTAAGAAGGAGAACAGTTAACTCTGGTCAATTTTGCTTGTACAGCACCAAATGGTAATCTGAAGGTACTTTTTCAAAAAGAGCAGGAATAGCTGGAACTTAAAATAATTATGTAATCATGGAGAATGGGAGACTCCCGCAAATTTAAAATGTACTATTTCGTAATTATTTTGAATCAATATTTCTTTTCAAAATATGAGATTTACTGTGCAGTGGTGAGATGAACTCAAAGCATTAAGTAATTCTAAAGTCACAGAGTGTGTTACCTGGCTGGTTCACGAGTAGTTCCACCTCATCTCATAAAAGATCTTCTGAATAGTGAGGTCATAGGTCATCGAAGTAATAGAGACAGTGTTAACACAAACAACCAACTTGCTGGAACTGCTCTGAATATTGACTGTGTATGTGTCTGTTTCTTTATCTATGTTTTCCAAGCATTGAGGAGACTCCGGTGTCTCTGGAGAAACTCTCCCTGTCAGATCCTCCTCCTCCTAAAGCGTCAGAGCAGCAGCCTGAGGATTCACTTGTAGCCACCCAGACTGAACGGAAGTAAGTGGCTTCTGTAACGGGGTGCAATCTGTTCTACAAGTGGACATGTCTGTCCACAGGGGAGGATTCAATTACATTTTTATTTAAGTCCATTCAAGACTTTCTGATTTTGATATTTATCATGAAGGTTTGACGGAGCCAGGGTTAATTTTTATTTTGTTTTTGTTCAACAAATCAATCAATCTTTATTTATATAGCGCCAATTCACAACAACGGCTGTCTCAAGGTGCTTTCAAGAAAGAGCAGATCTAGACCAGACTCTTTATATATTATCTACAGGACCCAAAAATTCCTGTGTGCGCAAGCACTTGGCGACAGTGGTGAAAAAAAAAAAAAAAGTGGTGAAAAAAATTGTTCGTTCAAATGAGAAAACGTGTTTGATATGTTTCATCTATGTTGATATCTTAATATTTGCTCTTGACATAATCAAGTCTGTCACTGGCTTTGCAAAAACATTCGTTTCCATGTGCTGGGCTGCACATGGAGACTGAAGCAGGTGAACATTGAGAGTGCATGCATCATGTGATAGGACATCATACACACTGCAGCACAAAGTTAAGTAAATCTGACTGATAAACAAACAAAATTGAGAGACCAGCGTCCTCGCCATCCACGTCATTGAAGTCAACAAGACGTGGATCTACTTTTCTTAGATGGCGGTGGTTTGGAAATGAAAATGTTGATCAGGCCAGTTACTGTTAGGATAGGTCAACATCCAGCTAGTTTCACCATCTCAAAATAAACCACCGCTTGAGGTAAATACAAGCTTTAAGTAAATATAATCCCTACAACCTTTACATGTTGTTCATCCTGTGAACAGGTTTGTGCCCTCAGAGTTCTCTCTGAGTTTCTGTGTTGTGATGGACGGACCGTCCTGAGGGCCGAGATTATATCCAGATATCATTGTATGTTAAATTCAAACAGTTGCTTTGCACAACCTGATAGAGGAAACACTCATCCTCTTTGTGTTCGTCACTGTTTCCTTTGTCATCCTAACAGAGAGAAAACGCCACCGCCCCTAGAAGCGTCTGTCAACGGGCCGGTCTGAGCGCGGGCTGAACCCATCGGTGACACGGCGGCACACTGTCGGCCTCCCCCAGAGTGATTCCCTTACATAACCTCACTGCAGCTAGGGTGTTTTAACTGAATCACTCTGCCATGTTATTGGACCTGGACACTGCCAATCAACACCAACAATGAGGCGACGGAACGTGTACAAATATGACAACTAAGAAAAAGAAAATCCAACAGACCAGATGGAGCGTAGAGGAATCAATGTCAAAGTCTTTTTTTTCCCTCCAATGTTGCACATGATGTGCGGTTTTAATGTAGCAGCGATCTTTGACCCGACAGAATCCAAGGGGGGAATGGGTTCCATCATAACCGTTATTTTTTTACGTCCTGAAAGATTTCTCTCCTACCTGTTGGAATCCCGCTATTCGGGATGGGACTCCCCTGAATGGATAGCACAGGCTAACTCTTAAAGATGCCTCAACAATAAATACTTTTTTTTCCCTCTGTCGAGCTTAAGAAGAAGCACTTATGCAGCCATTTTACTGTACATTATAGCACAACGCAAGAGTCCGACCCTCGTCTCTGCTGGCCGTCTGCCCTGTCCGCTCACTCACATCATGGTTTTTACCCCTTGTGTTGTTTTTTCTTTTTCTTTTTGCTGTCGATGAACCATTTGTTGTCGTCTCCGTACATCAGCAGGTTTGTGAATGTGCTTCAGGAGGAGGAGGCGGACGAACACAGCTCTAATAGTATTACTGTCTTTTTGCTCATGTGCAATAATAGCCGTTTTATTTAAAAAAAAAATGAAATTCACATTATGTATCTTTTAAAAAATAATCGATCTAGCGTCATCTGGGCAAACAAATTTGGATATAATTGCAACTTGATCTCAGACATTTTTTTTCTTTATAGTGCATGTGTAAGCAGTTCTCTGTTGACCTAGCTAGTGAGCTCAGACCTTCTGATTGTATTGACCTTTTAAGTTCTTTAGCTATTCCTCTTAAATCAACCAAACATTATCTACCTATATACAAATATTATCTACATTTAAAAGTAATTTTACAAGCAATCTTGAGAATACTATTGTCCGTTCCATTCTCTCTCTCTCCAACAAGCACTTAATAACAGGGCATCTGGAGTGACGCTGTATGTTTTCCTTTTTCTTTTTTAAAGATTCATTTTATTTCTCCCTGAGCAGCAAGATTGGAAACAGGACGAGTGGAGGTTCTGCAGAGCTCCTGGCCTCTTTGGTGTAAATCATTCGACAGTGATCAGGTTCTAAGATCCTTGTTAAAAAAAAAAAAAATTGAAATTAAAAGTGTATGGTTGACCACGTTAATACCAAAAATGTTGGCTTTTTCCCGTCTGGTTGTTGTCTTTCTACCTCTGCAAAGATCCAGCCACCTTTCCAGCCAGACTTCTTCTCCATCTGAAGCTGCTTAAAGCCACTGGCCGCCATGAAAGGATGATAAAAGTGTCTTAGCGTCGTTCAACTCGTTTTTGCTCTTTATAGAAAACAAAAGATAATCCACTTGTCCAGCATCATTACAGCGGTTACTGGTTTCACGGTAGAACATTTGATGGTCATAACTTGTACATTTTGCTTTTTTCCTGTTTGATTAAAATGAAAGGGGAATGATGATCATCTCATCACTCCTCAAAGTAAATTAGCTTCCTTCTGATAAAAAAATAACTAAGATTAGTGTGGTCTCTGTACTTGACTTCAATGTGTCTACTGAATATTGGAACACTCCAACTTTCCATCCATCCTGAACGTCAGAATGTGACTTAAACTTCGAACAAAGAAGCATGAACGCAACATCCAGACGACGGGACAGACTAAAAGGGTAGATCTATTCAATTTGTACTGAAACCACAGAGAATTTGAAACTAGAGAAATTATAGCTATAAAGAAACAAATTATAGAGAAAAGCTGAATTTATAGAGAATAAAACTCCCAAGTGCAGTGAAGGAGTTGGTTTTGTAAGACTTTTTTTTCTTTTTAAGTGAACACGAAAAAGCAACCATAGATAAAATGTTTATGTTTTAGGTACAACTTTAGGTGTAAAAGGTTCAAACTACCAGCAGAAAATCAGTAAAGTTTTCAGTCACTTCACAGCAGGAACTGCATGTTTTTATGTCTTTGCCGTCTATGATCAGTTTTCCCGCCCAAGTTGTTATACATGGTCGAATAGGAGTACGGTCCGGTCCAGACCCGCCCCTTCTGTGTTGGGACATAACGTTAGTTGTTCATTACCATCAAATGATAAAACTGACTTCACCTTATCTTCCACATATTTAACAAACCACCTTAAATAAATCAATAGTTGTGTTTCTGATAAAGAATTGGACGCCAAGGGTGAGTACCCTGTGACGTCACGGTTGGGCGTGGTTTGCTGCAATATTTGAACTGCATACTAACGTCACATTTCAACCAGTTTTTTGATTTATTCAATTAATTTAAAAAAACAAAACAATAGTAATGTATTTCGTCTCCAAGGAGGATTTTCATTTTTTTTTTTACCTTGGACTGTCAGACGAATTTGGATTTTTTTTTATTGGAGGTAGATTTTAACATATCCTAGAGGTCATTACATTTTGCTGATGTCATAACTAATTTTAGAATAGTATGAGACAGGGCACTTAGGGGGTTCTAAGCATAACTCGCATACCTGTAGCTTTTGTGATGTCTCAGGATGTTAAAAGTATAAATTAAATGTATTATTATTATAAGATGACATGACTATGTAACTTGGCAGCGGTATGCTCTCTGAATGTTTCTAGTTCATTGTTCATACTTTGGTGAGCTAGGGGAACCAGTAGCCACATAGTGAGCTAACCATTCATTTGATGAAATACAAATGATTCTTTGATGTACTACATTTTAAGACTCCATACCCTTAGAAATAAATTGGTTACACGTGCTAATGTACCACATGTGCAACAATAACCAACAACAAAGAAATCAGAGAATGCGAGGTAGACATGTATTTACTCTGAATCAACTGGTTATGTTTAGGAACATTTCATGTACATTCCCCTTTTAATGAGTTCTAACCAAAAAACCTTAAGTGCCCTACCTCGCAAAAAAGTTGGTATGTCACCAGAATGTAATCTCTTCAAATATGCTTAAACCTACTGATATTTCATGCGAATTCGTCAATAAGTCTGAGTTATTTCAGAATTACACTAAATGGAAATGGTTAAGAAAATCTTTTAAGACTTACGTCATGAGGTTATGACGTAAGTCGTCAGTAGGTTATGCCAGCTTACCTCTGGGTACATTTTAACGAAAATTCGTCCATTAGTTTTTCTGTAATCTTTCTAAACATATCAACTGCAGTAAAAAAACATAACTTGATACGGAGATGACAACGAGTGATGAATGATAAAGCCGCAGGATATTCCTGGATTAGCTGCTGTAGCTAACCTTAGCACAGTAGGCTAACCAAACATCTGCCGGTTTGTTTCTGAAGTAATACGCATTTAAACATTTGTGTTCGAAAGTTTCTACTACAAATATGTAATAAATGATAGCATTCTAGTAAACAAAACATCTGGGATTTCAAGACTTTTGTCTTTATATCCATGTTTTAAATATCGTAATTAGTGAACACAAAAGAATCTTTGATTGTTTTGGTATATTTGGTTTCAGTGTTCCTGCTATTTTCTTTCTTGTTATGATGAAGACTCCTTTCATTAACTGTCCACCACAGTCGTTACCTTCACTTTAAAATTGATGTAAAGTCATTCTAACAATATCTGTGAACTCTGAGCTTCTGGTGAGATTCGGGATACCTTAAAAATATTATATACAAGTTCTGGATTCAGTCGTTTAAAATAACTCATCTCGTCTTTCCATCCGCATCAGGGTGAGCCGACAATTCCTGAATTCTAATTGGAGTGTGAACCTGTTCCTTTGAGACAACAGCAGAATCCGTGCACGAAGACGACTTGATAGGTTTGAAATTTATTGTGACTAACCCTCGTTCAGATCCAGAACGATCCACCACTGAGGGTGACAGTAAAAATACTCTTCCACTGACGCACCGTTTCCACTACATGTTAACGGATCAGCGTTGAGAAAAGACAAAGATGTTTACAAAAACAGACATTGAGGATTTACTTGTACATTGTCAAAAAAAAACAACATAAAAACAAAGAGCATTAGTCACATGAATACAGAAATAAACGAATGGCACATTGGATTCCTAGTTTAAAAATAAAGTGGTGCTTAAGGAACTTTCTTGCCGAGGAGAATAGTTAAATAAATTACTAGAATAAACGTTACATACAAATCTCGAGGAGTTTATATACAGAGGAGTTATTAGACACAAAATACTCTACTTTCATCTTCGACACAGACAGACAGCAGCAGACGGAATCTCACACCGCGCGGTCAGTGTGAAGGGGAGACGTCACGATAAAAAGAGGTGGCGTGGAGTTTGAAAGCTTCTCTAGAACTAATAACAGACTGTACAAACTGCAGCACTGAGGTAAGAGGTGCTGAACTAAAACACTGGCTCCTGTCACATGACCTTCCCCGTCCCGCCCTCAACAACTCAACGCCGATATTTCTCTGTATGGATCCTGAAAGACGAGTCGTGCTCAAGCTGTCCTCACCAACTCACTCTGCACTAACTAAATACACACATTTAGATCTTTTATTTGGATATTTTCTACAAAAGCTAATTAGTTGAGGAAGGTTTTAGAATCATAAACGGTAAAGGTGCAGTTGGACATTATTTTGGCTCTTAAAGGGTTCAATAGATTCTTAGACTAGGAGGCTGAGGCAGCAATCTGGTGCTTCCCTGCTTAATTTTTACAAACTGTACCTTTAAGATTCATCAAATACTGATGATATATGTGGGTAGGAGGGGATTGAGGATTTTCAGTTTGACTGTAATGTAACAGAAAATTCTTTCACATTAAGTCTCAGCCAGATGCTCTCAACCTTTTGTGACTCAAAGCCTCCTGATTGGATAAAATATGTCTGAGGGTAGCAGTTGAAGTAAATCTGAGCAAAATCACAACATTAGGAAAACAACTAGACGTCATCTTCACTAATATGATAATCAGGCATGTCACATGACGTGTTAAAATCATTTCAAATAGCGTATATGCGTCACCGTCACCAGTTAGAACAGAGAACGCCAGGATGACATCAGGTCGGGTAAATCACGGCACTGAATCCCTGATCTAAAATCCAAACCGACCCACCAGGATTAGTTTATGTAGCTAACTGCACAACTGGATTTGATTTACCTGCTTATTTCTGTAGCAGCTATTTTAGCTTAATTTTAGTATAATGTGAATGAATGGTTTTTCTTGGATGACCAAACAACTTTTGAAGTCATTAAAGTCAAATAGCTAATTTTGTTTTTTAATGAGGTTGAAGTCAGATTTAATAATCTCTACATACTGATACATATCACACTACTGGTCAAAGAGCGGAGGTGAGAGCAGCTGCAACATGAGCCGTTGGTAGGAAACACAGGTGGAAAATCTCTCATTCAGCACACATCCAGTTTTTGAGCTTTTGGCTGCGATCTCTCTGAAGCATCCCATAATATCCCTTGATCATCTCCCACGTTCCAGTTCTCCTTCTATAGATAGCTCAGACTACAGAATACATCCCTCCTTTCTCCTTAGAAGTGTTAGTAGTGGTTGTCGGGACGAGAACGCAGGCGAGGGAAGTTTTCTTGACTTTTGTAAACAATCTCAGTGAAAGTTCACCGACGCTCTCGTGGCTTGATCTCTACGACTGCTTCCTGTCTTTCACAGTATATAATCATCGCCACCCGCCGAGGACGGGCGATGGGCATTGATCCTTTCTGGTAAATATTTGAGATTTCAGAGAACTAAAAAGGAAATCCTTCATGAACCGTTGAGAACCCCCCCCCTCCTCCTGATCCACTCTGTGCAGCTGTTGCATGAACTTCTTTTGAATTTGTCACATCATCATCATCATCATCATCATCATCATCATCAGGCAGTGAAGACTGAAGCGCAGGATGTTTGCTTAAGCTTGCGGGTCACGCTCCTGATGGTTGTCCAGAGCCGGACTGCTGCTCCTCCGTCATTCCTCCCCGGAGTGTCAGAACAGGTGAGTGGCGTTAGTAGGTGTGTTTAAGGTGGAGGGTCTGGAAAGATCTTCATGCTGGTCCGAGCTGCAGGACGCCTTTCATGCTTTAATACGCATTGTGCACACAGTGGTCTGGGGGGAGGGGGAGGGGGGGGGCTGCAGCTACTGCGTGAGATGACAGCGAGTGGTTCTTCAGGAAAGTTTTTTTTTTCTTTTCTTCTTTTTCGTACAAAAACACCAAAATGTTGTGAAGCAAGGTTATTAGTTCAACACTAGCCACCAGAACAGAGTTTAAGTGGTAAAAGCCTCTCCCCTCACTGTAAGGCGGGTGTCAGTCGGGCGCCGCTGCGCTACTCGTTCCATCCTGGTTGCATTGCTCCTCAGAGAGTCCGGCGGCGTCTCTAGGCGTCTGACAGGCAGCTCTGGACGCTGTCCATCCAGAGCTGAGCCTTGAGGCTATCCTGGGCACAGAAGTTATACACTCGTTTGGTCGTCTTGAGCTGAAACACCACAGGAGAGAAGGTTATTCACAGAATCTGCTCACCGTTTACGAGAAGCAAAAACGTGACTGATATTTAGTGATATTATTGTATATCCCCTTTCTTCTCTCTAATCTAAAACAAAAAGGATGTGTGACATTCTCTGGATCAATAATGTGCTGTGAGGTCATTGAATACAACACAACATGTGGGCAGAGATTTTCAACTTCTTGATCATGTCAATGAACATTTGTCGTGTCTTTTTTGAATAAGAGCTACACCGCCCCACAGATGATTTCCATTGGTGAAGCTACAGTGCCTTCTGGAATTATTGGCATCAGACGTCATTATGTCTACACCCAGGATCTTTAATTCAAGTTCTTCACAAAAATCTAACTCAAGGAACAAAAAAAAACCCCCATTAAAACATTAAATTCTAAGCATAAAACAAATGTTTTTATCTGAAACATGCGTGCCACAATTAATGCCACCCAGCATGTATATTTTATTCAGCCACATTAAGAGCCCCGAGTCTCCTGCTGTAATGTTTGATGAGGTTTGAAAACACACAGAGAAGATCTGAGACCAGTCCTCATGCAGAAACTCTCCACCTCCCCCAGATTCTGAGGCCGGCGCTCGTGGACTATCCTTTGCAGACATCCCAAAGGGGTTTGTCAGGTAACTGGGATGGCCATTGTAAAAAAAACACACCATTATTCTGTGAGTATCTATAGATACTTCTTAAACCACTAACAATGATGTCTGTGTTCAATATCAGCAGAGGAGATAAGACTTATGGATATTTACTATGGAATACCTGTGGATTAATGATTTGGGGATTAAAGTTCATAAAAATAATGAACATTCTTTTTTTTTGTTAGCTTGAGTGCATGTGTGTTGTTTCTTCAAACCGGGGTCATTCTGACCGCCGTCTTTTGGAAGTGGGTGTATTTTGAAGCTTGTATCCATAGACGGCGGTCAGCACTGATGGTTGATGAGCAATTCTTTCAAATCAACCTTTAAACAATGTTGGACTTACATCAAAGAAGGCTTTCTCATCTATGTTTTTCGGCGCTCCCATTGTAGGCGTTCCTGGAATGACGGACTCCACGTCTGCAAGCTCAATCACGCCTTTACACTCCTTGTCCTGCCTGGTCTCGTAATATCTCAGCTGGGACATGGATGATAAGGAGAGACACCAGCAGTTAGAAATCTTTGAAAGTCTGTCACCCTCCTGCTGCTTCTGAATGTGGGCATGAATATATAATTAAATCATTCGTTAAATCATTCCTCACCTGATGTTTGGTCTTGTCCAACACGAACCACCGCGGTTTCCACGGTTTCAACAACGCCCCTTTCTTAAACAGGATGCCTTCAAAACTCCTGGTGAAAAAAGGTCAAAGCTAAAATTAGAATACGCCAGATGATGATGGATTCCTCTGATATATGGAAATAAAGAGGCCTCTGTCTCATCAACTCTCCAGTGTCCTAGGCACAGACCTGTTCTCACTCTCCGTGCTCTGGAACTGGCTGTACAGCGTGCTGGTGCTGGTGCTGGTCCGACCGGCGACAGGAGTGGAGGTGGCGCTGGCCTCGCACTCCAGAGCCAGGTTGATGGAGGAGCCCACACCGCTCTCCTGCAGGTAGACCCCCTGAGAGCGGCGCTGGTGGCTCAGGTTGGACGACATTAGCAGGGAGCTGGAGAACGACGGCTGAGGAGGAAGGACAAAAAGCTTCACAGGGAGCCTGAACAAATAGCTTTATACTCTCGGCTTCAGAAGACTTATTTTAAAGCACTCATCAAAATGCAGTTCCATTTAACAAAACACAAAACAAACAACAACGTTCAACAGAAGAGCCTTAAAGTCGCCCTACAGACCGTATCGACTACTACTACTCTCAGAACATTCATCTCCACATTGGGTTTAAGCCCATCCATCAGACGTTCACTGATTTGTCTTTTCCACCAAAATGGCTCAAAGGCTGGTTCTGATTCAGTGTCTACCATGAAACCGGTTCTTTGTGTTTCTACAACCAAAGCAAAGGTATCAGCCTGAAAAACTGGTACCAGAGTGGAACCAAAACATTGGTTGGTGTTACTTTCATCACCAACCAAACTGTCGTGACAATTTTTAAAAACACAGCTAGTGAAACACAAACAGACAAACTGATGAAACCAAACACACACACCGTATCTTCCTTTAGCTCTGAGGTAGAAAAGATTTGGAGTCAAAACCAGAACATCAGGAGTTGACCTATTCCCAGAATACTGTGCCACCAGTGCTTCAGTATCTGATATATCCTCCATTCCTCTGGAGTAGATATTGATTTGGACCCACACTGACCAGTCTTAATATTATAGCCACCAACAGCTGAAGTCAGCATTATATTGTTTAGCTGGTATCCTGTCAGTGGACGGGATATATTAGGCTCCGATTACTTTCCTGAACGCAAGGAGAGAAATCTCAGTTTTTAAAAGTGTGTACATGTGGACTAGGCCTTAGCCTCAGGAGATTACCAGAGTCTAGTTATTATAGTCCCAAAGAGTCTGGCATATTATGGAATAATTATCCCTGCCTGTCTGTGTCCGCTGCAGATCCTTTGTGTTAACATAACTGAATCTTCAGGCTCATCTTCAAATTCTATAACCACATACATAATATACATAATATAAAGTTTTCTTAAATTGGAGGAAAGAGGAGAAGATATTGGTGAATGAGGCTACTGTCATCTTCATTCCTCAGGAGATAAACCGTTGTTTTACATTAACGGATGCATTGGACACAAAACAGATTCTCTGCTTTTATTGTCAGAAAGTAATACCAATTCAAAGACTGATTAAGAAACGCCTGGAAGGATCATGAGGGCTAGTGGGAGTAACGAGAACGATGAACACATGATTCCGTTACAGAGAAAAGTATCGTATGAGCCTTTGACCAGCCTTCAGCGACTCAGATGCTTCCTGGATTAAGTCAACTCTGCAGCATTTGAGCTTGCCAGCATCTGTAAGAGCTTTCCAAATGCTGTAAAGCAAATGTGTGATTGGCACGTTATTGATACTTAAATGAATTTGTCATAATAAGTGACTGACCACAGCTGTGAGGTGTTATTTAACAAGTCACCCGAGAACAGTATTTCCCACAAACAACTCAAACCAACTGAAAGGTCTCACCTTGCTCTCCAGTTTGGTCTCAGTCTTCTGAGCAGTCTTGATTTTATCCCACGTGTCCTTCCACTTCTCTGGCGTCAGGCCCAGCTCCGCCTCCAGACTCTGCAGGTCATGCAGCAGCTTGGTGATGGCGTCAGGCACCGTCTTGCTTAGGCTGTCGTAGCACGGCCACACGATGCGTCGCTGTGACTTTGGGGCGTCGGATTTCTCCACCGTCTCCTCTGCCACATGCTCCTGCCGGCCCCTGAGCTCCCAGTCGTAGGAGGGCCCCTCCGACAGAGTCTCCTCCATGTAGAAGTCCCAAACCTTCAGGTTGGAGATGAAGGTGTATGGCCGCAGCACCTGGAACAAATAATACACTTGTATGGCTCGGTCTCTTATCATTAGAGAGGTTGAATGTAGGAAATGATACTCCTGCAGCGGTCTCACCTCCTCATCTTCAGGAGAGAACATGTAGTTGTAGAAAATGGGAGTTTTCTTACAGAGTCTATCGATGTAGTCCCACACCGACTTACACACCTGGGGGCTTTTCCTCTCACCTTTCTCTTCATACAGCACTCCTGCTTATGCAAACTGTGTTAATGATTGTTGCTGAACATGAACACGCTTTCACCTCGAGGACTGAGGCGTATTCTTACCCAGTTCAATGCGTTCATAGTCGGAGTCGAGCAGGAAGGTGCGGAAGCGGTTTGAGACGTGGTGGTAGGCCAAGAACTTCAGGTAGTACAGACTGAACTCAAACTCCATTGGAAACTGCAGATGGATCTGAGGAGGGAGGGACAGAAAGATTAAGACTGCAGTTTAAAGGTGTGGCTAAGACCAAAACATTTAAAACTCCATTTATGAATTTATCCACGTATGCAGACACTCTGTGCATGACACCGTTTCAGCAAACAGACAAGCTAACCAGGATGGAGAAATTATAAATTAAAATTGAATTGAGTTATAATCAGTGTGAGTTCTGTGTTCGGCCCGCATCCCATCTGCTAACGTGGAAGGAGAGGACTCTGTTACACTACAAGAAACCACCAGGGAGCGATCAAGATGTTCTTGCTTCACATTTAAGGGGCTGTCATCTTCATTAACAGTCATGGCATACCTCTTTATTATTTCAGATATTGAAGTAAGAACTTCAGTCTACAACTACCGTTTACCAGTGTTACCTTCAGCTCCAATTCATACCCGCTCCTGTTCATCTACAGCGAAGGTTAAAAATCACATCAGGCTCATTACAGAACCACAGCAAGGGGGTGGGGTCAGATCTCTTAAAACCACTGATGCTAAATGAAACCACATTTCCTGTACGTGATACAACAGCAGAATGCACGTCACTGATAACATAAACAGGAAATGCAGTAAGTCTCGCAGGTAAACATATACACAGAGTTATACATGTACGCAGAGAGACGTAGGAAGAGGAAAGACAAAATAGGATTGCTGACCCTTCAACTTTAACATTACACTTTGTGCCTTTAGTCTAAGCTGCTGTTAACATTTAGCCATCGAGTGGCAACAAGCGTAAATTTCATGTGGATGGATGAACCGAAGAGATATGTTTATTGAAAATTACCCTAATACTAATACTGATTCCAGATACTACTGTTCCAAAAGTGAAGATATTTTCTTGATGTTTTCAGGGAGACAAAGAGAAGCATCCTTTCAGAACTATGTGTCTACCAGGAGTAATCAATGTACACCTGTTCTTTGCTCAAGTAGAAGTATAGGAACCTATGTCAAATAATTCTCTGGTAATTATAAAATCAGATTTTTTTACTGTAGGATAAGAGAAGTACAGGCTCTGAAATGTACTCCAAGTATAAACGTAGTCGAAGCTTGAACCCCTAAAGATCTCTGATGGTGCACTGTGGTATCTTTGTTCCAGTCATTAGCAGCAGATCCTTTAAGTCATCTAAGTTGTGAGGTGTTGCCTCCAGGACTTCCTTGTCCAGCAAATCCCACAGATGCTGGATTGGCCTGAGATATGGTGAATTTGGAAGCCAAGTCAATTCTTGAACTGACTCCTGAACCATTACTAAAGTGCATCAAGGATTATAATCCTGCCATTAGGGAATACATTTCCAATAGGCGGATGCTTGGACTGCAGCAATGTTTAGGTAGGAGCTATGTGTCAAAGGAACATCCACATGAATGGTAGGAACCAAGGTTTCCCAGCTGAGCATTTTACAAAGCATCACACTGCCCCCCTCTGACTTGCCTTCTCCCAATAGTGTATCTGATGTCATCTCCTCTTCAGCTAAATGAGCATGACCTCAGATGTCCACATGGTGTAAAGGAAAACATGATCCAGACCACTATTGTCTGTGGGCCGATTCAGATGCTGACAAACCACACTAGGCTATGATTGGGATACCTTTCTATCGGAACCACCATGACATTTTTCTGTTATTTGTGCTGCAGTAGGTCTTCTGTGGGATCAGAGAACACGGGCTAGACTTGCATTGATGAGATTTGTTACCATGATCCTCTCGCTGGTTCACCTGTTGTCTTTCCATTTACCAATATTAGATATTCAACAATCGTCCCGTTTTCATTCTGCTCGATATGACTGTCGCCGAAGTTAAATTATTTTTTAAGTATTCCGAAGAGAAAGTTGGTTCATCGTGAAACGTTGGACAATAAGTTAGTAATAATGATTGTGTTAAATTAACGCTAATGTTTTAAGAGAGGGGCAGCAGGGGAGACAGGCCCCCTTGACGGAGTGACAGTAGATGAGTTTCAACAGCAGAAAATATGGAGATATAATTTCTGTCAATATCGCAGACCCCTAGTATGTACAGTAGCAAAGTATTTGTACTTCCTTACTTCCCACCCCTGCAATCTACATAATTCCTGTGGAAAAAATAGGCTGTGGTCTCCCATGTAACACCGCAGACCCACCTGGTGGACACAGTCCAGGAACTGCAGGAAGACGGGGGTGAAGCCGCTGCTCTGGCTGCCCAGCGTCTGTGCCCCGCGGTGGCTAAACCTGTGGCCAAATGACAGCCATTCCTTCTCCACCAGCAGCCTGAAGCCGTCAAAGGTTCTGTAATATGGATCTGACAGTAGCTGCACCAGGGACACCACCTGCAAACACACACACACACAAACATACGTCCCGTGACACGCTATACCTCACCCAGACTCAGAGATTAGCTTCAACTATCAAGTTTCTGGGTTTTAAACCTGAGTGGAGACGTCCCAACCATCCTCTAGGCTGACCATGACCGACGAGCCCGTGTCCAGAAGCTCCACCACCAGGACAGACACCTGTAGCACCCTGTGTAACTGCGCGCACACAAACACACAGGGTCAGTAAAAATAACAAAAAAATGTTCATTCGGAGCTGATACAGGTAACGTAATACGAACCAGAGTCATCCAATCACAATCCTCCAGGCAGCGCTGGAAGCTCAGGTTGGGATCATTGGCCGGTGAACTCGGCATGCAAGCTTTCATGAGCTTCTTGAAGCTGTTCTTCACCTGCCGTACATCACACACCTCAATGGGAACCACCTCCCATTGCTGGAACGAGTCCTGCTTCCCGCCCTGAACACAACCATAAGTTCAAAGGCTCATAATACTGAGGAATACTGGAACTTTCTTCTACTCCAACCACCTCAAATATCTGTTCAACTTCACATCTGTACATCTAAAGTACTGGACTTATTCAATATATGGAGACCGGACTTTTCATTGTATTTATGCATTTTACTGGAATATGTACGTATGAATATATTTCATTGGTACATATTTATCTATATTTGTTTTTTTATTTCTATATTTTATTATTATATTTTCCCTCATTGCACTGCCACTGTCATTGTGTGTGTGATAATACATATGTGCCACTCTGTCAGACTGACGGGCATGAGCCCATACCATACATAACACGTTAACTTGAGTTGATTCCTATGAGGTGGAAAGAATTGTTTGCATAATAAAATTAAGACATAATGAGTTTCTCTTCTCTCTAGATTTAAACGTTTCACAGAAACGGACCATTTGATCTGAATAAAAAAATCACGCACCTTAACAGAAGACCTCCATCCCTCTCTTCCGCTAAACTTCATTTATTTTGCTAGTTATTTATCACCGTTACCACCAGAGTGACTTTGTCATTGGTTACCTTGAGCTGGGCCTTGTCTCCGATGATGTAGAGGTAGGCCCTCTGCTGGCGAAGAAACAGAGCCTCACTTGGACCTCCATTGGGCTGTGGAGATTCTTTCCCTGCCAGACGTGTCCCCACTTCTGGATTGTAGGCACTTAGGCGCCCACTGCCACGGATACTTCCCCATTTACCTGCAACACACACAGTCAAAGTTGTTAGAGGAAGCATGACCCGACAAGTGAATCACGAAACATCTCGTGGAAGACCCTCCCATGTTAAACAGCCATAATAGACTGTTTAACCACTAGCAACCATGCCGGTAAATGAGGGAGAAAAAACTCTAACTACTCAGTCCAGTTTGCTGCATCAGGCTCAATGTCATTGTGATGAGACAGAATAGAACCTGCTTGCTGCTGACATTCAACAGACAAAAGAAGAATCAAACAGAAAACAACAAACGGCAGCATGCACACACCACAGCTCTCGGAGAGACACAAGCAATACAAAAGACCATTAGTCCGCTAAGACACAATGCTATCAGGAACCAAACACACGGACGCTACTGGGAACAAGATCTGATTGGTTAGACATGAGTGGAGGGAGGGGAGGGGACCTACTGTACCTCTAGGAGGGTTCTTAGCCTTGCCAGACGCTTTGGGTTGAGAGAGGGAGATGACTTTCGCCCTTTGACCCAGAGCTGAGGTCAAATGACAGAAATGGCCAGTTAAACAACAACACCACAAGGTGGAGGATGGTTTCAACACACACACACCCACCTACACACAAATGCACAAACACAGTCATGTGTCCCACCTCCTCTGCTGAAGGTTCCAGGAACATCCTCCTTGGTGCCCATCACCTGCTTCATCAGAGCTCCGATCTTGGGCTGTCTCAGTTTATCTGAGGAGTCTGTGGACAGTTGAAGGCCTCAGTAAAGCTCTTCAATCAGGAGAGTGCAACGTGAGTATGTCTGTTAACCTACCTGAGATGCTCATGTGTGTGAAAGTGAAGCCGCTGAGTGTGTTCCTGCCACTGCTCTCGCTGTAGGAAGGCATGGAACTGATGATGGCTTGCAGGTATTTCTCCTGCTCCAGACTAGTGGAGTCTGCCTGGGACGGTACTGCAGGGAAAACACATGAACCAAACATGTTTCAGTTAGAGCTATGACTAAAACTTAATTTCTGCTATACAGCAGGGGTGAACATATTATCATAATGACCACATTTGTTTTGTGAGTTTGGCTGCTCAATTACGCCATGATCCAGCAGCATTTAAGAAACCTGTACTGGAATTACGTTCCAGTTGTCTCGTCTCTCTGCAGAGCCTGATCAATTACCTCGTTTTAGTGGCGGATTATTTGAAGATCATTTCAAAGGAGGTATGTGCAATTTACTCCCTCCAACCAATTCATCTTAACTTATTAACCTTTCTTCACCAAGCTTTCTATGACTGATTACTGTTTCCTACCTGCAGCCGGGGTGTTTGGAGACTTGAAAAAACCCACCACCCCCTTTGTGTGGAGGCCTGCAGACCGTAGCAAGACGGCCTTCGTTCGCGAACTCCTCCAGCAAACCACGGGGAAGCGGCTCTGTCGGTAGCAGCGGGAGATTCTCTGTATAGTTGTGTCTGGGATGCTCTGAGGCACAATCAGTAGGCCGGGGTAGCTGTTACACACACCAAGACATGGAATGTATTAAGTACTGAGGAGAGGCAATCATTATATATGCCTCCCACCCCTCCACCGTCAGCTCTGACTGTTGTCTAGGGCCGTATCTCACCTCCGGCAGACAGTGTACATGCGATTGACCGTTGAAATCCTGAAAGGCTCATTCTTGGAGCGTGTCAGGCTGTTACTGAGGGTGCCCAGACCCAGGCGCTGGTAGTCTCGACAACAAGCGCGCTCCACAACGTTACTCATAGTCTGTCTGTCTGATGAGCGGATGGTGGAGGAAAGGGTGAGGGAGCTCTGTTCCACTTCCTCTGAAACTTTGGAGACGCACAGGAGAACTTCAGGAAACAGGAAATCTAAAATCCAGAACTAACATGGCTGTGGAACAGCTACAGCTGAGCTTTGAGAACTTTAATTTTGATAGTCTGTAAAATGACATATGAGAATAAGCCATTCCTGACCTTGGACCAAAACAATCTATGACTTTAACATTTGAATTTCAACCTGACCACAGCTATAGAGGACGGCATTTATTACATTTCTAAAGGTGTGCTTACCTGAGATTTCATCCTCATCAAGCTCAGATTGTAAGCTGCTCCTGTTCTCCCAGGTGGGGGGAGCGTACTTCTTCCTGGTGACATACTGCCGGCCGATGGTCTTCTTAGCAGTCCTCACAAGGTTTTTGGAAAGTGTCCTGACAAAGACAGAAAGAGCGAAGGAACAGGAAACACTTTAAAACATATCACTCTGCAGATTCTACAGTATGTCCAAGTCAGTCACTTAATATCCACTTGCTGTTGGGTGTTAAAACACACAAGTGCATTTACATTTGGAGCAGTGTACTCCTCAAGCTCACAACGAGACGATTACAGTGTTCGTCTCAGTGCATAATTGACAGCCATGAATTCACTGGTGTGTTTCAAGTTCAGCATGCCACACGGCCAGAGTGCGACTTAATGTGTTCTGAATGGAGCTTTTAAGAACACATACACACTCTGAGGAAATGGGAACAACAGGCACGATAAAACAGCTGCCACATTTTCCACTAATGAATTATTCAAAGGCTTCGCTCTCTCTCATGCTCCTTTCATTCTCCACAAAAACAACAAGAGGAGGACTGTGTGTGTGGTCAAGGGGTTAGTTCTGGAGCCTCTGAGTACAAGCACATTTAGACATTTAACACATTAAGCGACATAACATCTATAAAACAGATTACTCCTCACTTTGACTTCAATGATTTCTAAAGGTAAAAAAAAATTAAAGAAGAATTGTCTCTATGTAGTGTATTCATGAACGAGAGCTCAAAGCAGTACTCCTACAGGTTGATTTTCTAAACGAAGACTCACCGACCACCTTGTCTCCATGACCAGGATGAGATGATAATTAGACAATGATAGCAACGCACAACTGCCGTGGAAAATTTATTGAGATTAAATCAAGATGGAATACTGTCAATGAACAAAGTAGACAAAATAAGAGTTGTAGATGGTCTCTTCTAGTACTGAGTCCGGGGAGAACGGGAGGCTGCTCCTCATCTCCCCCATGTGGAAGTAAATCTGTAGGTCGGAGGAAACACCACAGTCAAGGGGTCAA
Organism: Lophius americanus; assembly: GCA_037951165.1. Taxonomy (NCBI): domain Eukaryota; kingdom Metazoa; phylum Chordata; class Actinopteri; order Lophiiformes; family Lophiidae; genus Lophius; species Lophius americanus. The sequence goes on along the minus strand of JBBDHG010000189.1, from coordinate 1,356,259 downwards.
GGTCTGACTGTATCGGGGACTACTCAGGTATTGCAGTGGACTTCCAGTCCCGGACAGTAAAAACCAACTTCCCCGCAATCATACAGATATTGCTTGGACCATTGGCTCAAAGGCCCACTCCACCACAACAAAATGGGATACATATGTTTAGTAGGACACCTTCAGTTGCAAGACTATGAAAGAGAAATTTGACATATGTGGCGAGGTGTTTCCATTCCACCCTCGTAGCCAAAGCAGTGGAAAGAGGGCGGAGATTGTCAGATTACAATCAGATCAATGACATAAGATTAAAATGACAAAAAATATTAGTTTTGTCTATACCAGATTGAATGACGTGTAAACAATTGTAATAATAAAATAATAATGTATCAAATACAGTCGTGAAGAGCAGTGGGCAGCCTCTTTAAAGCGCCCAGTGGGCTCTTTGGGTTTAAAGTCTTGCTAAGAAACCTTGTAAAATGAAGACCGCAGGGGTTGGGGGCGCAGCCACGCTATCCACTGAGCTACATCTGACCAAATAAATGAATAAGATAAATGATAAGACTATCCCCCTGATATCACCAGAAAATTGGACAACAAAGTCATCGGTAACTGACACATCCTCCATTCCTCTGGTGAGCCTATAGAGTAGTGGAGAAGAGGATCAACTTTCCAAGTCACCAAAAAAAAAAAACACCTTTCCATTGAAAACTATTTAAATAAAATGTATAGAAGAAAACACAAGTAGACAGCTACTTGATTTATTTATTATTTAAGTATGGTGAATTTTATTGGGACTGCATAGCACGCTATGTATGCTCCTGATATGACCACACTTAAGAGCTTCTGAGAGCAACTTGTTTCCAAGAAAATCTCACAAAAATGTAATTAAATTAAAAACATCAAAAACAATAACATGACAATAACTATGCAATATTATAATTATTTTTGTAAAGTTGGAAACATATTACAGTAAGTATAGTTTTTGTTGAACCTTGAAACATGATCTCACACTCATACGTGGTGCACATCAATCTCCTAACATGCAGTACTTTCAAATAATCCTGCTCCTGTTTGTTAAGGTGAAGTTTGTAAACACAACGTAGCTTCATACAAATGTAGAATAAGGGACAAAATCTGTTCCTCTTATTGGAAATAAGAAAAAAATACCGCTATTGGTGTTGGTTGTTCAATGCAGTGTCAGAAGAATTGAGTTATTTTCAGCGACTGGTGTTTTGTTTTAAATGTATATGAAAGAAAAGTGAGCTTCACTGTTTGAAATATTCTTCTGAAAGAGAGAAGCCCTAAGCAACATAGGTAACACAATACATTGTGACTATGTCTGCCCTTTAACATGGTAAAAGGTATATAGTGTATGGGTTGAAAATTCTTCAGCTTGAGGTAAATGGGACAGTTTTAACTGCTTGCTTACAAATGTGAAGCTTCCTTTGAGCTACCGGGAGAGCATTTGATCTACAAGATGGTGATTTGATAGATAAAGATTCCTAGTGCCTGTCACTGTCTGTATCACTATAGTACTCATGTGTCTGATGGATAATTTCTTAGAGCGACAGTGGGGCAGCTCCAGTTCCCCTTGTGTGACGTGCAATGGCACACTCATTCTGCACACATCATTTCTTACTTGAGTGACTGGTTCTTGTCCTTGGTCTTATGCTCCACGACTATTTTCCCACACTGACCCACAGTGAAGGCGAAGGTGCCCTGGACGTGCTGAGGATAGCGCAGCTTGTGCAGGTGCTTCCTAAATACCTCTGCCAGGTCTGATGCAACCTCTTCATCAAAAGCAATCTTCATAAACTTCAGACGGACAGAAAAAACAGCGAAATGTGAGAAAATTCGCACAAGCAAAAGAAACAGGAAATGGATTTTGTGGAAAGCGTTGTGAATTGGGGGGTACCTGAAAGGTGCAAGACCGGAGCTGTAGCCCTTCCGGAACATACTGGTCCACATTGACTGATATCCTTTTCTCCTTAGTCAGAGAGGCGATTGGGAAGGAACGAGTCACCACCTGTTCACCCACTGCAGGAGGAAAACAGATGAGAAAATGAGTACACAAGGAAAAACAGAGGCATTTCAAAGTTGCATGTGTGCGTCTTATCCTACCCAGTGGGTCGGTGGGTGTGCCCTTGAAGATGAGTCGGTAGTTGGTGAGGAAGATGGCACCTTCTGCAGGGAGCAGAGGCGGACCCCCCATTAGACCTGTAGCCTCCTCGCGGCCATCAGGCATCAGGTGGACTCGCATGGCGTCCATCACCAGCTCCTCCCCAGGTAGGAATGTTGGCCTCAACAGCTTGGGCTGCACAAACACAGAAAGAGAGGGTGACAGGAGGAAGATTAATGATGGAGCAAAGAGAAGGAAATTGAGAAAATAACAGAGGTGTGCACTGTTTCCACTCTTTATTTACTTTTGTTCTTCCCTACTTTCTGACAGAGGAGCTGATCTTACCTGTGTTCAATGCTTAGGTTCAAGTTGATTTTCTACCCTGTAAAGCTCCAATTCAATTACTGGACCCTTTGACTCCGTGTGCTGATATTATGTTGTTCTTATATGTTAAATATTTTTATGCGATAGTACAAATATATTCAGGAAAGAATGAAAGGTGTCCTGTAAGTCAATACAACATGACAACAAATAAATAAATGAAAACACTCCACTCTTCACTCTCATGTTTCAAAACCATGCTGGGGGTCCTGTGAGGATGGCCTGCACTGTTTGAAAAGTTTAGACATTCTGTTTTTAAGCAATACAAGATACATGTCAGCAAATCTGGATAGGTGGGATCCAGTGAGAAATTTTCACAATTGACATGAATGTAGATGAATGAACAATTATAAAAGAAGAATGAAATTCATTTAGCTCATTCATTTCCCTTTTCTTATCATAAACAAGGGATGGCTTGTTTTGAACACTCCCAGAAGGTCAGAGGGTCTGTGTGCTGCTGAACTGTTCTGAGTAGCAACAATGTGAAATATGACCCTTTGCCCTCTTACATCACTTCCTGCCCATCAGCGAGAGCTTCCTATGGAACCCCACCTCTGGAAGGAAATGAATTACAACTTCACTAACTGGTTTCATAATCTATTGCACAACACTTAATGTCACACATGTCTGCACTCCAGTTGGAGCTACAGTGGGAAAAGGGCAGAGCTTCCTGAAACTGCATACACCCCAATAGAACACAATTGTTTATGGGCTTCAGCTCAGCCCACGCTCTCTTGTCCATCAGGACGTGAACTTGCGAGGTGCAAAAACTGCTGATGTGGTATTAAGATTAACAGCACCCTTCACACTGAAGGCACTCAGCTCTGCCGGGCCTCTGAGGCCGAGACAGCACAACATGTGAGAGCAACCATCCAGCATGCACTGCTCAGGCGTGCTGTGAGTCACACGGTTCTGTCTCTGGCGGACAGACGTACCTGCCATGACACTGTGAGCCTGAGCTGTAGGGATTGGTGGTGAGGGGAGTGGGCGGGGCTGGCTGGGGTACTGCAAGGCCTTTGTCCAGCGGGATGTAAAAATAGGAATTGGTTACCTTTAGAATGGGAGGCAGTCTCTTGCTCTCCCTGTGGACAGCGTCCAACGTCTCGATGTGCATCTGAACAATATCTGAGAACAGACAAACAGAAGTGATGAATGATTTTGAGCTTTGTCGTTAACACTCAGTGTTTCACAACAAATCTAGGAGCCTTCATACCTGGGATCATAGTGTGGAGAGCCTTTAAGTGGTCGTTGGTCACGCCGCTCTCATTACAGACTTTGTCTACAAAGCGGTTAATAAAGCGCACCACAGAGTTTGCTACATCCGAGCTCTCGGCGTCTTCAAATCCGCTCTCTGTGTCGTAGCTTTCCGCCATGCTACCTGCAATACTGCAAGACAAGAATGAAGTACAGGATGAAGCATGGATTTGGATTTGAAGTACAGTTTTAATTAAAATATATTCATATAACAGATCACCGACAGCAGATTCTATACAAAGATTGAGAAGCAATAGATTAAATATATCATTCATTGATCAGCGTCCACTTTTGTTTTGAGGGACATATGTAGGTCAAATATTGTGAAAGCTTCTAAATGTTTTTTGTTTATTTTTAGAATTTTGCCCTAATATTAGCAACAAAAATTGATTATCATCTTAAGCTTAGATTATTATGGGTGAAGTGACCATGCTGAATATTTTAAACAATATTAAGATGTTTGACGATAATTCATTGACTTCACATACTGTCAGGTTTATTTACGGCTCCATTGTTCTGCTTGACCGTACGTCAGAGGTCATAGCGAAGAACTCAGACCATTACCGGTCGCTCCACGTTTAGGAGACCGGTAATGCCCCTTATGAAAATTGTGTTAGGGGATTATAGATCATGTACGTTTGGTCTTATATGTTGATCACTTTGCTGATCACTTACCTTTTCTTACTGTTTATTAGACACGTATTTGTGTATAAGTGGAATGCGATGTCAGCGTGTCTGTGTGAACTGGATGGTCGTGGTTACGCATTGTACAGGGTCGCTGTTACAGACGTCTGAGTTGATAATGGACGATTTATGTTAGCACTGTTTTTTCTTGGCCTTCATGCATTCATCATGAAGCACTGTGTGGCATGTTTTCAACTGGTTCAACAAGTTAGTTGTGTTTTGAGGAAGACAAAATTCTGGAGGACCCTTTGAATATTCTTTTTCACTAACCCTAAATATTGAATACTTCCAAACTACAGCTTACTCTTCTAAGACTCCTCCAGACATTCAATCTTCATTTTGATCCTCTGCAATCTTGTATTAGTAAAACATTATAATGTCTGTATCTCCCAATCGGGTTAATTAAATTGTGGATAGCCAAATTTGAGATTAAATTAGATTAATTGTATAGCCCTTTATCAGTTTCATTATTCTGGGAAGAATTTTTCATATTGTGAAACTTATCACAAAGCAAATCCATCCAGTAATATCTTGTGAAGAGTTTCTCATTTCGGCTGCACTCATTAAATTCTTAAAATCTTTAACTCGACTATGTTTTTCTTTAACCATATTATGGCCAAACAGTTATTTAGGGGTACTTGGTATTCAAAAATGTTTGTGCTGAAAACTAAGATGCAATTAACCGCCGGAGCCCTTACAGTCAGAGCACATGAAAGATTCACCTTAAGATCTTTTCATCATCTCAATATGTCTGATAGTGAACAGAGAGAGCGGTCTTCACTGCTCCTCTGTCAGCCTGTCTGAATGTATTTCATAATTTCAATTTTGATCCCTTTAGATCTGCAGTTCACACCTGTTGGTGACGTAGCTGTTGCTGACGCTCTCCACGTCTACGAGGCCAGAACTCCTCAGCAGGCGGTTCTTGCTGGTGTCCAGAGGCAGGAGCAGGTAGCTCATCCTGTTGGCATAATGGATGGCCTGGCTGAACACCGTGCTTTCCTCCTTCTGCACGCGTTCTGCTTGCATCTCTTTGCTGAGCGTTGGCCACAGCCGGTTCTGTTCTGAAGCCAGGTCCAGGGCGCTGATTTCCCTCCAGCTGCCTGATGTTTCCAGCTGCTCCTGACAAAAAAATCAAAGGAAGCTCATGAATGATTAATGATCTCAAGTCATAAGTGACAGTCTGGTTAGCAGGCTGGCAGAATGGCTGTGACAAAGTCTCCCCCGAAACCTTGTTAGAACATTATCATTCATCATCCTTTAAGTTCAATGCTCACCGAATGATTCTGCTGCTCTCCCTCCTCTGTCTCCAGATAAAGGGCTCTGATGTGGTTCTGGACATCACTGTAGAACATGGACTCCCAGAACTGCATGGTGGTCCACACCATATGCTCCTGGACACAGCTGTAGGCAAACTGAGTGATGCCCGAGCCTAGTTTCTGCCAAACACGGGAAGGAGGAAAATATGAACGGTTATTCCGATATTCCACTCAATATCTCCTTACTCAGGGAAATGTAAAACCATACGAGAAAAGTTGTGGTTAAGGCAGATTTTTTTCCCCCACAAGGAACGAACTTGGTGTTGCTGGTTATGAACTTACTCTGCAGAAGGCTGTGACCAGGGGAAGGAGAGCAGCTGCAATACCATGTTCATCGATATGCGAGCAGTCCTGGGAAGAGACAAATATGTAAATATCAATGTGGCAGCTTCCAAGCATTGAGAACTGATTTTTTACCAGTGCGAGTGAATTGCATCTTTGGTGATGTTTTCCTGCCATAAATCCAGATTTTCCATATGAGTTTACTGAAGAAGTTCATCTTTAGCGATTCTATTGTACTCTAGTATCTGGAGACTCACCTGTAAGGTGCAGTTCATCATTCGGACTATGTAGTCAAACTGCTGGTCATCAAGTACAGCTCGGTTCTGCAGTACATGCTGATTGAGCTCCTGTGTCAAACAAATTCGGGCTGTGCGACCCTTTAAGGCCCGTAATACAGCAGGCAACAACTAGAGAGAAAAGATGAAAACAATCAGCTCCATCACAAAACCCCTCACAAAAAACAAAGCAATGTGAAAAAAAGGGAAATTAGAAAATTTGGAAAAACAGGTGACAAGATACTTAAAAGTGATTTAGTGTTGTTTTTCTTGTATATGCAATTTCTTTGACTCAATAATCTTACTTTCTTGGCCTCCAACATCTTGTTCTCAAAGATGTACGTGATGCAGTTTCGGACCACCTCTAGCCTACGGGCGCTGTTAGCCATTACGATTCCATTCCTGTCAATGATGTCTCCTGTGGAGTTTGTTCACACACTCATTAACAACTGTATGAAACCCATTAAACACATGCTGTGAGGCAGGTTGTCTGAGGAAAGTTCACAAGCTACATTGAATGAAGACTGAAGTTTAAAGAGTTTGCCAAATTGATCAAGCTTATTTGAAATTACTCTAAAGAGATTTCATTTACATTAAATTCCTAATTTAGACATCAGTACAGTTTCAACCCCCGCAACTTCACGCAAACTCACCCAGTGGTGGCCCAGATGGCACCAAGTTCTTGATCTCCACCTTGACTACAGGAGGTGCAGTCTTGAATTTGGAAGTAGCGTGGTCGATGAAGAGCTGAACTGTGACGTCGTCAAATGCGGGGAAAGGCTTCTGATTCTGTGCATTATTCTGTTTCTTTTCTGACGGACGCGTGACTTTGTGCATCGACACAGCAGGGTATGGATTCTCCTATGGGGAGAAAAGGGGGCAAAAAGAAACGCAGATGAAGTGGAAAAAAATCAAAAAACAATTGAAAAAAACAAGAGTTTTAAAGAGAAGGATAAGAAAGAAAAAGTTAGGACATAATCTGGGGGAAAAAAGCAGGAGAGTGTGCAACAAGAATACGTTTCAGAAAGAAGACAGTCAATCAGGACTGACCGGACACAATTTCATCAGAGAACATACATTTTTGAAGAGCTGCTCAGCCAGCTCCTTGACATGGTGCATGACTTTGTGTGGAAAGGCTTCTTCTTGTCGTATCCGCTCCACATGATTGGCCACCAGCTGTGAAAACAAGAAAAATAAGCAATCGCATCTTAAATATTACCATCGCAATTAACTAGGGCTGCACATTTGGTGAAAAAGTCATATTGCGATGATAGTGGACAATATTGCGATTTGCGATTCGATTGCTATATAGTGGTTACCAAGGTTCATGCACACATCACTGATCATTTTGAAATGTGTATTTCTCAGTAAAAACAGAAAAGGTTAAACTTCGGAGAAAAATACAAAACTCTACTACTTGTGCAGTACGGTTTTCAAAATAACTTAATATTTTACTAAATTAAATAACTATAACAAAAAATAACCTTTTCAAAATAAAAGCATTTTGCAAACCTCAGTCATACAACCAAATAAAATAAATGATAAAATTGAAATAAAGATATTTTGAATGATGTTGATGCCGTTGTCTGTTGTAAAAACAACCTGGCGCTCCGCAGACAAGGAGGTATTTCAAAAAGCAAGCTTAATGGTGTTTCAGCAGCCTGACTGAATGTATCAACGATTCTTAACGGATTTTCTATGAATACTGTGTGTGACAAGGTGGTGGAATGATATTGATCCAATTTTTGTTTTTATTTATGTGCACTAAGCGGACATGAAAGCAGCTGAAAATTACACACAGATACTAAGTTGATCCTGGTTGGACACCCAACTCGATGGAGGAATTTCATATTAATCTGAGAATGCTTTGGGATCCCCCCAACCCCCGGGGATGAGCCGGAGAGGGCAGCATAACGTTGGCGAGCATCGCGACCTACGATAACAATAAAACTTGATGGATGGCAGATAGATTCATGATTATACTCACTTTGGTTGTAAACGTATGAACAATTACAGTCAGTGGCTCATCTTCCAGTAGCTTTTATATCAAATATTTTCTGCTTTTTCCATTTGAAAAAAAGAAAAAATTGCATCAAGCTCTGATGTGAGGGAGATCCAGTTTTGAAATGTTGATATGCATGGCTTCATAACGTCATTCAGATAAATCATTGAGTAAAAGCATAGATCATCTGGGTCTCCCAGTCTGCTCCTGACGTCAGTCTATTAATATACCGAAAGACTGACGGACACGTTACTTCTGCAGTTCTGCCTCAGGCTCAGACGGAGGAGTCGGGAACATACTCAGGCTTCCTTGAAGTTAACCTGCCAGTGAGCAGATTAGCTTCACAGAGTAAGTTACAGTGGTAACTGACCCAGAGCTTAACGAATCCCGCTTTCTGGATCGGAAAAAAAACAGAATTTCCCTCATCTCAGGCTTAACCAATTCGTAGTCTCCACTAAGCCAGCGTCACGAAGTACCCCCAGTTCAACGCCATCGTCCTAGTCACAACCATCACTTGCATCACAGACACTGATTGGCCATACAGACAAACGGAGAATAAGTAGTCACGTTCCCTCACCCATGATTATTTCATTAAATCACAGCCTTTTGCCGTCATGTAATCACACAGGCTGACATTGCGATGTCTATTGCGATTACCTTAATCATGCAGCTCTACAATCAACAGTGAGAACTTGAAAAAATGCCCATATTCATTAAAGTTCCCCCGTAGCTGGGATTCCTGAGTATTTCATTCTGTTTGGATGGGGAAAAAAATAACTTAAGATCAGTTCCTCAAGACATTTCCTTCCATTCATCCATGAGGATCTCTTTTGTTTGTTTTTTAAACCATGTAACAGGAGCAACACGTCATAATAAATGCTATAATACACTATTACTTAAATGGTCTTTCTTAAAAATGTCTTGTTTCTTTTTTGTAAAAATATAAAAAAATTTACTTAAAAAATGTCTCTTCATTAAAAATGCTATTAGTACCCCAAAATATCAAAATTGCGACAAAGAGATCTGTCACATAGCCATAAAGACCTTGATGCCACGTAGCTCTGATGTCCTTTTATTGTCTATTAATCAACTGTACCAACTTTGTGTCAAAAAATCCCCCCGTGTTTCATAAAGCTTATATAAAATATCTATGTTGCACTGGACGGTAATTAGTGTATGGTGTGGAATGCGGTCATCGAACTTACGTCATCAAACAAGTCAGTGGCTCTGTAAGGAGGCCCTCTTTCTGACACGAAGCCTGCAAACGCCATCCCATCCAATACCTTCATGAGGAAATCGTCCTCCGTCAGTGACCTTTGACCCAGGAAAGCCGCCTGAGGAAACAGATGAATCATCCAGGAAGTTCAGCACACAGACAGTCTCTATGTAGAACAAACAAATGATTGGTCAGAGTGTTCACAGACCTTATGGAAGCGGATCACTGGATCCGGGTGAATGCGGATGATGTGTAAACACCAGCGGTAGCCTTGGAAGAGACGAGCGAACAGCCACAGGAAAACCGCCCGGATCTCCTTATCCTGAAACAGAAACAGATAATGTTTTTGATTTCAGGATCAGGCAGAACTCTACCCGGTGGACCCTGTGTTCCTCCTGGACCATCATGGGATTTGGAAGGAGTGGAAGAGATTTGCCACAAAAGTCACTGGGGTTGGAATAGGCCATAATCAAGCCCCAAGAAATAACAGAATGAGGAACTAGACTGGGAAAAGATTAACGGCAAGTTTAATCTTATTATATATTTCGATCTTTTAACACCTTTATCATACCAAAAAACCTATATAGCTAAAAAAAAAAAATTAAGGGAACACTTAATCAAAGCAGAATGACACCAAGCCAGTTAAACTCTAGGGATATCAATCTGCCCATTTAGTAAGAACAAGTGTTTTTGAATCGGTTTCACCTGTTTTGGTGCAAATGAAAGTGACAACAAGTGCAATGGAGAGGCAAAAGCACGACAACCCCCCAAAAGGGAATTGTTCTACAGGTGGTACAGTTGGTAGTTACATCAGGAGAGCTTGACAGGTCCGTAGAAGGAAAACAACCCAGCAGCCAGATTGGTTTCTGGTCCTCAGTACAGGAGGAACACTGCTGGATCTTTAAAAAACGACCTCCAGTGGGCTGCTGGTGTGATGTTTCAGACAAACTGTCACTAACAGACTGCATGAGGGTTCTGTGCTCAAAGCCCAGCATTGTAGAGCTCAACGGGTGTTCACCAGAGAACAGCAGAATTGGCAGGTTCTTCAATGGTGCCCTCTTCTATTCACAGATGAGAGCAGTTCCAAACTGAGGCCTGTGACACATGTCACAGGCGTGACTCTGTCACACCTGTGACATGCGACAGGCGTGACAGAGTCTGGAGACACCGAGGAGAATGTAACGCTGCTGCATCATCATCAAGCAGGACCGGTTTGGTGGTGGGTTAGTGATGGTCTGGGGAGACAGACCTTGGATGGTCTCACAGACCTTCACGGGCTAGCCAACAATACCCTAACTGCTGGTAGGTACCAGAAGAAAACTCAGACCCACTTAGAGAACATAAACTGGTCCAGTGGACCCTGGGCTCCTCCTGGTCCAGGAAAATGCCCGGCCTTATTTGTGCAGTGTGTAGACAGTTCTTTGAGGATGAAGGTATTGATGCCATTGACTGGTCTCCATGTTCCCCAAGCCTGAATCCACCTGAAAACCTCTGAGACGTTTTGAATTGCTGCATCAGAGGCCACCAACACTGACCACAGACTGTCCAGGAATCCTCATCCAGGTCTGTGACGGGATCCCCAGGTCACCATTCTCCATCTCATCAGGAGAATGCCCAAACGTTTTCAGGAGGTCCCCTTTGGCATGTTGGGCTCACACACACTCCTGGGTCACATTTTAAGTTGTCGTGATAAAATTCACTGGAGTTGGATCAGTCTGTGATTTCAGTTTTTCACTGAAATTTTTGGTGTCATTTAGAATCCATTTACAATGATTAATGATTTTGATTTCCATTGATCATTCTTGCATTATTTTGTTCTAAACAAATCATGCAATATATATCAATAAAGATTTTCACCTTGAATGTTTCTTTAATCGAGATCCGGACTGGGACTTAGGTGTTCCCTTAATGTTTTGAGAAGTTTAAAACTAACTTTTTGAATTAGATATAAGGCCTATCACAACGACACAAATAAATAAACAACAGATTCAATTTATTTTTGAACATTTGTGGTTGAGTATAATACGTTTATGATGCTAACGCTATGCCCAGAATGTGCAATTGTGCCAACTTTACTTCTTATGTTTAGGAGGTTCTTTACAAATATGGTGGTAAACATCAATGGAACCAAAGCATAAATGATTTTTTGCTCTTACCTGGATCTTGAGGGTGGAGGGTTGCGTTGAGGGTGGCGGAAAGGCATGATCAGCGACTTCCAGCTCTGGATCCAAAACCTACAACAGACAGGAAACAACCGATAATTACTATATCACCACTACTATAACTGGATCCCTCTTCATAACTAGAATCCTGGGCAAGTGAGTCAAGACTTTAGACAAACGCATCAGGGATATATGAGGATTTAATGCAGTTCAGGTAGGTTGAGTATATTTGTATTTATGGTGCTTGTCTGATAAAGCGATATTTGAGGATGTTGCTTTGGACCATTGGGTAGATTGAACTATTTCCGGCATTTTATAGACTAACTAGATAAGATAATCAGCCTGTTTATTGCATAATGATAATAACAGTCCTTCCGTCGAGAATCCACACCATGAAACCGTTTGACTTACAGGACTAAAACAGACATGCTATAAGGCTATCAGTGGTTTCAGCCTATTGGTCACTACACAGACACTTGGTCACTAGTTCGAGCCGTAAATTGAGAACTCGTATACCAATTCCAACAAATATCTGCTTTACAACACACTCCTACAAAAAGTATTGTAAGTACTTTTTTAGGTTTGTGGTCTTGTTATTCAGGCAAGACTTCAGCACATGCTGTATACATACAATATTAAATCTGACAGATCTGGAGATCTTATCACTCCTCAACCTATAGAAATCTATGGAAAATGAACAACGGAAATTATCTGATTTGGTTTGTGTAGCTTTTAAGGATAAATCAAATACTTGGACTGGACAAACCAGAGAAACAGAATCCATATGACAATCAACAAATACCATCTGCAGATGCTACCTTGGAAACAGCTGGTGGTCTCAGGTTAGCAGTTGAAAATTCATTCAGCTGTAAGGAGAGCAGTTAATCCCCAGACCACGTTGCTCCCCAATGACGTGTAGTATCAAGGCTATAATGACCTTCAGCTAAACCAGCATCCCTCTCTCACAGGGAACAAACCGCTGATCACCGATTATCTCTCCTTGTTTCATGTTTCATTGAGGAGGGTCAGTCCTGACTGTGTGATCGGCTGATACACTTTAAGCCAGTCCTTCGAAAAAAAAGATAAAACCAGAACAAAGTCCCCAGATAGAAACTTACTTCAGGTTATTAGCAACAAAGCTACAGAGGATTCAGTGACAGATACATGTAAGATAAGCTTAAAAATCCTACTTTTGTCACTAATCCTTATCATAGTTATATACATTGTTCATCCATAAAATTTAAATCCCTTGCCTAATCGGTCAAAGAAAAGGAAACGTCCATTTTTCCTGCTTCCAACACATAAACTTCAAGACAAAATGTTCATCAACTGTTTAATATATCACACACACTCACATGGTGACCAGATAATCAATATTATTCAACTGTCATTGGTGAGAATGTTACGGCTGATCAGCTTGGTTGAGGACTTTGTGTTACTTTTATGTCATCAGTCATAAAAACTATATTATATCCAGCAGAAGAATAAAATATGACTATTTTACGGGGAGTGAATGACCAGGACTGGTTGTTGAGAAGACAGTTGAAAACTTTGCAGCATGTGAGCTTGCAGACTGACATCTATTGGAGAACACCAACAATATGACAAAGAATCCATCATGGATGTGCCTGAAATATTAAATCAAACCTGCCGGAAACAATATCTTGTGTTCACTTTATTATTTTTACCCTGTGACTGCACTGCAATCAAAGAACAGTTTAATCATTAAATTAGTTTCATACTGATTAACACACGGAGATTAAATGAGCAGGAAAAAAATACTGAGGAGCAGCAAAGAATCTTGCATCTCGCAGAGTCTATTATGAGAATAATGAAAATGGAAGATAGTTTGTTTACTTTAACATACAAAACAGTGGATCAGAAAGGGCTGAGTTCTGGCCATATAGACCAGAACTCCTGCAGAGCCAGTGACACTCGGCAGCGTCAGAAACACTGAAGCATAACGTCCCAGAGGTTCTCAATTATATTCAGGTCTGGGGAACATGAGGACCAGTCAATAGCATCAAGAACTTCATCCTCCAGGAACTGCTACACACTCTGGTCACATTAGGCCCGGCACTGTCTTGCACCAGGAGGAAGCTAGGGTCCAAATACACCTGTTTAAGGTCTGAAAATGGGTCAAAGGTTTTCTTCCTGGTACCTAACTGCAGTCAGCATACAGTTGGCTAACATGTGGGGGTCTGTGAGACCACTCTTCCCACTAGAGGATGTTGGGCACTTGTGTAATTCTAATGGAGTTTGTTTTTCACGCTCTGGTCAGAAACATGCACACCAGTAGCCTGCTGGAGGTTATTTTGTCTTGATGTTGCCTCTCCTGTCCACCTGTTGTCCTTCATTTGTACTGATGCAGGTGAAACTGATTCACAATCCCTTATAGGTCATAATAGGACATCCCAGAAGTGTCACTGACTTGGTGTTATACTGTGATGATTAATAGCTCACCTTATGTTTTGGAGCAGTGTATTATAAAGGTACCTCTGATCAGTAAGTTTAATCATTCGTTAGGAAATTGTCGTTAAGAAACCAAGGGACATTAAAATGGAGGGAAGATGAATCAACTCAGCAGTGAGGAGTTTATTGGTTGGTAATAACCAACTACAGGATGTTGATGAGAGGGGTGTGTATTTGGTTGTGTTTATGGTCTTGGGAGAGGCTCTTACCATGGACAACGCCGTCTGGGTCTGCTGGAGGACTGGCTCAGGCAGCAGAGAGATGTTAACACACTCGGGGACGGTCACCGTACCGCCGTCCAAATCGGCGATGATCACGTCCAACTAAAACACATCAACACGGTTTTCATCAGCAGCCGGACAAAATCTGTTTGCAGCAACCGAAAGACAAACACAGAGACAAAGATGTCTCCGTCGGCAGCTGTTGATTAAAGGGACGCTCGCTATTGTACGACAGACACATGTTTCACTGCATACAGTGGCAGAAGCGTTGTGTGACTCCGGAACCTGATGCCTGCTCTCTAACTAATGGTGGTGTCACTAACACTAGACAAAACACAGTGCCTTGCTGTGATGGCAGACGATGAGACAAAAGAACATGCAGTAGAATCAGTCAGACATCACCAACAGGAGAGTTTATTATACAATAAACGCATAGATAGAAGAAGCGCACTATTTTTCTTTAATCATGACATCTAGACTGTAATTAGTGTCTGGTATGATGAGGAAATTGACCTTGACAAGGATTTCAAAACCTTTGCTTAGTGGGTCAGTGAGAGTTTACATGAACCATTCTCATACTCCAACTACACCACCTCCTCCATCACATTGTCTTAAATCTGAAGATGCTATCCTCACATAACATTTTCTTAGGAATGCAAACTAACAGTCTGCCATAATACAAGTGTGATGGCCAAAAAGGGACATGGTGTTCCATGGACAGCAACATTTAATCAATAATTTTCTGTACCCGCTAATCATACTCCTTTTCAGGGTCACTGGAGTCTATCCCAGTCAACACTTGGCGAGAAGCAGGATACAAGTTGTCAATTCATTACAGGGTAACCTATAGACACAAACATCCAATCACACCTATGGATGATATAGTCAGCAGTTCACCTATATTGTATGTTCTTGGACTGTGGGAGGAATCTGGAAAACCTGAGCGAACCCATGTGCAGAATATGCAAACTCAATACAAAGAGGCCACAAGGCTAGAGTAAAATTTGACTTGGAACCTTCTTGCTGTGAGGCAACTTTGCTAACCACTGTGCCAACATGCTAACTGAAGAAAATGTAATTTAATTGATTTTCTACCTAAATTTATTTTTATTTATGATTTTATATATAACAGGGGCGGCTGTAGCTCAGTGGGTAGAGCGGCCGTCCGACAATCAGAAGATCGGAAAGTAGCTGGTTCGAGTCCCACCAGGGTCTACTTTTCGTAGGGCCCTTGAGCAGGACCCTAAAACCCAAGCTTCCCGGGCGCTTTAAAGGGGCCACCCACTGCTCCCTCAGGGATTGGTCAAATGCAGAGAAATAATTGCACTATTCTGTACTGTGTATGGCTGAATGTGATGAATAAAGATTTATTCTTAAGTATATTTGAAGGAATATTACTGAAAGGTGCAAAACGGAGAAAAACTTGACGACCTATATCCCAGGTATTGGCCTAAAGAAGAAAGATAATACTCAAAAGCGCCAAACTTTAACATTAATATTTTATCATACTGATTTGCATGGCTTTACATTTTTTCCAGCAATAGCAAAAGATTTGTTTTAAATACGATACTGAAAAGGTCTGGCCAACCTAAATTTCCATTTAAAAAAAAATTTACTAGTTCTATGCATTTATAGTTTGAGAGCTTTACGCATTAACAAAGCACTAATAGGGTTCCAGGACTTGAATAGTACGACTCCAAGCACTGGGTAAGTTCCTTCTGTAAGTATAAATATGTAACTGTGATTTCTCTTTGTCAAACTTTATATTTTTTTGTAATGCTGTAGTGATGACAACCCACCAATTCTTGTGTCTCTGAGCGAAAGAAGGAATTGACACCGATGATGAAGGGGGTGGGGGTGCTCAGAACTTCTAGTAGTTTCCCTGGCAGGATGGGAACGTAGGTGAAGCTGAAAAGAACACAAAGGGAGAGATTCGTTCTTAGAGCTCCACTTCATGCCTCACCAATATAAGATCAAACGATTTCTGAAATTAAGCAAAGAACATCCAGCACAGTAGAATCAAACCTGTATTTGAGGGGGAACATGATGGCAAGCAATCCTCGGCAGGCGTCTGTTAATCTCTGGTAGCTGCTTGACAGGAAGAGGATCTTATGTTCCGTCAAGGCAGCACAGAACAGGTACAACACGTTGACTATACCTGAGATAGAAGAGAACACAGATACAGCCTCACACAGAGTCCAGGACAGTAGGAACAACTATAATCATGTTTTACCTCCTCAACTATCACTTTAATCTAAATAATCTAATAATAGGGTATTAAAAACATTTAGGAGCTTTGTTTTAGAGTTGGGGTACTTTATTAGCAGGAAGCAAAGAAACAGCCTTTCTTTTCCTTTCAGATGATATATATGTTTATCATTGACATTTGCAGAGTTCTCTTAAATAGCAGAAGATGGGAAAGAAACTTAACAGAAAAAATACTTTTACAGGAGTTTGGAGTTAATTGAATCCCTATTCTCACTCCTGACAATCGGAGAAGAAATCTGATCTGGAAGTTGGCTGGTACAAATGTTCACCCCAGATTATCTGGTAGTATAAGTTAGTTCCAGTTTTAAAGTGTTTGCAGACTAAGGAGGACTTGCCCTCTTAATACCACCCCTGTTAGACACTCAGCATTTGAAAACTTGACGATAAGGTCAATAATTTATGAGCAGGATCACAGAAGCTGACGAGAAAGACATTCTGTACCAGCTGACACTGCAACCAAGCAATGACATATACAACATAAACATATAAGCTAGTATGCAACTGTTGATAAATATTAATATGGACATTTAAAACTTCTAACTAAGAAGCCTACTGATGTTGATTTTGTCAATCTACTTGCCCATGAGAACACAGGAAGTGTTGCACTATCTGATCATAATGTTGATGGATCCTGATCCTGTAGTGTGATGCGCCATTATTTTCTGACCAGGTTTCATCAATTATATTAAAGGCTTCTTAAGACCATTATAAATCAAAGATATTAAAAACTATGTTGGACCTAACCGAATATCCCAGGAATCCCAACTACCTGCAAAGCAGATTAATATTCACAGAACTGTGTGTAAACAATGACGTGTCTGTGTGTAAACAAGATGTCATGGAACAAATACGAAACGAAAATTGATGGTTCTAACTCCTTTTGACGCTGGAATCATTAAAGATGAAGTGTTTTTAAAATTAAGGGGTATCTGTTTGAATGAATGGAAAAAATAATCATGTCAACGTTTCGGTGAATGTATAATCTGAAACAAATAATAATAATTCATTCTAGCTCCCTTTCATGTAAGCTTCAAATTGAATTTCTTCACAGTGTATAATTTTGACACGAGTCTACCGTTGACTCTTTGATGCCACTAAAGTTTATAAAGTGCACCTTTACATGAACATATTCGAGATACCATTAAATTTTTTAGACTAATCAAACATATTTAAGACGCCATACATGATAAAAAATTAGTTTTAGACTTTTCAAGGGCAAGTATTGACATTTTTTTTATTTGATATTTTTCACATCCTTCAGTGAGTGCAGATTTAAAAGCACAGCAAAGTCAATCTGTGGAGTTTTTTTTCGTCTGCCTGATTTAACCTGATTTTAAAACCAAACTCCTGTAGTTGGAGCCCCACAACAGGAAAGCCCTGAGTAAGATTGGAAGCAGACCAGTTTAAAAATTACTCAGCCTTACCGAGCTGTCTGAAGAGCTGGGCCACGCTGCAGCCACTAACAGGAAGTGAGTCATCGATGGGGGTCTGGATAACTTGCCGGTCGCCAGCTCCTAATGTTATAGTCCTCTATGGAATAAGAGAAATGGAGTGAGAGAAACCAGGGATTAAAAAGGGAGGTCTTAGAACCACAGAGGCCATGATCTTTTCTCAGAAGAGTAACGTGGTTTAATCAGCTGTGGGTGTCCAGCGAGCAATGTGAGTCAGCAACAGAGAGATGGGAAATCCCAGAAGCTTAGCATGATTGTCACAAATATAACACAAGCCATTCCAGCTGATCAGGGCATGAGAGGCGCTTGGTAGGCCTCTATGCTAACAACAAAAAAAGGAAAGGAGATGGATCGGATTGATTTAAGTACATGAAATACGTCGAAGGCTAAAATCTTCAAATTGACCCAGTTGATTTGATGGTTTGAGGTTTATTTCTTAAGGATGTTACAACAGCATGGATACTAAACTTATCAGGAGATTCAAGATGTGTGAGGTTCACTGCGCCAACTAACATTGACATAACTACATTGACTTTGTGAAAGTGAAAGTCGTTGGTGCCCCAGACAGAAGACAAGGCCAATAAATATTGATTTGTGTTTAAGTGGTTCAGATAGCAGGCGTATAAGGGAGGGGAAATGGGAATGATTCAGCATGCAAAAACATAATTCAATGAAGTATGGGCACGGTAATACAAAATGTAAGCCCTGAAGCATAACATGAAGACATCTAAGTTGTGTTCACATGATTTTTTGATGAGAAAAATAATGTTTTATAATTCAAAATTAAAACAAAACACAGTGCTTTCAAAAAGTATTTGACCTCTTCCCGATTTCTCAAATATATGTGCATTTCATGCATAATTTTGTCAGATCTTTAAAAAGAAATAACATGAAAAGGTAACCTGAGCTTTCAGTGATAATTCTACTTGATTGATTGAACCAAAAAAGTTATCTAATACTAACTGAGTCTGTGTGAAAAAAATTTCTGCTCCATTAGAAAACTAAATCATTAAAACCGCGTTAATAACTGCCGGCTAACTAACTAAGCTGGTCTAGACCCTCCCAGACCTGAAAACTACCAGCCCTGTTTCCTGTGTTCAAGAAGTTGGCCTCACCAGTAGCTTGCTATTCCAAAATCAAAACAAATTCCTGGAGGTTTGAGGAGGAAGGTGGTTGAAGTACATCCGTTTCTAAAGCAGTCTCTAAGGTTCTGGGACCCCAAAGATCCATATATGTGGAAATGGAGAAGACTTGGAACAATAGTGAATGTTCACAGAAGAAGACCAATTTTCAAAATTCCTACAATAGCAAGGTGAGTTTAAAAGAACCAAAGAAGACATCCTTGGAACTGCATGTATCTCTCACCTCAATAATGTTAAAATTTCAACTCCACTATTCCAAAGACACTGGATGAAAATGGCATCATGGGAGAGTGGTGAGGAGAAAGCTACTGGTATCCCAGAAGGACATTACGTTTGGTAATTAATTGACACACAACAAACCTTGGTGACCCTCAGAGCTTTTGGGAGAATATTCTATGGACTGAAGAATGGACAGTTGAGAAGGAACATCATACTCTAGATAGTTCTGGAATGATCTGGTGAAAGAGCGGACCTGAACCCCATTCAGATGCTGTGGTTGAACCTGATAAGATCAGTTCATTTGATAGTTCAGTTCAAACTATCAAATGTGGCGGCCCTAAAGCATCTCTGCAAAGAGGACTGGGTCAATATTCCAACACAGTTATGTCAGAGACTGATCTGCAGTCACCAGAAGTGTTACGTTGCAGTTGCTGCTATTGAAGGTGGAATATCTAGGGGAAGGATGAATCCTTTTCCACACTGTGGATTTAAATTTAGTTTCAAGATCTGACAGTTTATTATGAGATACATATTCAAAAAAAAAAGAAAAGGTGAGAAGGGGCACAAACACTTTTTCATAGCTCTGGATTTATTAGTAATACACTTCCCAGCGGTACTTTAATATTTACAAGGGCATATTCGTGATAAACATCTCTGTCTGATGGTGGTTCTGATAACAAAGTTGGTGTGGGTGTGTGTGAGCTGGACTGGCTTCAAGGGAATTGCACATTATCATTTTCATGCTCTCCACAGCCGCAGCGAGGGCTTCAGCAACTATAAGCGAGCTTGTTAGGGATTCGATTCTGTGATCCACCTTCTGATCATCAAGTCAGTAATACCAACATGGCTCAAAACTAAAAGACTACAGGGATCAAAGGATTACTAGAGTGTTATGCTAAGTGTTAAGGGAAGAACCATTTGCATTTCATTCAGTGTGAATTTAGCAAAAGCATAATCACTGAAAGCACAAATTTCAAATGAGAACCTATGAAAGTGAAGATAAAACTTGTCTTGTCTAAGATTGTTGTCGCATGGTGGACCTCATCGCTCACAGTAATTACAGGTTCTCAGGCTCTTTCAACATCTAATTCCTACTTTCATTTATGTTAATTTAGGCTAAGATTTTTTCAGTTTGGCACTTCATAGAAACTGTAGAATCAACCTCTAGTTTCAGTTCATCAACAGAAATCTAATGGTTACAAGAATGAAAAAACCCAGTTAATTAAGAAAGTGTTGTATCTTGAATATAAGGCTAAAATAGTGAGTGAGCGAGCTCATCAAATGCGTACTTATGAAATCATAATAAAATGATCAGTTGTTGGTCACACATTGAATCTGTATCAAAGCATTGTGATTGGTTCTCCAGCCAGAGAAGTGTGCATGAATTGGTAAAGGGGACAGGGTGGAGAAAAGGAGGCAGCGGAAGCTCGGCGCTGATTATTGGTGAGGGGAGAATGAAGTCAGGCTGCCATACCAAACTCTCCTCTCTCTCCTCCTGGCCCGGCTAAACAAGCACCCAGCAGAAACACACACAGAAACATACCCAGCAGGATAAGACACAGGTTAGAAACAGGAATGAGGGCACAGGATGCCCAAACATGACAACAAAATGACAGTAATGTTTCAGCATGGTAAAGACAAGTCCGCTGCACAAACAATAACATCGGTAACATAATATGAAACGCAGGATGATGGCGGCTTAAAAATGGTGCAACATTAGACATGAGACACGTGCAAAACAAAAACAAATATAGGCGATCAATGCAATCACAGAACAACAGATGGTATAAAAACAAAGATACAGAAACGGTACAAATACTTTGAGGATGATTCATCATCTTCAAAAGAAACACTGGTGAAGCTGAATGTAGGTCTCAGACACTTTATTGCCATTTGTCTTGGAAGAGAAAAGGTATTTAAATACGGTTCTAGAGAAAGTTCCTAAAGTAGCAATAGGAACTCCTACATCCTGGCATAGCTCTGAAATAAAAATTTTAATGTCAGTAGGTGGGTTTACATGGACAGCCTAATTCCAAATAGATTTGGAAATAAAGATTTAGGATAGGTTAGAGTCCTGCGACATAGCAGGGAAATTCTGGATAAAATGAGAATCGGCAATTTTTTTCTTTGAATTGAGATCCTGAATCTCCACAGTTTAGTTTATACCATTACGTTTATTGCTAAGGAGCCCCTGAAGTCCCTTGAAACATTTCTTTGACCGCACAAGATATATTCAGGATTGCAAAGGCATGAATGGTCTTAGAAACCACCTAGTGGAAGCTGCATGCCTGTTGTCTTTAGGTATGCGCGGCCAATGATTCTTGCTGATGGCAATCCTACATCTATGAACAAAAAATGCTTGAATATGACTCTGCAACATAATTTTGCAAAATAAATTGTTTTACTTTTAATTAACATTTTCCCTTATGTTTCCTGTAGCTGCATTGTGTAATTCAAGTGCTCTTATTTTGAAGGATCCAAGCGGAAGTAAGGTTGGTATGACATTTTGAAGGGAAAATAAAATGTTGTGAGCCCTGGTTAATCCATTCAGTGTTATATGATTAGCACTTTGAGATTTGATCCAAATGTAAAGTGCATTATAAATTAAATGTATTATTATTATTATTATTATATGGGGGCTTTGTTCAACAAAATATGCTTATAGATTAACAATAAATTATCTTGTGCGTGCATGATGCTTTTTTTTTTTCCTCAAAGGACTTCAGGGGCTCCGCATATTGCACTTCTGTTATGTACAAGAGAAATTAAAAAGCCCCATGTGCTGTATGTGAGTAGTACAGATAGATGTGTCCAGACACTAAAGCTTAACTACGCGCTCGCGCAGGTCCCGGGTGTATATTTGTGCCCAAGTCCGACCGAGTCCGGGAGACTACTGACTGAGCTCGGCCCAAACCAGCTGGCCTTCTGTTGTCATGTCCGAAACCGATTGTGTCCGATACAGTTAACACTAGCTGAAGCACCAAGTTAGCTGTCACACTGTTGATACCATGATTACCGCACGTCTATTTAGCCTGATTACTCATGTCGGGAGCATAAAACTGTAAATTGTAACTGTACAATTGTAAAAAGGGTCTGTATTTGGCTCAATGCCTTTCTAGCTGGTGTACATAATACGTCAGACACAAACATTCACGCACACATAATAAACTGGAGACTGACCACTGACAAACTGCTCTATATCCAGAACTAAATCAAACTATCGATTTCCCTGTGTGCTTTTTAGTAGTTTTATACTTAATTGAAGACATGTTTGTCTTTAAGTCCTTCGTGGGTTAAGCTCGGCTAGTACATGACAATATATTGCTAAAAAAGTAAGATAACCCATGCTGCGTTTAGGGGCTCACTGCAATGTCACATAAAAACAATTCCAATACAAAATAAGAAACATTGGCCAACACAGAGAAAGAGAGAGTAGATCCATTACTTTTATTTTATTGTCACACACAGTTTTCACTACGATAAATTTGAAAGGATCATACTCAATTGGCATGACTCAACCCGACTTTGGTTATCCCTGAAGTGACAAAGCCCAACTTGAACCTGTAAATAATTTCAAAATATTTGTCCCAAACTTGTCCAATCCGAGAGGCTATTGATCGAGCCAGGTCCAAAACCAGTGGGTCTTCCTTCTTATTTTCTGCAGTTTTACAATTCAGAGGTACAGACAACGCCTTTTCCTCCCTCCTTCCCTAGCTGGTTTCTCCAGTGTAGAAGTGGCATAGGTTACTATCAAGCTGTTTCTTCAATGAAACCATTACTATAACTAAATAAACCAATCAAATGATCAAATGATAGACGCCCACCTTCTCGTCATCTATTGCTTGGTTTTGCACTCTTGATACAGCTGTTGGTTGCTCTTCCAACTGAATTGTTGCCACACGTTAACACAATTTCTGACAAGATCACTGCAGATGTACAACAGTCAGACAGGAATATTCTTTGGAAATCATTTCCTTAAGAAAGGAGAAAAGTCTCCGTAAACAGTTCGTATGAGCATGCACTGGAGGAAATATGAATTGACACGAGAATGATAACACAGCTTAGAGATTCTAAATATTGTTTGATTATTTTCAATTAAATGCCGTGCCCTAATCTGTAAGGATAATAATAACTAATAAATAAACAAATAAGAGTATTCTTCAACAATTGAGATAACCATTCGCTCACAAATACGTAGACACACAAAGGTCATAGGTCGGGGTCGTATACAGTTTGCGGGAATACCCTATGTTCTTCAATATGTCATATCAGGCCAACAACCTGAAATTCACCTCACACACAGGTTGTACAAACTGTTCTGATTGAAGAGACACTGCAGGTCAGCCGCTTCTATTCAAAGAGTTGTAGAACATCTGTTAGATATTTCACAGTTTTGATAGCACTGAGATTAATGGACTGTTCACGCTATATATGAGGGTCACATGGCAGGAATCTGACAACAATGACTCTTTCAACAGACATTAATGTATCAGCCTAAACTGGGGAACGCCAACGCAGCTCAAACATATGCAATGAGGAACATCAGGCAGTCTGTCAAGTTAATCATTTACTAAGAATAAGCGAACAATCGCAATATACAATGTTAAATTCAAAGCAGACGTGATTAAAAGGACTTTAGGAATAGGGTTATTAAAATATGAACCACAATAGCTGAATTAGCTCTGTAGCAAGCTAAACTGTAAGAGGCTAATTACAGGTGCACTGATGGATCAGTTGGCACCGGGAGACTTATTTTGATGTGATCGCTGACTAGCCGAGCAGTCTCAGTATGACCGATTCTGTGCCGAATTCACACATGCGTCACATGATGACTAACGTCGCATGCACCCACACACACACACACAAACACACACCAAGCATGAGCTACCATGGCCACAAACTTCTCACCATCTTGGAAATCTTTCACCGTGAATGAAGAAAAATCTTACAATTACAATCTGTAACACTGTAAGGCCAAAATAATCTTCGGAGGAACAACCTCCAAAACATTCAGGTCAAGAAACTTAATCAGACATTTAAAAATGAACCACCCAAGAGAACATAGCAAATTTCAAGAAGCTAAGGTTGACAGAGAGCTAGCTAGTGAAAGCGCAGAGCCAGCCACGAAACTGCTTGTATGTATGTATGTATAATGTCAAGTATGGAAAATCTGGTATCGGCAGGTCAGACTTTATAAATATCGTTAATCAGAATAGCACCCCTAAGGATAATGTATATACAGCTGTACTCTGCTGCTTCCTCAATGGACATTTGATCCTAGAAACTAAAGCTTACTTTCCAACTTGTTATATTACATATAATTGTAATTTAACAACTGGAAAACAAGAGAGTATTTGAGGTATACAGACCTTAAGAGGATCTCAGGGGATGGCAAACAAATTCTACTACTAAAGAGTATAAAAAAAAACTAGTATCAAATACTAGTATCGAGTTCTATTAAACAAAAATCGGTTGATTTAATTTGAAATGCTAGTCGGAGGAGAGTGTTTTGATTTTCAAAAATAAATCTAAGAGATTTGTGGTGCAGGTGCCCGTAGTTAATCAGCATGACTTTGAATGCATAAATTAAATGTGATATTATTATTATAATCTGTTTCACAAAAACAAATTCACAAATGCATACGAGTCCAGTGTTTGCTGCATATAGAAATGTTTGTTTGTATGGGGCAGTGTTGCCCCCGCAGCATGTCTAAAGGTAGAAATGATTTCAGAGTAACTTTACCCTGTGTTTGGGCAGAACGAACACTGTGTAATGACAGACATTTAGCGTGACTGATGTGTGATCAAACAGTCCTAGGAAAGTGTGTCCTTGTATGTTACTATTTTACAAGTGGCATGTCCTCATCTTGAATCAAATGAACAGGACTGTTTGTTCATGTCTGGTTAGCGGCGGTAAGAACTCATCTGTAACTGTCATTTATCTGATGTCTGTATGTGGAAGAGCGAGTGACACAGGGAGTCACTGTGTGTTTCTGACTCTTCATCACATTCGAGGAATTACACAGCTCTGTAATAAAATTGCTGGTGAACAGTTTAGTTAGAACTTATCAGTGACGATGACCAAGATGACTGACTCCTGAAAACTAGGACCTTTCTGTGTTTTGAGTTTGCATACTATATCGTGAGTCCCTCCAGGTACTCTGGATTCCTCCTCCAGTCCAAAAAATATGCAAAAATAGTTGAACTGGTAATTCTAACTTGGAAGTTTGATATGAGTGTGTATAGATGTTTATCTCTAATTGTCAGCCCTGTGTTGAACTGGTGACTTGTCCAGCTCCAGGGTGTACACCGCGTCTCACATTGTCTGTTTGGATAGAATCCAGCCCCGCTGTGATCCTGCACAGGATAAGAGGTACAGGAAATGGATGGATGGAAAAATGGACGGCAACCCAGAGCTGGTTATAAATCTGTTACAATAATCACATCATCATTACCAACGTAATTATAATTAGTAAGTGGGAGATGAGACAATGACAAAAGCAAACATTTTGAATGGCAAGCAGCAATCTCTTGTCCTGTCATTATCGGCAAGGCCAAGACAAACTAAAGTGTGGGTGTACTTTAAAGAGATGGAGTGAAAATGTATTTGAATGTATAGTAAGCCATAAGTTTGTTGGGCTTGAAGGGGTTCAAACAAGCAATGCCATAAAAAAACGTACAGTCACAGCGTTTGATAAATCTGAAGAGGGACTTTAAAAAAACAGCTGCTGCACCAAGCGTTCCAAAGTTCAACGTCCGCTGTCTGGATGGATTTGTCATATTAAAAAACCATCTGCCACAAACTTTACATACTAGTGTAAAAGTACCGCATATATAATAAACCTTTGGTCTGTTAGATCTAATTTATGTTCCATATTGAATAATCCCAAAATGCATCCAAGGTGGCCAGACTCTATTTATTAATGGCTCTGGGAAGTTCATCTCTTCTTTTCATGTCACCTTTTTATTTTTTGGATCTAGTACTGGTGATTGTGTTGATACACACACTGATAAATATTGGTATAAGTTTTATTAAAATCCTAATGATAAATAGATATAGAGGACGAAATTGTATATTTAACTTGAGGTTCTGTCTTCAGATATGCGTTAGTGTGTGAGGCAGTCTGTGGTGTTTGGGTCTGTATGTGTGTTAATACTGATAAGATCTGATTCTCTCATTCAGGCGCTGTGCTGCCTGGTAGGAGGCCATCTGCCATCCCATATGTTCACCTTGCAACTGAACTACGACCTACACAGCCATGGTTTAGAGAATCACACGGCTGCATTAGAGATAAGGTAAACAATCTAGGAAAAAAACATTATAAATTATTAATAATAGGCGCAACAGATCAAGTGACAACAAACAGTGATTCACATAATTATAATGCAAAACCCTTTGATCACAAAACACATAAATAGCAGGCCAAAAATAGCAAAGGCCATCCATCAGGTATGATCTGAAATGACTGAAAGAAAGGATGCATTCCTTAAATAAAAGATAAGGACTCATGTCTGTTTGATGAACAGAATCAATGACATTGAGCTGGTTGTTGATTGGTGGAGCTTGCAAGTCAAGTTACCTGGAGACAGGCCAGCAGCCAGTCACAGGCCAGGGCCTTAGGACCCTTGTCTAAATTACAATCTGGGGACTCATTTATCTGTAACACAGAGGAACCAGTGTACAATGGGAAGCATAAAATTGACACATATGGGTTATAACATCTGGATATCACAGTTGGACGCTTCAACTTTAGAGATAGTGTTTTCTTCTTACTAGGACTGGACCATTATGACTTCAAATCATAATGACAATTATTATAAACTTTTACCTTGATTACAAATAATTTAATATTATTTTTGTTTCCTTTTTTTTGTTTTATTTCAAACTGTCTGTAAAGTTTTTCTGACAGGTCTGTACTGTATAAAGGCTGAAGAAAAGTTACTGACTTTATGATTTTTCTCTTCCAGTAGGTCTGTGCAATCATTTCTGAGACGGGTTCATCGGGAAATTTTGTCATCTCAAGGTATCCCTTGGTTCCATTTATAATCACTACAGTCAATGTAAACCCAAATACAGTTCAATCGTCCCACCTGGCCACGGATCAAGGGTTGGTACAAAGAACACATTTTAGTTCAGCAGATAAAAACAAGCATTCTATGTGTTGGGCGCTGAAGTTTAGGATAAATGTTTTTGCTACGCTACAGCTGATGTTTGTATTGAGTGCTTTAAGAAGATGGTGAAACCCACTCTTTTCCACATGCATAATAAGAGACATATCATTTTTGATGTAATACCAATTAGCATCTTTTATTACTTTCAGTTAACTGAATCCTTTGTGTATTATGTAGAATTAAATTCTCCCATCAGTAACTGCTCTATTGGGGGAAGCACACTGGTGTTGGAGAGTCTCTTTCTTTGGAGCCATGTTATCTTCATTCTGGGCAGTGTGGTAATTTTGCGTGTGAAAATAAATTGGGTTTGCAACTTGTTACATTGGGAGAAGAGCTTTTTTCATTAGTTTTTAAAACTTCTTTGGTTTGGTCTCATCTTTACTTGCCAACTTCACGTGCCAAAGTGTGTCCTAATAACAGATACAGCATTAATTAAGGTACAAGTTTCCCTTGTTGAGATCTATTTGTCCTCGGAGTTCACACTTGTACCTGAAGGCATCAACTATCATTAGTGGGACAGGGCAGAGCCGCGTGAACAAATATGATTTGTTCAAGGACAGTTTGTGAGCATACGGGTTGAGAAAGGTATAAATTGAATTGATACACCTGGGTAAGATAACATTGATTCAAGGTTCTAAATATCAATTTTTGATTTCAGATTAATTGTCCAGCCCTAGTGGGAGGGTTAAACCACATTAGAGAAAAAAGATACTTCCTTCTGTAAGCACAGCATACAGAGTTTTCAGCATCCTCATCATACTTACTTAATGAGTTCCCTTTCACACAGATATAATTGATGAATGAAAGAAATCACTATTTCGTGGAGGTGAGAAAACAAAGATTTTACAAAATCTATGCAAAACAGAACAGAAGAAAAGAAAGACAGAGAAGAAAAATCCTTCAACTGTAATGAGATACAAGCTGTTGAGGATAGCACATACTGCATGTGCTCTCAGGTGCCCAAAATGATGCAGTACATGCTTAAAAGTTATTGGTATTTACTAGTGCTGCACAGGTCAAATCATCAAAAGAAGTCGTGTCGAAGGCAGGTTCAGCTCAGCATACAAGAAAATATGAGAGAGAAAAAGATGAAGCAAACTTCTTCTTTTTTTTGCAGCTATTGAACAATACTTGAATATCATTTGGAAGAACATATCTGTTTAGTAACGCTAAATATTCCCAGTACTGTGAACTGGGGAAGAAGGGAAAAGAAATAGAAATGGGCATCTACATCCACCAGCTGTGTCAGCACCTTGGAGAGAACCGTGGTGGTCAGTCCTTTCCAAAATCTGTTCTGATATCTGACCTAATATTATTCATAACAGTTCATGGGTCAGGCTGGGTTGGGTTTTAGTGTTGGAAAGGACTAATTTCTCGGGTTCAGTAGTAGATATGAGCCTCAATAGTGAGTCGGGTGGAAGCAGTTGACTTGTTGATCCCTAGTTTACATTGGTCTGTCCATACCCATGATTTTAATAAACAATATTTGCATTAATCCATAATTTTATCCAAGTCAATTTTTAAAGAAATTAAAGACTTTTTTGCATCCCATTTTAAAGGGTGCCACTAATTCTGATTCTGTGTTAACGTGAACTAAGCAGCTTTTTATCACCTTAGAAATATGAAACAACAGCTATCCCATAAAGACAATAAAAACACTTTTTAATGATTTTATTTCAAACAAATTACTTTAGGTATTCACCCAGTTTTAGCTCTCAGTCCCTTTTAGAAGAGATTTCATTTCATTCATTCTTTGCTTATAAAGCTCTTAATGGTTTGGGACCAGCCTACATCTATTGTACATTGTTATTTTACGGTCTTTCAGGAGATGTTAAATCTTTTGATGCTGGGTTTTTAAATAACCAAAATTATACACCCAAAAAAATAGTCAGCACAGCCTTTATTTTTAAATTATGCTTCAAATCTATGGAACACACAACAAGAGCCATGACACTCTGCATAAATTTGTAAATTGTAGCAAAAAACCTAACCTTCGTTTTTTGTACTGTTATATTTGATGTTACAGTCCAGTATTTTTTGTTTTTAATGCTCTTTTGATGATGCTATTATCTACATTGTCTTTTATTGTCTAATTTTATTGTTCCATGTATTAAAGTGCTATTTGGTTATTAAGTACTTTGAGCCATATTTCTTGTTTTAAAAGATCTATTAATAATCTTAGCACTATTGTGATGTATTGAGATGAAATCACAGGCTTGTGTTATGTTGAAGAAAGTACACACATGTTTATTTTGTTGATCCTGTCATAGAAAGGAGCCTTGTTATTCTCTTATATTATGAAAATAGGTTTGAAATTGTGATGATTTATCTATTTATTAAAATTACCATTACAGTGTGTATAACAATTAATTGGAATGATGCTAAAACATCTAGACAAAAATGTTTTCCCAGAACGGCTGACTTAGCTCGTCCACCAGGGACGGAGATACGCTTTAAAACCAGTTCAATGGTGAGCATTAGCATCATTTCAAACCACATTATTCTTTGCAGATAGCTATCCATTATTCATCCAATTATGCACTAACAAAAAAATGTGAAGGCACATTACAAGCCCCCGTTGTCTCTTTTACATTCAAAAACATACACAATAAAACAGGGTCAAGATCTTCCAAACATCTACTACAATCTTCCTGCTGCACGAAACTAACACGGATTTAATGATGTTGGCACTGTGCATGCCAAAAAAAGTTCTATAGCAGCAGGCTGGACCAACTTTTGCTTCTCTGAAATGACCTCTGTCTGAGTAGGATGTGCTGCTAAGCAAAGCATGGGGTAATGCAAGGAGGTCATACTACCACCAGTCCAAAGAGTAGTCTGATAACATCAAACCAGATCTGATCACAGCTAAGTGTAGTTTGTACAGAGACAGAGGTGAGTGGTCAGCCGTTACCTGAGAGCCTCCAGCGATGGGGATGACACAAGTGAGGAGATTTCCAATCACTGTTTCCAAGGGGACAGTCATGCAATCTACATGAACGGTGTAGATCAGACTGAGACAGTTCTGTTCAAACAAGAGGGAGGAAGACAAAGGTCAAATGTCAACAATAGGTTTTTGAAATTTGCTATTCAGAATAATACCAGTGAGATTTTTAATAAGAGTAGAGCGCAAATCCATCAGTATATGACTTATCCTCCGTATTCTAGAGAAATAGAGATTGTTTGGGATACATTCAATGGAAAGGGTGAACAATTTTAAAATTGTTGGGAAAAAAAAGAACAATCAAAATAGAAAATGCTATACCTACTTATGAACTTTGGGGTTTATCACATTATGCTGAAATAATTGTTATGCTTTTACACATAAGACTTGAGTAGTCTCGACACTATGAGCAATTGTCCATCACCAATTTGGCCCTTTTATAGTCAAAGACGTACAACAGAACATTGTAACATTTATCAAGGAAACTTTAAAAACAAACAGGGACAATTTAACAAACATTATCCACCCCCTTAAGCAGACACATCTGGATGAGTAAGAGGAGAGCTCAACAGCTGTGTTCTAAACCCAAAAATATTTTACAGCCATATTATTAAGAAAATAATTATCATGGAAATAAATCTAATTATTTTAAGGACGTATCAAAAGAACATGATTATTACAAAAAAGTGAAAATTTGGCTCCTGTAAAATAATGATGTAATATGGCTTTTTTTAATCTTTCTATTAAATGCATGTTTATCAAAAATTTAAAACAGTATTATGACATTTATATAGAAAGAGGTAGAAATTTTCAATTGTATGTCCAGTTTGGGTTACGGCCTCTGTAGCTGATGTGCAACGCACACAAATGGATTTTTATTTGGAGCTGTTGTTTGGAACATACCCTGAACACATCTGTGTAGTCCAGTCGGGACACCAGTACCAGGCTCTTGGGGGAAAAGACCTGAGCTGATTGGACAACGGCTGGATCCTCATCAACCTCATCCGCCTCACTTTTCTCAGCCTTCTGAAGCTGAAGAAAGAGAAGAGCAGATATAACAGCGGTACAATCACAATTAAACACTTAAAATTAGACAGGAAAGGATTTTGCAAAAGATAAACACTTTAATTACAAAAGATCTTCTCAACCAGTTCATCCACCAAAGAAGAAGTTTCTCCCACATCTTTACACACACAGACCAAAAAACCTCTTAATTAGGGGTCCTATGTCTTCCACAATAATATCTTAATGGCTGTTTACATCTCGGATCACTAACTTTTTTGCATTTCAACTCACAGCCATCACTGCATCAATGAGAACCATGGTCTATTTTCCTTGAAACAATGGGATTCCACAGAGGGGTGAAGTCTGTTCCTAAATTAGTTTTCATTGCATTCATTCCAGACAACCGCACTTCTCTGAGATGTTTTATTAAAACTAGTTGTTGCAAATGTTTTTTTAAAAATATTTGTGACATTTTCTTCCGTTTTAAAGTAATATATTTAAAAAAAGGATTTAAATTTAAAAAAAAGTGTGCCTGTCCCCTACAGTGTCAAAGTTAAATCCACACAGGCAAAGCACAAGTCCTCTGGTCTAGATGAGAAACCCTTGAAGGATCATGTTATTGTTGCATCATAAAACAGAAAAAAGACATGGAGCAAGTGATGTCAGCCTCACCTGTGACTTTTCCAGGCCCTCCCAGAAGGTGAAGCAGGCACAGTAGTGACGCTCTGAATTGATGTCAGTCAAAACTGCAACGAAGAAGGAGGCAGGCTGCCGCTCAGGAACCAGCTGCCAACCGCTTGGCTGACAGAACTAGAGAGGAAAAGGAGGAAATGAGAGGTGAAAAGGGTGATGGTGTCGTAGGGGTCAGAGGGAAACAGGAACATGGGTTGGAAGTGGGAATCAGATGGTTATTAGAATAAAAGGGGGGGAAAGAAAGATGAAGACAACATTAGGCCATATGTTATCACAGCATCTCAGGGTGATTCATTCTGGGCTTGGCTATTATCAATGCAACAGAACAGATTGTGAAAACTTTCCATCGCCTTTAATAATAAGACAACGCCAATGTTTTGACAGAGGCTCATTTCTAATCACAAAGCACTTTAAAGAAGTTAGAGTATTGCATTCTCAATATTAACATTCACAATGTGACATGTTAACTGTACAGTGTTGACCTAAGCAAGAAAATGAAAGGGAATGTCAATATTAACAATTATTGTTTTATTTGCGTTTGACATCTATAATGTATCAAGTTACGGATTTCATCTGAAGCCTTTAACTGATAATGTAAATAAGGGACAAATGCCAGATAGCGACTCTTTTCAGTCAATCCTGATAGGATAAAATAAATCCTGATAGTTTATTTTATCTTATCTTATCTTAACTAATAAGCATTAAAGGAAGGGCTGCAGCAAATCGGCATCCCTTTACTTTGAGTGCTGTTAAATTTTGTTTTTCTTTATTTGGTAGTGAACGCTACAGGAGTGCACATGATGTGTTAAAGTGCAGCAGAATCTTGTCTCATTTTAGCCTACAAAGCCAGCTCAATTAGCCATGCCCTGTCATTGCTTGTGTCAAGCCACCTCCCTTATAAGGTGGACTCAAACAACAGGGCATTGCACATCTACTGATTTGACTCAGCCATGATGATGGGGGGATGACGAAACACGTGTATTCAAACATACACATATGGATGTCTCCGATAGAACTACACAAGCTGCTTAATAACGCCTGATCAAGCAGCATTTTACATGACTATACAAATAATGCAGTTCTATTTGTCGACCCTGCAGAACCTGATCAATGCCTTCATTTAGTGAAAGACGCTTCATTTCAGTGTGTGATTTGTAGTTTACTCCCTACAAAAGGGAGTACATTGCCCAAAAGAATTAGGGGAACACTTAAATAATGGTCCGGATATCGATGAAAGAAACATTGAAGTTGAAATCTTTATCAATATACATTGTTTAATTTGTTCACAACAAAATTATGCATGATAGAGCAATAGAAATCAAAATCATTAAACAATTAAGGGCTGGACTCTAAATCACAACAAAAATCTAAGCAAAAAACTGAATCACAAACTGACCCAACTCGAGTGAATTTCAACACTCGAGAACAAGTCATAATTTGACCCAGGAGTGTGTTTGAGCCCTACATGCCAAAGGGACCGCCTGAAAACATTTGGGCATTCTCCTGATGACGTGGAGGATGGTGTCCTGGGGGATCTCTTCACAGGCGTGGATCAGGGCTCCTGGACAGGCTGTGGTCAGTGGTGGTGGCGTTTGATGCAGCGATACATAACATCTCAGAGGTTTGCAGCTGGATTCAGGTTCGGGCAACATGGGGACCAGTCAATGGCATCAGTATATTCATCCCCGAGGAACTTCCGACCCACTTTGACCACATGAGGCCGGGCATTGTCCTGGACCAGGAGGAACCAATGGTCCACTCGACCAGTGTGAGGTCTGTTAGTTGGTCGGAGTTTCCTCCTGGTAGCTAACAGCAGTACAGCAGGGTACTGTTGGCTAGCCCGTGGAGGTCTGTGAGACCATCCAAAGATCTGTCTCCCCAGACCATCACTGACCCACCATCAAACCAGTCCCACTGGATGATGATGCAGCAGCATTCCGTTTTCGAGAGTGTCTCCAAACTCTGTCATGCCTGCCAAATATGACCTCAGTTTGGACCTGCTCTCATTTATGAAGATTACGAGGCACCAATGGAGAACTTGCTAATTCAGTTGTTCTCTGGTGAACACCAATTGAACTCCACAATGCTGGGCTGTGAGCACAGATCCCAGTAGAGGACGCTGGGTTCTCATGCTACCCTCATGCAGTCTGTTAATGACAGTTTTGTCAGAAACATCACACCAGTAGCTCACTGAGGTCAATTTGTGGGGACCTATCAGTCCTCTTCCTGTTCTTCCTTACACTGAGGAGCAGATACCAAACTGGCTTCTGGGTTGTTTTCCTTCAACGGACCGGTCCAGCTCTCCTCATGTAATGGCCCGTCTCCTGGCATCTCCTCCGTGCTATTGAGACTGTCCTGGGAGACACAGCAAACTGTCTTGCAAATGCAAGCAGGGATAAGCCATCCTGGAGGAGGTGGACTACATGTGTGGCGTCAGTGGGTTGCAGGTACTGCCTCCTGTCACAAGTTGTGACAAAGACACCAGCAGAAGACCAAACTAGAGAAGGGTCAGTCAGGAAATTTAAGTAGAGAAAACCAGCTGCAGAACCATTCCCTTTTGGGGGGTTGTCTTTTTTTTTTGTCTTTCTATTGCACCTTTTGTCAATTTCTTTTGCACCAAAAGAGGTGAAACTGATTTACAATCACTTGTGCTTGGGACCGATTGTGTCCCTAGAGTTTAACTGGCTTGGTGTGATACTGCGATGATTAAATGTTCCCTTAATTTTTTTGAGTAGTGTACATTAAACTGATAATCTAAATTAGGGATACAAAGCCACTTCAATGTCATTGATTATGTCAAGAATGGAAGTAGGCAGATTCACTTGGAATGTGTCGACTCCTCATGCTGTTTCTGTTCTTCCCCACATATGATGACACTTCCCATCTATAAGCTTGATGTAAATTAAACTTTTTCCCTTAAAAACGTACTTGGTCGTTCAAAAAAAGGGAATTCATTAAACAGAGACCTACTAAGACAGTGCACTGCCCACTTTGTAAAACGGAAATGGCACACATCGTCTTAAAATAAAATATCTTGTAACTCGACAACCTGAAAACGGCAAGACAGCAGTTTTCATATTTCTCCAAGGGAGTTTTGTTTGTTTGTATGATGCCAGTGGCAGCAGATTGTCTTGGGTACTTACCTGTTGTGTTTCAGACAAGAAATCATCAAAGACTCTCTAGCACTGAAGCTAATGGCTCATACTGCAATACAGCTCTCCAGTGCATCTTTTATGTATAAAAATACAAGCATATTTTCCTATAACGGGGCATTTAAGTAAATTAGACTTGGCAATTAATAGCAATGAATATTAATTAACAGTGTTTAAAAAATTTTTTATGAGAAGCTGCTTGAGGGAAAGGTTGAAAGGTTAGAGTCATGGTTATTTTTAATTGGATAATGTCTTTAAGGGATTAATCGTTAAATATGAAAATAATGTATAGATTAATCAGAAAAAATCATGATAGACATAAATAAAGAAAAAATGAATTGCCAGGTAAAACAAAAACATCTGATGTTAAGTTGTAGCCCTACCAGCATGATTTACATCATTTGTTTAAAGCCAGTTCTGATCGCACATAAACAGATACCTTGTGGAATCTAGAGACCTCCTACAAGTTGATTTTTGCAGTGAAGAAGTTGATATTTTGTGTTCAGAAAATAAACTTGTTGCATTAAAAATGTTTCCCTAATCCTCTATTCTGGAATTCTTGGTGAAAGAGAGAGAATAGGTGGCAACAGATTTAACATTCTAATTATCCTTTTTTCTTTCACAAAACATTGGCAATTTTTATATATGTTATGATACTAGTGTGGAGGACATTTTGAGTAAGATCCGTCGTCACCTATTGCAGTATATAACCTTACATCCCACAATATAAACAACGTACTGATCAACATGCTTCTTTGAGAGCCTTAAAAGTAAATTTTAGAAATACAGTTTGCCTGAATAGAGAATTGATGTCTGGAAAATGATTAAACCCACCTTGTATATCAGGTTTATTGTGAAAATAGACTCTTTATTAGAGTATTGATTCATTTCTACTTCTGTATAAGTCTTTAAGAGTGAGCATAATAGGGCCATAAGTGTTAACTTACCAGCTCTATGCCTTGTGGGAACGGGCTGTCCTCCCAGTCTTTCTCAGGAAACCGCTGGAGAATACGACCCTGACCTTCTCCCTCCGCTACAGAGACACAGAGAGAGGGACAAAGGCAGAGGTCAGTCCATTTTATGTAAATGGTTCTTAGTTGTCTGATTCTTTGAATAAGCTAATTTGAGTCATTTCCCGTGGATAGAAACGTTTTTTTAATTTAGAAAAAAATAAAAAATTAACATTTTTCCTTTTAGTTTTATGGATGCGGACGCACAAAAAGGATCTGAGGCCAAATGGCAACTAAAAATTTTTGTGAGGAAAACCATGGTCACAGCCCCTTAGCTAAGATCCCTTAGCATGTGTGATTTCTGCATAACATACATGTAGGAAGCTAGTGGTAAAATAGGGCTCTGCTGAAATTGATCTAATTTAAGGGGTGCATGTCTATGACTTTTGACTTGGACAACAGTGAAGATATCATCAGCTTAAAGATGGTGGAAATGTCTTTTTAAATCTATCTGGACCTCAGGACTTGGTTTAAGCTGTTGTAGATGTATGAATGTATATTTACCCCTGCAAAGTATCTGTAATCAGAATTCATTGAGATTGTTTGACAGATTTTTCTGAACCAGGATGGAGGAGTGAACAAATACGGAACACATTCATTTTGGAGTTGGCTCAGACATAGGGGCAGTGGGCAGCCATCTTGATGACATACATGACTGTTGGGCTTTGGAGGAGGATCTCCGCCAAGAAGGTTATGTTTTCACCTCTGTGCTTATCTTTGTTTGATTCTGAGCAAGATATAGAAAAACTAAAGGACGGATTTGCATAAAAATTTAAGAAGATGTAGGTTTTGCAGATCCAAAAGATTATCGAATTTTGGTTACATAAGGTGTGTTACAGCATTTAAAAATGTGAACATGTCACCTTGTGGTGCAATACTCTCTTGAAACTGTCTGGTTTGGTGTCCATGGAAGAATTTTAACGAAGGACATTGCATTTTAAAGTTCAGTCAAACATTAACTTTGTGCCTATGACAGCTGAGATTATTATACCTTTGTTATTTTCCATCATATACAGAAACGGAAAAATGGGTGGTGGTGGGTGGAGTTGAGGCTCACTGCGCTGAGCAGAAATGCTGAAGTGGAAAATGCAAGGGAATGAGGAGAGGTTAACTGTTTCAGAGTATTTGAGAGATACTGAGAGTTTGTGTGAGTTTATGGCAGATTTAGAGGCTTACAATAACTCAAATTAATGGAGGAATCTGCAAAAAATGTTCCTAAATCAAGCCATCTAAAGACCAAGAAGTCCGTCAATGGTAGACAAAATTTCAGTATATTTTTAACTGCTCATGACAGTGTGTAATGTTTGTGTATGATGAGTTAAAAACATCACCTATAAGGGCATATAGCCCAAAACAGGCCCTTTCATGGTCATTTACTCTGCCGGCATAAGTAATCAGGGTAAACAGATGAGTGGTAATAATGGCAATAACAACTGTGTTACAGCCTAGAAGCTCCGCGCTTCAGCTAGTGTTTACAGTTTCCAACTCAGGGCAAATTTGTACATCAGAAACAGAAGGTCTGCTGGGTTTGGGCCAGGACTTTTCCCTAGTTTACCGGATTCGGCCGGGCCTCATACTTATGTGAAATAGAGCTGCAGGAGTTAACTTTTAAGTGCCTGCATAAATCTATCTTTACTTCACAGGGACAGCGCATGGATCGGGGGGAGAATCACGATCTCAATTTAAGCAAAAAATTGGTGATTCTCATTTTAGCCAGAATTGCCCGGCCCTTCTCAGATCTGACAGTTTCTCTTAAAGATCTTAAAGATTGACCACCCTTGAGCAAGTGACTTTCTTTAAATACCAAGGTCTCCATGTATCTATCTTGGTTGACCCAGTGCTTTATTTTAAACAGAACAGAGTCCATTATAAAGGATCCTTAACAAACTCATCACTGCTTTATGTTTGAAGCCTTGAACTGGTAACAGCTCAACTCAATAAGACAGAACCAATGGCTCCAGTGCATTTTCAAATGTACGTATTTTAATTGTCACTCTCATCTAAAACAATATCTAATACCATACATTTCCTCATACCCTCTTAGACATACTCAGCAAACCTTTCTTTTTTGTTCCCAAAACTAATAAAGAAATTGTCACGGGCAC
Organism: Lophius americanus; assembly: GCA_037951165.1. NCBI lineage: Eukaryota > Metazoa > Chordata > Actinopteri > Lophiiformes > Lophiidae > Lophius > Lophius americanus. The sequence goes on along the minus strand of JBBDHG010000189.1, from coordinate 1,317,735 downwards.
CTTAAGTACAAAGGTCCTTCTGACTGGAACAACCTGCCCACTTACACAAGAACAATACATTTGAAAAATGCCTCTTTAGAAATTCACTGTTACTCTTTTTCAAAACATCCTGTTGCTGCTTTTAATGCAGCTTTAGCTCAGTGGGAAGAGCAGTCGTCCCTCAACCGGGAGACGGGGGTTCGAGCCCAGCCCCTGACTCAACATGCCGTTGGTCTGTCAGCAAGACCCTGAAACTTTAGCTCTCCGAGTGCTTCAAAGGGGCCGCCCACTGCTCCCTCAGGGATGGTCTAAATGCAGAGATAAATTTCACGACGTTGTACTGTATGCGTGTACTGTGTAATGTGATAAATAAAGAAAAGATTATTATTATGAATGGTAATGTCTTCTACATCCCACGGTTTTGTGTGGGTGATGTGGGTTTATGGGAATGATGTATGTATGGGTCGATAAATGAGAGCCTATATGTGTGTATGTCATATTTGATTGTGTCTGTTGTATCACATTGTAGTTTTCATGTTGGACGAAATGGTTCCTTTCAAGGGGCTATCCATAAATAAACAATTAAAGTTTCTTTAATACCAACTGGATCTACGTTAAAAAGCATTTTTCTCTCTTAGAAACTGAATCTAAAAAACTACCAAATTGCATTAATAAGTAGTTCCATCTGGAAAAGACCCACCCAAACCTGATCATTCCAAGCCCTTTTCAGTCACATCATCACTTCAATACACCATTTTCAGTCTGGGAAGGGTTCCAAAGCTGTTTCTAACTTTCTGGGACTCCAGAAATAACATAACAATGAGACACATTTTCAATGAGACACATTTTCCACAAATGAAGAAGAAATGGAACATTCAGAATGCTCATTCAGAATGTCACCAAAGATCCAGAGAATACATTGAAAAAACTGCAGGCCTCTCTCACGAGTCAGAGTTTATGGCTTCACTATTCCAAAGGCAATGGGTAAAAATGTCATCATTGGATGGTGGTGACAAAAAAGCCACTGGTAACGCAGAACCTAGAGGTTCAGCTAAATTTACCCACAACCCACATTGATGATTCTTAGAGCTTTTGGGATAATATTCAACGGATTGATCAGTGGAAAGTTGAACTGTTTGAAGACTGGGATCTAAACGTTAACTAGACATATGGTCGAACATTGAGGTGGTAGTGTGATGTAGAGGACATGCTTTACTGCTTCAGGATCAGGACAACTCCCTATCATTGAGGGGAACTTAAATTCTACATTATACCAGAAAATTCTGGAGGAGAATGTCAGACCATCAGTCGTTGGTATGTATCTCATGTAGAGGGACAATGATCCCAAGCAGAAAAGTGAGTCCAAATCTGAACAGCTCAGAAGAAATAAAATTTAAGTTCTGGGGTGATCTTGTCAAAGTCTGGACCTGAACCCCATTGACATGCTGTGGTATGACCTCAAAATATCAGTTCATGCTCAGAAAACCTGCAATGTGGCAGCACTAAAGCAGTTCTGGGAAAAAAGGGTAAAAATTCCACCACACTGATGTCAGAGACTTAAACTTCAGTTATCAGAATTATCTGATTGCTTCAAGGTGAAACAACTACATATTAAGTTTGTTGGGATGGATACTTTTTAGTGCCAGTGATTTAGATCATTATTTTGATAACATTATTTTGACTTCCTTGCCTCAATGAATAAGATTATAATTCTAAACTTGTATTTACTCAGGTTGATTTATGTTCAATTTAATTTGAAAATCTGGTAATTTCAAAAAATCCATACAAAAAGAAAAAAATTCTAAGTCAGTTTAACAGTTGCAGTTGCTGCTGGTTAATTTGGTCATTTCCATGGTTCGACTGGGCCTGGCTCTTTACAATGGCACAATGATGCAGCAAAGACAGACTTATGTAAGCCCCACATACCCGTCTTTCAGTTCGGTTCCATCTGCAGGCTGCTTAGAGGCAGCATTCATCCACACTGAGAATATACTTTTCCTCTAAATACAAAAGGGTGTAAATTGTGCAGAAAGCACAACAACTGCACAAGTTGAACTGCACAAACATTATCTCTTGCTAAATAAAGGAGAAGTTTTCACCAGCGCTTAGACTAAACCTGGAAAGTTCTGACTTATTGCTGCGTCAGAGAAATCAATAGAGCCTGTGGGCCTTTACCAAGAAAAATAAACAGGTACATAGAGTTAATACACTAATATAAAGTAGGCCAGCTCCCACAGCACACAACCAAATTCTCTAGTCCTTCCCTCTCCCGTGCAAAGTAGGGACACGTGGACCCCAATGGGAGTGTTGATCTGCGATTAAGTCATTATAGGTTGTTTTACTTTTTTGTTTGGTAAAGACCAGCCTTTGTTCCTGAGCTGCGACCACATTTCAAGGGTTCTGGCATTAAAAAAAACAACCAGAAATACAGTACCACAGAATTCTTAAGATTAAGCAGCAGGAAGTGTTTTGGTAATGTAACTTGATCCGTTTTTATTTTATAATGCCCTTAAAACAATATGACATACGAAAAACTGCTTTTCTGTTTCGTCAATTCAGGCAGTAAATGTGGATCATTGTGTTACACATAAAATTAAAATCACTTGTCGCAATTGTGTGGGTCTCTCTTTGTCACTAAAACATGATGTCACAATAAATTCTGACATCTTCTTTATCAGAACCAAGATTCATTTTATCAGCAATTTGGGCATCACCTACTCTTTGACACCATTTATCCTCCTTTGGACCACTTAGGTAGATACTTACCACTGCAGACCATGAACGCCCAATAAGACCTGCAGTACTGGAGATGACTATTTATATTTCCTGTGTCCAACATCAACTTCTTCAGGTCAAAATTTCAATTTCCTACTGTATATATCCCACCCACTGAATGTTGCCATTGTAACGAGATAATCAATATTATTCTGACTTTGCCTGTAATTGGTTATAATGTTATGGATAATTTTTGTATAGTAGAGGTGTCTCATATACAAAAACATTTTGTGAATATTTTCATTGCATCCTTCAACATGTGCTTATGAAATTCTAACATTGTACAAACTTACACTTTTTGATAGGATTTTAACTGATGCCATAACTGAAAACAACTTGATTACAGAAAATGTGACTTATTAACTTAAAACAAGGATATAAATAGGAACAACACAAAACCACCACTGCAAGAAATCAGCTGCTTACCTTTAAGGGGAAATGTTAAGCACACAAGGAAGAACAAAAATATTCTACAAGTCACCAAATATAAACGTAAAATTCCTTACAATTTTGCACAAAGATGAAACAAACAATAAAACCATTTTCCAGGCCGATTGTATCAGAATTGTTGTAGCATTCAGGGCTTTATTGAAACAATCTGTAAATCTAAATTGGTTCCCCGTCTTTTGTGGTATAGACTGTGACAGCGTTTGTTACTTTTTGTCAACTCTTGCTTTTCTTGTGATACAGTAATTTTGGCTGAGCTTCATATTCTTAATATTTTGATGTGGTTTAAACATAGATGGTAAAATAAATTATAGATTATTATAGTCTTTTACAGCAATTTATCATGCGAGTAACTTCCAACTTTTTTAACCTAAACTGTTGACATACAAGCCATGATGATGTCTGGCAACAAAATCTGTCTCTGTTGTGTTTCCTGGTGCTATTTGATCCCTCATTCTTCAGATTTAACTTTTAAGCACAGTGAACATGTTACCTACTAAGTCCATGAAGCATGTACCCTCAATGTATTTGGCTGTTTGAAGCAATGACTGCGTGGACTGAAATCCTGTTTGTGATTATCTTTGCAAAGTCAGTGAGAAATCAGATGTCGCTCGTGCATCATTTAAATAACCATTGAAATACAGTATATTTACCGAACAGTATTCCATAGTATTGTTTAAAGCTCAACTAATATATACAATCCTAGTTTTTTTTTACTAACTTTCTAATCATTCAAGTCAATAAAAATAAACTAGTTAGACCAATAAAGCACACAATAGCGCTGTAACGTTCTTAATAATAATAATAATAATATATTTATTGCCATATAATCATAATAGCTGAAAAAAATTCACAGGGGCCAGGACCACGTGACTTAACCTAACCCTCATGTTGATGAATCATCTCATGCAGCACACCAGAGCTGATGCGTGCTGGGACTTGATGATACCCTCCAACTGCCTCCTTAGACATCTTACAAAGCAGCACACACACACATAGTCTGGTGGTACCTCATCCTCTGTGACAACATGCTGTCAGTGGGTGATGAGATGTAGGTGTGTCAGGAACTCATGCACAGATCATGAAGAGGTGGGATGTAGTGACATGAAAGACCAATAATCAGGCGGGGTGGGGATTTCTCAGCCACTGAAAGCAGGACATCCTGCAGTTAAGGTAGGAGGAGTTTATGTCTGGGTGAGCCACAAAATGATTGTGCTGAGAGGGAGGAGCTGCATCAGACGCTAGAGACAACGATAAAACCGTCAATACAAATTAAACCCAGTTTATTCCTGGATTGGAGTCTTAATACAGATGTATGCCGGATATAACAATGTAACCAAGAAAAATACGTAGATGCAGGTGCGCAAAAAAATGACTGAATGCAACCAAAAATAATAAAGATAAAGATAAAGATAGCCTTTATTAGTCCCACAATGGGGAAATTGCAATTTTACAGCAGCAGAGCATGTTACAGAGTAAGAATCAAATTTACTTTTAAAAATTCGAAAATTTTTGTGGAACGACAGAGGTGTATCCGGAAGTGGAAAACTCAGTTTTTGCAGATGTAGATACACCATATTACCCAAGTCATAGGTGAATATGTACCATACTGGAAAACAATTACCAATAAATATATGCATTAGGGGTGTCAGGATTAACCATTTTGTAAATAACTGCAATTCAGAGTCATAGTATTACAACTGTAAGAATTCTATAAACTATGGCATCTCGCCAGATACGATAATGTGTGAGGAAATTTCCTCTCTCTCTTTTCAAGACATGCCGTGCATGTGTGTCTGTGTGTGCGAGTGCATGTGTGGTCATACTGCGTATCACTAGCCTGGCAAGCTGAAATGAAACTCCAAAGACACGCATCAAGACAGCAGTGTGGGACCATTTTTTGGATGTCTAAAAAATGACCATGGGGTTGTGTTAGAAGATGGATATCTTCAAATTCAATCTGCAAAGCCTGCCGACAGAAGTTACTGCTCAAGGCTCCAACGGCTCTCATGTGACACAAAATCTTCAGAATGATCTTCGATTCTTTAATGACAAAGTCAAATTAGAAACGCTAAATTTAAGATGTGTCAGAAATAAGACCGCGTGATGTTTCTGCATCAAACGGTTGCCTCAAATTGCGTGCCAACTATATATTTTTAGCAAAAATAAAAACATTAAAAAACTGCTATAGGTACAGACCAGAAAATGAGCTATGTGTCTGTCCAGATGGAATTAGGCGGGAATACCGTGATATCATTTGCTTGCAACAAGATGTCTGGCATGAAAATATTGCCACATCCGGCATAATCCAAAATTCAGTGATGACAAATCTGATTAAAATGTGTACTTAAAAAATTGACCTCATAAATTCACAAGTGAGTATTTTTGCGTAAGAAAAAGTGTTTGCCAACAAAACGGCTCATTAAACATAAAACTGTCAAGTTCCAACACAATTGTACTTGTTTCTATTCCTGTCCATCCTTGTCCCTCCCAGAGAAAATCAGAATGTCTTCAGTTCTGTCACCTCCAGCTCTGCTTCCTGTCTTATGGCCAGTGCCACCCTCTCTAAACCATATAGCCCAGCTGCTCTCACTATCCTCTTGTAAACCTTTCCCTTCACTCTTGCTGTTACTGTTGTTACTCTTCTTTCCTAACCCTTATGCTGTTGCATAAATACCAAAAATATTTTAAATAACATCTTCTGCACTTCAGCAGTTCATTTACAGCAATAACAACCACTCATTGCCAAACACGGTCACATGAAAATATATTATTTGTGAACTTCAAGCCAAAGATAAAATCTTCGAAAGCTCAGTTTTTGATCAAACCCGTGGAACAATCAGGTTTTGTTTTTCTTGTGAATAGTTTGGTGACCGTGTACTCTGGGTGAACAAGGAGCAAATGATAGCTCCACAGTGTTGCTGCAGGTAGTAGTGAGCCTGCTCTGCATAACAGAGCAGCTGATGATATGAGACAACAACTCTTTCAAAAGCCAACTAACAGTCTGTGGTGAGGGCGGAATGTGGAGGCCTTGTAAGGATGTGACACTTAGCTATGAACAGGACCTGTTGTGTAACAGAAACAGGCCAGTGACTAAAAACATCAGTTTCCTTTTATCTTCATCTGAACACCAGGATCCAAGTATCTGCAACATCTACTTTGCTTCCAGATAACCTGAGTGTCCTCTGTATGACTTTAACAAATTCCTTCTTCAACATATGTCCTCCAAACTTAAACTCAGGATATGACCATGAACTCTGCATCTAGGTAATTTAATTTTGCCTAACTATGCGTTGAAGGAGAAAAAACAAGCCCCGTCCATCCTGGAGTGGAAACGATTGATCACCCTCAGCTGACGTAGTCCATTGTGTGGAAGTGCATCCTTTTCACTTTTGCTTTCTGGGAAAAATCAGCTCTGTGTTTAAATGCATTATTGACGAGGTAAAGAGCTCTGCAAAAAAAATGTATATGCTGCTACAACTACAACAGCACATACTGAGCCTTTAAGAAGACAAGTACTAACAGACTGGTGGACCCTGTTTGTTGTTTTTGCAAAGGAGGCATTTTGCCAAGTGATTAGTTTGTTTATGTTGTTAAAAATGGTATTTCAGCAGGTTTTATGCTCATGAACGCTTGATGATTCAACATCAAATGGTTGTGTGATGGATTGTAATTTGGTGACAGTGACTTTTCTAGCTTGTACTTTCATAAGAAATGTCTGGATGATGGTGAGACAAATTTCACTGTAATACTGGGTTCACATCAAACACGATGCAATGTTTTTGAGTAGGCATGAAAAAAAAAAACAGTAGCTGCAAATTTGCAACTGACGGTGTGAATGATGTGAGTTCAATTCGAGCACCTCATTGGCTCAAGTTCAACTTAACATGAGTTGAACTCGACTAAATGCGTTGACCGATTCAAATAATTCAGGCTATCAGTTAAAAACATCACCGTAAACAAATTATAATCCATCCCAAAGCATATTAATCAATCAACCAATAAATCAATCTTTATTTATATAGCGCCAATTCACAACAACAGTTGTCCCAAGGTGCTTTCCAGAAAGAGCAGGCCTAGACCAGACTCTTTATACAATTATCTACAGGACCCAACACATTCCTCCTTGAGCAAGCACATGGCGACAATGGCGAGAAAAAACTGCATCGGTTGTGTTTACTTTGGTCATGTTTGATAAGAATGTAAAATAAGTTGTGTAGATAATTCCGGGCAGAGAAAGCCTTATATTCATGACGCAAGTAATCAAAGAGGACATTCGTGGGAATAGAATGACACGAAGATTTGCATTACATTCGGTGTGAATGCACCATAAGGGACCTTATATGAATCTGTTACTTGGTATATATGTGATCAGCCATAACATAATAACCATTGACAGCTGATGTGAGAATAAAGGTCAGAGTAACTTTATGGCTGATTGGACGACACAGGCTAATCTTCGCTTCCAATTTTCATCAAAAAGCCTTTGGCACCAATGACCGTGGCACCAATTTGGTCAGTTTTAACCATTGTAGACCAGGAACTCTTAACAGGACCTGCAGTTTTCAAAATGATCTGACCCAGTCGTCAAGCTATTACAACCTGGTCCTTGTTTAGGTCTCTCAGATTCTTTCACGAGTCCACTTTTCGTTCTTCCGATATCAACTTCAGGCCAAAATGTTAACTTGCTGATAAATATATCCCCCCCACTACCGCCATGGTAACCAGATAATCAATGTTATTCCAATTGCTTTACAGTGTTTATTATGTAATGGCAGATAATTTTCTCCGGACACATGCCGTTTCAATGTCAATAGTAAGCCATTTAAAGCAATAAATACCCCATTAAATACTGAAAACTAGTTCAATATACACATTTTATTGACACAATTTGAAAGATATATAACATGTGTAATTATTTTTATTGATAAGCGCCGAAGATGTGGAGACAGAGATAGTTGTAAATACAACAAATCCCTCAATGTACTATATATGTTTTCAAAGATATTAAGTTTATGTCTGCGGTATTGTCTGCATTACGTTGTGCTAATACTATTCACTTCAAGGCATAGCAGCTTGAGCTATGTCTAAGTATCAACAAACCCCAAAGTAATTTGGCAATTAGCTTTTTTCCCTCATTATAAAAGCACAGCTGCAAATCCCCATCAACCTTATTTAAAACCTTTGAAAGTGTTGACAAGAACACAACGCACCAAATACCAAGGCAGTCATTCTTCCAATGCTGCTTAACTGTATTACGTATTTGTTATATTTATCCAAGTCATGACTTGGAGATAGTGTTAGAGCAGCTGTGGGTTCACACAATCAGTCACAGTCATATCGTGTTGAGTTCCTACAGTACTGAGCAACCAAAGAGAGACAGTCAATTTACAGAAACGAATGAACAGGCTTTTTTCTTCCAGTGCTTCCTGGTATTCCAGGCAAAGTAATTTTGCTTTAACTGAACATCATGTTACCAATCAATCACCTCAACCAATGACAGTTTAAGGAGTCTTGTTGTTTGTCGGTAAGGAATCTCAAAAAGTTGTCAGTGGATTGATGATTGCTTATTTTTAGTGCCAAGAAAGAGCTGAGAAGTTCGAAGTGGACGCTGGGATTTTGATCTGTTTTACTCTTCATAATTGCAAGACAAAGAGCAAAATTTTGCCATTGTCATGGAAAAAATAATAGTTGGTCAATAAAAATATTTATTACCCAGACATAGAGAAAAACGACTGCACCGCAATGGAAAATTGGACCCAGATCCAGAGCATTCAAATGTACGATATTAAGGAGGGGGGTCAACATGTACTGGGTCACAGTCCAGCAAATGGGGGGGAATAGCTATAAACCACTGCTACCAGTTTGCAGCTGAAATGGATTTGCAGTCATTCAAATGGATCTTGTGTATCTAAGGAAGGAAAGATTTTATAGCTTGATGACAAACCAATATGAATGTGAGAAGAATTTAAAAGCTAAGAGTGGGTTAGGTTTCCATAGTCAAAATTAGGTGGTATTAATTTGGTATGACGCAGATCTATTTAATGAAGCTTAATGGGCGGTGGTGGCATTAATCAGAAAAGCTAAACGGATGTGTTAGAATATTCAGCGCCTCAGTAACATTCTAGTCCGCATGGTTCAATACTAGATCTGCATTAAATTCCCAGGGTTGCAAAATTAGTACATATGAGTTGCATATAGCGGTTGTGTGGCACGCGTGTTTCTTGGAGCTGGTTGTGACTCCACACACTGATGACTGCTGGCAGTGACACAGGATGTAAGCAGACCAGTCATGTGACCTCTGAATGATGGCAGTCAGACTTTGTGTAGCCCAGTGTTTCTGTCATGCTCTTGGTGCTGAACCAGACCACAGCTTTTCATTTGGAGGCTTCCAACCCACTCTGACATCTGACATCTAACGGCTTTCACGGGAACAGCGCACAGGGCAAAAACGCTCTGAGCCCATTGTTTTCTGATGTGTGTAATGAAAATGCATGTTTGGCCACCGTAGCAGCCCTACAGATATATAATTTCACCTTAAACGGTATCACAAAGTGCTCCTCTCGTGTCACATGAGGGAAAAACAAGCCATAAGTAGATCCGTGAACTCAGTTTAATCACCTTGGAGCACAGTTTGTGTTCCAACTTGCAGTTACGAGACAGGACCAGCCCTTTAAGAAGGTGACCTAATGGGAGATGTGGGGATTACTGAAGTTGTAGTTGTTCCTTGTGTCATCACAGCACCATGAGAGCATGCTGGAGAACCTCCGCCTGTAAGAAGTATATTTTCATTGTCCCTTGAAGCTATTTGGGAGGAAGGCTGTGTATTTATTCTAGCTTTTAAACATAAAGGGCCCATTCTCTGCTTGCTTCGTGGACAGAATCGTGATCTCAATCTACGCAAGAAAATCGATATTCTCATTTTAGCTAGAATCACCCGGCTTACAATTAGCATCTCATCAAAGGTAACAACTCTTTATAAAAATACATATGAGGTCTTTAAGTGTGCGACATAAGACACAGTGAAGATTAGTTTTATTTTTCATGAAAGAGGTTTTAAGTGCATAGAGTTTGGCTTTGCATGACAAAGTAAAGGGCTTGTTTTCACTGACAGGTCAATCAATTTTCTAAAGTAAGCAATTGTTGGAGAACATGTTAGATCCATATCCACAGCGTTACACCCATGTCTGTTAACTTCAAAAATGTACAGACCGTTTCTTTAGTTTTTCTGACATGTCGTCGATTGTCACAGGAGCAGCTACTTTCTGATGTTTACACATTTACTATATGGGGCATCATTTTGTAAAAATATTAACTGGTGAGTTTGCTTTCACAATAAAAAAGCCGAAAATTCATCACATCATGAGTATTTATGGTTTGCGAGAAGGTTGTAATACCGTTTCTAACTGACTGCCTTCTTTTCTGTCCAACCAGTTTGCTATGACACACACACACAATTATTTGCACATGAACATGTGAGATCTAATTTGAACACTTTCTGATGCATAGACTTGACAGGCTTGTTGGGTAATATGAAGGAGTATGAGTCATGATCGGATTGAAAGCAGATACAGAATGAGGCTCCTTATTGGGTCAGTGCAAATTCATGTGACCAAACTCCACAGGGAGGATCAGCACATCAATAAGAAATGCTTGACATTTAGGGTTTTCTGAACTCAGTGTAAGATGATGGCATAAACGATAATCCTGAATAAACAAAAGAAGCTCTATATGTTTAAAATCCACCGAGTGAAGCTGCCATTTAAGAACAAAATGAGAGGGTGAAAGAAAAAAAAAAACCTGCTCCATCTAGCAGCTGCCCACCAGACAATGTGGGACATTTTCTTTGTGCAAAAGCTCTTTAGCAAACTCACATCCTTCCTGCAAAACGAATGCTCTCCACAGCACCACAACCAGAACTGCTAAATGAAAAAGGGTTTTCCAGGAGAGGAAACACCCTTCGAATGGGACACAGCAGCTAGGGTGACAAAATACTTGTACTACGTTCTAAGCAATAGGTTATTTTAAATGTACCACCGCAATGGTTGATAACAGGAACTTGATTCCTACTCAATTGTCATCCATCCTCAATTGCAGTCTGCCTATAGTTAGAGCTGTCAAACGGACTCAGAAACAGACACAGGAGCACAAGCAGACACTAAGGCCAGTATTTCTGAGTATGGGCGGGATTCAACTCCACTGAATACAAAAGCAAACTTGGCTGGTAAGTCATCCACATAGTGGTCCTTTATATCCTTATATTTTAACTCCATAAAGAGTACAGAAAAGAAACAAATACAGACCAATATTTAATTATACTGCATCAGTAATTTCTGAATTATAATTGTATTAAAATAAATTAATATTATATATGAATATATGAATTTGTCAAAGAGGCCATGTTAATCTGCTAAAACATTGTTTATTGCACACAAGAGACTGAGATTGAAAATGTTATCATAGCTTATTTGCATTTGATTATATGGTAAGAGTATTTTGTCCAATTAGCAAATGAGCCAACAAGAATACTAACTGCCCACTTTCAACTTTCTTATCTTTATAGAGTTACATTGTAAAGGCAATGGTAGATTTTACTGGGCAGCTCGTTGAGTCATATTAAGCTGACTAGAGCTGAGAAATATGGACAAAATTAAATATTACAACATTTAAACCAAATGCCCTAATCTTGCAACAATATTATTAGTGAATTAAGATAAAGAGCTGTTTAGTGAACTATATTCAATAATGCAGAGCTGGGAAATTGATTGTGGTCAAATCCCAACCTCAATTCATGTCGATGAGATTACATTTCCTAGGTTCAATGATTCTGCAGCGTTTTCATTCAGGACATCAGCTGCAAAAAGGGGACTCCTTTCTCCCTCAAACAATGAGAACAACGAGTTAGACCTTGTGAAGCAGAGCAGCAAAAACTGTATGTAACAGTGAGAGGAAGAGAAAGAGAAAGAGACCGGTGGATTTACAAGTGCAAAAGTTGTCTGCCAGAGAGAAAACAACAAATAAACATCCATACCAACAAACATCATCATGAATCATGAAATGATAAGTCTCTACGATTTTATCGCACCTTACATATACGTATATATATATATATATATACGTATATATATATATATATATATATATATATATATATATGCATATATATATGCATATATATACACACACAACCTGAAGATGCCTAAGCCAACACGTGTTGGAGGGTTTTTTTTCATGTTGCTAGACCACTGATTTAAAGGCCTTATAAGTTTCAAACTACTTGAGACAAATTTTCGATATAATTCTTTCACTCGCATTAAGTCGTTTCTGTTCCATTAATCGGTAGTAACGCTGCAGTGACATTTTCTGTATTTTTCACTTATGTGTGATTTATATCTAACTAATATCTATTTCATAACCCCAACATGGTTTCAGAAGCAAAATCGAGGGATTTGTGATTTCACAATAAACCTCACTCTTTGGGTCTTCAACAGGGTTGCTGGTATCTGCCATGCAAAGAAAGTGGCTAGATATAGGAATGACAAGGCATGCACATATGAGCTGACCTTGTAGGCTAAAATCATACAAGGTTCTGTGACACATAAAACCCAGCAAATATGCTCTTGTATCTTTCATCAGCAAAAACATTTTAAAACATTTTAAAAAATCTCCACATTATAATTTAATACATCTGAAAATAAAGTAATGTCTTTAAGTTTGTTTCACTATTTGGCTGTTTCTTAATAAAATATTATGTAAAACTAATAGACGGATTTTCATGAAATTTACCCAGAAGAAGGGTTTGGTAAATCCTAGAGATAATTAGATTTTGGTGACGTTACATCATGGAATCAACGAGATGTCATAACAATGTTTTCTTTAACATTGCAAACCTTTTGATTAGGAAACTGGCTGGAATTCCATGAAATTATATCCAGAAGAAGTTTTGTCATATCCCAGAGGTGTGTGTCTTGGCAGAAGTTTTGTACCCGCTCTCTCAGTGCTTTCTAGTTTGTTTATTGGGATGCCCATTGGATGCCACTAAGGCAATAACAAGCTCAACCCCGCGGTAGATGTCAAATGACATGAAATATGACAGCAAAGTGGTGTATGTCACAGGGCTGTTGCAATCTCAGATTAGGAGCCCGAACGCACTGAGTAGTCTCAATTTCAGTGTGAAATTGATTCTCCTTGCATTCTATTTCTATGCATAAACTCAGCTCCACTACAGAACTACATTTGAAGTTATTCATCTTTTGGGTTAAGTAATGCAATTATCGGAAATAAAATTGCCGAGAAACAACATATTTTAACAAGTTCAGCAGTATTATTGGGAATACAATGAAGGAATGAATACAAATCCTACTTTTTCAGGAGTCTTGTCTAGGTATACATCAGAAAATCAATAGAAATCCAGAAAAAGACTGTAGGTTATCTTATTTAAGGTATGAATGTTTGACAGTATGCAAGTATCCAGTGGCCAAATGAGTCTTGTGAGATCCAGTATTGGAGGTATGATATTGAGATAAATAGGGACATCTTCTCAGACACATCAGGGGATGAAAATCCCATGTTTATGAAGACACTAGGCCTCAGTACTGAGATGGCCGTGTCACAGTTAAGCCATGTAGCTCTAATGTTAATGATATGTTCATGGACCTGGGAAACTTTTGTTGGAATGTGCACAGAGAGCACAAAAGATTATTTTCTAACTTACGTTTAATTATTTTATCTTTACTGTTTTATTTTTATTTACTTTTTCAATTTCTATTTATACTTATGCTAGTATGTTTTATGGATTGTTGCCAAACAAAATTTTTTTGTTTAGCAATACACAATGACAATTAAGTATCTATCGGATGTCAAGAGGAAAACAGCTAGTTGCACCTATCAACAGTGGTTGTAACATTCAACCAGCCACAAACCACATTTGATGCGTAAATAGGCAAGGGCAGTTGTGTGTCTAAGCTATGGCTGCTTCAATAAATGTGCTAAAATATGTCGGTAATGCAGGAAGCTCCTAAAAAAGGGGATGCCAGCAAGACATCCATGTGCTATCTGGTAGCAACAGAGACATGTGATATGATGCGGGCTGCTACTACTAAGACTACTCTCACAATCACAGCTTATCTTGATGGACACTCACCTTTATATTTTTATCAGCAACACAGTTTCATCCATCTAATCACTTCGACAACAATACACTCGACTCCTTTATCACTTCTACTATAGTCTAGGGGACAGGAGACGCTGGACGCTATCCTGTCTTTGCCACTTCATACAGCGGTTGTCACTTGCTTCTCAGTGGTGTTTAAGATAAGATAAGCCTCTATTAGTCCCAACACGGGGAAATTGGAGGGTTACAGCAGCAAAGACCACACAGAGCAATATAACAGAATAAAATACAAATCCTAAATATAAATAGTATGCTCTAATAGAATATTATACTATAATATTAATATTAGACTATAATAGAAATGTTGCACTATATTAGGAATTCTAGTTTAGTGTCCTTGTGTGGAAATATTGTCGGCACAGCAACTCATTCAGGCTTCGTTTATAACCACCATCACCCTTAAGTGCTTTTAGCAGATGTGGTCAACTAAATGCTTCAAATGCATCAGGAGAGAAGTCACGCGAACACGGACGCAGGTCCTTTGGAAGTTGTGTATGGCCACAGGGGTCTTCCCACTGTTTTTCCTCTTCTTATCTCTGGGAGAGCTGTAAAGACTTACATCGCTTACCATGTCGCCGTTCAACTGGAAGGTACATCCATAAGCAGCACAATATGGCAATATATCTATTTTTCTCTTACAACTGCTATGAAAACATCAACAAACTACAGCGGCTTAGCGCGACATCAACCATTCTAAATCATCAACCCATAATGAAATGCAGCCTTAAAGTAATGGCGGCCTGTGTAGGTCAAATATGTCTTACACTTTGAGGATTTATAAAGTAATGACAGTATTTAACGTGTTCTTAACAATATGTATCATTATGAAAAAATATTTATGGCATGAGGCTGCCTTAATGTCTTTATAGTCGGGGTTCAATCTTTATCAATGACTTTAAAGAAGTTCCCTTTGAAAGGATCTTTTTTTTTTGACCAGGCAAATGCACCCTCTCACCAAAAATGCTGTTTTAATAAGTAAATGCTACACATTTTGCTGTTACAATATTTAGTTGTCTTTAAAATATTTCTTCTGTAGAAATACCAAAAATAATACCAGTAAACAGAATTTGTTTTGTTGAAACCATTATAATGTCTCCAAAATTAACAAAATTGTGACAAAGGGACCATCAGACAACCGTAAACAACCTGGATCTCTCACTAAAAATGAGATTTGGAATCTCGCTAAAATTTACAGTAGCAGCAGCTAAAAAATGAGTTTTATGCATATATGTCACCACATAAAGAAACAGAAAGCCAATGATTATCTGTTTTTCTGCTGTCAAAAAGAAGATAAAGATGGTACTGAAGGCAAGACTCAGCAAAGGCTCCATAGAGCAGTAGAAGAAAAAAGAATGCTCAATTTCCACATCAGATTTTCAACAAACACCACATCCACGCATTCAACTTTTCCAGAAGATAAGTTACAGCTTTAAATGTCCAAGGCAAATTAAGTTTTCTATACACTAATAAGTTGTAACAGTATAACACCTGGAAAGTGAACTGAGTAATATAGATTATATTGTTACTGTGGCACCTGTCAGTGAGTGAAATATATTATACAGTAGGTGAACATTCTGACAAGGGTAAAGATCTGAACAGTTTTGACAGGGACCAAACTGTAATGTCTTGAAAATTAGATGAGAGTATCTACAGAACTGCAGGTTTTGTTGGATATTCCTGGGGCCTCATTTAAAAACACTGCGTACACATAAAAGAATGCGTAAGCTGCTTTCTCATCAATCCGTGGGATTTATAAAAAGCTAACTTGACTTCAAAGCAAACTCTGACCCATGCGTACACGTCACTGCAAAATAACAGTAAGATGTTTCTGTTTTGTTTTTGTTTTTCTCTTGGCTGTTCCCTTTAAGTGTCGCCACAGCGAATCAACTGTTTTATCTTGCCCTGTCCTCTGCCACACCAACCAGCTGTAAGTCCTCTGTAACCACATCCAGAAACATTCTCTCTGGTCTTGTCCTTCTACCAATAGACTAGAGTCTTCTTCTCATTTTCACCTGTCCAAACCATCTCAATCTTGCGCTCTACAAAAGGTCTAACCTTGGTTGTCCCTCTGATGGTCTGCTTCCCAATCCTGTTCATCCTCAAGAAAATCTTAACATCTTCAACTCTGTCCCCTCCAGCTCTGCCTCCTGTCTTTTTCGTCTCCAAACTCTCCAGCAGAGCTGCTCTCACTACCGTCTTGTAAACCATTCCCTTCACTCTTGCTGCAACTTTTCTGTCACAGATAACTCCTGACACTCTTCTCCAGCCGCTCAAATGGTTGACGGTCAATGGTTGACCCCAAGCACTTCAACTCTTGCACTTTCTTCAACTCTACCCCTTGCATCCTCACTGTTCTACCTGCTTACCTCTCATTCAAACACATGCATGCTTCTTCTGTCACTTTCTCTTTGTTAGGTAGATCTTTGTTCATTGGGGCTGTCAGATGAAGGATTGCAATGGATGACAAAATTCACAGTTTGGATTGTACCACATTTTTTGAGTCACAGATGTAAATAAATATATATCCATTGAAAAATGTTTTCCATTTATCCTGGGTTTGGCCACGGTGGTAGCCTGCCAAGCAAAGTTTTCCAGAAGTCCCTCTCCCAAGCTATGCTATCCAGCTCATTTTAGTCATCCCAAGTGGTTTCTGGGTAAAATGACTCAAGTTCAAGTTCTCTTTGAAGGGCAGGCAACGTCCTCCGCTTGACATCGAGGGACGCATGTACAATAATTTTTTCCTTTCTCTTCTTCGATGAACGGAGGGCAACCACCATAAAACAGAGTGCTTCCATTGCCTTTTAAAGCCTTTGTTTTCCAAGATGGAGTCTGCAAAAATAAACATCCCAAATAGTACATACGACTTCCCTGTGGCACAACGGCAACATGCATCAACCGTCATCAATACAATACAGAAAAGACAAAATGCTTACATACCAGACTGAATATCTATCAAGTATTTTTTTTAGAGTGACCACCTCACATGAATAGACAAGGGTTTAAACTGTGACTTTATGTTGGGACTCTTCGCCGAGATAATCACTAAAATAAATTATTAAAAAATCAGAAATTAATCTTTAAATATGCACTCTGACAACTTTAATTGAGTATCTTACAATCCTAATCAAGGGCATAAAACCAAGCCCTGTCGCCCATGGGTAATCAGATCATATTTAGCAATAGACACATACATTGACACAAATAGCTGCACCACAGTTTTGATTACAATTTTAATATACAGTACATGAAAGAAGCTTTAGTGTCCTCTAACAGATGTGATGTACATGTTCTGTGTGTAGCTAAACCTTGTGTCGGTGTCTACATCCCCCCCAGCACGCACACACACAGACACAAACACAGAAACACTCTCCTCTGTATCTGGGTAGTAGGAATCAGGGCTGCGTTGTGGCCCTGGGGTCATCTTCTTCCCCATGAATAACAAGTATTCATCCCAGCAGACATACTGCTGTAATACAGCAACACACCTAAATACACACTACACACACACAGACTAGGATCCTTGGTTCCTTGCTCCTTTACAGCTGTATGTACAGTCTGCTAATATGTTTCCTCTTTAATTTCGATTACAATTTTTTACTGCTTTACTGCTATTCTACTGTTTTCTGACACCGAAATGACTGCATCAACAAGAACACTCTAGGGGTCTTGCTGTGACCTTAATTGCTGAGTGAGTGATAATTGGCCTTTCCCGGGGCATGACAATCAATCAAAAATAGTCAAAAACCAACATTTCAAAATGCTAATTTAAGTAATTTTGTTCATGTTGATTAATTCGAGTGATATTTCACTAAATGCTCACACTCACAAATGGGTATCCTTCATGAAACAAGGGAAACATTACGTGATAGAAAGATTAAACATATACTGTAAGTTCGGTGACCGGAAGAAGGAGCTTAGAAGTGAACTACCACTCCAGTTTCTTTCTGCTGCTAAATTTGCAAAACACTGTATGCAATGCACATGTTTTGACTGACTGTCCTCTCTGAATCCAAATCCAAATATACCTATTCCCAGACTGTAAGCAAATTCAGTATGCCGGACTAAATGATCCGCCGTTGTTACCCCTAATGGTAAGAACAGTAGGAAGAAGAAGAAAAAGAATTCGAGGCTTTTTGCGGCAGAAGCAAAGTGCAGTTGGTTGTCTGTCTGATTAAATATTTACGTAAAAGTACCTCAAAATTTAATCAAGTACGGTACTTGAGTAGACTGGAATTAATTAGTAATCCATTGTCTAATTGATGTCTAATAAGTCTTAAATTAAAATGAATATTAGGCAAGTGTTTATTTTGAACAAAACTGCTTATAAGGAATGCTAACCACAACATGGTTAGCATTCCTTGTCTCTACATAATATCGACACTGCCAACATTGAAAATAGTATCATAACGACTCATGGACAAGTTCAAAGCTCTGTCTCAACGCAGCCTACGAAGGTGCAATCCTATATGGCTTTTACAACAGATGCGTTAGAAATTCTTTGTAAGGTGGGTTGAGACTTCAAATATAGTTTTCAGGTCCCTTAGCTGAGACACAGCAATGTGGGACAGGCGCGCACCATAACTCACGGTGCATTGGGGATTAATATTGCCATTGTAATCCAGCAAACACAGGGAGAGCAGTTCAAGCCAATGCGCGGACACCCGAGCATCAGTGCACCGCAGCCCTTGCCACGACCCAACGTCACTCTGTCCCTGTCCCTATGAAACACAGATTGCAAGGCCATTTCTTGAGGCTAGAGCGTCTGCATAACGGCACTGGAGGAAGTGGCTGGCCACAGGCACGCTCTTCTGGCAGCAACACACCACTCCTGTCTCTTCCACTCCACTTACTCAATCACTTTCATTTCATTGTACTCTCAAAGCCTTCGGAGTCTCTCTGACTTTAATGTATACCTGTGTTTTCACTCAAATCTGCATCGCTTGAATTAGTCCTAGCTTTGACACAATAACTGAAATCCCAATCTCAATTATACGGTGAGAGTCTGGATCAAATATTGTACAACAGTTCATCATAAATCAAGATCCAAATCTGGCCTCTGTCAGTCACAATGTGGTTTGCTATTGCATTTATGTCATTCCGGTTCCCTCCCTCCTTTTCCTGTCACCTGTCTATTGTCATCATGTGTTGCATCAAGTGCGTTTTTGTTGTAAGAGTATGTAATAAAATACTTGACTGAATTAGACAAATCAGGGTGTCAAAGTCATGACTTTATGATTTGCAAAATGCAACACATCAAAACTCAGTAATATTAAGGGAGATAATACCACATTATGAACTAGATAGCAAACGCCCCTTATGGTTGACAAATTTTATCATGCATCTCAACATTATGACAACCCAAATAAAAGTAAACCATCTAGTAATATGGTGCTGTCAAACAATCAAGGTTTGTTATTTCAAGCAATGCCAGCATCGATCCTGCTGTCATGATGAAAAAGATTCAGTAATACTTTTCAACAACTTTCTCCAGGTTTTTTTTGGTAAATGCTATCAAAGCATTTGAATATGAGATGACTTTTTTGATGGGTGAAATTGCATACAAAGTCAATGCATTACCATAAAATAAGCCAGTTTTCACTAGTTTATAGGAGGTTCAAGTCCATAGAGTTGAAATATGAGTCACTAGCCCCTTCTACACTGCCGTTTCAATGTTGGGATGGTGCACCTTCATTAACCCTGCTAAACTTACAGGAAGGTGGAGGGGGGGGTCTGTGTTGTTCCACCTCTTTGATAAGAGCGGGGATAGTAAAAAATGGAGACGAATCACGCATCTGCATAAAGGAGGTGTGCAAAGACAAGACTCAGCATGGCGATTTGATGACATATTACGTGTCGCCCACAACTGGAAAACTTAAAATGAAGGTAGTTGCAATTTGCTAATTCTAAGGAGATAAAAATCACAAACTCCTTAGCTCCAAACACAGGACGAGCTCAACATAATTATTTATAAAGTGCTTATTGATCTATGTACAACGTCTCACTATATACTACTGTGTTATATGTAGTATCTTCCTTGCTTAGAAAAACGGCTTGAAAAGGTGTTGAAAATGTGGTGCTGTTGTGCAATCTCTGTGTAATAAGGACAACTATCAGATAGTAGGATATTAATTCATCAACATAAATCTAAGTGAAACTGACTAAACTTTTGCTAAAATTGGAATCAGAAGTGAAATTTGAGACCAGTTGTGCTACCAGAGGTGACAAAAAACTGACACGAGAATCAACAGTCCCCATTAAGAACTACAACCCCAAGCAGCAGAATAATAATTATCTAATCATAACAACAACACCATGACAGATAACCTTAAATCTATAAACATAACAGCCTGCATGCAGACTTTATCAGACATGCGTGCACCTCTTTGTGCCCTCACTGCTCTATAATGTTGTGAATGGTCCTAACTTGCCTGCAAGCTATAGGGGTGAGAGTACGTGTGCAAATGGGTGTGTAGAAGGAGTGGGGCTTCATTTCAGGATTTGTGTGGTAGAATTGTCCCTCCCGCCTGAAAACAACCGCCCTGCATTCTGTTTAGGGCTGACGTACGCCCTCAAACTGCACCACCAGAGACACACAGATGGAGCCACAATAGAGCCTGTATGTTTGCGTCTGAGTGTGAGTTTGTGTGCAAAGGCATGTGCGTCTCTTCCCAGAGTCACAGACGCAAACACACGGCCCTTTCTTGGTTTTGAGACATTCACAGGGAGACAATCTGGACTCTCACTCCAAACATATGTCTCCCTCGGGTCTTCTACCCAGTTTCCTGTTTGGAATTCAGACTGTGTATCCATTTAGCTACTGGGCCCTGTCCTCGCTGTCAAAACACATTGACATGTCATGGAGTTTTTCAAGGGACCTTTGCGAGGAGGACCACATCCCAGAAAATAAGGACTCTACCCAACCCAAAAGCAGCCATCTTGGTTCTAAATACCAGTGACAGACTAACATCTAGGCTAGGCAGCCATCTGACACCTGACATCTGTCTGACATCTAGACACTTAGAGATAAACTCAATGATAGAATCTCTTAACATCTGTTAAACAATCCAACCTGTCACTTGGTATTCAAGAGTGAGGAAGGAAGCCAGTAGAAAAACAGCTCTGCTTGCACGATGTTCAGTTTGTAAATGCCCACAATGTTTCTGTTCTCCTTGAGACGGATGATCAGTGATGATGTCAGCCCTGAAAACCTGTCAGTGTCCATGCTTGCCAAACATTCCACAGACTGACCTACCAGGACACAACAAACATACACACACTAGTAGACAGGATGTACGAAGGATTTAGACACAAGAGGAAGCTTGACTGTGCTTCAAAATTCCTGGTATTCTTATGATGGTAGACCCCCACCCCCAGAGTATTTCACAGATCAGATTTGATTATTTTGACAGTTCACAAAAATATATACAGCGACAGTATATGGTGGTAATGTGAATGCACCTGTCCTCGAAAGCAACAAAGAGCACACAGATACATTTCTGCACAATTGATCTGCGTTACTAACAACAACAAAAATATCAGATTGTGAGCCACGATATTTCGGATGCTCTGGTAAAGAATCTGTGCATGACATTTTGCTCCGGACGATGGCAAACACATCTGCATTGTTGTTATCGCATAGTCATGAAATGAAATGAAAGGAGTAAAGAAGAATCAAATCTGTGTTGAAAAGATTGGATTTCTATATTGAAAAAAAGACTTGTCAGACATGTCTAAGGCAAAAACCTAAAATACAGGCTCTGTTTATCTAGAAACAACTGCTAAAAACTAAATATTTTTATTTACATTTTAAGTAGGTACCACTATTATGCAAAAATTCTTATAAATGATCCTCATGCATTTGGATAGGCAAAATGATTGAAAATGCTGTATGATGCATGCTAGGATAGCAGTTCTTGGTCTGATTTTTCAAAGTCAACACCAACACAGAATAATACCAAATGCTGGCAATATGACAATTTCTGATATGGAAATGCAGTGCATAAGCAAGCAAAGAGATGATACCAATCACAGTAATGGTGCTGCAAATGTTTGTTTTGCTGGAGTAGTGTTAATAAACTCATCTGATTCTGCAGCACAGCCAAAACTCAAAAGTCTTTCTGTCGATGCATGGTTGCTGTCTGAAAAAGTCATGGTTATGCACCAAGTAGGGCGATGGGGTCAAAGTTTTTACAAGTTTTGCGATTTGCCAATTCACGCAGTGATGGTAATGATGATATGTTCAAGAAATTTCTCACTGCCACCCAGTTTCAAAAGTTTTATTTCCCAGGCTCAGAATTAGCATTGTCATGTTAACTAAAAGATCAATCACAACACAAAGTTAATGTTTTATGCAAAAAAAAGGTTGTTGTATTAACAACCCCGGAGTCTCTTCAGCATAGTAATGTAAACTTAACCAATGATGCTTTGTAACCAGATTTAAAATGAACATAAGGCAATATTAAAAACAATGCATATTGGTCTAACTGCAGAGAATGTACGTAGGAACTTATGATGGCTTTTGGTTGATGACGATAAATAGGAA
Organism: Lophius americanus; assembly: GCA_037951165.1. Classification (NCBI taxonomy): domain Eukaryota; kingdom Metazoa; phylum Chordata; class Actinopteri; order Lophiiformes; family Lophiidae; genus Lophius; species Lophius americanus. Next base: position 1,294,819 of record JBBDHG010000189.1, on the reverse strand, counting down.
ATGACGACATGGCGGTAAGTGAAGATGTTAAGCACAACTGATTGCCTCCACCTAGAAACTTTGGTAAATGAAGTTGCTGTAAATGGAGAGCCAGCAGTAGAGGGCAAACAATCATCATCAACCTTAAGTGTTTGGTTTTACAAGGCATGGGAGCCCTGATCCATTAAAGCTATTGTGGCTCTAATGTCTGGTTCCCAGATGCTTTTTACAGGCTTGCTCTGCATTGCATTCAGGCAGGAAGCTGGGTTTCTGCAGCGCTTGCAGTGTCTACGTTATGACATCCTGTACTCACCCCCTCTCTGTAAAAAGAAATGCAAGATGCAATAAGTGTGTGCAGGCAATCAGAAAAGTGGTGCAGGTTGCTCCAGTTATAAACATGTTCTCTGCATGCTTTCAGCCACAGAGGGCTTGCAATGTAACAACTTCCATCTTCTGAATAAATCATGAACTTAAATCTACTCAAAAGAATAGACTACATTACCAGCTGTAAGCTTCTATTGGATAGGCGGGTTGAATATTTCATGATTAAACGGGCCATTATACTTCACAGATCTAGGCCAAGGCTCAAGCTGAAGGGAGGGGGACTCAGATAACGGTCCAAACCCCGTCCCAATAACACAAGGCAACAGAGCTCCGGTCCGAGGAGACTCAGGGAGGGGCAAAGCTATCTGGGTTAATCCACACAAAACACAGACAAAGGAAACGATCACTAACTCCACTGAGGAGAAGCATTGCTTTCAACTTAAAGAAAAAAAGACAATTCAAATAAAGTCAACGTTAAAATCTGAAGTGTTTCATGCTCTTACTGTCCCAAGTAAGCTGCTCAGGACTCTGCAGCCACAACACTGTCCGTTCTCAAACTCTGTGTGAAGTTATTTACGATATTACACTGTTAATCACGCCACCTGTCTTACGAATGGGAAACAAAAATGAAAGGTGCACCTGAGTCCATGAGTCGTTTGTATAAATCTGTCTTCGATCATAGCTGAGCAAGAAGTCAGCCCCCCTTCAGAGCTAGCCCGGCTAACGTTAGCTATTAGCACATCAAGTTAGCCCAAGTTTGCTGTCAACAGAGTGAAAAAATCGTTTATATGAAAATTTACAACTGTATTTAATGAAAATAGAAGGGAAGTTTTGCGTTCAATGTGTCCACCCCGTTAAACGTAAATGTTAATAGCTGACAAGCTAACATTTAAGTACACTAATCCCGTGAGGCCTGCGCAACCTCGGCCTAGAGTTGACGGCTAACAGCCTCCTGAGAGTGCAGCGGTCGGTCTCGCCCCGCCTCCCTCGCGGCCTCTTGTTTAATCACAGCTAGCAGTAAGCCACTAAAGCTAGCAGAGCAAGCTAACTCCAGCACCTACCTCGGTTGTCGAGGTCGTAACTGACCACTAAAAAGTAGTCGGCGAGCCTGGCCATCTTTGGAGTTTACGGCGACAGGCCTTTCTTCCTAAAATCCTCTTCTCTTTATGGCGTCAATAGTCCATTTACATCCTACCGGCGATAGAAACATCCCTGACGACAGTAGCATCCTTCCAGCTGCACCCTGCCGCCATACTGTCAAGTCTGCCGAGCCCTGACAGCGGAGAGCCACGAGTCTGCGCACTGAGGGTAGCCAGGGAGGGGCCGCTCTGCAGGAATGTCGCATGTGAGGAGCCAGACCAACTCAGGGGCCAACAGTCTGACCAAAACATATCATTACCCCAACAGTAACGTCACCAGAGGAGATGAAGAGGGTAAAATAAGTGAAGAGGACCCACTTTATTGCTCCTCAAATCTATCATGAGTCAGAAGTAAAAGTGTTCAGAATCAGAAAATGGCCAAATTAAGTCATACTTAGAAATAATTTTTACCTGTTATCCTTCTGGAAAACATGGTGTCAACAAAAATGTTTCAATCAATATAAAAAATGGAACACCTAAAATGAGAGGGGGATATATAGCAGATGGCAGTTTAGGATGTTCAAATAATGTCAGATGTATACACGCACACATACGCTTATACATACACACCCTTGTACATGTATGAGCATACATTAGGTGGAAAGACAGTTGTGCAGGAATAAGCAAAGAAAGAAAGAAATATGTGCAATTTGACAAACGTGCAAGCTGTGCCAGTAGATACAACACCATGTGTAGTGGAGCATAGCATGTACACAACGCTCGGAATTATATGGTCGGCTTATTGCCTTAATATACAATTTAACAGCTGTGTGCAATAACACATCAGACAAGAACAATTTAATTAGCTTAAACAGCATTTAATATATGATAATAATAATAATAATAATAATAATAATACATTTAATTTATAACGCACTTTACATTTGGATCAAATCTCAAAGTGCTACAAAGTAAAAGCAAATAAAAGCATCAATAAAAAATATAATAATAACTATATAAAAACATGACCAAAAAGTCGCAATGATAATGAAAAGTTATAGGTTCTGCTAAAAAGGAGAGTTTTAAGTCCTTTTTTAAATGTGTCAGTCATCTGTGGAGCCCTCAAATGGTCAGGGAGGGCATTCCACAGAGGGGCAGCAGATTAGAAGGCCCGATCACCCATGGTGCTGAGCTTAGTCCGGGGAAGGAAGAGGCTGTATGAGTGGGTAGAACGGAGGGATCGTGTTGAGGTCAGTGGGGTGAGTAGTTCAAACTAATATATGTATTTCCCAAATCTAACACCAGATACTGCTTTAACTGACTACTTCATCCCCAAAATTGAGAGAAGATTCCTTCGAGGGGAGGCTGCGTCTAGCCTTTGAGAAAGGGTGAGGAGCTCAGAGTAGATTTGCTGCTCTATTCTCATCAAAAGGAGCCAGGTGAGGTGGTCCAGGCATCTAATAAGGATTCGCCCAGGACACATTTGAATTTTTCCAGGCACATCCAGCTGAGTGGAGACCCCAGGTTAGACCCTGCAGTCACTGGATGGATTATACTGTATATCACATCTGGCCTGGAAGGGTCTTGGGATCCTCCAGGATGAGCTGGGGAGTGTTGCTCGGACAGGGATATATGGAAATCCCTAATTAGCCTTAGGGTGGTCATTGCAGCTAAAGGGAAACAGGGTCCCTTTACCTGCAATGACCTGCAAATAAAACGATGCGGAGCCAGACACCAGCTTTAAGGAGTTTTCCTGAGAAATCTTAGTTCATCCTTATTGGCAAAATCCTCCAGTCATGTAATAATCAGGGTTTGCATACCACAATTTTCACCAGGTATTTTTACTGGGTAAGTAAGGAGACTTTGACAGCAGCTCCAGAATATTGCTGGAAGTCTTCTTCTTTCTTCACCTCTTTGGCACAACAGTGGAAAAGTCTTTGACTCAGGAATAGTCAGTTACAGTTAAAGTGATTGTTATTAAAACTTGCCCTTAGAATAGGAATTATGCATATAAAATTTGGTTTATTGGACTTATCATTTTATTTTTATTTGTATTTAATATATCATAGTAGTAGTTTTTTTGAAGATCATGTAGGACCAACATATAAACAAAATATCATATTCCCCCTTGCTACCCCTGCGGATTCGCCACACACAACTTTAGACTGTTATGATTTGTTTTTCACAGGCTTCCCTGAGAAGTCGGTACGAAAACTGCTGCTAGTTCCGAATGCTGTGACGAGACTTTTCACTGAAAAAAGGAACATTGCATCTCACTGTTCAGAAAACTTCACAGACTACCTCTATCTGTTAGACATAATTTAAAAGTTATTGAGTTTGATTATTTATCAGTCAGCAGAATTGTTGTATATTAAGACAACTTGACTTTGTATGAAACTTCCATGTAGGGTTTTTCATGTAGCAAGGAGGAAACTATTGTGTCTTAGAGCAGAGCCAGACTAAGGAGCAGAGTCGGGAATTTTTTGCGGTTTCACTTAATATTGCTAGATAGGGATTTTTATCCATAAGGTAAAGTTTTGGCATGTTGAAAGGAAATATGTAAGTGCGTATGTATTTCTCTTGGTGAGTGTCCTCCATGTTTTTAATGGGTTGGGTAGGTCGGTGGATTAGGCTGAAACATGGAACTAGAAAACAGCACCCTAGGTTGACATTATTGTGATCAGAATCAATTAGGTGACTTTATTAAGGAAAAGTTGATGCAGATTCATCCATTAATTTATGAGTAATTACCCAAAAATTTCAAAAGTGCCCTAGCTCGCAATGGTCAGGAAAAAGTTACTATGATGTCACGATGTGATGTCATGATGTAACGTCACAAAAATTCCACCATATCTGGGATATGCTGAGACCTGCAACTGGGTAGAATTAAATTTAAATCCATTTATTTGCTTAGTCTGTAATCTTGCTAACAAACAAATGGACAAATAAGCGCATGTAAATATTTATTTAACTGCATGCTGACGGTACATCCAAAATCAATAAGAAAAAAAACACACCCGGAAATGTTTGAATCAAATCTTAAAAGTAACAACATTTCATTAAATTGTCAAAGAAAGGTATACTGATGAGTCTCGAAACCATGTCACTGTCACAAAGGTCACAGTTTGCACCTGTTAGACTGGTCCAAAATAAGCCTTTTATTAGTTTCTCTCATGGGACTTCAAACGCAAAAAAAAAAAAAAAGGTCTCAGATTTGGCATTTATGAGATTGTCAGTCACCTCCACTTCAGTTAATGGAATATCCTTGTACCTCGTCAGCCTGCATAAAATGTCAATGAAATAAATATCAATCAACTATTTTCCCCCAAAACAGTTTCCTAAACTCCAATATTAATCTTTTTTATCTCAGAGATTGTCTCCACTGACGACCCTTCTGGACAGAGGCAGAATAGAATAGATTATCAGAGAACTGTTGAAGGAGAGAAAAACCTTGGCATGATGCTGTGGTGACACTAAGATAAGATGTGAGGAATGCCTGATGGCCCACATCCGTGTAGTCTGTCCTTGGCTGTCAGCACTATAACGGCCCCGGGAGAATAAGGACAATTCCTCAGCCCCGACCTTTGAACTAAAGTGCTTATCAACTCTAAGGTCAAAAACAATCCTGAGCATGAGATGTCATATTTTTCTTGAAGACCTTTGTTTTCCCAACTCCCCCTCTGTTTCTCACACTCGGGTCTGATTGAGTGGAGGACAGCGCTGCTCTGTGATAAACACAGCTCCTGACCACACAAAGCTGTGTTAAGTAAAGATAAGCCTGTTTGAAAAATTACACTTTCAGGGAGTCATACTAAGGTCATCACTTACTGTAGATGTTAACTGGATCGTAACCTTGAAACACACTTGATAAGGCGAGCAGACGGCGGGTGAGAAAGAGAGTGAGCGATGAAGACTAGAGCATCACGTTCTCAGACTCTTCCCTCAAAACGCAGATACTCGCAGACATAAAACCTGTCTCTGTAAGACAGACTTGCATATTTCTGTGTGCTACACCAGCAAGGATATAATACACATTAGTACCAGTTAGCCATAACATTACAACCACTCCCATGTGGAAGTCAGAATATTATCGATTGCTTGGTTACCATGGCACCTATTTGTGGATGGCATATTTTAGGCCGTGAGTGAACTTTATGCCCTGATGTTGATGTTGAAAGGAGGAAAAATGGACAATTGTTTCTAGGCAGATTATTCATTTTATTCCCTCAGATCAGTCCAGAGGTCCACCCTCTCTTCTGCTTGGAATTATTGTCTTGCTGCATGAGTTTCAACTCCCAGACTGATAGCCTGACATTCTCTTTCAGAATTTTCTGCTAGATAGCAGAATCAATGTGTCCCTCAATTATGGCTAGTCATCCTGTTCCTGAAGCAGCAAAGCATTTCCACAACATTCCACTGCCACTTCCATGGTGACTGTAGTACTAATGTTCTTTTAGTGGAATGCTGTGTTTGTTTTCACCGGATGAAAGTGACCCCTGCCTTCAAACAGTTCAACTTTCCACTGAGTCCATAGATGAGTATCACAGTCATCAAGGTTTGTTTTGGGTAAATTCAGTCCTAATGCTCTTGTGGGTTAGCAGTGGCTTTCTCCTTGCCACTCTTCCATGATGCCATTTTCACCCAGTGAAGTTTGAACAGAGGAGCCATGACCTTTGACCTGCCCTGAGGTAAGCAAGGCCAACAGTCCCTTTGTTCTTCTGGATATTTGTGACTTCCTTAATGAGCCTTCATCATGCCCTTCGAGGAATTTGGGAACTTTTGTGTCTACTTTTGTGAAGCTTCACTATTGTTCTTGATAATGTGTCTGACTGTGGATCTGTGGATAATTATAACCTTAGAAACAGCTTTGGACACTTACAAGACTGATGGAGTTCAAGCACCTTCTGGAATTTCTTTTCATTTTGGGATAGTCTACTACTGGTAAGACCTAGGAGTCAACTTCCTGCTTCTGAAGATGATCTAATGAAGAAACAATATGATTGAACAGGGCTGGTAGTGATCAGGTCTGTGTTTGTCTAGTCCAGCTGGAGCCAGTTATCTATAAAATTTGATATTTTTTAGATATTAATGTCTGAGGGGACTTTCATTTCGTACGCGTGTCTATTATATATCTATCAATACGCCTCTTGGACCTACGATGTAATCAAAACAGGAAGTCTGCCATTTTGAAATAAATGTGCCATTTTAAGGTGTTTTTTTGTGTTTCCAGTTGTTGTATTTTAACAAACTTCCTCTAGCCACAGGGATTAAAAGTTATCAAAGCTTGAGTTTTCGTTTAACCGCCTGGAAGGAGTAGATTGGCAAATATTGACATAAAACATGAAATTGCCATAACTTTAGAGGCCCACAAAAATAGAAGAAACCATAACTTTCATAGAGCTGTGTGTATGTGTGTTACGCTGCTATTTTTTATTCTCTTATCTGTTTTTGTTACCTTTCATACATCCACGAATAAAGACGAAAAGACCAGGAGGGTAACCTGAGTTTGACTCAATCCTGCAGCCCAATCAGAGCATAACACAACTCTGTGCAGGATGCAACAACCATGTGACTTCCTACAGACTAACCAGGAGACAGGAAGTGGTTTGATGGCCTCTTGCACATCAGTGCCCTTCAAGAAGACGTTCTCCATTCAGCTCAGGGGAAACAAAGCACATGAATGCTCTTTACTTAGCTTCAGCTTCATTCCCCAGAGCTGAGACAAGCAGGGGCTCAGACAGGTGGATTAATGTTTGAATTAGAAACAGTCCCTCCACTGTGTTACAATCATAGAGGTAAACCTGATTGCATAAGAATGATATTCATACACACAGATTGTTCCGTCTTGTGTATCTCGCTGTAACCAGAGCTCAACTGTTTCTGAAGGCAACAGTGTACAGTAAACTTCTCCAGGTGCTCATCTGTTACTTATCTGTATTTACCCATAACACCTCCATGAGTCTGTGACCACAGTGTTCGTTATTTGATTCGCCATGTCTCTTATGTAATCAAATAGTAAGTCTGCAAGTGTAACTGCAAAAAAACACAAATAAACAGATCTTTGAGCTTTACAAACAGAAACTTGCCAGATAATTTATTTTTGTTGTTGTTGTTCCAGGAACTTATTCGGTTAGACATTGTGAAATGAGAAAAGTAAAAAGAATGCTCAAAGTTGAACCAGCAGAGGCTGGGATGTACTCACGTTTTACGTTGGCAGTGCTGAAAACTTCAAGATCAGACAGCTCCCATAATTTAATCATGTTTTCTCTTCCCTAATTTTGCTTTCTAAAATGCGCCGTATACCCAAGTAAGTTACGAAAAAGTCATAGAACATCAGACCTTTAGAGTATTCTGAGTTACTGGTTCATGAATTAAAGAATAAATTACCTCACAATCTACCTGACATTAAATTCTATCAATTATTGGCAGTCAACACAGGAAATGCACGTTAAATGTCAAATAAAATCATTCAGACACAACGGTTGGAAGCGTTTTTGTCAGGGAGTATATTTGATTATACTTTTTATGCTGTCATGGTACCATACGTCATGATTTACAGTGCCTTCTAGAATTTATGGCCCCCTTTAAAAATGAGTAAATGAGATCTAAGAATGTCTTACACCGATGATCTCTACCACGAATTATTCATAAAAATGTTATATTTTATTCAAGTAACATAAGTAAAGAACAATTATATTTTTAAGATAAAACAAATCCTTTTCTGTAAAAAATGTGTGCCACGATTATTGATTAAAATAGAGCTGAAGCCTATGCACAGGCCTATTTAAAAATGTAGGTTCACCTGTTTGAGTATGGTCTCTTAAGTGGTGAACAATGAATTCCTGTTTTAGGGGTGTAAATATGACGTGACAGAGGCCTAAATCACTTTGATGGGCTTCAAATTAGGAAAGACTAGACAACACAGCAATGATGTGTGAAGAAAACGTTGTAGAGCATCCGGTAATGGAAGCAAGAAAAATCTCTGAACATTTAAAAAATGTCGGTTTCAACAGTTAGATCAATGATTTTAAACTGGAAGAGGATGTGCCTGCAAACTGTAGACTGTGAGGAGGATGGTTCCAAAGGCAAAAGTTTCTCCAAGGATGACAGATTTCAGTTGAATCTTGGATTCAAAAGGTTTCCCTAAACACAATTAAAGTTTTAATTACTCATTCTAGTTCATTAATTTGAGCATTTAGGTTTTCATTGTGGGCTTTTATTTTTCATGTATATATTGTAAAGCACCTCTGGGCCACCGTAGACCTGGCTTTGTGCTCTGTCACATTGTCACATTGAAAAAAAAAAAGGCATTTTCCAAACTGTCTCTCAAAATGTGTGGCTCAGTTTCTCCAGTAGGCGCTGTGATAACTGGGATCTCCACTGTTATCAGCCACTCCTGTCCCCCGCCCTCATCTTTCCCACACTGAAATACAATCCCTGTTTGGCCACAAAACTGGCACAACATCAACTTTTAACTCCCTCCTCAGTCATCTCCTCCTCCCACGTATCAATGCATTGGGGAGCTGCCACGCCAAAGAAAGACAACAAGACGTTCGAACAAATAAAGTGCTACGCGTCACAAACAAGCAATGTCAATAAAGTTTGCTGCAGCTGCCAAGAGGATTCTTTCAACACAATGTTGGGAAAATATCTCCGAACTGATTTTTCATAGGAATCTGACACTGACTTTACATTTATATCAAAACTGGGGATAAGAGGCCCCCAAAATGTTTGTTTTTATTGTCTTAAAATATGTATTGTTTTGTATCCGGGAGGTTAGCCTGTCCTCATGAGATGCAATAAACCAGAGTCACCATTTCTCCACAGTGAGGTCTGTTGAGGTTCACTAGGGGGCAGCAATCATTAGACTACCAGATTATGTCTCATGACGGCATAAATCTGCCCCAGAGCAAATATCTCAGATTTAATTCTGCCTAACCACCTCTAACAGGACCGGCATGTCTGGTGTCACTTTAGTAAGCCTACTATTGGTGGTAGGAAGGAGGAGGATGGAAGGTGTGCTCCTAAGGTGTGGTCCAACCTCCCAACCAAACTAAACAAATAATAACAATAACATGGTGATTGAATGTGTGAAATGTTGTGTATAAATATTAGAGAGGAAGCAGTACTCTGCAGACTCTGGTCATGAGAACAACGCAGAACGGACACAGCGAGGAAGGAAAAACAGAGCTGGGGTTTGGATACATGAAATTCTGTGACAGGAGCCGTGAATCCTCCTCAGACCCGCAGGTGCTGTGTGTTTGGCTCTCGAGTCCTTCATCTCAAAGCCATCCATTACCACTGCTGAGATTATTGACGGGTTTTATATCGTAAACAATCTCCAGTCCAAGCCAGGACACTCCAGCATCAAGCTGCTATTTATAAAGTCGTTTGAAAATAGAAACCCCCAAAACACACTGTAGCATAAACCTGAACACGTGCTGTAGATGTTTACGAGAAAACTTAAAGGGGGGATTCACTCAAACTGGAAGATACACCAACCCAGTTATGAAGGCATTATTGGTTTGATCGACCCTATTATTGGTTTGATCATGTACAAGAGAGATTAATGGAAGAGTTCTCAAGGAGAAATATGACATTTAGGGTTCTCACTTGGACAGCTTGGTCTGGACTGAAGCAAAACATTTCCTAGATATTTTGCAGAAAGATATTTTGTGCCTCAGCTGATAAGGTTCTGTGGGTTACACACAATCTTCTTGAGTGATTTTTAAGGAATGGGTAGAAGAATTGAGAATGTGACAGGAAACAACAAGTTAAATTTCAAAATTCTGGACTACATTTTATAAGATAGATAGCCTTAATGCCAAACAGGGGCGGATTTAGGATCGTTCTAAATCGGGGGACCAAGATCTTGCGCATTTCCTGATTCAGTGAGAGCCACTCAAACCTAGTTTGGCTTAGAGTTTTAAAGAACAAATAATAAAATATATTCTGCATATTGAGTCTTGTTTGAGCACAAGCTTGAAATTAAAAATAAAGTTTCTAAAGTTGTAAAGATTCCAGTCCACTTATTGGTGTACATATGTTTTATAAGAACTTTATTAACAAAAATTAATACACAAACGGCTTCTACAAAACAATAAACAATAAGCAGCCAGAGGAGACCACCAACACACTGAAAAGGAACATCGGGATTCTTTTTAGAATTCTGGGATTCGTTTTACTTACTTTACATACTTACTTACTGTAATATTAATTAGAGTAGGTAGCTGCCAGGTGACGACATGGCTCGCTGTGACGTAATCGATGGCATGCCACCTTTATCACTTATGTGAATTTGATTGTCATTAATATTCAAGACGCATCAAAAGTCATGAACGTGGGAATTTTTCCCACCAAAACCTTCCTGTACACATGACAAAAGTGCAGCACTAAAGTAACAAGATGTCCCTGAGTTGCTACGATAAACAAAACAACAACAATACAACAACAACAACTGAATGAACACGGGGAACTTCACGAGCCAATCAGATTTCAGCTGGCGCCACAGCCCCTCTGACACCACTGTTGGATCTTCCCATGGTTGAAGGGCAGCCTAGAGGGAGCTGTAACATGTTGCTGTGTGGAGTGTGCCATCTTAGTGGGCGCTTTATCGGGTTTTATTGACCACAGAGACGTTGCAAAAGGCAGTTCTTTAAACATGGGGCACATGATTGTGTTCTGTAATATTAATTAGAGTAGCTAGCACGTCTTTGGACGTGAACAGCCTAAACAGCCAAAAACAACATACATTAATTAACTACCTTAAAGTGACCTTTAACCCATATGAGCGTTTGTTAAACTGTGGCTTGTAGATGAAGTATTCAGATCCATTAATTGATCTAATCTACTCATACCACATTGTTGAAATGCTCCAGTACAATGAAACGACCTTCAATGAAAATCTCACATAATTAGAAATATGTATGTATTATCATAAAATGTACTTAAATTATCAATGTAAAAAACCCTCACAGCATTTTACTATTAATTAATGTTACTATTGCTGCATTTGTATAATGGGGTTTTAAAGATGCTGTAGCTGTTAAAGGTTCAGGGAATCTAACTACAGTATCTGATTTTAGGTCGTTATATAGTTCATAGACGATTATTGAACACAGCTTTGATAATTTAAATTAATAACTTAACTAATTTATCTTGAGAAGTTGGAAATTCTTATGAAGCCGTAAAGAAACACTTCATCTTTTTGTTTTTACATATATTCAAAATCAAGACATTTGGAGATATTTTGGTTATTAAGAAACAGGAAGGGTATTATATATTATTGCGTGAAAAGGAACTAGTGACAACAGCTGTCAGAAAAATGTAGTATTGAGTAAATTTACTTAGTTATTTCCTGTCACTGTAGATACCACAGAGAACCTTCAGAGTTCTGTTCTTAGTCCATGCTTTGATAGTTTGGAGATGTTTTGGTGACAAAAGGGGGACTTTTATTATATGAGGCAGTTGGTAATAATGTAATGGCTGATTAGTGTTTATTTGAACTCTATTAGAGTGAAATCATCACACCTGATAAACAAACACTGCTTATTTGTAGTGTTTATGTAACTTTTAAAGCAGGTCATGTCACATTCTCACCCATCAAACCGTTCACAAAGACACAGAACACGAAACGATCAAGTTTAAAGGCCCGCTGCTCTTTGATCCGTTCTGTACGTCCCCCAAACCTCGCCAGTTTGGAGAAAGTTCAAAGCCGTTGCCCTGTGCGATGTTGGCCTGCTCCACACAGTGTGTACTCATGTTTACTAATTGCCGCCAAAACAAAAGTAAAACCGGTGTATGGCTGAAGGATCAAACCGGACCGGAGGCCTGTGATCAGAGGCCAGCGGTCCGGATTCTGCTGTTGTCACAGGAGCTCTTACATAAACTGATCAGAATCAGACATGAGTCGACCTCTTTTCCTCAGTCAAGGCTGCTGATAAATGAGTCACTACCTGTTTCACAATCGTTTGTCAAACCCATCCCATCAGTCAGGTGCCGCTGCTGTAGGTGAGGGTAAGTATTGTGTAGAAGCCAATGTCTACACACATGTGTAGACATTTGAGTAACGATTTATCCGGCTCAGGGTCGCAGGGGGTTATAACCCTTCGCAGCCAACGTTGAAGGAGAGTCATTGTACATCCTAGATAATTTGCCAGTAAATCCAAAGATTGATACATAGAGATAAACAACTATTCATACACATAAGAACCCCTTAGGGCACTTTAGAGACTCATGTGTTTCATGTTTTTGGAGCGTGTGAGGAAGCCAGATTCCCGGGAAGGAACCCAGATGGAAATCAAAATGTCCCATCATATTTTGCTGATATCTACATTTAAAATGACAAAATAAAACCTCTCACCAAACAGCAAGAATACACCTTCATTGACACGGAAACAAGATATTTATGATATAGTATATATTTCTTAAATCTACAGTGTATAGAATTCAGCAGGTATCTCTTTATATAAACAGAATATAATGCCTATAACCGTAATAGAAAACGGCTCGTCCCTAAAAACCAACAATGAGTAGGAAAAGGATAAAAATGCCGTAAAAATGTATTTACGGCAGAATGTTATGTGTTTATAGGAAGATTTATGTTTAAAGTAAATTACGGGTTGCTGGTTATAGGTTTACAATATTTGATATATGATCTTTTCCTGTTGTAACTGTGAAATTCAGGGTTGTAAGAGCTGTATTGTCTTGTACTTTTACTTGTACTTGTACTTGTACTTGTACTTTATATTTATATTTATATTTATATTTATATTTATATTTATATTTATATTTATATTTATATTTATATTTATATTTATATTTATATTTATAGTAAAGTTCTGAAATAGTTTTACCTTTTTTTTTGTCACACTGATAACAAACGTGGATAAGTTTGTCATTGGCAGGTTATAAGGGTCCACTGAATTTGTAAGCATACCGAGGAATCCCATGAGACGATCAAAGGGGCGTCCTGAGCACAGCTGAGCTGTAAGGTGATAGCAGCAGGGGCGAGAATTTGGCAGCTATCTCTGACGAATTTGTCTTAGCGAATTTTACTAGTAATTAGGGTTCAGTGTCTTGCTCATTGACACTTAGGCATGCAGACTGCAAGGGAATCGAACTACCAACCCTCTGATAAGAAGCCACAAGCATATCCAATTAAGTTGATCTTAGGATTTGATCTTGTCTTTAATTTAAAAAAAAGAAGAAGAAATAAATTGTTTTTCTATTAATTTATTAAACTGCTTCTTAATGCTTCACTGAGTAAAGAGCGTTTTTTTTTTTTAGAGAGGCTATATATAAATCAGGCTTATTCATTTCATTATTGCACCCGTGAGCTAAAAGTATCAAGAAAGCGGGACTAACAAGACTTTTAATAGACCCCTAAATAGTATTTGATACACCCTGCGTCAATTTTATTGGTTGACTTTGTGTTCCATAAATCTTACTAATATCAGCCTGTCATCATTTCAGACTTTTATTTTTTATTACATCTTAATTAAAGTTACACAGCACTCAGTTGATGTTGTGTTGAACGTGGTGAAAAGGAAACATAGACAACAAAACCAGATAACAAGGCAATAATTTAAATGATGGAATTGCTTGTGTTAATGCGCAGAAAAGTAATCTATAATATACAAATAAAGTTATGAAACTTATGGTATACTTAAATATATAGAAAAAAAAATAAAACCACAAAAGAAAAAAATCACATGATAAAATGATAAAATGATGATATTTACCGATAAGCAAAATGTTAAGGAAAATTTGAAATAAATCAAAATAAACTTTTGAAATGTATTCTTCTCTCTTCCATGTTCTCATTTATGGCCTTTCTGACTTTTCAGGAGGTTAAATGTTCAATGTGGTGGAATTAGAACGATCTCCTTCAGTAAAATTAATACAATATTCATAATTCTATTTTTGTTGCTGTATATTCTGCTGACAAAAAAGATTTGTTATGTTTATTTCAGCTAAGAATAAGTCCTTCATATCGACAAAGGGGGTTGGTCTTCCACAACATGGGCCGCCATGTTTGTACAGTAATCTACAGACAAAATGAACACCGGCTCTCGAGAAGGCCTTAAATGTTTTAAAGTTAAGGTGGTGGAATGATAAATAACAAGCAAAAAAAAAAAGCAACTAAAAAGAAGATGCAGAACAAATTATTATATCAGTTAGCTTAAAAGCTTTGACCTATAGTTTTACATAATAAACAAACTAACTAAACATCATTTCTGAATATATCTATCTAAAGACAGCTCATCACATGGCAAGATATGTGATGTCATTTTGACACTTCAAGGCCACCATAGTTTCTCCCTGCACGCTTGCAACCAAGGCTCACCGTTCCTTATCCAAGCATGATGGGAGAATATGCGCTGGCCTTGAGGTGTAAAAATGATGGTCTGTAAAATTCAAGGCAAAAGCTGATATGAAAGATAATGAATATTATTATTTGATCCACATTTTGTTAGCATTGACAGTCACACCTCCTCCCCAAGGAAGGAGGAGAGACGGCGCAGCAAGCACTCGGTCCAGGTGGGGGTAGCTGTAATTCTTTTGGCCGAAGCTGCAAACCAACAATGTCCCCCAACCTATCTGAGCCAACCCAGAGTTTGTAGTGGCGCACAGCCATTGAAAAAATGCACCCGGCGGGGGCCAACCAGCAGCGGTGGGATCCTCCCACACTGTGTGAAACATGTGTTTCTTCATCGTCTTTCTGCCACATCAACCCAAAAAGTCCTCTACAGAGCCAGTCCATTCTAAGATGCTGAACAAACATGGCAACATCGCGGCCTCAGACACTTCCCGTGCCATTTCGTCGAATCTAATGTAAACAGGACAAGTCTTTGTTTCAACACTAACACTAACATGGTTAGGACAGAGTGTACATTAGCGGCGATGCAGCTCCTCGTGATGTCATCATACCTAAAAATCAATAGATGCAGGACAGTTTGTCATTCAGCAAACAGGTCTGTTGAGACATTTAGGGACACACACCTGTGTGTGATCAGCTTCTGGTGGTCCTGTCTAAGCAGAGGGTGTAGTGTGAATAAAAGCCTGAGGTACACAAGGGGTGATGTGTCACTCAAATCTGGTGGTGGAAAAAGCATCAAACAGGTGCAGAGGGCCTTCAAAAGGTACAAAGGAATATTTCGTGAAGTCCTGTGTTGACAATGAAAACCAGTAAAAACTTCTTCGTATCGCTGCAGAGAAACATACTAATGTGACTTCACTAACCAGGATTAGACCATAATCCAGTTTTGAGTAACCGGCACATTCTACCTGGAGTGCTCCCAAGCATAGCGGGATAGTGTTCCATGTAAGATCTGATCCTGATTTCAGTCCATCACCAGCGACCACAACTTCCTCAGTTTGTACGATGTGAGCTGGTGCACTAGCTGTTGATTCCTTTGCTCTCATGAACGGCTACTCAAATGGAGATATTCTCCACTTACTGAACTTCATCTTGGTGATTTCTCCCGGCAGTCATGGCCGAGTATCACCTTCCAGCAATGCCTCCTCCCTTGTCCAGACTGACAGCCGGTTCCTCTCGCCCCCCATTACGAACCATATCCACATCGTGATGTTGGAGTTTGATGGGAGTCCTTGGGTATTTGTGCAGCTTTTAAATACTTTTGATTTTGCGTTTATAAAACACATCAAATGATGCTTAACATGCCAATGTTTGGTATCCTTTTTTTTGTAGCACATCACCTCTATGACCTGATAATTATTTGATCACTTTAACATATTGCATCTATATTATGAACCAAAATCACACAAAGATGGATTTTATTTTTAGAGACAACCCTCACATGCTCAAAGAAATATTTTGACGACGGAAAATGAAAATTCAAAAATGTAAAATTGAATTACAGTCATGTTTTCAGCAAATATTTACTTTGAAAAACTAGTGTAGCCATAGGCTATAAGTTTTTATTCTCTTTTAGCTTATCTTCCTTCAAAAAATCTAATCTCTACAATTTCTCAACATAGCTACGTTACAGGATTTATACTCAGAGTCACTGGTTCCCCAACTGTGAAACATAACATATGTTAAAAAATAGAACTATAGATAAACAAGATATAATTATACGATATAATAATCCCAGCTGTGGTTGTTTTGCGTAAACATTATGTTTGGATCAAATTAATATCTTTATATCGCCAGTTCAAATCTGTTCAACGACAACAAACCAAAACTGACGTAGAGTCTGTAGTTAACAAACAGCAGGCAGCAATCAGGATATTCCCAGGGATATGAATAACCAGATTTCGCTGTGTTCGTGTAAATGCCATATCCTTACTTTGATCGAAACCAGGACAAGACGCATAGACATATTAACCACCCTTTGGGGTCTTGATCATGGTAGTGGTGGCTGATGACTCTGCCGAGACTGATGAATGATGACGCTGATGGATCTGTGAGGACTTTGTGGATATGAGGAGGTGGAGGCTGCACGAACCCGCAGCACCAAAGAACTAGATGAATGGAGAGTCATATTTTAAAAAGGCAGATGAAAGGCTATTGATGAAGTATGAGAAATAATCTGAGACCTGAGTGTGCAAGGGGATAGTCTCCAGGACTGAAACTTTGCAAGATCTTCATATGTGTTTTTGAGAATTATGTCAAAACATCCCTGCTGAAGCTTATTTAGATGCCTGAGATAATGTTTGCAACAAGTAAACAAACAAGCCATCACTACATTCCCTGAATCTGGATTTCCTCTCCTCCTCCTTTAATTAGCAGCCTCCCAGGTGCAGGAAACAGGTCCATTCAACTGTTGAGCTACTTCCTTCAAATTGGCCTTGTGTAACAGCGTTTGCTGCAGGACCGGGTGTACATATTATTATTACACATTAGTCAATTGAGTCAGAACGAAGGGAGGGAACTTGGACTCGGTACAAGAGTTCTCATTAATAAGATGAAAGAAGCTGCGGCTTCTGAGTCATCTGACAGAGTTGTTAGAACCGTGTTTGGACCTGTGGCATACTTTTCTCAAATCTGTAGTAACAGAGTCCAAAACACAGTTTAGAGTGATGGAGTCATGTGATGGCTGAATGATATACAGCACCCCTGATCAATCAATAACAAACTGTTAAACTGTGTGGAGGAAGCGTTTCTCACCGGGGCTTCATGATGGCACGATCGTACAGCTGTAGGGATTCTGAGAAGATTTTTTTCTATCTGTTCGACAGACTGGTCTGACAGTGATGATAAGGAGAATGAGGAGGCTGGGTCTGAAAGACAAGCTGCTGAAGAAATTCAAAAAAACTGCGTCAACTTCCATAGAATCCATATGGGTGACTGTGATTAAACTTTTTAGCCATGACATCTTAGCCCCCTGCCTAATGTCGAGGAGATGGTTTTAACGCCGCAAAATGTCTGTGATGCTGCTGTGTGTTCTGAATTTGCATCAAGCTTTTCAACAGTTTATGCTACAATCTCTCTTCTGTGGGATCAGAAAAAATGGGCTAGCCTTCATGACACATGCGCATCGTTGAGATCAGGGCGCCCATGACTCAACATCTCATCAAGTTTCATCATTTCAGCAGGTACCTTTCCTCAAACCAGTTTGGTAGGTACTAAACACTGAATGGCGCACTCAGTGAGGTCCTCGTCAAGGTCTCCCATATCCACACTCTTGTCTGTTTTTCCTGCATCCGGCATCAACTTACTAAAGAAATTATGTAACGATTTTGGTCTACACCTGCTCTTTCTGGAAAGCAGCTTGAGACAACTGTTGTTGTGAATTGGTGCTATTTAAATAAAGATTGATTGAGATTGATTGAACTTCAGGACAAAATGTACACTTTCTGCGAAAAAATACACCTTCTGAGACGTAACCATGGTAACCAAATGGTAACCAATGTTACACTAACTTCACTTGTCAGTGCATGTTTAGCATGCAAAAATTAGAATTGCCAAATTCATTTTTGCGCTCAGTGAGTACGCAGCTTTAATGTGCTGGTGTAATTCCCGTGAGATTCTCTCTCGCTCAACGCTACAGAGTCATCCTTCATTAAAGCATGTTACGAACTTGACTTCTTCCCTGGTGTATTTGTGCTTTCTCATCCAGGAGGGTCACAAAATATTGTTGGTACTATTACAACTACTACCACGACCACTTCTGCAGGCACTAGTAATAGGGAGCTTCTATTACTACAGCAGATTTTCATTATTTCATATATTCATTGTCCATAACATCTTATCCTATTGAGGGTTGAGGGGCTGGAGGTTATCCCAGCTGTTATTGGGTTAGAGGTGGGGTTCACCCCAGGGTGTACCCCACCTCTAGTTAACAAGATTCTCATGTAAACTCATCCAGATGAGTTAACATGAACGTCATTATGATTATTGTATAGTAATGAAATACAAAAATAAAATAATAATACATTATTATTCAGTATTAATTCCAGTGCTATCAGCATTTCATAATTATATAGTAGTAGTAATAAGTAATAAGAACAATAATCATAATAATAATCATAATAAAATAATGCATTGTTATTTTTTATTATTATTATCATTATTATTATCATTATTCACACTTTAACTATATTGTAGCAGTAGGATTAGTAGTGTTGTTGTGGTTATTGTTGTTGATAATCGATTATTTTCTAAAAATCCTATAAAATGAAGACTCCTCTTTTATTCTCACCGTATCTGAAGGGTTTCTGCTCAAAGACCGATCCATGCTGGATATTTCCCGATCATGGCAGATAATGATGTTACAGCACCTTTCCTCCCAAATTGCCCACCGGCACTGAGTCAGTGAACAGTGAACTCCTCCCACTCACTATTTAAACCCACAATGTCAGCAGGAGCTCAGCTTCACACTGGAAAACTTGATCTTGACCAACACGTTTGGATTCATAGAGAAAAGCAGAGACCGGGAGCAGTTAACTCCTCAAGGTGAGACTTCTCTTCTCTCAGGTTTTCAGCTTTTATATTTCAAATCAGACCCTACTAAAACATATACTGCTAATGTGGTGAAGATTTAATTTTTGGACATATGTATAAAGTATTCAGGGGGGAGACTTTTCAGTGCAGAGCATGAGTGAATGAATCCAATGAGGCGTTCACTGACCCCGGTTAATTGATCATTTATGCTTCTGATTCCTCCACAGCTTTCATCACCACTGCCAAGTTGATATCTGGAACAAGCAGCAAGTTCTTAAGGACATTTTATGGGCTCCATTTATTGCTTTTTTTTTAATATATAGGCTACTTTTTTTTTTCCCTACTTCGTTTTTTTCCCCCCACCCTTGGGATTGCTCCTGCAGCCGGTCCGTGTGGTCGCCCCCTCCTTCCGGTGAGGGTGTAAAGTTAAGAGTTGGCCCCGAGATGAGGTCCCTTCTCCTGCTTACTGTCTATTGCATCAGCCTGGTTTCCGTGCAGCAGCTGCTGGCTCTGCCTGCAGAGGATCGTCCTCACACGAACAGGTAGGACACACTCCTGTTGAGTTACTTCTTTATTAACAGCAAAGAACCCCTCCTCGCTTCTGATTGGCTGACTTTGACTCTAAAACTCACCTCCAGACACATAATTGTTCGTCTAAGCATTATTGGATCATTTATTGCCACATGGACCTGCATGCCTGGGTGTTTTAACATCTTTATAAAAGCTTTGAATAAGGTATGATTGCACCATTTGACAATCAGCATGCTCTCTAAAAAAAAAAAAACTATTTCAATGAAAAGTCGTGATTAAATGGGTTTCTTTTAGTATTAAGAATGTAAGCTGGTGTAACTTAATATACCAGTGATGGGTCTGCATAATTTATTAGGTCGATTCAACTTAGTTACTTGGAATATGTACTTGAATATGTTCAACTCTATTTGATAGAGTTGGTCCAACTCATTTTTGCCGTAGTAAAACCAACCCACTAAAAGAGTTTGCACAACTGAAATAAATTAAGTCGGCCCAGCAGAATTGTATATTCTGCTGAGAGAAAAGTGTTTTTGATCTAAGGTGGACACAAATCATGTTAAAGGAGTTAAAGTATGTCCTACATGACGTAAGGTGATCATCTTGCTATGTTGAAATTATTTCATTAAAAGCGAGATACTTTCAAGTAAATATAACATATAATAATATAATATGTGGCAGTGTACACACCCATACGTACATATATTTGGTCATAATAGCCTTAAATAAGTAGGATAAATAAATCAGGATCTTTTGTTATTTTAAATTTTTCTTATGGCGTGTTAAAAATCAGTTTCTTGTACTACCATGGAGCGCTGATCAGCCATAACATTATAACCACTGACTGAAATGAGCATAATATTGATAATATGTTTGCCATAGTACTGTCAGAGGGTGGGGTTCATCCGTTTGGAAGTGAACATTTTGTCCTGATGTGTTGGAAACGGCAAAAAGAGTTCTGTATATGCTCAGACAACTGGGTCAGAGAATATTCAGAACTGAGTGGTCCAAAGTGGTCTGGGGAAGGGCAACTGATGAACTGGAGACAGGGCCATTGGTGCCCAAGGCTCATGATGTTGGTGGGGAGGGAGGGCAGAAAAGTAACTGTTGTTCAACTTGCTGAAAAAGTGAATTCTAGTTCGAAAAGTGTCAGAACACACGTTGACATCACAGTTCACCTACACAATACGAGGCGGGTGGCTTTAATATCATGGTTGTCTGTGCATGGTGTTCATCAATGTCATCCTTTAGGCTGGCATCGATATATCCTCAAGATGGCAATGACGAGTAACTCTGATGATAAATGAGGAGGTGATTATTTATCTAGCGTAGGCATTGTGGCATCGGCGAAGGTAGGAATGTTCTTAGCCATTATTTAATATATTGTGCGATATGGATACGGACAGTTTTTTCCACTTTTTGTAGACGTATGTTATTTCTTGATTGTTCCAGAAATACTGCTCATTTCGTACGTGTTCGTAAGATTTGAGAAAGTTTCCTTAAATAACAAAAAGGTATGCATGAGCCTTTAGCATAACCTTTAATAGGTAGGTTAAAAACTAATAAAAGAACCGTTTAATGTTTTAAGCTAACTATAATTTTTCCTCACTTCACGTAGAGCAATTACACCAAATATTTCAGTTATCCGCTTCTTCAAGTGGGTTCATGCTGCAGACGAAAACTCGGCAATCCCAGTTTGGGAATTTCCAACATTTGAAAAACATCTGTTCATATCATCAAATCAGAAAGAATGTAAATATTATTTTTAATCAATAACGCTAGGACAGTCAGTAGTGTAATAAGAGTGCAAACATGACACATATAATCAATTGTAAAATGTATTCAATAGCCGTAAATACCCGTCAGATTGGAGGACACTAAAGAGGATGATGTTTAGTTGGGTGAATCAGGAATGGATTTACTGCACAGGTTTAGAAGCTAAAATCAATCAATCAATGTTTTCAAATAATTCTGTCAAAGTCATGGCTGTTATCTTCTTAATTCCAAGAACGTAGCATCAATATGTCAGGTGGATTAAGCCATTTTAAGCTAACATTATCCTTGCTTCAAGTTGAATCACTTCTACAAAAGTGTTCTTTCTTGACTGAAATTTGTTTGAATCATTTGCCATTTAAAGCAAAAAGTTATAATTTGAACTATTTTATGACAGTTCTATATATTAATATCAATATATTAATATATGTCAAGTACAGCTTCTGCCATTTTAAACTAATGTATAATTCTTTCCTGATATTCATCCTTAAAACCTCCCATTTTCCCTTTTATCAAAATTCAGTCAGTGAACGTGGCTACTGACATGCTGAATCATTTATCTCATTTTGTAAGCCACATCAGGATTACTGTGTGTAAGAGTGAAAGAGCTGCATTGTCGTGTCAACCAGATAAAGTCTGCAAGGTCAAAAGCTCGCTTATGATACAATAAAACACTTGAACCTATCTCTCGCTTAGAAACGACGTGCTGGAGAGCACATCAGCAAAGGAATACATGACACGCATGAACTACTTAACACACGAAAGAGACCAAAAAAACTTTTATTTAGCCAAAGACAGTTTTTGTGAACAGTGATTTCTGCTCCTGATTCCAGAGTAGTTGTCTTAAATTCCTCATATCACAACACATCTACAGTAACTGACCCGTATTTGATTGTCCCGATTCATTGGCATCACAATGAGCGAGTCAAACATTTCCCTGACGGAAGATCCTCTTTCTTTTCCTCCATCCCTTCAGATATCACATGAAATTGTCTATTCAGGTTAAGTTTCTGTTTAGATTTTCTGTATAGAAAAAGTTATTGTGAGGTAGGAAAACCAGTTTGTCTTCATTAATAGCCCAGGATCTCATTATGCAATGATAAGCACATGTACTTTTCCACCGTTAGAGTGGGCGACCTATTAATTGCAATTGCTCTGCATAGACCACGAGGCAAACACAAAACAACCAGTTTGATTACTAACAGACCGACACATGCAGCAAAGACTGCCCATTATGATGCGTCACTGAGGCCTTCCAGCGATGCAATAAGTGAGGGGAGTTGCATTGTTGAGCAGCAGAGAGGAATGCGGATGGGTTGGTGTGAGAACGCCCTCTTCTGGTCGATTTTGGATCCACAGCTGCTCGGTCAGTGTCAGTGTTTGGATGTGGGGAACCTGGACAAAGGCAAGCAGAGGCCCCAGAAGACCCTCTCCTGCTATTCTGTACAGTTCACCTGGTCTACTCGTCATCTTCAAGTTATGACTATGCTTTTCAGAAAGGAATATCACGTACATTCCGGTGGCGCCTGCCTATTTATGTCTGCACCAATGGGGCAATCAGGGTCACATTAGACCCTTGTTAGATGACAATAAACACTGACAGGGAAAACGACTAGAAATAGTGGAGAATAGATCTGCTGACAGGGGACGTTCATGGACGACCAGAAATAGTTGAGAATAGGTGATCTGATAGGGGCTGTCCATTGAAAACACAGGTTTTGACGGATCACATCCAGTAACAAACACAATTAATGGAGAACAGATGATCGGAGAGGGATGCAAAGAAGCCCCTTTCCAGAGTACATACCATGTATCTACTTTTCTTCCTAGTTTTTTGGCTGTTCCCTTTCGGAGTCACCACAGTGGATCACCTGTTTCCACCAATAGTTTCTTCAGTACCAGTGACAGTATTTGTTAACCCTAGTCTCAAACAATCTAATTCGGAAATCGGTTTCCTGTTCCCCATATTGATTTGGCATAATTTTACTTCCTGACGCAATCCTCCCCTTTCATCTGCGCTTGGGACCGGCACTAGAAGCACATTGATTTGTAACCATCTACTCATTGCCATTATGAAGTTTGTTGATACGAACATTTAGTCCAAATTGTTTCAAGAATGGTGGATCTGTTCATGAAAATGAAATGCACTCAGATCCTGCTGTAAAGCAGGAGTGACACTGGGAGTTCATCCAAAGCACTGGGCCTCCAACACTGGTAATATAAGATGTAAGATGATCCCAGAGCAGAGCTTGCCTCCAGGTGTATGCCTGCTGCTGAAATGACATCATTGGCAGGATCATGTGATGTTTGGGCCTTTCCTTCACTACACCAGATCAGCATCATAATCCCCATGATTCAAATCTCTTTTTTCAAAACATAAGCGCCGACAACACCGTAGATCTTCACTGCTTTTCTTAATCTCTCAGTCCGACCGAAACTGATGCTGTCATTATGTGGTGTGTAGAAGTCAAAAGTTTCAGTTCGTAGATTTTCTTATTTTCTTAGTTTCACATTCCAAGTCCAATCCTGAAGAAAGTTAAACCTGAAATAATTTAATTTGTAACGTGAACACCTTGACCTGCTTATCCTCATTAGAAACGGGTTTCACCATCTTTTAAATGCCCTTATCACTGCTATTTGTCCAGTAGACTTCCTCACACATTGACTCGGGGCAGCGTCATCTGGTGTGTGTTGGTGCGTGTTGGTGTCCACAACAAGTACTGGAGCTGGTCGTTCTCACAATTGTTGAGATCAAAATATCAAAATAAAGTCAGTTAGGTTCTGAGGTCGGATTGTGTTATTCGTCAGAATATCTCAAAAAGTTCTCAATATATGTCAATTATTGAATTACCTGAATTACTGCTAGGTGGATTCTGATCTGGGTATCTTTGCAACTATTGCACTCCTCTCTCTATTTGCTGATTCCGTTCTACATAAACATCTAATTCTGACAACATTCTGAGGGACCACTTCTTCAGCTGCATGTCTCCATATTTCTCATAAATGTACCGTCTGACTTTTATTAGGACAATAAATTCTCTTACTTGTCCTAACTGCATAGAGCACATCCTGTTCTGTTACCCTCAGATACTGATACTGCGATATTAACAGACATGACTGCAGTATTCTTTCCCGTTGAGCTCAGATGTCTGTCATTCCTTCACTGTTCTGGATCGGTGTCCACACTGTCCCCTTGTGTCCTGATAAGGAGAGTCAAGATCCCACACAGAGGCTTTAATGCCTGACAGGTGTTTTCTAAACAATAAATTGCACGTTCTCAGGATCACATGCAAGGCATTGCTGTTATACCAAACATCTTGTATTGTTTTCTTGCATGGGGCAAATAGCAGTGATGCAGACAGACAAAGAGATAAGTACAGCTTTAGCAGCGAGGCAGCTTTGCAGTACCACAAGTGGGAAGTGGCTTTAGAGTGCTTGACACGTAAATGCGATTTGTGGTGAACTTTTTGTGATGTCAACCCTCTTTGTCTCTGCTCTGTCTGGACTGGGGACATGATGAATTAGTCTGAGTGTACATACTGTGGGTGCAAGTTTGAAGATATTTGCAAGACCAAAGAAAGTCAACATTTTACCCAAATGAAATCATTAACCTGCTTTTGTCCAAATGCCCACCACAGACACTCTAACATAATGTTTACCGCAATTCATCTCACACAGGGTCGCCGTCATGCCTTGTTGATGTTTGATGCGCCTCTCCGTCTGTAGCCTTGATTAACTATGTGACATGTTTACACCTTATCAAGAACAACAAGAACCTTGCTCTCTTTATAGCATACGCTCCACAAGTATACATTTCAGATGACCACTTTAAGCCTGATTGATACCAGCACTGCCTTGCTGTGAATCACCACCAAAGAGGTCTCATCTCATGTTGTCTTTAATTTGTTGAAAAAAGGAATTTGGGCTTGGTGTGCTCAGACATATACGGTATAAACAGTGCTATGACTTCATGGGGGTCAATCTGACCAAAACCAAGCTGAGGTCAAGGAGGAGGACCAAGCAGGCAACAAATTCCACTGTGGATTAATGGCTAAGACCTAAATCCACATCTTTATAGCGCAAGTTTTCCATTCTACACGGAGAGTCGGAGCGTCGTGGAGGAATGAACTCTCGTGAACAGTACAGTCTATATACCATATAAGAGAAGTAGCTTATAGTAGGAGTGTGGATCAGACGGCTTTAGAGAAACAAGTGTGGCTCCTAAGAGGAAAGGCAGCCTGCTTTACTTTGTAATTTTTTTCATAGATTTTAGGCAGTCTGTCCATATATCCTAAAAAAAAATTGTTACGTGGATGATGTGGACGTCTGTATTAACCTGCGGTGGAAAGGAAGGATGTGGGTGTCGCCCGCAAATGGAAAACTTATAAGCAGTTACTAGCAGTTACAAAAATAGATAGCAATTAATGGCTAACTCATAGAAGAAGACCAAAATTTGTTTGGAATTTGAGAGACACATTTTGGTCCAGGAACTCCTTACCCTTCTGGCAGATGATGACATCAACCGCCATGTAACAGAGATTATATGCATTTGAATCCAGTGCTCGATGCATCTGTAAAGCCTCACACCATACAGCAACACTACTGTTGTACACGGAACAACTAAACTCAACGAACCCAGTCTTACTGGTTAGTACTACATACTTGAGTGGCATTGTTCTGTCGTGGTTTCGTTCAGAGTAAGCAGACAAAGTTGTCGTTTAGACAAGTCTTTGTTGCGGCACTGTTGCACAATCGCTGTGCAAAAAGGGCTAGAGTCGATTACTGGCAGGTCTTGTAACTAAATAAGAACTCACTGAGGAGTTATGAAAGTCAGAATCTAGCCGAACAAGTAGGATCAGTGTTTCCTGGGACATAAATCACATTTCCTTTATTCTTGTCTTGCTTCTTCGAACAACAATATCCCCACTGTTACTCAGTGGGAGATTATAAATGAATGTGCCGCATTACTGCTATTTAAAGCGACCCTCAGTGAGCTTTTCCTCTTGTATCAGCAACATGGTCCTCAGGTTAGGGCAAGTCAGGGTCCACCCTCTGCAGCATAGTCATGGTTGGAGTTATGGTTAAGGCACTGGCATACTTCATCAGCAAATTATCAGCCTAGTTTGGCGCATCCTGAGTTTTTTTTCATCCAGATGTGGACAGTACCCCTTGACATCTGTGGACGATGGCTCAAGCCTTCCAGCCACAAAGCCCGTCAAACACTGTCTGAGCATGAAACAGCACATTTGTTGTGCTTGGATACAAAACCTACGTGGTTAGTTTTTGGAAAACATCCGTTATGTGTGTTTGCTTTCTTGCCGGATGTGGTCTCCTTGGAGAAAGACCTCTGTCGCTCTTTCACCATAATCTCACTTGGTAAAATACGTAGATTATGCAGTTGCTGTGGTTGTCTGGTAATGACATGGTTGTATTTCCATTGGAGGTACTAAATCATCTCACCAAGAAAGGCAAAAGTCACCCGAGTGACACGGATGTACCCAAAATGAGAACATATGTGTGGAAATACGTTTCAATCTCCTCACATTTATATATTCTTTTATATCTCAATGATGACATGGTTTTCAATTCACCTTTGAGTGGCCAGACATCACAGGGTAAGGTTAGACTTAACCTCTGCAAAGTCAGGGTTGGGATTAAGGGTTCTGAGGGGCTTTGTCTCTGCAGGAAAGACATGGCAACTGGAGATTTCCATCAACATATGGATCATTTTTGATTCCTCTCTTCAAATTCTGTGAAGTCGATTAAAAAAAATAAAACCAGCAAAGCAGCACAGAGGGATCAGCTTAGCCTTTAATTGAACTGTGTAATTCTAAGACATTAGTCAAAAAGAATTTCGGCTTCATTTTAAGATAAGACCATGCGAGGCATTGAGAACCACACAAGACTGAACAATTAGACAAAGTAACTTGGATGTCTTTGAAGGTCCGCCAATCGTGCAGATCAACGCTCCTCTCCAGTTGTGGGATTAGTCTCCAAACATCCAAAGTAGGCTATTGGGTGAGATCAGATGTAACAGAGTGAAAGAATCCTTCAACTTCTGGAAGAAAAAGCACAGCCGCAGAAGCTGGACGGTATTTAAGGAGGATCCAGCTCAAACTTGGATTTTTCCTCTTTATTACAAATGATTTTTTCAGAGAATGTGACTTTGCTGAAGAGTAATAAATAAAACAATCATTGTGATAAATCTTTGAATTTAGAGAGGTAACCATAGAAAAAGTATTTCAGATCTTGAAAACCCCAAAATCTAGTGAAAATTGTTCTCTGTGATTGTTGTCTCAGTCATTCGGACCATCTGCCTACCATGATGGATTTCCTTAAAAGCCATTTGGTGTCCGACCAATTAATTGAGATGCAAACCTGAAAAGTTCAATCCTGTGTGATGGTAAGCAGGTTTGTGTTAGATAGGAGTTGTTGTATGTGGACTTGTATAAAGCTGCCAGTGAGGATGACCTGATCCTGATCAGTTACTATTTAGATGCCCTGAGAAGATGGTTGCCTGTTCTGCTATTACCATGTTAGAAAGTTAACTCTGGTCAGGTAGACATAAAGGTTAAAGTGCAAAGGGACAGCACTCTCTAGTGGTATGGGGGGGTGCTCTGGCCAAAATATCACCGAGATCTATTAAATCATAGTCATGATCTGAATTTCAATCTTTTTTTTTTTAATCTAATTTGGAATGTCCTGTTGACTTTAGCCAAACTGAAACTAGACAATGAATTTGTTGGTCTTCACAACACAAAATAATGTCTTAAAGTTACAGTGTGTGAATCACTGTGTGTGTTCTTTTCTGAAGCGAATTGAGTCTTCTAAAGTCGGTCATTGGCTGGCTGGTTGGTAGGTATGTTGGTTGATTGGTCGCTTGATTAGTTTGTCTCCAGCATTACAAAAAACCTCTACTACTAGGAGGTAGAAGGAGGTCTTGTTGGTCAACATCTGACTCTAGGGCCTCAGAGTTGTCTAATCTGGCCCTGGGTTCACGTTTCAAACCTCTGTGCCCCAGGATCTACAGTAAATGACTGAAATGAAGGAGTTATCTTCACCGCA
This sequence comes from Lophius americanus, assembly GCA_037951165.1. Lineage (NCBI taxonomy): Eukaryota > Metazoa > Chordata > Actinopteri > Lophiiformes > Lophiidae > Lophius > Lophius americanus. The sequence continues at coordinate 1,266,160 of JBBDHG010000189.1, read as the reverse complement.
GATTACAGTTCAGTCATGTGCAGAATGACCAACTCTTAACACAAGCATAAACATTCTAAGACAGTAAGTTGATACAGTAAATATACAGAAATACATTGAACATCTATTCGTGGACTGTGGAGTGTTTCCTAGAAATCTAACAGAAGGTTGATGCAGTAGCATCCCGGCTATCTCGTGACCCCTGGGACTTTCTTCCCAGTTTAAACCCAGCTTTGAGTCTGCAGACTGCGTGGGTATAATTTGATGATGTGGCACTATGGCACACCAACGCCTGTCTCAAAATCTGCGCTCGCCTCCGTCTGTGGCCGGCCACAGACTGCTTCACACCGAACCCACCGTAGCACCGACTGTGAGAGAGAGTGTTCACCAGTGTAACACAGTTTTTATAAATACACTAACTTTGGCCTAAGAACGCGGGAAAACAGGAATTTTTAGTTTTTGGCTCAGACATGCAAATGTCACATATATTTGTCCTGATGCCATTTCCAGTCTATTTTAATTCTACTTCTATTTTAATTCTTTAATTAAATGTGGAAAATGTGTTGCCAGGTGCAACAACATTTTCCTATTTGTTCCTGAATGACCTTGAATGGTGGTGATGGGTTTAAGGCGCTGGGACTGGAGACACACTGTGCTGCGTGGTGGCGTTTGGTGAAGAGCTGCAGGCTCAAGTTCAGAGAAGTGACTGTCTTTTTCAAATAGTAAACAGATGGCCAAGTGTTTGCCAAGCTGACTGCACAGCCCGTCCATCCTCACAGGTCACTTAGTCCGATGCTGTTTTTGAGAAACATGTTTGCTTAAATGTGATTTTTTTTTTGGCCCATTTAAAGGACTTAAACACCGAAAAAGTGAAATTTGAACATCTTATCTTTATAAGAAAAATATATTAATTTGCTCTGGACAATTGACTGATCTGTCAGCAGTTATTACAACACTAAATGAAAGGTTATCATATATCATAATATATGAATATTTTTTATCGGAACTATGACAGTACCATAAAAATATTATTTGGGAAAGACGACTGATGAAAAAATAAAAATTTTAAAATTCAGTTTTCGATGCTTTAGTGCTGGGGTTGGTGATGCATTTATTTTGAAAGGATCTTTTGTTATATTTACAGAAAAACCTTCAATGTCTTAGCACATAGTTTGGGTCAAAGGGTGAAATTTAGAGATTTTATAAATAAAATTAATATATATATATATATATATATATATATATATATATATATATATATATATATATATATATATATATATATATATATATATATATATAATATAGTTAGGAAAAAAGTCATAATTTTACAATACTGAAAGTATAATTATATTATTATCATTATAATCAAGTTGCGATGTTGCAAAGTAAAATGACTATTATAGACTACTAAAAATAAAGTTATATTTTTATAAGAAAAAAGATCAAAATATTGCAAGACAAAGGTTTTATTATATCACGAAAAGTCTGGGATAATATGGAATTGTCATCACTGCGTCAGCCGCAGAGCCTTTGTGTTAACCTGATAACTCAAAAACTATTTGATGGATAATTTTCCAAATATTATTATTTATACCCTGATAGACCTTAGTGTGAAGAATAACTGGACTATTTTTGGTACTAGAGGGAGCTCTACTTAAAAAGTTTTTGGGCCATCACTTCTCAACTGTTTGTCCGATTTAGTCCAAATTTGGCATTTCTCATGTTTTATTCTAATAGTTCATGTCCTCTTCCCCGGAGTGAGGGGTTTTAACTTCTTAACAGAAGTGGATATGAATATTTCTTGGCTTCCTCCCTTCATGTATTTTATATGATTAAACTGGACAGATTCAGTTTTTAAAACCCTTAAACCATCTCATTTCCATCATATGTGGACTAAACAACCTAAAACTCTGAGCTTCAAGACTTAACTGTTTTCCTCAGGAGTCCATTAGCCCTACTGGAACATGACCTGCCTGACTAAATCTCCCTTGACAACCGGTGGAGCCCGGTTGCGTACAAACCTGCCGGGAGGTGCGGGTTTCACTTGTATAATGTGATGTACATGGCTGACTTGGAGCACGGTGTTGTCTGAAGCAGCATAGTGTGATGCATTAAGGGATGAGCATGGTCTCCACATGGATGGATGACTGTTCACACAGACGTGCTGTTTTCATGCTGTGACGGCAAACAGAAAAGATTTGTTCATCAAAGCTGCTGTGTTCCTCTAATCGGATTTCTGCGGAATGACCTGTACTTTAATAGAACAGTGGTTTTTAAGATATGGTAACAATGCTGGCAGGTGTGTTCATGACCGAAAAGCCTTTATTAATCTAAAATGTTCCCAACAATGCACGCTGAAAAAAACAGGAAACAAAGAGGTTGCCTTGTGTTCCAACCATTTTTATGAGCTGTGGTAGCACCTGGTTGGTCCTTCATGATTTAAGTTTGTGCAGGCGCTCATTGGCCCCAGAGGATCATCGCACTAACCCTAACTCTAGTTCTAGCTCTTTGTATTAATTCTTGCTCATGCTTCATCCTTTCAGTCATGCATTCTTTTTCTGTAACCATTTATGGTCTGTTCAGGGTAAAGGGAAGGGGCTTGAGCCTATCCCGGCCAACATTTGGCAAGAAAAGGCTACACCCTTTTCACCCTTTGTAAACTCCACATAGATAGGCCTCAAGGCCAGAGGTGGAGATGATCCCAGAAGCTTTTTGCTGTGAAGCAACTGGATACCCGCTGTGCAACCGTTTTTTTATTTTTTGTTTTATGGCAAATAAAAAAAACCTGAATTCCTAACATCATTCCTAAACATCATGTTTAGAGCTTGTTAGCTTATGTTAACATGAACAATATGACCAGGACAAAAAATATGTGTCTTTTGTTAGTGCTCTGAATGGTTAAACATGACAATGAAGCTTCATATCACAGTGATTTTTATCCCAGACTTGTCGCTGCACCTAAACATGTTACGCTAAAAAGTAGTTAAGAGTGAAGATCCAAATGCAGACATGAAACACAGACACTAAAAGTGCATGTCTGGGATTTAATAATAGTCGAAATACTTGTAGGCAGAGATTCAAAGCTGTCCAAAAGAGGACAACACGTCCGCATGGGATGAGGAACAGTCTAAAATGCAATGCAATTAACAATGCAATTAACAATAAATATAAAGGGCATGCTCAAAGAAAAGGAAACAACATTGAGAAATAACCTTTCAAAATTAAACAGAAAATCTCAAACCATAACGCTACATTTCCCAAAAAACACTGCAATATTCCTTTAACTGACTGGTTTTGAGAGTTAATGCTCATGATTTCTCCATCAAAGTTTTGCAGATTTAACTTTTATGATTATTACACCACAAGCATGCCCTATAAATCCGACAGCATTTTGAGGTCTGCTGCTCCTGCATAGTGTCTTAGATCTAATTCTGGGCCTGAACTTCCTCTCATCGCTGGGACATCCGTTGTTCATATGGACTGAATTTGAGTGGATGAGGGATACTTACACTCCTCCTGGACAGTCTTTCAACGGCTTTCTCTTTTCTCTTCAGGTTGAATTTCCTCAACGAGCCAGTTGATCAGTTGGAGGATACCATGTCAGTGCCAGGAACCCAGACTGACATCGCCATCCCATCTTTAGCACCCAGCCCATTCCCAAAATGGCTTCCTTCTTTCCGGAGACACCAAGCGGCTTCGGGAACGAGAAACCGCTTACCGAGTCTGGTGTGGGCCCGACCCATTGAAGCTTCCCAGAGGGAGAGGAGGCCGCTGAGAGCTCGTCGTCAAACCCGCTCGGGATCGCGTGGCCACCACTACCCCCAGCATGCCCAGCTGATGAGAGTGGGCTGCGTCCTGGGAACGTGTCAAGTACAGAACCTCAGCCACCGGCTCTATCAGCTCATTGGTCAGAGTGGCAGAGAAGACTCGTCTCCCATCAATCCAAGAAGCCCACATAGTTATGGATGAACTAGCTGACACCTTCTAACACCCTGAGCAAGTCCGTCTATATACCCATTTATTTATCTCTTAATGTGTTAATGGTAGTTTTCCCATTAGAGTTGATGTAGTCCATTTGTCTTGAATTTCAAGATCCAGATTTCACCATCCTGAAAACAACCTTATGTTCTCCTCTCTTAACTTTCAAACAAACCCCAGAGGCCTCAGTCTGATGTCTTAATCCTGCTAATGTTAAGAAAGAAGGCTTGTTCTCAACACCTTTCAGTGGCCCGGTCCTGTCCGCCCGCTGACCTCACCAGCAGCGTTTTTCCTGCGGCTCTTGATCAAATCCTTAAGCCCCTGACGTGGATTTCAGAGCCGGAGGACCCTAAAAAACTAACATATCCCCAAAGACCATGTAAATGACCCAAATGAACCCGTTTACCTCTTTTTTGTGTGACACATTTCCGCAACATTTGGAGCTCCCTGATCATTTCCACTACATTTACAGTGCTGACATTCCTAGAGTATTCCACAGGCTTTCCACTGAGCGGGAGAATTTGCCACTCGGCAGGACTTTGTGTTTAAGGACCACAGTTTACATTTGAAACCAGCAATGGCACTTAGTTAGTATAAGAGCATTCCCAGTTGAGACTTAAAACCACATGCTGAAAATGAAGTGTCAGGATCCAGTAAGTTGGAGTTAATCCACACAGAAAAATAATTTCCCAAAGGATCATGTCAATGTTGCCTTAGAGTGGCCAGTCAGCCACACAGTAGGAGCTAAAGTCCTGGGAGCCATGGATCAGGTCTTTGTTGCACCACAGTGGCGTTTTCCCCACAGGAGGTCAAAAAATATTAGTTTTTCACGTGATTCATAAGTTCGCTGTGTAAGTCAGGACTTTGGGTTGAGAGCAGTTTAATAAAGCTGACCAAATCACTTCAGTCAAATGTGCTGCCACAGCAGGGGAGGGGACACGACCCTCCCATGTCGGCAACTTTACACATGTTCTGTCCCCACAAATGCACAGAGGCAATATTGGAGTTTGCAGATATTAAAGGGTTGGTTCACCCAAAAAATCAAAAAGCTCCTTTTTTTTGATAACATTAATGATTTTTCTTGAAATAATTGGATTGACATCCAGTGTATGGAGGTGGCAAGTATCCAAAGTAATGCTGCTTTCACGACAAATAGAAGACAGCGTTTTAAACATTTCAAAATTGATGGGGAGTGGAACCAACCCTTAAGTATTTCAGAATATTATTTCACCGGGCTGATCAAGCAGATGGGGTGTAGAAAATGCTTTTCACACATCAATATCCTTGTCTCATAAGAATGAGTAGGTGTCTTGCATAACTTGTTGGGATTTTAAAACACAGACAGTATTATTTAACCCAGATTTCCCCTCTTCCGAGTTCATGATGAGTTTCAAATCCACAGAAAATCTAATTTTGCTTGACATTTAGTGAACAGTGGTAATTCTGAAGAAGCAGAATTAGAATTTGTTCTTTTTCTGTTCTGCAGACTACATTTGGGAATCCTTGTCCGCCACATATTGTCTACAGTAACGGTTCTAGTCTGCAGTTACACTGCGGCTTTCTAATGAAAGACCACAGCGACCAAAATGTTAGATGTCTGGGAGCTTGATTTCAAAAAGGTTCACAAAAGAGCCGAGCAGACAATCAAAAATACACGCCCTGACGTTTCCTCCTCTCTCTATTTATGTCCGTCTCTAAAACGGTGGGCGAGTGACAGACAATTATACTACATATTATTGACATTCTTCAAAGCTTTACTGATGCTAGCCTGACCTTAACTTGCAGCGAATAAGACATCATAGGAATATAATTGACCCACATTCTGACTCATGAGCACAATAAGTGTTGCGAATAACTTTTCCTGAGCGCCAATCCTGATATTCACCAAATACCTGGCAATACTTGACAAATCAGATGACCTTACAACATATGATCTACATCATGATAATGTATTCTTTCATATCTTATGATTTTTGTATCTTTTTTCCTAACTCTCTTTGAGTTGTTTCTTTTTGATTTATGGTTTCAGCCCTATCATGGCTCTCCTCTCTCTTCCGTCTGTAATCATGGGGGGTCTGGGGGTCTGGGGGTCACAGGGTAATCATCAGTGGTTCTTACATCTAATCTGTTCAAAAGCTTGCTGAGGTGAAACATGACATTCTCCCTGCTGTAATGGAGCTAATCAATGTCTCGTGACGGATCATTAAAAGGCTTTTCAAACGCTCTTAAACCTGGGTGAATCTCTCTGCTTTGTAAAATTTTCTTTTTACTGCTGTACAGCCTATCAGGTCATTTATCTCCTGTGTTTGATCTTAGGTCTGGGCCATTGTGCTGCCACCCCTTTTTTTTCTTCTGTAACGCAGTGTGTTTTTGTGACGTCACACGATGCGTCACGTGGAGTTGTGTGAGCACGACCGCTAATACCTCCCCATAGAAACATCCAACGCCTTAATGGTTTGCTCTGTCGCAACAAGGAATGGGTGCAGAGTTAGAATGCCTCTGTTAGCTTTGTGAGATAAAGCACACACAGGTAGACCGCAGTGTGCTTGTTTGTCACATGAGCTCCTTTAGGGTCAGAGGAAAGCACTTTAAAGCAGACACCTGTGTCGATATTTGCTTGAATTTCGCTCCTCGTGATGAACTTTGTGAAAGATGGACGAGGTTTTCTATTGTAAATGTTACATTTTGAGATTGTGTGTTTGAGGATGTGCACTCCATGTGGTGCTACAATGAATCGGGACACCATGTGCACTTGTGAATATAAATATATATATAGATATATATAGTCAGACTATTTAAACAAAGTTATGTATTTAAGTTATCTTTATTTTTTAATATCTGAATGTCACCAAAGATTATTTATCTCCTTTTTTCCACTGTGGTAGGAAAAGAAGTCTAAACTGTAGTTTACTTGTTACTGTTTGATCATGTCCTTCACTCTGTAAAATAAAGAATTAAATTGTAGTGTGATGGAGTATGGAGTATGATTTAAGAGTGTGTGCGGGTGTGTGTGTGCGTGAGAGAGAGAGAGAGAATGTGCGCGTGTGAGTATGAAATCCATAAAGACAAACATGACAGAATCACTTTATGGTTTAAAAACTCAAGACGCCTCGAAAATACATTCAGATATTTAAAAAAATATATATCATTCATCCACCATTATTTATCAGTTTTTTATTGAAAAATATACTATTTATGAGCTGTCTGCAATAATCAAATCAAACCGAAGCAGTTTAAATTGTGCAATAAAAGTGATTTCCTTCCCTTTATTTAACAAAAGTTAGACCTAAATTTATATAAGGGCCTGAACTCTTAAGAAATTCACCACTGCTGACCCAAAATCATACAAAAAGTCTCTGTAGTTGTTCAGAACCATCTATGTCAGACAAAGAAGTTGTGGGATGCTGTTATATTGAGCGATTAAACCAAACTGGAACTTTTGGGGTCACTGAATCATTAGTATGTCTTAAGAATGAAGAATGAAGCAGATGCTGAAAAGAACATCCTAACCAAAGTGAAGCACGGTGGTGGATCAAGGATGATCTGGGCCTGCTTTGCTTCCCCTGGCCTGGGAAATGTAGAGTATACAGATGACTTGTTATATTCATTGCATTTAGAAAGTATTAAGACCCTTTTCTCAGATCCTGAAGATTGAACTGTTTGGACTCAGTTCTAGGAATCGTGTCAGGAGGGAACCTGGTACCATCATCCACTGCACAACACCATCCCAAGCATCATGCTGGGGGGGTGTCCTTCAGCAGCAGGGACAAGGAGACTGGAAAAAGTTGAGGGAAAGCTAAACAGACCAAAATAGAGAGATATACTGAATGAAAACCTTTTTCCAGAATACTTACTACAGTAGGGGCGAAGCTTCGCCTTCCAGCAGGACAATAACCTTGAGCACACCGCTAAGACAACGCAGGAGTGAGTTAGGGTCGACGTCTTATTACCTTTAAGTGACCCAACCAGAGCCCTGAGTTGAACCCGATGGAACATCTCTGAAGAGACTTGAAGTTGGCCATGCCCCAATGTTCCCCGACAAACCTGACAGTGCTTGAGAGGAACTGCAGATAAGAAAGGCAGAACATCCCCAAATCCATGTTTGCAGAGCTGGTCAGGTCATACCCACGGAGACTTGAGGCTATGATTGCTGCCGAGGTGCCTCAACAAAGTACTGAGAAAAGTTTCTGAATACTTTCTTCAATGTCATATTTCAATTTTGTCTCTTTTTTCAAGCGTTTCCAAAAATTACTACAATTCAGTTTTTGCTTTGTTTTAATGTGATATGGACCGTGCATTGATGAGGGAACAAAAAAAACCAATTTGAATTGTTTTTAACAGGAAGCTACGGCATAGAAAAAGTGAAGGGGTTTTGAATACTTTTGGAATGCTGTCTATAATTCAAATGAATTCCCTCAGTTCTGTTAGCCCTTCACCAGACTGCAGCACCTGACGAAGTCCCCAAAAGTCAATCATTACAAGTCACTGCACGGCGAAATTAACAGAATAGAACGGATGTCCGGGAGCAATGTAAAGGAATCATTGAGAAATCAGGACACCAAATGACAGCAGCCACGTTAACGGTGTCAGGTGAAATGACTGGACAGAGTTAATAAGTAACAGGGGGTTTGCCTGACAGCAGCAGAGCTATTGGTTTATTTCTCCTTCTGTTAAATGAGAGTAGAGAGGGACAAGAGGGAAAGCCAGGAAAAGGAGTAACGGTCAAAGGAGTCGTATAGCTCAACTGCTGTTTTTATTATTCAAAACAAGAGAAAATTTAATTTTGAACATCTTGGAGGCAAGAAATGTGGACTTTTCCTTTCAAGTTTACCTTGAAGGAACAATTCACCCAAGTATTTAAATCCACTGATCATCTACTCCCCTACTTGCAGATGGAAAGACAGGTGTTTTTTATTAAGAAAAAAAATTCTGGTTGCAGTATTTTCCTACAAAGCTGAAGAAGATGGGGATTTATTTTAAAACATAAAAAAAACAACTGAACGCAAACGTGGAATGACTTCTTACAGCTGTTACACTTTAATTCAAGTCTCTAAAAGCCCTAAGATTCCAATTTGTTGACTTAACCTTTGCTTTACCAGAAAAAAAAGTGTCACTGAGACTAAAAGAAATTCTGACAAGACAGGCGGCAACACATACGGGGATGCAGATATAAAGACGTGTGGTTCAGGAGTTGGTGTTGTCATCAACTTTTGAACCCCAACTTTGCCTAAGATGGCCGTTCCATTAGCAAGTGAATGATGATGTGAATGGTTCTCCCTCCTGATGAGCAGGTCTGGCCATGCACAGTGGCCTCTGTCACCACTGTATTGTACAAATGGGTGAAAGCCATACTTGATATATACATCATTGCATTGTTTTTATATTATCACTCTCCTCGTATGGTTTATCACTACGAAAATAACAAATGCCAAAAAATTCCACTTGAATTATGTCATGTCTTCCTGCATATATCTGATGTACGTCAGCCAGCAGAAACTGTGTCACTTACCGGCCAGAGACCTCTCATCAAAATTTACAATTCACATTTCCATTTCTTGGGCGGCACCATAAACTAAAAACCTCCAGGTAGTAAAAATATAAACCAGAGAAATCAAAAGCTCATTGTGTCTACACGGAGAAACTAAAGTGCTGGTCAGGTCCGCTGGCTATAGATGGATAATTTATTGCAGTGATGTGTAACAGAGTGGAAACTCACAGGAGGCCAGCTGTGGTTCAAGTTGCCTCATGGAAAAAAAGACAACATGTTACACACAGCAGGTCAGCACAATCCTGAGAGCAGTAAAATGTTCCACAGCACAGAGTGGAATGTAGACCTCCCCACTTAGAATCTGCTGGGTTTATATCAGAGACCTGACTCTCGCGTAAGAGAGGGAGATAGGAAAGGAGGGGGGAAGGTAAATAATTCACCAAAATAAGCTGCACATGAAATACTGCACGTAAATGTCAAAATCAAGTAACACAAATTCAATACAAAGACAAAAATAAATTAAAACAAATAAATCAAAGACCTATAACTTAATTGCAATTGCAATTAAATTGCAGATTACTGTTGCAAAGTACCATCTAGATACAATGTTTGTTTTGAGAGTGCTGAAGGACAGGGAAGGTCAGAAGGTGTTGCATTGTCTCTAAGTCGATTTAGGAAAATCAGAGTACCGAAGGAAGAATTGTGGTATTACATGAGAAAATCTGGAGTGAAGTACGTTAGAGAGACAGATGAAATGTCTGAGAGCAGTTTGACAACGGTGAGGTTTTCAGTAGGAGTGAAAGAAGTGTTCACGGTGGAGGTGGGACCGTATCAAGGATCGCCTCTGAGCCCCATCTTGTCTGCTATGGTGATGGGAAGGCTGGCAGAAGATGTGTGGCAAAAATCTTTGTGGGCTATTTTGTTTGTGGATGACTTTGTGATCCGTGGTTAGAGCAGAAAGCAGGCGGAGGAAAACTTGGACAGATGGAGAGAAGATGAATAAAGGTCAGACGCTGCAAGATAGAATACATGTGTGTGAATTAAAAGGGAGGCAGGTGGAACAGTAAGGGTGCAAGGAGAAGGTGCAGTAAGGAAATACTTGGGCTGACCTGCTCAGAGCAATTTAGAGGATAGAGTGGGTGGAGAAGAGTGTCAGGAGATGAGTCGCAGCAAGAGTGAATGGAAAGGTTTACAAGACATTAGTGAGCGCTCCTCTGCTGGATGGTTTGGACACGGCGGCTCGGACCAAAGTCAGAAGGCAGAGTAGGAGGTGGCCGAGCTGAAGGTGTTAAGATTTTCTTTGGGAGTGGACAGGATTAGAAACGATCAAATCACAGCGACAGCCCAGGTTAGAGCTCTTGGAAAAAAAGTAAGAGAGGCCAGAGTGAGATGGTTTGGAGACATGAATTGGAGGGTATGGTGGATATATTGGTAGAAGGATGCTGGAGATGGAGCTGCAGGGCAGGAGAAAACAGGGAAGACCAAAAAGGAGGTTTCTGTATGTGGTGAAAGAGATTATGCAGTTGGTTGGTGTAGAAGACAGCACATCATCTGGTAACAGATGATCCACTGTGACGACTAAAAGGAAGAAGAACAAGACTAATGTGCATCATAATACTATGAGTACTCATGTACAATACTAATGAGCAATATACTTCAGTGGGTGTCACTGCTGTGGTACTGGTGGTACTGTTTCCCAAAGCATTAAAGTTCTGGGTTCAGATCCACCTCTGGCCTCAGGGTAGTTCTGTATGGAATTTTTATAGTAGCTTGTTATACAGTTGAATTGGTCACACTGTCCTCAGGTATAGAAATATGCTTGAATGTTTGACTATGGGCAGCATGGTGGCGCAGTGGTTGGCACTGCTGCCTAACAGCAAAAAGGTAGCAGGTTCAAATCCACCTCCGTTGGCCTTTCTGTGCAGAGTTTGCTTGTTCTCCCTGTGTCTGCGTGGGTTCTCTCTGGGAACTCCAGCTTCCTCCCATATTCCAAAAACATGCAATCTAATCTAGGTGGATTGGTGACCCTGACCCGAAAATTGGCCGTAGGAGTTAAAAAAAACATGTGTTCTAGGAATCGGGTCAGGTTGGCCAAGGGGAAATTCTTTGCCACAGCACTGTACATGTGAGATCACACATTGAACCCACAACCACACAGTTGACAGATAGCAGTCCACACTCCGGTCTATTCGTCAGGGTTTACTGTTGTGTACTGCCTGAGCCCCCTCAGGCTGAAGGCCCCCATTTGACATGTCTTGTTGGAATTTAAATTAAGTTTGATTATAATAAAAGGGACTTTGGATGGATTCCAGAGTTATGCAGTTTATTGAGAGTTCCTCCACAGTGGTTAAGAATGTTTGCCCTTCTCGTAACGGCAGACCAATTTATTCTCATTCCTATAAAGCTAAACCAATCATAAATGGTAATTTTTCCTTTTACTCGATAACCTCACTACACAAGATCGTGGTTAAGTATTTCACACTGTCTATCACTTTATGTGATCATGCTAAACAGACGGAGGATAGATACTATCCTTACCTCGCGCACCTGTCTGGATCAACGTTGATCCCCTTTCAGTTTCATAACATTTACGTTCCAGCACACGACAGTCTCAGGGTCACATATCTGCAATACACAGTCTGTACTAAAAAAACCTGTTAAGTCCAAATAAACGTGTTTGTAGAGTTGACGGTGTTGGAATGCGGCAGGTATTCAGCCTGAGAGCAGATTGTTTTGTCAGCCGCATGGATAATTCAAACCCAACCAACGTCACCAGCAACATGTGGTAAAGGACAACTGACCAGGAGGGCAAATATTTAAAAGTACAATGAACAGGTGTTTAAACCAATATTTCCATTTTTTGCGGTATTTGACGCCATGGGAAAGCGATGAGGCAGGAATTTGTAGGTTCTCCTATCTTTCCCACTTTAAAGAGCAGCATACTTAGAAATTTTTCATAATGTACCAAATTTATTTTTCATGACAGATTTTCAAGAATTCTGACAGATGGTGTGGTGAATCCATCAGTGTACATGACGTAATGTGTGACATGAGCTGCATCCGCCTGGATGAGACCATGAGAGTACAGCCAGCACTGAGCTGTATTGACTCTGGTTAAATGATCCAAAGGGTTGCGGGGTGTCAGTCAATCCGATGGTTTGATACTTTGTCTGTACGATAATATCAGGCTGTCAGCTGCTTCAGGAGTCCCACAAGCCAGCCATGCTCTGTAGGACTCCTTCTTCAGCCTGACCGCATCCCTCACCCCTGGTGTCCTCCAGCAGGTTCCGGATTTACCGCCGCGCCTAGCACCAGCAGCCGTCCGACTGCAGCTCCCAGCAGCCGCGGACGCAAGGCTGCTAAACGTGGAACGCGTTTGAAGCTTGCCGGAGGTGGGAGTTGAAAACCATCCTGACAGGGTCCTCGGCCAGACGTTTCCAGCAGACCCTCACTATTTGTTTGTCCAGCTTCCTTCCCCGCTATCTGATCCAACTCACCACCAGGTAGTGATCAGTTGACAGCTCAGCTCCTCTCTTCCCCCTAGTGTCCAAAACACGCGGTCGCTGATTAGGTGATACGACTACAAAGTCGATCATCAATCTACGACCTAGCGGGCCCTGATGCCAAGTGCACTGGTGGACATCTTGAACATGGTGTTCGTTATGGACAAACTGTGACTAGCACAGAAGCCCAATAACCGAACACCACTAGAGTTCAGATCAGGCGGGCCGTTCCACCCTATCACGCCACTCCAGATCTCGCTGTCATTGCCCACGTGTGCATTGAAGTCTCCCAGTAGGACAATGGACTCTCCAGTTGGGGCGCTTTCCAGCATCTGTTGCAAGGACTCCAGAAAGGGTGGGTACTCTGAACTGCTGTTTGGTGCATAAGCACAAACAACAGTCAGGACCCGTTCCCCAACCCGAAGGAGTAGGGAAGCAACCTTTTCATCCACTGGGGTAAACTCCAATCCATGGACAGAGAGCTGGGGAGCTATGAGTAAACCCACACTAGCCCTCCGCCTCTCACCTGAAGCAATTCCAGCATACTAGAGGGTCCAGCCCCCATTGAGAAGGTGGGGTCCAGAACCAGTGCTGTGTGTAGGATGAGCACAACTATATCTAGTCGCTACCTCTCCACCTCTCGCACAAGCTCACTTTCCTTTCCCATCAGGGAGGTGACATTCCATGTCCCCACTGTCAGCTTTCATAGCCGGAGATTGGACCGCCACGGCCATTGCCTTTTCCTGCTGCCCAATCCACAATGCACCGGACCACTGTGGATTCCTCCATGGGTGTTGGGCTCACGGGAGGACGGACCCATTTCCCTGCTTCGGGCTGAACCTGACTGGGCCTCATATGGTTGAAGGCGCGGCCAACAGACGCTCGCTGGCGGGCCCTACCCCAGTCCTGTTTCCAGGTTGGGGCCCCGGTAACATTCCGGGCAGGGTACTCGAGTCCTAGATATTTCCTATCATCAGGGGTTTTTGTCATTCGTTTACTTTATTCATTGATTAATTTAGCTGAAAAATATTCCCCAACAATTATCTACCTCTCAGTTCAGAAATCAGTCACAGAACAACTGCACACTTTCGGAGAAGTTTTCAAATAAACAGGTAAGTATAGACTTCAGAATAAGATAAAACCACAGCTGGTTTGGCATCCATCTAGCAATGTTTCAAGGCGAGCCTAAGAAAGTTTGGGAAATGAAAAAAACAACAATAACTTTTGATTTTTAATTTCCACTGTTATGGGATGGGGAAATTGTTCTTCCAGGTTAGCTATTGTTATTAGCTATCGTTGTAAGCGATGCCGGTTGAATACAGCTTATGCAGTAGTTTGCTCAAACTCTGTAGCAACATATCTGCTGAAAAGCTGGTCCACTCGTTTGTCTCCTCCCGACTGGATTACTGTAACTCACTTCTCATCGGGATCCCCGATAAAAGTCTTCAAAGACTTCAGTATGTTCAAAACAGTGCTGCAAGGATCCTGATGAGAGTTCGTAAACACGAACACATCACCCCTGTTCTTCATTCCCTTCATTGGCTTCCCATCTCCACCAGGATTGATTATAAGATCTCTCTCCTCTCTCACCAGTGCATCCATGGTAACGTACCCCCCTACCTAAAAGAACTACTCACCCCACTGACCTCGACACGATCCCTCCGTTCTACCTTATCATACCGCCTCCTCCTTGCCCGGACTAAGCTCAGCACCATGGGTGATTGGGCTTTCTGTTCTGCTGCCCCTCGTCTGTGGAATGCCCTCCCTGACCATCTCAGGGCTCCACAGACGACTGACACATTTAAAAAAGGACTTAAAACTTTCCTTTTTAGCAGAACCTATAACCTTAATTAACATTACTGCTTTTTGGTCACGTTTTTATATAGTTATTATTTTATTTTTTATTTATGCTTTTATCTGCTTTTGCTTTGTAGCACTTTGAGATTTGATCCAAATGTAAAGTGCATTATAAATTAAATGTATTATTGTTATTATTATCATATCCACAGGTATAAGACGGACAATACTATGTGTATGACTGATTTAATGAGACACAAACTGAAAGAATTGCTAATAAACAGTAACTTACAGGAGCTTCCACTTTTTTCACACGGGCAGCCATCTTGGATTATGAGTTTGGGATTTGTCAAGCTCCTCCGACTTCCTGAGAAGGAATTCCGACTTCAGGGGGCGTTCCAGTTGAAACTTCCAACTTGGAACTTGAAAAGTGCCAATTGAACGTGTAAGTAGTCTTCAGATGAGGAACAGCTGTGGTGAGTCTAATTTACTTTCTTAAATATCTGTTGATTATTGCTGCCTTTTGATGGTTGCTGCTGTTGCGGTGTTAACGAGGTCCAGATTAATTCACATCTGTTCATGATAGGAACTTGGCTTGAGTCTGTGAGAAAAAGCTGCTGAATCCTAATACATTTTATGGAAGTTTTGCTTTCTTTGTAGTCTTATGAGTAAAAGTGACTGATTGTTGAGAGTTTAGTAGCTAGTAATGACAGTTACGTGATATATGTGACATCTATGAGTGATGCAGCATCGTACTATTCTGTGTAATTGTTCTACATCCTTAATGGTTTCAGGTTTTTAACCCTCATGGATGTTGAACCTCATTTTAACACTTTTTTCCACTAGATACATGTTCCTGTATTTTTGAATATTGGCTGGTTAAGTATTCTGATAACAGCTTGTAGCTGTGGAGCCACTATGAAGTTATTTGAGGTCAGCTTAATCGCGGGATAATAGCACTGAATGCCGGGGTTGAAAACCCACTGCCCGCCACTGCAGGAGGTGCTATGTGATTGGCTCAAACAGTCTGAGAAGTTGGTTCCGTTTCCGGATGATGTTGATATTTTTCGTCAACTGGCGAGGTCGTAACTTAATTTGTATATGCAGTGGCATGCTGCGTACAATGAAAACATTTTCCCAAAGTTTTCTGATTCCATGTAGGAAGATGATCCATAGAATCATGCTAGTTTTTAATGCAGTGCTGCCTGTGAGCTCAAAGTTCACTGGCATTTAAGGTTTGTTTTTGTCCTTGCCCCTCCCCTTCAGACATTTCTCCAGATTCTTTGAATCGGAGGGTAATATTATGGTCTGTATATGGTGAAATCCTCATATTCCTGACATCTTTGTTCCCTAAACTTAGCTGTGAATTGAACCTTTCAAGGACACTGTATCGTACTTGTTGCCCATGATCCTCTTTACTTGTGGAGTGGTAAAAAGTTTTCCAGTCGTTATTTGTGCCTGACCCAATTTTCTGAAATGCACTGCTGACCTAAATTTCATAATAAACAAAAATGTATTAAAGTTGATAAGGTATAACTGTAGATATATTATCTTTATAATGTTATCAATTTATCTGGGTGGCAGATAAATATTAGGCTGTTAGTGATTTACAGAGTCCCCCTCCTTTTTTAGAATCTGGGTCATACACCAAAAGTTTTTTTTATGATATAACCTTTAAGTTATAATCCTGATTAGCATCTCAACTGGTTTTCTTACTTCAAACAGTGGTATCCAAAATACCCCAGAATCGATCTTGTTCAGCTTAATGTAAAAAAAAAAAAAAAAAACCTCTCCTAGGTGCTGAAAAGAGCATTCTGTTCTGGCTTCCTCCAGCTACGGTGTGTGTAGAAATCTGGGTTAAGTAAACTCTATCTCCATATCTTCTTGGATATTTTAGTGTGACGTCACTTTTAATCTGTTTGAACCTCTTTACCTACTGGATCAGAAATCCCCAAAACTATTTTTTTCCTCACTCTGGAATTACTTGACAGAAATCTTTTGAAGAGTTGATTTATATGAATAACAAGACAAAGTCTTTTCATTGATGTTCACATATTATATATATAGCTGAGTACAACCATTTCTCATAAAGCTGTCTCTTGAGTCATCCGTTTAAAATCATTTATACACAGTATCTAAACTTTCCTTCCTGGCTAAAATCTTGGAAAATAGTTGCTGAGCAGTCCGTTATGACCACTGGCCCCTTTGGTGAATTCGAGACAAGCAGCACGTCTCAGCGGAGACAAACTCAGGCTGTCTGAAGGGTGGTGTAAAAAAACAAAAATCAACTGCATATGATGGGGACCAGAGCCATGACAGAATTATGCCCAGTTGACACGCTTAGAATTAAAAATTTTAATTTAAAATTTAAAAATGTTCTGCGTTCAGCTGTTCCAGGTGAAATCGATCTTTCTACACATGGAACTAAAAACAAAAACTGAAAATAGATATGATTTTTATGGTAGGCAAGTTGTTGGTATAACTTGACTAAATAAACAGTGCAGAAGAAGACTGACCAGGAAGTGTAGGTGATCTCTGCTGATCGCTGTAGTGTAGCAGCAAATCTAAAGTTTGTTGTACGAGCGTTTAACACAACAGAGTCGGCAGCGCAAGCAAAAGATGAGTCAGCAACATTTGCTTTTTCTGACGAGTGTATGACTTACACAGAACTGAACCGAGAAAATTTTTATCATAAACACTGGAGGCAATGAGAACTATAAAACGATAAAAGACCTTCAGTAAAAACATAAAACAATAAAATCTGACTAAAATTAGACACATAAAAACAATAATAAACAAAACTGAACAAGATATAGACACAAAAAAAAAACAAAAAAAAACAACCAAAGATGTAATAGCAAGTAACCAACAGGAAACAAATGTAGAAATTGAGTTATTATGTTCTGCGTTACCATTGAATAGATTCATGGTACCATTCATCTTGTGTTGTTGTCAGGCCTGTCAATCATTTTAAGTCTTGATCTGGGCTTAAATTCCATTAGATAACGTAGACAGACGTGACTTTAAGGCCATTAACATTGAAGATCACAGAGGAAAGCCTCTGCTCTTCATTCAGGCACAGTAACGGTGAGCTAAGGATGTAGGTAAAATGCTTTCATTAATTTTAGCGCACAAAGTCTAACAAAAAAGAGGAAAACAAAGGGGGGTTCAAACCCAGCATATAGGGTTAGAATCGTCCTGGTAGAGCTTTGAAAACTGCTTGTATGAGCTCTAGAGTTGAGCATCTCATAATTGGTGTACTTTTTTTTTTACGTTTTAACTTAATTTTTCCATAATGGTCGATACAAATAGTCAGAAATTAGTTTTGTTTAGAAGCAAGGGCATATTTTAACTACTAAATGACGTGTGAATTTAAGAAAAAAATAAAGACCAATAAAGACTAACTGGGAAATGAATAATTCAATAAGAATTGTGCCGTAAATGACGACTGACAGTTTAAGTTTGCCTTCTGAATATATGGTGTAAATAGTTTTTTAAACTAACTTTTCAAATGGATTGGAAGTCCTTTTGCTTCTTTTTTCTTTTTTTCTTTTTTTCTTTTTTTCTGTTTTTCTGTTTTTCTGTTTTTCTGTTTTTCTGTTTTTCTGTTTTTCTGTTTGTGAGTTACAGGGCTGTGAAAAAGTATTGACACACTGCACAGTGTGCTCTATTGAAAGTTAAATCCAGAAAACCACCAAACTGCATAAATTTGATCCAGCAGGCCTAGACCCACCCAGACCTGATCAAGACCAGCCCTGTTCAATAACATCATCCCTTCAATAGACCCTCTTCAGATGCAGGAGGTTGGTTCATAGGTCTCACCAGCAACACACTATGCTAAAATCAACAGAAATTCTGGATGGTGAAAATTATGAAAAATGTTAAATTTTCTCTGAAGGGTTATCCTTTTCAGGATTGGAGGGAGGCTGGAGCCTATCCCAGCTGTCTCTTCAGTCGCCCATTCATCAACACACATTTGGCAACACATAGCACAAAATTTTGACTTTAGACTTCACCCTTGTTAATATTTTTGTACAGTAGGATCAAGCTGGGGTGGGAAAACTCTGGGAGGCACCAAAGCGAAATGGATTTGAACCTAGAAGCTTCTTGCTGTGAAGAAACTACCTCACACCACCATGCTGCCCTCATAAAACACAGTAATAAATAATTTTGCTTAGAAGGTAAGTACCGTGGCACCTTTGATTTTTGGGGAGTTAGAAAGGAGATGAGTCACACTTTTTATACTGTGCTCAGGTTTAACTCCAACAGCTGCTTCAGTTATCACACACTAGACTAAATAATTACCCTGAAATTCAGATACGGTGTCCGAATGAGTTCTCCTAATATCAATTTATATTATCAACTAGTAGCCTTTTTGCCTTTGGCACATTAAATTCTGAGACGACATTTTTCCTGAGACAATAATCTTGTATCAAGTCACAGTCTTTAGCAAGAATTTGCTATTTTACCTTAGCAGGGGATTCAGTGCTCTGATTTAGAAAGAAGGTTATTGTCCGTGTGCAATTACACTGATCCGCTCATGCATTTACAGACTATATCAGATTCAAAACATGCAATCCAGAATCACTGAAAGATGCATCTGCGTACATGCAGACAATTCATGTTGTCATTTCTCATTTAGAATGAGAGAAGACAGAAAAAGGACTCCAGGTTGTTACAACACACCGCCTCAGGAGGTAGACGCTGCCATAAACTTTAGTTAAACATCATTTACCTCCATCATGATCACGATATAAAACTCACTTTTGTTTGTGGAATCGAACATGAGACACAAGCCCCACACCCCTGCTGAGGAAACGTGAGACATCTCATGTTAGAGAAAACAAGACATAACACTGCAATCCCACGTTCTGTCAAACATAGTCTGAGAGGGAGGTAACCACCGGCCCCACATCTCTGCAGCTGTGCAGTGATTGACTGTAATAACACGGTGTAAATTTAGACATTATGTAGGT
Organism: Lophius americanus; assembly: GCA_037951165.1. Classification (NCBI taxonomy): domain Eukaryota; kingdom Metazoa; phylum Chordata; class Actinopteri; order Lophiiformes; family Lophiidae; genus Lophius; species Lophius americanus. The sequence continues at coordinate 1,246,436 of JBBDHG010000189.1, read as the reverse complement.
TCACGGGTCTTCAGGGTCATGGGGATCACAGCATTCGACTGTCGCACATCAATGACTGCCAAAATAGTTTTGTATCATAACAAATAATAGGAGAACTAAGATGGAAGACAGGGAAATATAGGGAAGAGTTTTGGTATGAAAATAACACGTTTGCTGTGTATCTTATGCCTAAACATTTTTGAGCCTGATTTTATTCTATAGCTTTTATATTTTTCTTGTTGGCTTTTTCCATGAAAACTCCAACTCCATCCTTGTCCTTGGTACACATTGGTTCCGAATATATGGGGTCATTTATCAATTTAGACAAAGAAGAACTAAATGAGTAACCATTTCCAACCATAGGATTCTATCCATCCATCCACCCATCCATCTGTTTCCACTTAAGTGAGGCCTTATAATGGCATTCTAGACATCCATCTCCCCAACGACTATACAATTCAGCTTGTATTATATGTCATATATATGTAATATATGTTTATATATGTTATCCTTCCATCCCAGCAGCTTCTTCTACCATTCCGGGATTTCCTTCCCTAAAACAGCCTACAAAGGGACGTATTTTGGAGGGACCTCAATCAGATGCCTGAACCACTTCAAAGAATCTCCACCAATGTATTGGAGGGATCTCCATAGAGTTGTGATAGAGTGCAAAATTGTCTCTAGATTAAGATAAATTCTGAGATACAATGACGCTTTCTGCTGTCTGAAGATAGCACTGCTTCAAAAATGTTTTGCAACACCTCATTTTAAGACAGAGACATTGTACACATCGTTGGGCCGGGTCTTATCTGGCACTGAAAGAGATAGTGTGTCAGTTGGACACTAGTAAAGCTCTCGACCACTTTGATTTGGATGAATGATATAGCCCTGACAGTCACCAGTGACCTGCTTGGAGGGTTCATTCCGGTGCTCCTGCCTGAGAACAAGGTTCTATTTTATCCATATGGACCAGATGTGGGCATGAGCTCTAGCTTGAATAATAGCTGGTATTTTGGATTTCATAGGTCCAAGTCTTTTGGATCATTTGATGCAGTGAGGCCAACTAAAAAGGCACGTATTCTACATTGCTTCCACACCTCCCACACAACTCCTAAATGAAATATCTGCTGTGTTAAAGAGAACAAAACTATATTTGGAGTTCAATAAACTTTTAACAATGGACTCAAAGGTCTTTTTCTGATGTTTATATTGTGTGGCCTTGTTGATTTTGTCTTGATTCCATCCTACAAGTGCTTTTTTCAATACCCTTCCTGCGGAGAAAAACAAATCTATTATCTGAACTTATCTCTGAAGTAATGTGTATAGGCGTGAATGCGTCGATGCATGAATCTGTGTCAATCAGTGACGCTACTACCAGGTTTACCGTACAGCTATCCAGACAAGAGGAAATCATTGTGTATCGTCACTGCTTCATTTGAGCTCAGTGAGGCCAACTCAAAGTTTAGAGTGTTGGTTCTGTTGTTTGGATCATATTAGCTTTGACTTTGTCTTGATTTCGGGGTGGTCATCCACATGTTGATGTAGGTAAAGTCTTTACCTACCTCAAGGCCAGTTTACCCAGAGTTGTGCTTTAGATGTCCTAGCATGGAGGGTCTACTGACCTCTCCTACTTCTTACTTCTTACCAGGTGTCTCTATGTTCTTGCTCAAGTTGGATTGATTGGCTCTCTGTAGAATAAAGAGAATGATCTACACCGGCTCTTTCTAGGATGTGCCTTGAAATTACTTTGACTTTACTTGACTTAGTTTCCTTGCTGCTAATGGGATGTAGGTCATAAAGAAGGTGCCACCAGTGAACTTGATCCTGTCCTTTTCTTTCTATCCGTTGCCAGTTACACTACTGTGTACTGGTGGCTGCTTCAATTTGTTGTTGTCAGGCGCTCTAAGGTTTTGCCATGCTTTCTTTTCCACTGGCCTTTCCATTTCAGGGTATGTCTGGTGGCGATTCATTCAAACTTACAGTCCATCCTCCAGTACATCCTTCATACTCCATCATGATACTAACCTGTTACCCACGATCCTCTTTACAACTGGAAACAACTTTTCCAATCTCTTGTCTGTGTCTGTTCCAAAGACTGGGTAGTCTCGGGGCAAATTCCAGACCATGATTGCATTGAAGACCCCAATTAAAAAAGCTTCACACCTTGCCTGGAGAACGCAGACACAGGCACCCTCTTTTTCGGGGTCTGACCTTGGAGGGGAGCTTTTTGGCGAGTATCTGGTGGCCGGGCCTTTGTCCATGGGGATCGGCTGGGCACAGCACTCAGAGGCTTTACGGAGTCGCCCCGTGTGGGCTGACCACCTGCAGTGTTGAGCCTTGGGTCAGCTGCAAAGCAGTAGTGACAGGCGACAGAGACGATGACTCCTGGAATCGCTGACTGGTGCTTGAGACAGCCATAAAATACATCATGCATACACCAATAAAAAAATATGATTAACTCATGTGACATCAGGAAGTCAATAGAGATGAATCCATAATAAATCACATGTAGAATGTGTTATTTTATTTTACGGTAATTGTATGGCAGAGGGAGATAAGATCATTATGCTCTAAGAGGAGGGATTTCATCTGCACATGAAATTTAATTACAAGGATAACCACCATCGCCCGTCTGAGTCACAGCACGTACGGTCATTTTGTACGTGCTAGAAATTAATTATGATTCATTTTAATGAATACATTGTAAATTTTGGGGTCGGCATGAGAAAACCAGCAGAGGAAACTTAGAGGTGGAAAGATACATTTTATTCGACATGATGACTGTGCAACACAGACAGACTCAAATTGAAAATACAGGAATTTACGTGACACTATCTGTAACCCAAACCCAACTCACCCACAGACACACACACACCCTCACTCTCACACAATCACATACACACACACACAAACACACACATTTTCACACTCACACAGACACACACATTCCAAAACACTTTCACACAAACACACTCACACGCACACCCACAAAAACACACACACACTCATACACACCGTCACAAACACACTGACATACACACTCACACACTCTCTCACACTCTCACACACTCACACGCACTCACACTCATAATCTCACACACGCTCTCCCACAAACACACACTTTCACACTCACACACACTCACACAGAGCCTCTCCTCCTCTTGCCTGTTTGCCAGCTGTGAGCAGCATACGTGCAGACTAACACATAGTCTCTTCACAGGGCAGCTTTATTCTCAAACCTCTTATTAACCACAGACCTGGATGACTGGATTCTCTTTCTGTCTCTATGGTGACGTGTTAAACAGAAATATCAATATTCTAAAATATTCAGGGAAATTCAGTCTTTTATTGTTGATGAAAATGGTTCAAATGAACATTTTAATCACATTATTACTCTCTTTCTTGTCTCCTTCAGTTCAGTTCAGTGACAGTCAGTCAGTTAACCCTGCAGAGTGTTTCAATGATGGCATAGGTGTGATTTAAGGCGCCGTCACAAGTTAAACAACTCCAGTAACAAGCTTATAAGAAATGGCCCCAATACACAACACACAAGCATATTTGTAGTGATGGTCTCAGGCTCCGTTTAAAGATGCGAAAGTTTTTCCATGAATTCATTCATTCTTTTTCTGTAACCGCTAGCCTGTTAGTCATTGAAGGGCTGGAGCCTATCCCTGCTGTAATTTGGTGAGAGGCGGAATATGGACTCTTCGTCACTTAATCACAGGGCCGACACAAAGACACAGCACAATTTTAATATGATTTTTCTACATTTGGTTTCGCTTCCACATTGCAATTATATGTTGAAAAAATATTTTCTCGTCTATCCTCAACATTTATTAGTTTCTAGATTCCAGTTCGGTTTGAGGCCTTTTATTGTTTCAATAAATTGAGAAAATTGAATGAAACATGATCACTTTATTATTATTTTCATCAATATTATTGATGATAATATTGGCTCCGTTCCTCCTCACCCTCTACACTGCAGACTTCTCCTACAACACACCCACGTGTCACCTGCAGAAGTTCTCTGACGACTCTGCAATTGTCGGTCTCATCACAGACGGGGACGACAAGGAGTACAGAGGACTGACGCAGGACTTCACGCACTGGTGCCAGTGGAACCACCTCCAGATCAACGCGGGTAAGACCAAGGAACTGGTGGTGGACTTCCGAAGGCACACACCCCCCCACACACCGGTGAACATCCAGGGAATGGACATTGAGATGGTCACGTCCTACAAGTACCTTGGTGTTCACCTGAACAACAAACTGGACTGGACTCACAACTCAACGGCACTCTTTAAAAAGGGTCAGAGCCGACTGTATCTGCTGAGGACACTGAGGTCTTTTGGAGTTCAGGGGGCGCTCCTGAAGATCTTCTTTGACTCTGCAGTCGCCTCAGCCATTTTTTATGGAGTGGTCTGCTGGGGCAGCAGCATCTCAGCTGCTGACAGGAGGAAACTGGACAAACTAATCAGGAAGGCCAGTTCGGTCCTGGGATGTCCTCTGGACCCAGTGCAGGAGGTGGGAGACCGGAGAATGATGGCCAAGCTGTCATCTCTCCGGGACAACGTCTCCCACCCCATGCAGGAAACCATCTCTGCACTGGAGAGCACCTTCAGCGATAGGCTCCTTCACCCCAAGTGTGTGAAGGAGCGATATCGCCGATCGTTCCTTCCTGCAGCAGTCAGACTCCACAACCAGCACTGTTAGCAACACACACACACCTACACAACTACACACACACTTACACACACACCTACCTCACTTGCACTTTGTTTCTGTACATTTAATTTAATTTATTTTAATTGCACATAACACGATGTTATTCTTACTCTGTAACATGCTCTGCTGCTGTAACATTGCAATTTCCCCATTGTGGGACTAATAAAGGCTATCTATCTATCTATCTATCTATTATTGCGGTCTTACTACCAGCAGCACCAACTGCAATACTTTACACTGGTTCGGATTCACCAATTGTACGCTAACCATAAGAAATTTTACCAGTGTGTTTATAGCTCAGTGGGTAGAGAGGTTGTCCCTCAAGTGTGAAACCAGGGTTCGAGCCCCGCCCTTGATGCAACATGCAGTAGGTCCTTGAGCAAGACCCTGAAACCTCAGCTCCCTGGGCGCTTACAGGGGGCCGCCCACTTCTCCCTCAGGGATCGGTTGAATGCAGCGATAATTTCTAAAAAATATGGTATTAGTGTACTGTGTAGATAATTGATTGATAAAGGAAAGATTATTACTTTTAAAAATATATTGTATTCAAATGGGAATGTTGGGAAAGTGATTATCACACCCAACCACAAAAATGATTGAAAACACTTTATTTTTCATGCCAGGCCAGTAGCAGATGGTGTAACTTAAAAAAAGCAACACCACAGCTTAAAAAGAAAGACATGTGTAGAAAAATTATTTCTTATGCAGAGCAAAGAGTACAAAACGATTATCATAGCGAATGCAAGCTCGAAAAAACAAACAAACAAAAAAATCCAGGGTCATGGGTTGGGAAAAATAGAATGAAAAACATTTTTTTGTGCTGTTCTGTCCAAGCGTGGATTCTGTGGCCATGCAACAGCAGCAAGATGATGGTTATGGCTAATGATGAAGATGTGTCATAGAGCTGGTCGGCTGATGAAAACAGATGATAACGATTGATGCGGCAGATTATGAAGCGGGTAAAAAAACTCATGTCCTAAAGTTTTTCAGTTTCAGGTTAAAGTCATTGTACAACTGTCTTTAACCGGAAATTCGTGATACCCTGAACCTGTAGTACTGGTTTCACAGTTATATTGTTAATTCAGAAAACCAAGGCTCTTTTTTTTCTGAATTGATAAAAATTTTCTCAGGTGAATGCACTACGTTTCTACGAACACACACACCAGCAGAGAAGATAATAACACTTGGCAGGAGTAAAGCTATTTCTCTTCCAAAACGCTCAGAGGATATAAAAGTCCAGTGGTCTTCACTAGGGGAAAGATGGTGTTTAAAATGACAGGTTAATGTTCTCAAGAGGATCCAGACATCTTGAACTACTCGTCCTATCTGGATTTTGGCATAACTGAGCAGGGTGTGTGGTTCTTTTATTGACATTTGTCGTACAGCTTTCCATCTGCTGAAACTCTCCCATGCATTATTAACTCACAACTCCAATATGGCAGCTGAGGGGAACTCTCCGGATGGTTGACACCATGATGATGCTGGCGTATTCCTCATTAGGTAGTTGGTTTAAAACGAACAGAGGCAGGGCTGTGCCTAAGGGAGCTGACCTTCCAGGTTTTAATGACACAAGGTCACACTTTATGTATAACACACCATGTGCAGACCTGCAGCTTTCATCCTCAAATAAAGAAAAACAACCGCAACAGAAAGCTGGGTTATGACGATCTTGAGCTCATCCCTGTGGCAGGCGTCACATGACATTATTTTGGTCATGCCATTATTGTCACAGTCCTATGTCTGCCAATCATGTTAATCTTATACGTATTTGTGCACATTTTTGAAAGACGTTATGTTACAGTGGATATACAACAATGAGCCGGAACAATAAATCCACGCGGACTTAGACTGCAAAGGTCCCCTGACATCAAAGCAGCTCATTGATGTCACTGTATGCTCTGACCAACCAAAGTTTCCAGCTTTTTTTAACAGATATTTGTGCTACAGTGGCTCTTCTGCGGGATTGGACAACATGGCCTAGCCTTCCTTCCCCATATACATCTATGAGCCTGCAGTTCTGAAAATGCTCAGACCCAGTCGTCTTGTCATTACAATTTGGTCATTGTCGAATTCTGTCAGATTCCTTACGTTTGACCCTTTTTCCTGTTTCCAACTCAACTTCAGGAAAAAATTAAGCTTGCTGCATCATACTGTATATCCACATACTGACAGGGAACCATAGTAAGCAGATAATCAATGTAATTCACTTTACCGCTCAGTGATAGTAATAATGTTTACTCTTTATTATCACTTTGTTTTACACAGAACAACAACGTGAAAGGAGCAGAGTGAAGCCCGTCTGTGAAGTGCCCGTGGAGCATAGAGGGGTTCGGGGACGGATTTGTCCGTCCGTCTAACAGTGTCTGTCTGTCTGTCTGTCTGTCTGTCTGTCTGTCTGTCTCTCTCTCTCTCTCTCTCTCTCTCTCTCTCTCTCTCTCTCTCCACCCACCCACCCATCCATCCATCCATCCTAACACCTGCAGACTTCTAGGGTTGGGATCAAACTACCAACGTTAAGGCTTTGAACTTTGTAGCCACCGAGCTATAGCTAACACGTAGTCATAATGATTTGGCTGATTGGTGCAATAGGGGACATTAAAATCTCAAGAGTAAAACAAGTTGCTTTTAAAACCTGAAATGTGAGGAGCAAGAAATTAGCATGTGGTCAATGTCAGCAGATATGGTGCAGGTAGTTTACTCTATGTCAGAATTGTACCTGTAGCCGTCTCAGTGAGGAGGTTTAGCTTCAACCTCCTTTGGGAAACTAAATCTTCCAAAATGTTCAGACTCTGGAATGGAGCCAAAGCTGGTTGCAACCATCCACCAACTCCAGAGCTACCTGAACTTGAACTCTGACCGGTTGTTCACGTGAAACGACAAGCCTGACCACCTATGATGCATTCAATGTCAGCTCCCGACGTCAAAAAACACTTAATCAGATTCCAAGCGATGATAAGTTAACTGATACTTTGACCTTTCTCTCTCTGCACACGCACACACAAACACAAACACAGGCACACATACCCACACGGACAAACACCACACACACACACACACACACACACATATACACACAAATACACATATGCAATCAAACAAACAGAGAGGGAACGTATGACCTTAAACCCAGATTGTAAATCAGTTTGATTATTTGATCACGATAAGCTCTAGATTAACATCATTCCTGAAATAGTGAACACATGAGAGAACATCCACATTTATGCAATAAGGTGATATAATTATTAAGAGTAGACCTACTTAAGTATGTCGCTCACTAAAAATAAACATGTGAGTTATAGCTAAGGGCGAAGTCGTTCAGTGATTGCAGTGCATTCAGACGTTTTAGCATTTTTCGCAACAATTCTTGCAACTTAAATAACTTCTTAAAAAAGATCTTCTAAAATAAATCCATATTTATTTATATATACACGTTTAAGATCTGTTATCACTACGTTAGACCTCCATACACTACAGATAGAACTGATTTAATGTTAGATATTGTTGTATGAATGTATGAACATGTAAGTGTTTTGTTTTCTACATATGATCAGCCATAACATTAAAACGACCTGCCCCATATTGTAAAGATCATCTGCAGATCTGTGATGTCACTGTCTGTTCTGGCATCTTTCTACCAGAACCAGCATTAACTTTTTCAGCTATTTGGGCTACAGTAGCTCTTCTGTGTTATCCAACAACAAGGGCTGGACTTCAATCCCCACGTGCATCTGTGAGCCTTTGGTGCCCTTGTCATTTGTTCATCAGTTGTCCTTCCTTAAACTACTTTGGTAGGTACTAACCACTGCAGACCAAGAGCAACCAATGAAACTTTCAGTCCTGGACTTTCTCTGAGCCCATCTCCTTGTCTGGACAGTTTTGGTCCATGTAAAGTCATAATTCACACATGACAGACATTAAAAAGTGAAGGGAAACAGATTAAGGACACTTTAAAAAACATGCTGTCCAGCATTTCAACTTCAGGACAAAATGTTCACATAAAGCACTTAAAGAACTGGTTCCCAAACGTTGTGTTTTCTTTTTTAAATTGAGTTTAAGGTTGTTTTTTTTTTAACTACCACACAGCTGAAGCTGATGGAGTCTCAACACATAGTTAATAGTGTCATAATAATACACCATATATAACCTCAAGGACATCAGGCATTTGAAACTGCTGATATCATACAGTTTCTACTCTGATTCTCTAAATTGAACCCGGAGAAGTATTTCAGTTTTCTCATTCTTAAGAGATAATATTTTCATAAAGAATAGTCTTTCTTCAGTAGAAATAAACTAGTGGAAGGTGAATTATTTTTACAATTTCTCCCATCAGAAACAACAAGGGTGAAAGCTGAGTTCCCATTAAGAATCTACTTTCAACGTTTCTCTGGTGCCCCCTAGTGAAACAGAAACATCAGTATACTAACAATGACATTCTGGAGTCCTAAAATCTTCATGCTGTCAAATTTAACATTTCATTCAATTTTTAATTGAGACCTCTGTCTGTAAATTGGAAAATGAAATATATGTATGAATGCAAACAGTAACTATTCTGCAGCATGAAAAACACATGTCCCATAACAACTCCAAAACCTTCGACCTTAAAGTCAGTTCATCTCCTGTTTTATAATATTATGGTTTTTTTAATAATCTTGATTGTGTTGAGGTGTTTGCAGAAAAATGTAATCATTTAAATACACAACCACTTACCTACACAGTCAATCATTACATTATAAACACTGCAAAACTATAGTCCAAATTGACGCAGACTGTTACAGGGGTCCAACAATGTACATTTATGAACAGAATGAAATACCAAAAGTACATGTTATTAATCAGATTTTTTTGTGGGATAGGGCCGGGGGAAACTTTCCATATGGCACAGTTATATAGCAATGTTTTTGACCCCAGAGAGGGATTCTGGGAAAAAAATACAACCTATGTCCATCAGTGGGAGGTATAATCACATCCGACAGTCTTTGGCTGTCACGTAAACCTATAATTTTTTCAAAATCAATAAATAAAAATGCAAGTAGAAGCCTGATTATAGAGATGAAACCTTGTTGTGTATTACTGAATTATCATTGTCCTTTGTGTTTGAAGGAACCCCGAAAACCATGACAGACATCTTGATTGAGGAGAGATGCAGTGATTATCAAGTAAGTAAAGGTGTGTGATATGAATCAGTAATGGTAACAATTTAAAGAAGCAGTGTGTAAAATGTAATGGCATCTATTGGTGGAGTTCCAGATTGTAACTTATTGTACGCCTTAGCTCATTCCCCCTGATCCAAGATTCTACAGTGGCCTAAAACTGAAAGTCTAAGCTTACATTTAAAATAACAAATATTAATATTTGAAATATGAATATGTTAATTGAAATGCTTCTACCACCTCTTTACAGGCAATGTGATGCCTATCGTGGAATGCTCTATGGTATGGTGCTCAGAAAAAAGAGCCTTTAATTTTGGAATATATTATTAATGTTATTAACATCATGATCTGCACCTCCACCATCATTGAATAACTGATAGTATATCGTTCAAAAAGTACTGACATCCATGTGTACCCATAGTTTGATTGTTAATGACTGACATCAGGACCCAATCCAAATGTAGGTTAGACCTCTTCGATACCATTTAAATGTATTTATTATTTCTTTACCAAGACACAAGGTTTTCTGATTTTATCACTTCAAGAACATCCCTACATGTCATATTCTGACATCATTACATGTTTCTGTCTCTGACAGATTATCACATTTGGGGTTTTTCAGCAAACACAGAGCATTCCTTTAACATTGTTTCTTAATGTTCAGCCAACTACATTCCATTGTCAAGGACAGTAGCATGAATTAAATACATCGTATGATCCACAGATCTCAGCTGTTTCTGACAGGTCGCACCAAAGAGAACTTTTTGGAGGGGTCTGGGATGAACCACCTCTCCCACAGGTCAAAGTGGACAGCAGGGTAATTCCATGGCTTTAACGGTCCATTCCAGTGCAGAAGGTGGGCATCCTGTAGGAAGCTCTCTGAGTAGTGGGAATCTGGACTCCAGCCTGGACAAACAGGAAATGGCCCGAAGTTGGTGTCGAAATATCTTAAGTTTATTGAACTGCCCATTGGTTATTTTGAGTTAAGCCTCTGAGTTAAGCGAAAACCTTGGTTTTTATTCAAATCTAGCATCGTCTATAGGACAAAAATAGTAAGAATAAGATCAAATATGGATAGGAGTTGAAGAGGTTCTCCTGTGTGTGGACAGGAGTGATGATCTCACCCAGGTGTCTGACGTGCCACAGTGGGTCCAGTGTCGTGTACTTGTCATGAAACACTATGAGCATCGGTGGAGTTGCTACACCTCCCGCCATTGCACTGCTGTAAATGTTGAGCCTTGTGGAGAGGAGGGTTCTGATCAGACACATGCTTCGGGAGAACAGCAAGGTATCATATAAACCATATTGAGGAAGTAATTCAGAGATTTCCATTATCACATGGAAATATTCCAAGAATAAAACTATAATTAAAAAAAAGAAGTCATATCATAAGATTCAATATGTCTTTGTGAAAAGGCGTATTTAGTACATAAATAAATTTGACAAAAATTCTATTTTTTTAATATTACAATAATCGTTTCTTAATGCTAGTGGAATCAACTTGTAATTTAATTAGAACAAATAAATATAAATAAATAAATATAAATATCAGCTCTATTCCTGCAGTCGACCACCTCCATCTTTTCCAACTTCCTCCCAGTTTGTCAGATTGAATAGATATAAGTTCTTCTGCCACCTTCAGTCTTGAGATACTAATAATTTTAATGTGGTAATGATGATCAAATACTTTCCATGTGTATTTTTTGTTGAAACCCATACTAAAATAAATCGTGACATCATGCTTCTGATATTTACGCTCTAATACAAAGTATTCTACATAAGTATTCTCCTAAATCATGTTAAAAAAAACTTTTTGCATGAAATTATGACTATTTCCTACAAAATGAAACTTTTATTCTTGTAAACATTTATTTCATACTATTAAATTACAGATTTATTCTTGTAAACATTATTTATTTTCTTTGAAATCATGTTAAAAAAAAATTTATGCATGAAATTATGAGTATTTCCTACAAAAGGAAACTTTTACTCTTGTAAACATTTATTTTATCCTATTAAATTACAAATTTATTATTGTAAACATTATTTATTTTCTTTTAAATCATGTTAAAAAAAACTTTATGCATCTAAATATGACTATTTCCTACAAAATTAAACTTTTATTCTTGTAAACATTGGTTCCGGTACATACCTGAAGTTCTCCTCCATCCATTTCTCCAGCTGTTTCGTGATCTTCTGCTTCTTCCATTCGCTCAGATCTGCCACAAACACCCCAGGGTTGAAAGAGCAGTCTCTGGGGTGGATGCCCAGATCTTTAACTTCCTGTTTCCTGTAGTCCAGGAAGCCCATGTAAGTTGTCTGCAGGAGAAAATCCGAAAAGAGGGAGCCACATTTCAATTACTAGATCTTTTAACTGTAACTCAGAGGGTTGAATAAATGATTATATATTCATATATAGGAAAGATCGATTAGCTCATGGACCAAAAAAAAAAAAAACAGGTTTAAAATATTTAGAATTTAGATTTAGAATTCCTGTTTCCCTCCATTATGGAGCGTCGTCCTGTTCCTGAAGCAGCAAAGCATCTACACAACATTCCACTACCACCTCCATGTTTTACCGTAATCCTAATGTTCTCCTAGGGAATGCTGTGTCTGTTTCACACCAGATGTAACGGGACCTCTGTCTTCAAAAAGTTGCACTCTCCAATCATCAGTCCATAGAAGATTCTCTCTTTGGCTTGGAGGGTCATCAAGGTGGGCTGTAGGTCAGACCAACCTTTATGTTCTTCCGAGTCAGCTGCGTCTTCCCACCTCTCTCCCATGATGTCATTTTTGTCCAGCCTCTTAAGAACAGTGGAGCCATGAACTCTGACCTTTACTGAGGTAAGACTGGCCTTCAGCTCCTTGGACGTTTTCTTGAGATCTTTGCTGACTTCCAGAATCAGCCATTATCAAGCTCTTGGAGGAATTCTGGAATGTGGGCCACTACTGTGAAGGAATTCTGGAATGTGGGCCACTACTGTGAAGGAATTCTGGAATGTGGGCCACTACTGTGAAGGTTCCCTGTTGTTCCAGGTAGATCATTATTATTCCATTATCCATTATTACTGTAATGCCCTACTAGCAGGTAGTCCCAATAAGTCACTGAAGCCCCTCCAGCTGATCCAGAACGCTGCTGCACGTGTGTTGACCAGAACCAAGTTACGAGAACATATTTCTCCTGTATTATCTTTCCTTCATTGGCTCCCGGTAAAATTTAGAATCAAATTCAAAATCCTTCTGCTCTCATACAAAGCCCTTAACGGTCAGGCACCAACGTATCTGAAGGAGCTCATAGTTTCATACTGTCCAATCGGAACTCTGCGCTCCCAGCATGCCCTAGAGCTCAGATGCCCTCAGGCTCCTCTCCTGTGGAACCATCTTCCAATCTTGGTTCGGGAGGCAGAGACCCTCTCTACATTTAAAAGTAGGCTTAAAACTTTGGATCTCCCATGATGCACTGAGCTTTTCTCTCTTCCTCTCTCACTGTCCCTCTTCAACATCCCTCTCACTTTAATGCATGTTACTGGATTAATACATGTTAAATGGTTTAATGCATGTTAAAATGATTAATGCATGTTAATGGATTAAATGCATGTTACTAACTTGACTTCTTCCCTGGAGTCTTTGTGTTTTCTCGCCCTGTAAGGTCACATGGTTGGTGATTGCATCTGCTGCTGTGGACCTGCTCGATGTCCAATGATCACAAGATGCTCATGATGATGATTATTGTTGTTATCATTATTATTATTATTTTATAGTATTTCCCCATAAGCTATCACTATATGTTACATTAATATTAATGTTATTATCAACCTGGGATCCTGCTGCTGCCGCGGCCCGACCATGGAGCGGTTGGAGAAAGTGGATTATAGCTGATATCTTCGTTGCTTTTCCCCCATCTGTATCTCTCCTCACATGTGTCTCTCTCTTTCTCCCTCTCACTCTGTTTTTTCAAACCCGACCGATCATGGCAGTAGGCCGTCCACCCTGAGTCTTGGATCTGCTCGAGGTTTCTGCCCGTTAAGGCGCAGTTTTTTCTCGCCACTGTCGCCAAGTGCTGCTCAAGGAGTAATTTGTTGGGTCCTGTAGATAATTAGTGTGCTACTAATACTGGCATAGTGTGCTACGGGTGAGACCTATGAGCAAGCTTCCTGCTTCTGAAGATGGTCTGTTGAAGTGAAGATGCGATTGAACAGGGCTGATAGTGATCAGGTCTGGTGGGTCTAGTCCAGCAGGAACAAGTCATTAATATAGTTTGGTTTGCAGGATTTAGTTTCGAAGGGAGCAGGGCCTTTTTTGGTTCATTAAATAAAATTTATAAGTACCATTTATAATCTGATTTTTTGTGTTTACACACATTTAAGTGAAACCAGCAAAAGACAAAAAGCCAGCACCAATCTTCAGATTTTACTCAAATACTTGTATATGAATTGACTGAGAGTTATCGTGAGTGCTATGCGAACCTGCATGCCGATGCTTCGGACCGTCTCATGAGATGAGGGCAGGTCACAGTCAGTGGCGAAAGCAGCAGCGTGACCTGGCTTCAGTTTGATATCCAACAGATCCTTGATGTCACCTATCAAACATAAGTGGGAAAATACATATTACTGCATTTATCCCTGTCATCATTTGTTTGTCTGTTATTCAGATTGTTTGTGCAAAAACTTCTAGAACATTTTTAATAAAGCTGAGAAAAAGAATAATTGAAATTTGATGCAGATCTGATTACATGGCAGATCCAGAGAGAGGGAGGGTTTAAAAAATACATTTTTCTGTAACTATGCAACTTTGTTTTGTTTACACCAGGGGTTCTCAAACTTTTAGGAAGAGAAGTGTGGATCAGGAGGAGAAGATTATTAGCAGCGTTGTAGAAACTGGGGTGGAAGACAGTGAACACAGCAGCATCCCAGAATCACAATCACTGGACAAATATAGTTTTGGTTCCACCCTTGCGCTCATCCGGATGCAGATGTACCAGGCACAAAGCCTTCCTGCCGTAAAGCCTTTGAAACACATTCTTTCCATTAGAGTTTATGTACAAACACTACGCAGTTAGTTTTAAGAAAAAATGTGTGGCTTGCGCTTGCTTTCACGCAGTTTGAGACACTAGTCTCTTGGGTGAATGCCAGGTGTGAGATCCACCAGTCACACCTGACATCTAAATGCCAGCTAAATTTTAATAAAACACTAGGTTTATGTAACAGCCAAAGGTTGTAATACAGAAAATATATAGAATAAGATGAACTTTGTGGTATTTCTTTCAAATCCACTGCAATAGTTATCAAAGATTTTCTGAGAAAATTCATCGATTGATTTGTTTCATGATGTTACCATAAAATAATGATGTTATAGCCTGTTACTTCTAAAAAAAAAAATTTAAAAAAAAGAATCTAGTGAGGATATAAATATTGGTATTATTTTGTGTTTTATCACGGATTACTCACACATAGTAACTTTGTGTTACGTCAATGTTACTGGCACTGAAAATAAATTATTTCAGGTCTTACCTGTCAACAAGGTTATGAATATACACCTGATAGTTTTGGAATTATTTTAAACTCATTGTGGATATGTAATTTAAATGAGGCTTAACTTAAAATCACCAATGAGAAGAATATGGATGTTAAGCATGAAATACTTTCACATTGGTCATGTACTTACCTTGCACAATGACATCATCGTCCAAGTATATCACCCTCTTATGGTTGATGTTGAGGAGAGGTAAGTAAAAGCGCACAAAGTTGAGCTGAAAAGCAAAAGCAATGTTAGTCAACTTCTTTTAAAGATGAGCTCTGCGTGTTGCTGTGTTGAAGTGATATATTTCACTGCTGGATCAGGCAGAACTCACTGGATGTAAGAGATCCGGGCGAGAAGAATCTGGTTTGACCTTTCCTCGTAGTACCATGGGGTTAAATTCAAGGATCTTATACTGGATGCGTTTCAGCTGAGTCTTCTCTATGTACTGCCTTTAAAAAAAAGGTTTTCGGGTAACAATAAAAGAACACATCATGACAGGCAATAAAAAAAACACACCCATTACATCAGAGGCACTAGAGCCACGCCATTATTTCAGGCCCGGCCTAGAGCAACCACATTATGTCACAGAGGCCCTAGAGCAACAGCATAATGTCTCAGAGGCTCTAGTCACATCATGATGTCACAGATGCCCTTGAGCAACAGCATTAAGTCACAGAGATTCTAGCGTAACAGCATTATGTCAGAGAGGCAATAGACTCACATCATTTATGTTGACCTCAAGAATTGTAAATTTGTTTAAGTTTGTTTAGTACTTCCATTGAGGATAGGGAAAAAATCCCCTGAAGGGGGATTGCACCTTAAGAAAAAATCAACAACAATTGATGTACCTTGCCATTTTCACGGCATCACGAAGAGTGACAATATAGAAGAACACACTGGCGTCCGTGTTGCTATATATGCTGTTGATGGTTGCCATAGTTGCACCGATACGCTCCTCTGCTGCACAAATGATGACAGGGACGACATTATCTGCCTCTGTCGCTCTTACTGGAGGAGAATGTTCCGGTTTCGCAACACTCTTCCGGTGATCTGAGAAGAATAAGAGGTGAAAAATTAGAATGCCACTCAGAAGAGTGTATGCTTCTGTCACGGCCAACTGCCCCTCTTTAATACAAGTATCCATGACCTGTGACCACAATTTATGATAAATATATGCTCATTCGGAATTTTATGCCTGTGCCAAAAAAGTTGAACCCGAGAAGCAAAAGATGTGGAATGCTCAGCTGATTGGACTACTCCACAGGTAAAAACGATCATGGGTAACAAACGGTATCATGATTGAGTTTAAAGCTGAAAAGGTTCAGCCTCTCATAGCAAAGATGTGGAGAGGTTTAGAGCTCGGTGAAAATCTGTTAACACTCCAACTGACTGAAGTGGAGAGTGTCCTTCGGTCTGACAACTCCACATTCATCCTGTTTAAAGAAGGAAATAAACAACAGGTTGTTACCAAGTCACATCTGTGATGGTATGGGGGCTGTTGATGCCCACGGGTAACTGTCATATCTGTGAGGGCTCCAATTTGCTGCCATGTATGTGCAGTAGCCTGGAAAAGACAAGCTGAACACTGGCTCCAGAGAGAGGTTTCCACATTATTAGATTGAAGGAGCAGAAAGATGACGAAGAAGTATTTTCACTCTGAAATCCAATAGAGCAGAATAAAAAGAAGATAATAATAATAATAATAATAATAATAATAATAATAATAATAATACATTGAATTTATAATGCACTTTGCATTTGCATCAAATCTCAAAGTGCTACAAAGCAAAAGAATATAATATAATATAAAAAAATAAAAAAATAACTATATAAAAGTCTGACCAAAAAGCTGCAATGTTAATTAAGGTTATAGGTTCTGCTAAAAAGGAAAGTTTTAAGTCCTTTTTTAAATGTGTCAGTCGTCTGTGGAGCCCTGAGATGGTCAGGGAGGGCATTCCACAGACGAGGGGCAGCAGAACGAAGGCCCGATCACCCAGGGTGCTGAGCTTAGTCCGGGGAAGGAGGAGGCGGTAGGACTGGGTAGAGCGGAGGGATCGTTTTGAGGTCAGTGGGCTGAGTAGTTCTTTTAGGTAGGGGGGTGCGTTACCATGGATGCACTGGTGAGTGAGGAGAGAGATCTTATAATCAATCCTGGTGGAGATGGGAAGCCAATGAAGAGAATGAAGAACGGGGGTGATGTGTTCGTGTTTACGAACTCTCATCAGGATCCTTGCAGCACTGTTTTGAACATACTGCAGTCTTTGAAGACTTTTATCAGGGATCCCGATGAGAAGTGCGTACAGTAATCCAGTCTGGAGGAGACGAACGCGTGGACCAGCTTTTCAGCATCACTCAAGGTGAGTGAAGAAAGGAGTTTGGAAATATTTCTGAGATGGTGAAAGGACATCTTGCAGATGTGTTTGATGTGGGATTCAAAAGTGAGTTGAGGGTCAAATCTTACACCAAGGTTGGTGACTGATGAAGAAGGGGAATGTCGTGACCAGAGAAGGTAATACTGGTTATGGAGGAAGACTGGGTCTGATGAGGGGTGCCAATTAAAATAGCTTCGGTTTTGGAGCTGTTCAACTGGAGAAAGTTGTTTTTCATCCACACCTTTATCTCCTCCAGACAAGCGCGGAGAGTTTACATGGGCGATGATGATGACGATGAGGATGGAGAGGCTGAGGAGGAACATGTGTCAGTTTTTATGTAGATTTGCGTGTCATCAGCGTAACAATGGAATGAGAGTCCATATCGACTGATGACACGACCAAGGGGGAGCATGTACAGTATGAAGAGAATGGGGCCAAGCACTGATCCCTGGGGGACTCCACAGGTGACGGTGTGTGTCCGGGACCTTGAACTTCCAAGGGAAACGTATTCTGTTCTGTCAGTGAGGTAGGATTGAAACCAATTTAGGGCGGTGGCAGGGAGTCCAGTGGTGTATAGATGAATATATTGATGATGATGACAAATATTTTATTTTTTAAAGGGGGGGTGCACTGAGTTTTCTCGGCACCCTTACACCTCCCGTTCCCAGGGAGGAGAGATGGGCTCTTGGTGCAGCTTTCGACCCAAATTTATACAAAAAGAGGATTATTTTGCAACCGAAAAACTACATAGTGTCATCCCTTGCAGTCAAAGAAAGGAAAACATGAAAACCTGACTTGTGAAACCGTTGAGAGTTAAACCCGTAGTTTCCGCAAAGCCTGGCCGGGGGGTTCAACCTCGCAAGTGAGGGATGGCCAGTGGAGGAGTATACCCTCAAGTGATCTCACCCTGAACTTTATCTGACAACACTTGTCAGATAAAATTCCCACGCAGCATTGTGTCGCAATTGGTTTTGCCTCAGCCTGGAAAGGTTTGAGAAGGAAAGCGGAAGTACCTCCCACCCAGACCTTGCCTATTCTGTGGCTGTGGACCGAGTGATCGATAAGAGGAGGGACAGTCCCCAGGTGCTACTGTCAGCACTACCACAAATAATACAAATAATAATATTTGTTATCTTAAAGCTTTGACCCATAGTTTTTGGCCGTATATCATTTTGACACTTGAAGGTCACTGTAGATTATTGGATAGGGAGGGGTAAGCTGAGGTGTTGAATAGATTTCAATCAGGAAGTTAACCAGTGGATGCCACAAAATTTTACAGACTGACGCTTTAAAGACTTGCATAAAACCTGTGGCTGTACCTGAGAGTTTGGGTCGAGTGGATCCTCTCTTCAGTGAACTGTGCAGGAGGAGACACACCATCAGCACAAGCAGAACCAAGAGGACCCGGTTAACTGGAACACATGGAGAGGCATCAGTGAATATAATGTTTGTCCCTGCTCATAAAATAGCCTGTATCCAATCAGATTCTGAAAGTTCTATTTGGTCTGTGTAATCCGCATGTCAAATCCGCATTACAAATACACAAAATAATTTGTGTTTTGACAAAGTTTCTAGAAAAAAAGTTTATTTTTCTAGTCAAACTTTATCTAGTCAAACTTTTCCAAAGTTCTGTAAAAATAACTCCCTGTTATGCACCATCCCTCTCTGTCTGATTGAGATCTGCTTAATTTGTTTAAGTACCGCATAAGGCATAACACATACATTTTATTTCACTTTTGTGATTTTGTTTTCTAAAAACAATCTGCAGCAGTTTTGAGCACTTTCTATCTCATATATTAATATCGTGCCCCCTCCTTACAAACTAATGGATGATAAGACTCTGTTCAGAGATACACAGCAGATGATATCAGCTCTCAGTGGCTGTAGCTCATTGGCACAACAAACTTTTAGTTTGTTCAGTAGTTTGTGCTGCAGTATCTCTTCTGTGAGATCAAACAACACCGCTACCATTGGCTGACAACAAACATGAATGAGCCCTGGGCACCGACGACCCTAAACCCAGTTCTCCAGTAGGTAGGAACTAACCATTGCAGACCAGGAACACCCAACAAGACCTGCAGTTCCAGATATCCTCTGATCTAGTCGTCTAGTCATCACGTTTGGGTCCTTGATTAAGTAACTCAGATCTTTATGCTTGTCCATTTCTGATCTTCCAACAACTTCAGGACAAAATGTTCACTTGGTTCATAATACCGTGTATCCCACTGTAGAGTTAAAAATGAATGATGTCATTTAAGATGTTAAGTAACTCTGTTTAAATCTTGTAAACAGTTAGGCTTTCCACGTTTAAATCAAGGGATAATTAATCATTCTTTTGTTTTCTTTAGTGTTCTCATCTTGGAAAGTATAAAGGTAGAGTCATAGAAAGGATAGTGGTGGGAGTTGCTCCTGAGCATGAGCCTGATAGGCATATCTGATCATGTCAGATTTCCAATAATAGTTTGGCTCTATTGAAAGGAATCAAACCTCAGAAAATACATGATTATCTCTGGTCAAAACAATAGGGGAAATCTGAGCTCAACAGACAAAGACATCTCAGCAACGTTAAAGCAAAAGTCCAATGAGGGAGAAACCAGGACCAGCTCAGTTTTGATTCGCACTGTTTGACATAGCTAACTCTAAAATGTAACACTTCAGTGTCTGGAGGACTCCAGTGTTTCATTTGAATTGTTTTTTGGCAAAGTGTTGGTGAAGGGTTCCAGACCGTTTTCTGGCTAACACCTTCCACGGACAGGTGCTATGGTAATGAGGTAATCAAAATGACTCTGACTTCACCTGTCAGCGGTTAGAGTGACTGATGGGTATGGGTCTAACATAATTACCTAATTTGTTTAAAAATCTGTTTTTAATTCATTTTAGCTCTAAACATCAGCATAAATGCTGTTTCTAGCCTGTTATCTTAGAGGCGGATAAGCACACTGTTATTTTCTGGCAGAGCAGAGCGAAGAGTATCAGATCCAGTTACAGGATATTTCATCATCTTTGGCTCCTGCTCAAATCGCATAACATATTGTCCACCATATGCAACATGCAGGAACAGTTTGATTCTGGAATATTCAGAACTCATCAATCACACTCACAATTATTCCACATCTGAGATATTTTATCATCATTTCTGTGTTTGATGTTTCAAGTTTATTAGATATTTTCTTAAAAAGCTCAACCCAGACCTTGCCGTTTCCTTGGCCTCTCTCCTTTTCTTCCCTCATGGAGGAGAAACAGAGGCGACTGGTGTGACCGTAAATGCCACCACGATGCGGGACATGAAATAAAATGTGTTATCTATCATGTAAGCTTTGACCTATAATTTTACAGAGTAAATAACTAAATACAATTTCAAAATAAGTCTACCTGGATGCGGTTGCAGCCCATCATTTTAAAAACTTGAACGCCACCCTAAGGTCTTGGGTAGAAAGGCTGAGCTGAGGAGCAAAGTAGGTTGCCATGCGGAACTTTAGATGCCACTAAATTTTACACATTTACCTTTAAACGTGCAAGTATGTTTCACTTTTGAATGAAACATTTCGCAGACACTTTACAAATTTAATTGTAACAGAGAACACTCTGTCATCTGGTTACCTCATCACACCCTCCCCCAGCACATTTACCACATGACTGCATATGCCGGCAATGTTTTCTCTGCACTTATAATGTTTACAAGGATGTTAGAGTGTATATATACTGTATAAGTGAATGAGAAGCTTTTTTTTTAATTAAGTAAAAAGCTCCACCACAGTCAACACGCCTGAATGTCCTTGTACACTATGCAATTACAAGGACTCTTTAATTCTTTGTGCATGAGTGAGCAGCCCTCATTACACTCCTGACTATTCCTAGTATTCAGTAAACCTATTCTCACTCTATGTTTTCTTCCAGATCATTTTTTAAGCATGTATCTGGTTTCACAGCTTTTACAGCCTACAGTTTATGTAAACTATACATCAAAATTTTAAGCTTGATCAGGACTATTTTAAAATGTGTATAAGTAACAATTCCCTAAACGATTTTTGCAAAAATCACCGAAAACTGGGAACCCCCCCGCAACAAAAACAGGAATTTGCCTTTCAAATTCGTAGAACAAACCATTTGGGATCAGTATATCACCAAGGAAACTGCTAACTGTTGCTTCCATTGGGTAATTAGCTCATAAAGCTGAGCAGCTGCTTGTGCTACTCTGCCTGGCCTAGGAACTTGGATCATAAGTATGATTGGACAATGTTGCTTCCACAGGACTTTTGGACAAATGGGAGTTGGCTATTGGAAGAAATGGCTGAAATTGGCACCAGAACTTAAACCTGATATTGGTAAATAAAATGAGGTGGGCATCTTCCCAAGACCAGACCAGGACTGACTGTAACTTCCAAGCCACAGGAAGGCCCAGTTTAAAAATAATGAGATGATTTACAGTAGGCGGCCCTGAACAGAGATTTACTTTCTGGCACGGCAAAGACAGGATGAGATCGGCTGGGAACATCGGAGGCTTAAAACATGGGAGGAGTGAGAAGTTGGGCGTAAGTCTGCGCCCATTGGCAAAGGATAGGATAGTCCAGGAGTCATACCTGTGGGCAGATGGACTGAGGGACGGCCCTATAGTGACTCACTGTGGCCTCTTTGAGATAGAAAGTAGTATTAGAGGGCAGAACGGTCCAAGGCTTGCTGGTTAAAATATTAAATTAATAGTCCAATATCAGAAAGCACAGATGTCTTTGGAAGGTTTTTAAATATTATTACTTGAAACAACAAAAATCCACCATGTTACATTGATTGAATGTAAGGTAAGTGTAAGGTAAGGTAAGTGTAAGGTAGTGCTGAGATGTTGTGAGCATACTCCCAATCCTCCAAAATACTCTGTCCAAAGATACCACTAAACTCAATCTCTTTGGGAACATCATTTACGACTAAGAACATCCCCAAACAGAAACAAAAGCAAGAGACACAAATCCTCAAGGTGATGAAGGAGAGACTGCATCTCCAGAAAGCGTGAAGGAAAGACGAAAAGCCAGGAGAAGGAGTGTCTGAACGCTCTCTGGAGCCAATCTAAAGCAAATCTCTCTTCTAGGACACCTTCAAGTATGCAAGAGATCTGCCGGAAGAAAAGAAGGCTCGGAAGCTTGAGGCAACTTTACAGGAGCTGGAAAAACATCCCCCGCGGCTAAACAGGCTATATGCCTGGCTCTCAAAATCCTACCTCTAAGTTTGATAACACATCTGCCAAATGGACAGAAGTCAAACAGGTGGTAGAGAAGGCAAGATCAGAATCAGCACTTCTGACCATAATTGTATTCCCTTAAAGGTACTTAAAAACTGTCCCATGGTGCAGAGGCTCTTGCGGAGACTAATCCGCCAAAAAAATCCGCTCTCAGTTCCTTCCACATTCCAACCTGCATTCAAAACCTTTTCTCTACCTATTTCAGAAACTTCTATGCTTGCTACTTAATCCAGGACACCACAACGGGTTGGCAGCAGCTCCAAAGTGGCAGAGCGATGGGCTGTGCAATCTCACCCACTCTACTCAAAGTTGCTTTGGAAATAATCTTGTCCTGCAGATAGTCCGTGGAGTGAGATGCCATTCAGGATAGTGTCTAAAAGGTCTTAGAAGCTACATCACATCTGCATAAGGCTCGGTCTCCTTGGTGCCTCTCCAATGCAGCCCTGTTTGGATCAAACACTCTCCCGCTACTGTTGACCGGTTGAGCTAGGTCAAATGCAGGAGAAGGTGAGGCTTGCAATCAAGCTGAAACAATCAGCTGAGTCAGCAGATCAGAATGCCACAGCTCTTATTGAGTAGGGGCACAAGTAGAATGTGGAAAAGGCAATCGACCAAGCTGTCAGCTGGCCGGAGCACTGGGAGATAGTTGGGTGGTGACAGCCAGGCAAGGCTGGACTTGGGCAGGGACTAGTTCCCAAGATGTGGTCCAAAGCCAAAACAAGTGCAAAAGAAAAACTGGTAGTCTCAGAAGTGATCAGAATAGAGATCGAGGCATACAATGTCACTGCAATTGGCCAGTGACAGCAAAGGAGGTTGGCAAACTCACAAGCCAGATAATATTTTGGGCTGACATGTGGAGGATCTCATAAACGAGGTAGAGCTTTCTAATCGGGTCCGTATACGATCCCCTCCCTTGTCCTAGAATCCTGAACCTCTGGTATGGTACAGACGTAAGCGGCCATCTCTGTCGCACACAATCTCCAGGCTCCAGCACATCAGGATGCAGACAAGCTGTGATGCAGGGATGGTGCGATGGTGACATGACCAGAGCCTGTGAGAATTGGCGGAGGTTGTAGGGATACGCAGAATGAAGTCAATAAGACCAGCCCACCTACATCCCAGCTGGTAGTTCATTTCATCATACAAGGAACCAAGGAAGACAATGTCAGCTAGAAGAGTGGTCTGTCCTGACGACGGGTTGTGAGCGGAACGTAAGTGTGGATCTGGATCAATAACTTCAAATCCCACATGAAATTTCGACCCCAACATTTCCTTAAGGTTCTCGTGATAACTGGAGCCAGACAAAAGATGGCCCTGATACAAAGGAGAGCAATGGAAGTTTTGGCTATGGCTCATGAGGAATAATGCGAACTGGGAAAAAATGGCAGCTGCAGTGAATAGTGGGGAAACATCCCTACCAATGCTCCACCACCTGGAGATATTCTGGGAATAGTAGAAGAAACCTGTAGGAAGAGTGGCTCCCAACTGATGACACTGAAACATCCCTGTTATCACCTGTGCGGTACGACGGGCAGTAGCTCCCTGCAAGTACTGAATACTTCTGCCTCCATCTGTATATTAGACTTAATTTTCATTTACTTTTTCTCAGGAGAGCCATTTTTCATCTTTGCGTGTGGCAGCATCTGCAAACAAACATACAGGTAGAGAAAGTCAGAAAGTTAGTTAATTTACAGTCAGTTTCTTGAAAATACAAAAGTTTGGTTTGGTCTGCAAACCTCGCCATGATAGTATAGAATACCTCGTTTCTATCTTTGGAGCAGCGACTGTTTTAGAGAGACTTTCATCATCAGAAGTAATGAAACACAACATAAATACACTTTTTGGGGAAATTTACATTGAAAAGGAGGTTATGATGATACATGTGTTTGGCATCTGATTGGTCGGCTAATTGGTTGGTTGGTTGATTTTTTGATTGGTTGGCTCAAAACTACTAAACGGATTTCCATGATACTTGCAGATACGGTGGGTTTCAGGCCAGTATAGACAATATTACATTTTTCCCCCAATTTTTTATCCAACATTGAGAGATTGGGTGGTTTTCAGGGTGGGTTTAAAAAATGTCCTTAATTACTCAGGGAATAACGTTTGGATTTTGATAATAAATAGGTGGTTGATATCTGTGGCTATAGTCATATCCAAAGCGTCATTGTTGAATTCTAAATGTTTCTGCATATCAGATTTGGTTCTTGATGGTCTACATTCATGATTACATCACCAATATCTAGCTTAAGCGTAGTGAACATTTCTTCACACTGAAAAGAGCTGTCATGTGGGCTCTGATGCATTTTTGTAATAGTCATCTGCGTCATCAAAACATCATAATTAGGAAATAATTCATGGCATTCCAAACAAAATGGATGAGTTGGTAAATAATCCATGTGTGACATTTAGCTCTGGATAGCAAAAACTTATGATGTACTCTGATGATGAGAGCATTAATCACATATTTATATGCAAATAATATCACATAACTATGTGTAATAACAGAACTTTGTGCGACCCATGTCATTGGATTACGTAATGTCAGCATTATCTACTTAACATGGATTATGGGTTTCCTGCTAAAGTGAGCAAAATAAACTCAATTTTTTAATAGTTTTATTTACATAACTGTATTTATTTTGTTTTACTTTAAATTAACTCAGACAAACTAAGTTTACTTTTTTTGATGTGCAATTCATTCAGAAAAATAAAGTTGTGTCAAATCGATCCGTTTTTGTGGGTTAAACAATTTTAATTCTAAGTTACACCGGATGAAGAGAGCTCAGTTGAGTACAAGCACATTTATTGAATGAAACACACAGAATTCACTTTTTTGAGTGCATCGCATTTTCACTTGTTTTCGCAGGTTGAAGTGCATGAAGGTTTTTAAAACAGTTTTCATGGGCTTAAGTTTCTTATCAAGTATCACTCGTACAATAGTCCGCATTTTGTGTTTCCTCTGAAACCTACACTACAACTACAGTTCGCTAAAAATGCAGGCAGCTGAAATTAAACAGAAAATGCAGTCGAACATTTGTTTCAAGTTTGTTTGTCAGTCTTTAGAGCAGCCCAACCATCTGGAGCTGCTTAGCTCAGATACTTTTCCCAGGAGGCAGAACTGCCGACATACTGTTTGCATGCAGAAAAAAATTGGCAATCCATTCAGAACTTTCCAGACTACAATGTATGGATTTTGTTTTCCAGTCTCCAAACCTACAGAATACTGTAGGATTGCACCAGTAGGAATGAGCTGTCACATGATTAAATTCCATAAGTTATGTAAAATGTGATCTAGTTTGCCTATAATGTTTTTTGTCTGACTTACATTGCTTTCCTCGAACAGATTCTTAAAGGCTAAAAAGTAAAGGCTTTGATTATATGGCAGCTCGAAAGTTTTTCCTGCACCAAATGAGTTCCAAAGGTTTGCACACTGTTTAAGTTTTGTAAATGGGGGATGGGGGTCCAATCTAAACATCATGATTTATCACACTGCATAAAAAATTCGTAACCTTTTCTGGACTAACACTCATTAACAAGAAAAAGAAGCTGTAACATTTCAGTTTTGCCTTGGACATAACATTTGGGAGATTTCTATGGAATGAATATTTGCAACAAGCGACCCCATGAGCTATAAAGACAAAAATGAATAATAATAATAATAATAAAGAAGTAATAATTCTTGAGAAATTATGAATTGGGCCAAAACAGCATAAAACTGTTTAGCTTGCACATAGGAAAAAGGGGGGGGGGGGGGAAAGCTGTATAACACGGTTCCATAAATAGCAAAAATATAATAAATACCCTCAATTTAATACTATTACAACAGACGCCCGCAAAATGGCAATATTTTCAACAAAAGTACATTTTAAAAGGCAGATAAAGTAAGGAGGTGTGTCCCTCACAGTCTGATATGAACATTTTTAATTGTAGCATAATTTAAAGCACATTCAAACAGTCTAGCTCACCAGTGAGAGAGGGTATCGGTTGTGCCCTTATGTTCATGGTCCATGTTGTAATACTTTCGAGAACTGAAACGCAACCTCACCAACATCCCACTTTCTCTCCCCTCTCCCATATTTTTTTTCTCTCTCTTCTCATCCCCCACCCTCTCCCCTCCTTCCAGATGTGACTCAGATTCTTCACCCATGGCCCAAATCCTCACTGTCATTTTCCAAGCAACTGCAAAGCCAGCACAATTTCTTGGAATAATATCAGTGCTAGCGAACCATTAATTGGATTACTTTGAACAAAAGATCACCAAACATTAGACTTACACCTTCTATTTTAGCTTGTTGGGTAGCAAAATATATCATAGCTGTTATTTCTAATATTCATAATGAGGAAATTATTCCAATGTCACATCGGAGATTGATCTGTCTATCTGACAATCACTTATAATTTACACATGACTTGCTTATTTTGTGTGTTATTGTTGTATGCTTGTATTAACATGCTAGTGTTTAAAGCATGTCCGCATAAACATTCATATTTAAAACAAATAATTATTACAACATATACGTTTATAATCTGATGGAAACTTTAATGAAGTTTGGGAGCCTATAAAATAGGCAAATCACATGTCGTCTAAGAAAAACTTCATTTCCCAGAATGCACACGGCGATTTGGTAACTTGAAAGGACAACTAAAGTCTATCCATATAGCAAAAGTTTTGCGTTAAAATTTGTTGATTGGAGAATATTAGTGAGGCCTGCTGGTATTAATATTAGTTCAAGAGGAGATGTTGAATATACATATTTTTTATTAATATTTAGCAGGAAATTGCAAAACACCATCGGACAGTCTAAGATATTGACCTTGCTTATTTGTTTAAAAATGTACCTAGAGTGCCTGGAGTTATATAATAAAAAATGAATGTAGAATTTCATATTAATGGAGACTTTGTGTCGTATTATGATATTAAATTGTCAATATACTAAGGTTTATTACCGCTTTCCGTCAAGAAATATGACGGAGACGTAGTTACAGTGAAACGTCATGATTGGCCACTTAAATTTTGCCAGTCTACCAAAAATAAGTGACAAACACAATCCTCTCTCCAGCATGTACTCAAGGTTCTCATCTTCTCTCCTTTAAAGCTCCTACAGCAACCTTTATCCTCCACCCAACATGGATGAACACATTTCAAAACTGCTGGTGAAGCTCACTCAGGAAGGACAGTTATGCTCTTTGAAGGAACAAATTGCATCAGGAGGCTCTGCAGCGGTTCAGGTTGTCAGGAGCATTCATTTCGGGCGATCAGGAGACACGCTACTGCACTACGCCGCCCGACACGGACACCTGGACATTGTGGAGTATCTCGTTAGGCAGATAGGCACGGATATAGATGTGTACAACAACGACTACAAGAGGCCACTGCACGAAGCTGCGTCTATGAGTCGCCAGGCATGTGTTTCCTTCTTGCTCAGAGAAGGAGCAAAGGTTGACAGTCTGAAGAAGGCGGACTGGTGAGGATCAACCTATTGAACTTTTAATAAACATAATTTTATACATTTGGGCCATTAATCACCATCTAAATTAAGCGTAGATACAGACCATGTGATTGCATTAAATACGATCCATAACACATTTAGTTAAGGCTTCCTTCGATAGCTCAGTTGGTAGAGCGGAGGACTGTAGTGGCAAGTGCTGAAATCCTTAGGTCGCTGGTTCGATTCCGGCTCGAAGGAGCAAACCTTTTTTCTTTTTTTTAACCCGAAGGACCATACAGACGAAAGTGGACAAGATATATATTTTTGTATTCTGGGTGATATTTTAAAAAGCTTTGTAGGAATTATGGAGAGCCAAATCACACATTTCCCATAATGCACATGGTGTTGGACAACAAAAGCACGCTTATATTGCAACAGTCTTAGCGACCACATTTGTTGAATAGAAAATAGTAGTTAGGCCTGTCGATATCAATGACATTAACTACGTTTAACACTGTAAGATAAAAAATTATGTCCAGTCTGACTTTACAAAACTGTCTGAACTTGAACAAACAAGAATGAAAAAAAATAAGAGCATTTCCGTGCTAACCTAGTGTGAACTTATCCATTTTAATGAAGTACAGGAAATTGTAGCTGTAAATCGATGAGAGGTTAATGTGATGATATGGTCTAACCAGTAGTCCCGCCTCTCCGTACCAAATGGCCAATCATCTTTGGCACCAAGGGTGTTTCCTTGCTCCCTTAACGACGCTTTAGTTAGTTAGTCAAACTCTCTTCGTGACATCTAATTGAGACCGAGACGTGGACAGTTAGCCATCCCACACTATTGATGCATTCCACATTAAGAAGACAGTTTTCTTGATTATCCATTGAGTTGTCATGTGCGGCAATAGCATAACGTGATTCAAAGTAAGAATGCTGCTGAAACTGTCAGTGGAGGAGATTTTCAGACGAGTGTACTGGTTGGACAAATTTTATGTTTTTACCAAATAAATACTTGACATAATTATATCTTTCTATATTTGACTTACACTGAGAAGGATACAGAAAAGTTAATGAGAAAAGTCCTGAACCCAATTATCCTCCCACTGACTAAATGTGATCTTTGTTTATCATTTTAGCTACTTAATTTATGATGACTTTTTAATAGAAAAGCCTAACCAGGGACAGAGATTGCAAATTAGCCACTGGCTAGAAATCTTTTATGCAACACATATGAATATTGGAATCGATACTTGTTACAATGTTTTTTGCGTTTGTTCCTTATGTATAAGCTAAATAAAAACAAGAGATAAAAAAGGGATACACCATTATTATAGTTTGAGTACAAAAATAAATTTGGATGTGAACTAGCTGTGTACTCAAAGTTTACTACTCTTACAGCAAAAAGTATAATTACAAGTATACTTGTTCTAATCTAAATTAGGTCCTATTTACTCCCGATAGTACACTTGAATGTATACTGTTAGTGCAGTACTATTATTATACTACTAATAATGTATAAGTATGCTTTCAAAAAAAATAAGAATAAGAAAAATGATGAACATAATTATGAACAATATCATATTCGGCAAAAGGGCCTTCTGGAGCCAATCTCAGGTTACATTAGGTCAGAGGCAGGGTACACCATAGAACAGTCAGCCGTTCATCACAGGGCCAACACAAAAAGGCAAACAACAATTCACTTCTATGGGCAATCTAAAGTCACTAATTCATCTTGAGAGCAGGAGGGAACATGCTCTCCTGCTCTCAAGAGAACCCAGAATCTTACTGTGAGACCACAGTGCTACCCCCTCTACATCAATGATGCATCACCACTCAAAATGTAGATACACGTCATGTGCAAATCACCATGAAACTAATTTTAATATAACTGTCTGTTTAACTATATACCTATTTGATAATAAATTTTTCTCCTTATGCATTCTTCCCTTAATAATATTTATTTTTCCAATGAGGAGCTAATTTATTTAATTTCCCTACAAAAAAGAACACCCATTATTAGCAACTAAATTGTCTCCAATATTCTGAGCAGGTTTCTTTGTTTCCTCTCCATGCCTCTCCAGGACTCCCCTGATGATGGCCTGCACTCGGAGAAACCTCGAGGTGATCCAGGAGCTGCTACGCCATGGAGCCAACCTTTCAATCAGAAACAAAGATGGCTGGAACTGCTTTCACATCGCCTGCAGAGAGGGTGATCCTCAGGTGGTACAGCACATGCTTCTTGTCGCACCGGACATCTGGAGGACGGAGAGCAAGACACGCAGGACACCGCTGCACACTGCAGGTAAGGCGTCTTCAGATCTTACCTTACTGTGTGTTGATCTAAGTGGCTCAGTCCTGCTGTCAGACTGGATGATGCTACTGTAGGATGTTCATCCATGGTGACCAAATCCACCAGTTTCTTTTATTTCTATTATGTGAGGAACCTTGATTTTCATTATTAGATGATTAACAAATACTCTCACTGTTCATCACACAGCCATGCATGGCTGTGAAGAGGTCGTCCAGATATTGCTGGAGAGGTAGGTTGATTTATCAATACTGGACTTGTCAAAGTAAGCGGTTAATTCTGATTAATAAATCATAGTGGGTATTACAGTTACCTCAAAGCAAGAAGGTTCAACGTTCAAATCCATCCCTGCTTCTGGCCTTTCAGTGCAGAGTTTGCATGTTTTCCTCATGTTTGTGTGGGTTCCCCTCCAGCTTTGTGACACAGTTGTGTTTGGCCACGTAGGATTCTTTCATTAGTGTTCTCCATCATGAGCAGAGTTGCTCAGCTTTTCAATGCTGTTTTTTTTTTAAGCTTTCATTACTGAAAAGCAGAACTAAGTTTCTTCATCGCTCCAGAAGCGAGACCCTCACTTTCACCCTCACATCTTCCAGATGTTGTTACACCCCTGACGGCACTGACAGCTGTGGAGTCACTCCTTTCATGGACGCCATCAGGAACGGACACGTCCCGGTTGCCAGGATGCTTTTAGAGAAGCACCAGGTAGAGGAAGGCCTTTCTGCTCATTGATGTTTTGGCTGATATGCAAACTGGGATACTAAAGTGTCTGTCACAACTTCTAGGCGTGTCCTACAGCAACCGACCGACTGGGAGCCCAACCGGTGCACCAGGCTGCTGTCACCGGCCAAGAGGACGCATTACGGTTCCTGGTGAAGAACCTAAAGTTAGATGTGAACCAGAGGGTGACTGACGTCCAGCTCACTGCCCTGCATTATGCTGCAAAGGTGAGATCAGTCGATACCTAACACGCACTTTGAGATTTGATCCAAATGTAAAGTGCATGTTAAATTAAATGTATTATTATTATTATTAAGGATTACCCTTTCACGGACTGGGGCCGGGTTTGGACAAATAATTAGAAATCATGTTTGTGTTCAAGTTGGGCTCAGTCACTTCAGGATACATCATAGGTTATTTATTACATTTCAATTGGTAAATTCCCATATAGTAGCTGAGCTTAATCTGTGGAGGACGTCATTCAGAATCCGTCTTCAGGAAAGTTTCAAAACATGGATTTAGAGGCGAACAAAGCTGTTCGTCAATGGTAAGACTCTAATTTCAGTACATTTGCAATTGTTGTGTAATGTTTGTGTGTGATGTGTTAAATCGCCAGCTTCACTGGAGTACAACTAAAAACAGGCCCTTTTCAGGAAGGTCACATAATAGCCCTCTCTGACACTAAAGGTGGCTTTACACCTACCTCATTTGGTCCAGACATTTGGACCTTTCAGTTTTTATCCGGACCATAATCGCAGGTTTGAAGAGTCCCCTGGATCAGGGTCTGAATCATACAACTGGACTCTAGCTGAAACATTTGAATAAACCATTGTTTTCAGTGTGAAAGCACTTTTGGATGGACCAAATGCAAGAAGATACAGCACACTACTGATGCCATTAAACCGAAGAAGAACAAACAAAAAGGGAGACAATTTAAAAGTTACCTGTAATTGAATTAAGCCTTATCCAAATTCCCTGCATAGCCTTGTAGCCATGAACTTTGGTTAGTAGTTTGGCAACATCCAAACATTTAAATCGACTGGATGCAGATTTTTTAGTTTAATCTGCGTCAAATTGCATACCCTTGTAGATACCAACTTCCTTAATATGTTTGAGTTTTTTTTTTTAATCAAGCTCCATCCATTATTACCTGTCATGCAGTAACAGGACTGGCTCTGTTACAACCTCTGAAGTTTCAGCACTTTGTCTGACTGAGCCGAGTTGTTTATTACACACAGTATTTCATTGGAAAAGAATAGAACACTTTGGAAAAAGCGCCCTATCAAGCAGTGTTACATAATGACATGGTGAGGTGAGACCTTTTTCTGAAGAAGGTCCACACTTCCATCTGTGTTTCTCAGGAAGGACACACCTCCACTATAAAAATTCTACTGGAGTTGGGGGCTGATCTTCATGCTCGGGACAAAAAGGGAAGAAGTGGTAAGTTTTCTCTCACAGTGTTTTTTGGTTTTAACAAATTTGAAGCCTCTGAAGACACGGAGCGTTGACTCCTTGGAGTTTATTTGAGCTGAGTTTGACCGATCCTGAAGCCCAGCCACCGCACACTGCCGACAAACCGAGTTTGTCGGCATCTGGAAGGGCCCCAGTCTCCCTACTGCTTGCAAAGAGCCTTTCTATTGGGATACTTGAATTGCTATTACTCTGGTTCTTCCCACACGACCCGTTTGGAATTGCAAAACCTACTCAGGGTCAAATAATACTAATACTAATAATAACAATAATAATATAATAATGGATTATTGCCCCAGAAAACAAAGCCACATAGGGAGTATCTATGCCCTTCCTTTAGGAAAGTTGTTTCTAAACAGTACAATCGGTATAATCATGGGGGTATGATCTATCCTCATCAGCACAGACATAGTGGTTCTAGTAGCTAGGGCCTTTTTGTGTGCCATAAAACAGTCAGATACTATAAACAAAAAATGATGTTGATCTGTTGGTGGGATAAAATCATTCACATGCTCCCTCACCGACGTCTTCTTTTCTCTTCCCAGCTCTTCATATGGCCTGCATGGGGCAACATGCAGATGCAGCCAGGACACTGCTCCAGCTCGGACTCAAAGACTCAGACGATGCCTCTGGCACCAGAGCGCAGCAGCTCGCCCGTAAACCAGACGTAGTGCGAGTGTTTGAATGAGGCAAGGACAACACCGCAGTCTAGCGCGCAGACTCGTGAATATAATGAATTACTGGTCCAGTGTGTAGGATTTTGGGGGGATCTATGAGTAGAAATGGAGGATAACGTTCACCTCATTTATTTTATCAGTGTACAGTCACCTGATACTAAGAATCGTAGGATTTTAAGATGAGCCCTCAACAGAGGAAGCCGTTCATCTTCCAGCCTACCATGTTGAGCTGCCATGTTTCCCTCACAGCCCAGAGTGGTAAGCCAAACACTTTCGCCATAGAGGGCCTTTAATTCTTTTAGCAGGTAGAACTGGTTCGACTACACACTATTGCTGCCCTCACACCGAAAGCCACGCATATTTTTTGTTAAGCAAAAACTATGCGTGCAGAGATCTCTGCAACTTCAGTGCAGAAATGCACATAGAAATTGATAGTAGCACACAAAAAAGTTTATCAATGCAAAGAAGTTATATTTCTGCATATCTAAATGGCAAAATGACTGGATTTATATTGAGAACACTTTATACACGTGAAACAAAAATGTGTGTAAGTTAATGGTTGTTAAAGTTAGTGGACTGTAGTGGTGAAGTTCCAGGTTTTGACTTAAGCCAATCTATGGTGGCATTCACGTGTCAGAATGGTGTACAATGTTGAAATATAGTTTAAGGCTAACATGTTAGATAAGGGATATAATGTGTTATCTCTTCAGGCCAGGCACTCTGTTATTTCTCCCCAACAGTAGGTGAAGGGATGCAATGAGCACTTGGTTCGTAACCCCACCAATTTACATCTCAACGTTTCATGAGTTGGGTCTTCGTGTTTTACCTTCTTTGGAGGGGAGGTTTCATGCCCCGCAGCCTTGTCACATGCTAAATGATAAGTATGATTCTTTACTTGTCAAAACATGGGTCCCGGACGCCCCCGGCACCCAGTCCGTCACCCCAGGAAGTAGTGAACATTACCAAGCCAACCCAAAGCCAGTCGGGGGTATATCCGAAAAAGATGCCATTAGGGGAAACCTTCCGCACCATGTGGCTGTCCATTTATCAAGCAACCACTTTAGAGCCAGAGTTCATTTTTCTGTTCAGGCTCAGTTCAAACATGGCAGTTGTCCTTTGTGGTCTCCGTGGGGGTAGAACCGAACCCTCGATGCCAAAAAGGACTCATTCTAAGTTAACTGCAAAATAAATCATTCTTATTTTCCGATAAATATCCACTAATAAAAACATATTTATGAATATTCCATTTATTTAAAGAGATATTTCTACATTTTACACATTGGACCTTAAAAAACTGGTGTAAAAAAGAAGAGTGGAGGGTCCTGTTGTAATTGTCGGATGCTCCATCAAACCAAGTCGAGCCAGATCAGGACACATGTAAAGAATGTGAACCTGAACCTTCAAGGTCGTTAAGAAAATAACCATAACATCTTGTTATTGAAGACATATAGTTCGGTTTGTGTGGATTACAGTGAATCTTTACTTGAGTGGCAAAACAGTTAATTCTGCCCATTATACACCTATGAGCCGTAACATTATAACCACTGACAGATGAAGTCATAATAAAATTGATTTTCTGGTTATCATGATAGCTGTCATAGCGGCAATTGAATTGAGTCCTGAAGTTGATGTTGAATGCAGAAAACTGGCCAAGTGTAAGGATCTAAGAGACTTTGAAAAGGACAAAATGAACTGCAGGACTTGGGTTTTGGTTCCAACCTGCCAAAGTGGTCAAAGGAAGGAGTACAACTGGTGAACCGATGACACGGTCATGGGCAAACCAGGTTTACTGACATAAATTAGGAATGAAAACTAGTCTATGTTTTCTGATGCCACAGAAGAAAGAAGTTAAACGTTAACTTCAGAACTACTAATGGTGGTTCTGATAGAAGGGTCAGAACACACAGTGGCATCACATAGCTTTTTGGCAAGTTGGATCTACACAATATTAGGCAGGTGGTCCTAACCCATTGGAGTCT
This sequence comes from Lophius americanus, assembly GCA_037951165.1. Lineage (NCBI taxonomy): Eukaryota > Metazoa > Chordata > Actinopteri > Lophiiformes > Lophiidae > Lophius > Lophius americanus. The sequence goes on along the minus strand of JBBDHG010000189.1, from coordinate 1,210,871 downwards.
GAGTCCGTTTTGGCATTGACACTAATGCCAAGCCTTTATAAACTACATTAGATAATATTCTATCTCTGTTATTTATTGACCTCAACAGATTGTATTAGCCTACTGAATCCAAAAACATGTAGAGTTAAGGGTCAAACCGGTGTGATCTTAGACTCTACTGGGTTAAAGTTATAGTCAATTGGTGTATTTATTTTTTTAGAGGTGTGCAAATGAAAGTATCTCTCCTTTAGTATAATGACACCCATGAATTTCTCAGTCAGCCTCTACAGCAAGAAAACAAAACTCACCTTACATTCTCACTAGTGGCACAAATTTGAGCAAATGCAACTGGAGAAGGACGCCATATAAAATACAATAAAACACTGGATTTTGAAAGACATGATGTTCCATTAAACATTTATAGGTGAAATGTCATGTTAACACCTGAATCCATGTCATTTATTATTTCTAGTCAAATTGATTCGGTTTGCATTGGTTAAAACATTCAGTACAAATGAAATTCAGCCTTTTAGAATAGATTTGTATCAGTTTAGTTTGTTCTGTCAATTGTGTTTTGAAGAAGAAATCCTTTATTGATCACATACAACACAACACAGTGAAATTAATTCTCTGTATTGGACCCATCCCTGAGGGAGCAGTGGGAAGTGCCCAGGGAGCTAGCGTTTCAGGGTCTTGCTCAAGGACCCTATAACCAGTAGACCCTGATAGGACTTGAACCGGCTACCTTCTGATCTTCTTATTGGGAGACGGCCATTCTAGCTACTGCCCTTTAATAACATCACTAAAAATCAATCATCAAATTAAAAAAAACAAAAAAAAACGTTTTTTTTTTAATTTTATTCCACCATTGTCCTTCAGAATATATTTTTTTGCACATTTAGAATCATTCAAACAAACTACCGAAGTGCAGTTGACACAAAACAAAATGCTATTCCATTGCTGATGGAATATTATCATTTTTATGGTTATAAACTAAGCTCTCAGTTGCTGCTTAGCTGTAATCCATACAATTATTTCATCCTTTACTCAAATGAATCAAACAATTGGACATCAGCATCACTGATAACAGATTTTTTGACCATCTGTGCCAAAGGCAGACCTTAATTTATACACTGCTTTCAGGAATTGAAACTAATTCTGAAAATTTATTTAGAAATGCTGTATTTACTTTCCAATAGCGTAGTGGCTTCAACTTCAAGGCCAATTTAATTGTAGTCCAACAAAATGTACGCATGGTTCTCTATTAACATTCAAAGTAAAACAATTTTCTTATTTTTATTTTAACAGAATACATTCAGTATATATTGGCAACAAATCCTGACTAATCAAGAAAAGAGTCTTAAAACACTGGCTATTACAATTCAAATGCAAAAAAAATCTATGTTTGTGCGATGCCAGAACTCTATATATGAGGTACGCAAAAAATAATGATCTTAAGGGTCTTTATGTCAATTGCAAAAATCTATACATATGCAATGGGAAATCAATAATGTATATATATATATATATATAATGTGTATATATATATATATATATCACAGCACAGTCTCAAGAGCATGGAGGAGATGCCAGGAGACAGGCCGTTACACGAGTAGAGCTGGACAGGTCCGTAGAAGGACAACAACCCGGCAACCATACCAGTATCTGCTCCTCAGTGTGAGGAGGAACAGGAGGAACACTGACGAATGCAAAATTACCTCCAGTGGGCTCGTGGTGTGATGTCTCTGACAAGACTGTCAGCAACAGACTGTATGAGGGTGGCATGAGAGCCCGTACCCTAATGGGATCTGTGCTCACAGCCCAGCATTGTGGAGCTCAGCTGGTGTTCACCAGAGAACAGCAGAATTAGCAAGTTCTCCTTTGGTGCCCCGTTCTCTTCACAGATAAGAGTGAGAACAGGTCCAAACTGAGGTCATGTGGCAGGCGTGACAGAGTAAGGAGAAGTTGAGGAGAACCTTATGCTGCTGCATTATCATCCAGCGGGACCGGTTTGGTGGTGGCAGACTAGCTTTCAATGGTGTCTGTGCATTTACCTGTACCAAAAACAGCATACCCCAGGGAGCCCAACCACTTCAGACCTGTGGTCTTGACCTCCCACCTGATGAAGACCATGGAGAGGGCTCTTCTCAAGCACCTCGACCTCTGGTGAGCTCCCACCAAGATCCACCCAAGGAGGTGAGGTTAAGAATTGTACTTCTGATGTTGACGCCTGCAGCACGAAAGCTCCATAGGGGGCTTTGCTCTCCCATTTTGTATTTACTAAACATTTACACATATGTTTATAGATAATGTATATGTACACACATATATATACACATTATAGATAAACATATATATGTGTGTGTGTGTATATATATATACACACATATACATTTACACATGTTTATATATAATGTATATAAACACATATATATACACATTATAGATAAACGTGTGTGTGTATATATATATATATTTACACATACATTTACACATATGTTTATATATAATGTATATAAACACATATATATACACATTATAGATAAACGTGTGTGTGTGTATATATATATATATATACACACATACATTTACACATATGTTTATATATAATGTATATAAACACATATATATACACATTATAGATAAACGTGTGTGTGTGTATATATATATATACACATATATATATATATTTACACAGATACATTTACACATGTTTATATATAATGTATATAAACACATATATACACACATTATAGATAAACATATATATGTGTGTGTGTATATATGTGTGTATATATATATATATATATATATATATATATATATATATATATATACATATATATATTAACATGCAAATTATATACTTCGGACTTCAGGCACAACACAACTCAGTGCTATCTCCAGAAGTTCTCTGATGACTCAGCTATCGTCGGATACATATCAGAGGGGAACGATCCGGAGTACCAGAACACCATTAAGAACTTTGTGGACTGGTGTGAGGTCAATCGCCTTCAGATTAACACAAGCAAAAAAAAAGGACCTGGTGATTGACCTCCACAGGAGATCCTAACAGAACCCAGTGCTGAACATCCAGGGTTTGAACATTTGACCAGTTGGACAAATACAAATACCGGGTTCACCTCAACAATAAACTGGACTGGTCGGACAACACACAAGTCCCGTACAAGAAGGGCCAAAGTCGTCTCCACATGCTGAGGGGACTGAGGTCCTTCGGAGAGTGCAGGACTCTGTTAAAGACCTTCTATGACACTGTGGTAGCATCTGCAATTATCCATGCTGTGGTCTGCTGGGCTGGAGGAAGCACAGAGAGGGACAGGAAGACTCAACAGGCTGGTCAGGAGGTCCAGCTCTGTCCTGGATTGTCCCCTGGACTCTGTGGAGGAGGTGGCTGAGGTGGGTGAGAGGAGAATGTTAACCAAACTGACATCAATCCTGGAAAACAAGTCTCACCCCTACATGAGACTGGCAGCTTCGAGCAGCTCCTTCAGCAGTAGACTGCGACACCAGCAGTGTAAGACAGAGCGCTACCCCAGGTCCTTTGTCCCGACTGCAGTCAGATCCTACAACAAATTCCAGTGTTACTGTATTCTGTTTGAAACCCAGATCTGCGCTACCTCACTGAACACCATGTATGTGTATCTGATAATTATAAACTGATTAAACACCATGTGTGTTCCTCTAATAGCACTACTGCACAACTGCACCTGGTCAAGTGTTACACATCTGCACCTGGACAACTTTTGAACGACCATTTAAATTTATAAAATTTATGCCATTGGAGATCAGACTATTTCCTTTGCTTTGTATTTTATATGCACTTTATTGAATTTAACTTAGATGTGTATTTTTTATTGAGAATATCTTTATGATGCAACTACTGAATTTCCCCTTTTGGGGATTAATACAGTCTTTCTATTCTATAACATAACATATAGTAGGGATTTAAGATTAGAGACTATATACAGGCAGACGAAAACACTGCATCAAGAAAAAGATGCTTACTGAATAGTAGGCTGTGATGCAGCAGACACTTGGGATTCTTTTCAAAGGTTCGTTCCCTTACTGAGAACGTTTCCGACGTGATCAGGGGGTACTTGCCTGAAACATTTATCAAACAGAAGTACCTTATTGAAAGATGGAGAACCTCTGTATAACAGCACTTTCCTTCAAGGTTCATCCTGACACATCCTGACACATGAAAATACAATATAATAATTCTGGCCAGGCTTAACTTGAAATAACCATTGAGCAGAAAAGGCTTGCTAATTATTCATTTATTTATCTTTGAAATCTTTTTTTTCCTGTAATATTAAATCGATCTATCTTTTGGCTCTAAATCAATTCTCGGGTTTTTAGATGAAAAGGTTAAATCTTATTCTTAAGAAAAGGTTAAAAAAAAACTTTGGGTCGCTTCCTCAAAATGATTGAAAGCTTAGAAACCACGCCCCCAGGCGCCTGACGCTCGAGCTTGTATTATTTCCAGCCCCGCAGATCTCCATTTTCTTCTTACTCGATTTCCAGGACCAGAGGGAGATAAACTCGAAGAAATGAATGAAGAATACGACGTAATCGTCCTGGGCACTGGGCTCACGGTAAGGAAGCCCAAAGTGATACGACATTGAAACGATTTATAACCCTGTTAAGCTCCAAAATTAGCACATGACTGTTTGTGGGCCTAACGAGATCGGCTAGTAGCACTAAGTAGCTATCTTATCCGCTAATCGAGAGTTAGCAGCTACCACCCTTCAATAAATACAGCTAAATTTCAACAGTATTCTATAAGTGCCTGGTGATATTTACGTCATGCTGCCTTTAGGAATTAGTCTGACTGCTATGAATTTAGCGAGGTCAGTCACTTACACCATTTAGAAGTTGAGCGCCAGTTGGGATTAGTCTGCTAACCGCTAAGTAATTAGCCTGCTAGCAGAGGAATAAGGACGTGTCCGCTTCACCGTCCAGCTAATCTTAGATACAGGTGCCGGTTTACGCAGTCGTTATATATAATGTCAGTGTAATTTAAACAAGACGACGTTTGTAAGGCGTGTGTGATAAAAGTAATGGTTTACGTGGAAGTTATTTAACACGCTATCTTAGGGTTCCATCCTGTGCCTGTTGGTGGGGCGTTCTGCCAAGGAGCGGCGTTAACATCAAGCTTAATGTAGCCAATTCCCACTACACTGGATAAAATAACAGCTGGGTTCCTTTGGATGATATAATTGTGCTTATAGCAGCTGGTTGGGAACTTGTGACTTGGGATTTGTAACTCCCTGCTGTTTTAAACTTGTATACTAAAACCTCTAAAAGTTTGTCCAGTGTAGTGACGTGTTTTAAATAGCATTTCCTGTATATGTGGGATTTGTTTTGGCGAAATTAGCTCTACCACAATGAATTATTAAATAGCAAATATAATTGTACTCCTGATGTTCTTTCTGACTTGCTGTCAATATCACTACATGAAGCGTGACTTGAAACTAGTGTCATGGCTTTACTATTGTATCGGTGGTTAAACTGCAGGGTCCTGTCGTCTCAGGCTGTTCAATTTATTGCATGTTATAAACTATTTTAATCTGAAGAACTGTAGTGTATCATTTTCATGCCAGCACCCTGCAGCTCAACTCACATTTATTTAGCGTCTGCAAATTTACACATCATCGGTAATAACATTGTGGCTACTAATATTAGGAAGTCTGAATAACTGCTTATCTGGTTTCAATAATAATGATAATGCACTTAATTTATAATGCACTTTACATAAAGTGCGTTATAAATAAAATCTCAAACTGCTACAAGGTAGAACCAGATAAAAGCATTAATAAAAATATAATAAATAATAATAATAATAATAATATAAAAATATGACCGAAAAGCAGCAGTTATTAAAAGTTATAAGTTCTGCTAAAAAGGAAAGAAAAGCAGGTCCGCGGCTGAGATATGTATGGAAGGAAATAATGTTGTGTCCTTTTGTTGATGTATTAGAAAATAGGAAAACTGGGCTAGTGTAAGGGTTTGTGCTTTTTTTGGACACCGGTCAAAATGTGTTTGCTATTGAACCTCTCCTGATCTGCAGTGCAGTGGTTAGAACCAATGGTGGTTTATGGAGGACCAATGGTGAACTCATTACAGGGTGGTGGGTTTCCAAGGATCTTGATATGTGAGAAGAGCAAAACCTAGCCCGTTTGTCTGATCCATAGAAGAGCTACTGTGGCAGGAATTGGTGAAAAAGTTAATGACGGCTGTGATAGAAATTAAATGTATTATTATTATTATTATTAAAGGTATCAGAAAACACAGGGACATCAACCGATTTGGTGGCAAATGGGGACCCCCATAATGTTAGGTTTTAATATTATATCTGATCAGTTTCCATCTTTGGCAGTTGTTTAGCTGTAGGGATGGCATGAAGTGGTAAGTTTAAGGTTGGTAGAGAGAGTGCTGACTTAGCTTACATTTGGGTGTGGTTCTACCATGACCGAGGAACTGAAAATACGCTGGAAGATCAGATAAACCATAGCGCTAAACTGGCTCACATCCTCAAAAGCATCTTTGTCAGGTTACAATAGCCTGACACAATTTTACTACCAATGTACAAATCTGTTACTAGTTCTGTTTATCTGTTCTGTTTACGTTTATCCTCTTTTTTGCTCACAATAACATTAGCACTGCAATTCTAATTAACTCAGATTACTATTAAGTAAAAAAATATGGTAAAAAGTACATTTTCAACATGAAATGTGTAAGTTTTTCTCATTGTATTTGTTCACATTATTTCAGAATGCCTGCTGATTTTGTTGACTATCTTCAAACTTTTTTATGTATTAGCTTAATTGTCAAATTAATTCATTTCAGTTCACTACTTTAGAATGGGAATCATAAGTTATCAGAATGTAAGTGTTTGGGGATGGGAGTTTCCCATCTGTTCATTAATACACATGTTGGGAGTGTGTTGGTGTAAAATATCAAACTGTATTTAATAATAATACATTTAATTTATAATGCACTTTACATTTGGATCAAATCTCAAAGTGCTACAAAGTAAAAGCAGATAAAAGCATCAATAAAAAATTTTAATAATATATATATAATTCAAATTCCTTCTGGTTTATGTCAGGATACACTTGATGATTCAACATGAGTAGCTTGTTGCCTGGAGAGGAGAGAAGTAATTAAAGGGGTTTCAGTAGTTAGGTGTGCGCTCAGGAATATACTGAGACTGCAGTGTAGGTTTTATGTCATTTACAACATCTACAGCCACAGATGCTTCTTACCAGTTAAGAGTAAATATTAACCATGGATAAACCTTTTACGTGGCCAAGGAAAAACCTATTAGTAATGTATTGAAATTGTAATTTAAGTTCTCAATTTATAACAGAATTTTTTGGGACAAATGAATCACGATTAGTTGTAGTTTTATCGGCAAAAAGTGTTTTCCTGTTTTAATAATCAGTTGTAATTGTAACAGCAGATTAAAATGTAAAATAATTCCTGGCATTTTCTAGTTCCACCTGTGTGTGTGAAGATATGTCAGGCATATTCAGAAGTTTTCTGTACTGGGTAACAGGAGCACTGGGCCCTCTAAATACCAGAATCTGCCCCCCATCCAAAATACACAAGGAAGTGGTGTTAGAGGGAGAAAAACATCATGGCTCGTTTTCACACAGGGTACGAGAAAAGAAGTAACAACGAGAAGAATCAGGGATTGTTCATCAGCTCAAGCTTAAAAATAATAGCCTAAGAGTTTGCATCTACTCTAGACGAAGTTCCTGTAAAGCCAGTACATTCCCAACTAATGTTATAAGTTCATCAAGTGTTTTGAGTGTGGAAGTTTAATCTGTGTAACCAAGAGGGGTATGTAGCAAAGTAGAATAAGTAGCAGCATGGTATAAAACCCTTCTACACTTTATTCTTATTCAATGTAGCATGGTGGTACAATGTAGTGACTACAAGTCTTATAAAGCTATCGTTTTCTTTTGTTTTTATTAATCGATTGTTTTTTGTTTCTGAAACTTGAAGTGTTAAAAAATCAGTCAGTTTTCCTGGGCCCAAGTCGATGTCCCAAAATGTATTGTTTTGTCCAACCAACAGTCGAAAACCCAAAGATTAACTGTTTAGGATTTAATAAAATGCAAGCGGAGAAGCAGCGGAACCAATGAGGAAACCAAATTTTTTTGGTGATTTCATGTTATTTTCACAGCTCTATTCCTGCTCTTTACCCAGAGGATTTATGTCCTACAGACTCTTGTGAGTTGAAACACTTGAGCGTGTTTTACCCATTTTCAATGTAGTAATGTAAAAGCTATTATTTTCATGGTCTGATTAGGAAGTTCTGTAATTGTGGTACATAATGAGACCCATGTCCTCTGAGTTGGACTTTGCTGCCAGGTGCTGACTTCTCTTGATTTTTATGTGACCTGCTTGTTAAAAATTTAACTGGAACCTCTGGTCACAATGTTTTATACTGGCTTCCCTTTCTGCCTCGATCAGTATGTTTTCTTTTGTCAGCATTGTTTCTACTATCTGGCAGTAGTAGTAATGACTATGTGGCCTCTGGGCTCTGTGCCAGAGCCTGCATTTATATAATCAGCAGTGGGTCGTCTCCAGTCATATGTCACCTGAAAAGGGTGACAGTGACCCATTAGAAAGAACTGTCTGAGTGTAAGTCCTTCAAGGTGAAGATCATACAATAAATGAAACCCAGACATTTACAAACAATCAATATCAGTTTTGTCTGTGGCTTATTTTGAAAAAAAGAATCAGTGTATGAGTTTCTTAGAATGTTGCACGATGTAGACAAACAAATATATATATCTCAGTGAGGTTTTGTAAGAAACAGTAAGAAGTATCGATGAACTTAGATAGACCACATGTCTGAAAACCGTCTTGCCTTGTATGTTGATTAATTAATAATTATTTATTAATTTATTCATTTTAGGACTGCAACGAGTAATCGATAAAAATGATTTATTTATTTAAAAAATTCTAAATTAGTTGCTGACAAATTTAATAATCGACTAGTCATCGTCGACTGTCTTAGTACGCGGTGTCCGATGACACCCCGTAATAAGAAGGAATTAAACGGTAGCGCCATGGTAATACCATAACGGCAGAAAACATCCGAGGTCTGGCATAATTTCTCCTTCAACATGACCAAAAAAGTTGTAAACTGCAAGATTTATAATTATTTTATGTCAAATTCCTTGTACGTGTATACTTGACCAATATATCTGAATCTGATTTTCCAAAGCAGTCCGGCATGGGAGCACTTCAGCAATGCTGGATCATTTGAAGTGGAGACACTTCAGTGTTAAAAGTTGTGTACTTTCAGTTGTTTTTATATTATTAATAAACCAATCTACCGTTAGTCTACAATGAATCTGAGGCCCTACAAATTAGTTTTTCCGATTACCACCTAAGCAGAGTACTGTCACATAGGAGGAGTAAACCTTATCGATATAATCTGAATTGAGATATTGCCTTTATTTTTCTAGTTACATTCAACGGATCTATTTGATCTACGTTTTACAACATAGTTAGAGCAAAATGTGCTTCTCTTGGGTAGCCAATGACCAACAACAAATTGAAATTGCATCCAAATTTATGAAACGCTTAATTTTTTTTGCACAATCCAGATAATGTATCTATGGTCATACAGGCAAGAGTGCAAAGTGTGCAATTGAAGAATGGGCAATAGTTGGCAAGTTTGATCTAATTCCTCTTGTGTTTTTCTTCTGACAGGAATGCATTTTATCTGGCATCATGTCAGTGAATGGGAAGAAGGTTCTGCATATGGACCGCAATAACTACTATGGAGCTGATAGTGCGTCCATCACACCTCTTGAAGATGTAAGTTGATTGTTACAGCGTTAATGTACTGCAAGGAATTGAAGATGGACTGACGTACTAAAAGTCCCTGTTTTCTGTGGTAAAGGGTCCAAGGAATGAGGAATTGCCAAAGAGTGTAATACAAATAACAAAGCCTTGTAATATTTGAGTGTCCCAAATAATTATCTTTTAAGTGAGTGGCTCTCTTTGAAAAGGGTAAATTAATTATTTCGAGACTGATTCCATCCAAAAGAAACAAAGTGACGAAGGGTATGATCGTTTGGTCATGGGTTTCGTAACAATTCTGTAATATATTGTCTTGACTTAGGTAGACGTATTGCAGGACCTACAACAATTTCTTATTAAATGTTCGCTCATGTTCTAATATGTCACTTTATGTGCTCTTGATATGAGAACGGTTTAGCAAACTGCACTTTAGGTCATAAAAATCATGTGGCTTCAATGCTGGAGGACCAGTAGAAATATAAAATTCTCTGTTAGAGTGTGGACATTAGCTTTGGAAATTTTCTTCCACACAATCTGAAAGGTGCCGTATGCAAAATGTATTGGTAACGCTTTGAATAAATGGAATGTATGATTCATAACAGTGATTTTTTTCAGTGTTCAATTTGCTTTAAAAAATTTAAATGTGATCGAAAAGGGCTTCTAATCAGTTAACAATAAGGACCCTTGATTGCCTTTAAATTATGAACATAACTGTACATTTATGTTTCACAGAATTGAATTTACATGGTTCTGATAGGTGCTGTTCTCAGTAGTTTGGAGGTATTAAACTCTGAAAATTTTACATCCTACAGCACAAAACACCATCAAAAAGATGGGATTTTCTGTAAATAGACACTCACGATTCATGTCTTTTGAACAATATATTTTTTGTGTTGACTAATTTATATTAGAAATTAGTTAGAACCAAGCGTATAATTAAGTAAGACACTTAAGACTTTTTTATGTTTAACTGACAAGTATATGTTTAGTGAAATAATTTAGTTGGCAATACCTGTTATTGTTTGATTATGGTTGCGCCATCAATGCTAACTACGTTAGCATGTTTATTGCAATGCCCACTCTGTTACCATTAAGCTAACGGACCAGGCGCAATTTTTTTTCCAAATTGTTGTGGGGTAGTAAAACATTCAGACTGCACCTGGAAGCCTTTATCTCTCATTTGAAGGACAGGTTATCCGCCAAAGTGAAAGCTAACGTCCGTGGAAAGCAGATTTAAAGAACAAAATTAAATTGCATCCTCTGGCTGTTCCCATTGTTTTGCAGGTCACAGTAGGATTTGTTTGAGGGAAACTTTGCAGACGTGCGCAGGTAGTGATTTCAAAATAAATGCGTATCTTAAAAGGGGGCATGTTCGGATGTGACTGTTCGTCCATGTAACCGTCCACATCTATATTAAACTCTTTCAACAGTGTTTGTATGCAGCAACTGGCTATTGGAAAGGCTTTACAAAACAACTTAAACTGCCTCCGTAGCCGTCAACTAATTTTACAATCAATTTATATTATTCGTTGCAGCCCTAGTGACTCCTTTTTGTTTGACACAGACAAACAAATAGGAGTAAAAACATTTACCTCCTTCCTTGGCGGAGGTAAATATACTGTATTTATCAAAAGGAACTTCATTGCTTGACAGGATACTGGATGACATCTGTTTGAAACTTGAAGGCCACTGTAGATTATTGATAACGAGTCTGCTGATGGGTGAAATAAGTTGCAGTCTGGAACTTTGCAGCTAGATGCCACTAAATATTACATATTGTACCTTTTAAACAAGTTATTTAATTTTCGGTTGTCAATAATTACCTCTTATTTATCTTAACTATCAATAAATAACTATACTGTCAAAACTTATTTCCAACATTTGTTTAACAGGTAGATTATTCATTCAAGCTTCCTCTCAACATTTTACAGAAGTTGCTTCTGTAAAATGCCCATCCACGAAATTGCAGATGATCTAAGGCAAACATGTAAGGACATATATATCTAGCATTGTGCAGCTCCTTATAAATAACTCCATTGCGCTTCTAAAAGGTTTACTAAATTGTTTTCATATAGTGTTCTCTAGCACCCATATCTAGGATTCAAGTTATAAAATTATTGGTCTTTTCTTTATAATGTAATCTTTGCCTTTTTAAACCTTCCTTTGGTTTGGGTCTTAAGTTGTTGGTTCTGTGTCCCCCTGCAGGTCTATAAGCGCTTCAACCTTCCTGGAAAACCTCCAGAGTCAATGGGAAAAGGCAAAGACTGGAACGTAGACCTCATCCCTAAATTCCTCTTGGCCAACGGTATACTTGTTCACATTCCTGTACATCACATGATGCTTTAACTTATGATTTAAACCTCTGACTTTTGGGTATAAAGCCCTGTAAGAGATTTAGTTCCCTAAATCTGCAGTATGTTTTACTTTTGTTTTTCTTTCTATTACGTTTCTTCTCCAGTTTTATTTGCGCTCTACTTGAAACATTTTGACTTGTACACTGCAAAAAGTATCATGGGTACAATAATATTAAATATTTAGAACTTGCTATAAGTTGTTGTAGGGATAACACCGTGACCCTTACCTTCCTTGACCCAACTAAAATCACAAGTATGTTCTTTTTAAATAGTGTCCTTTTAAAGTGCTGTTAATGTTTTCATTGGACAAAGCATTCTAGTGTCATTGATTATGCTGATATTTATGTGCTCCATCTTTCAGGTCAGCTGGTCCGCATGCTGCTGATTACAGAGGTGACTCGCTACCTGGAGTTTAAAGTTGTTGAGGGCAGCTATGTTTACAAGGACGGCAAAATACACAAAGTTCCTTCAACAGAGGCTGAGGCTCTGACATCCGGTAAGTTATTTCAAGGATACAGTGTAAATGATAGACCAGGTATTAAAAATGTTTTTTAGGGGTGAATTAAAATCTGATTGAATAAGAGGTCAGGGGATCAGGGTGATGGATATGATTTGGCCTTCTGGCAGTCATATAAAGAACAATTTGAGCACTGAAAGTATGGAACTTTTGTCCATGGTCATAAAGAAGCAAATATTCAAGATGTGCAATGTTAAATGCTTGGTGTTCTATGGCTCTAGAAGTCCACCCCTCTGTGATAGGGCCAGCAGAAGATGTTTGTGATGATTGTTTACCGATTTTGATATTTTCCTCTTCATAAAGATCTGGAACCACCTTCATTTTGAAATGGTTTCCAAGGTGATTTCACCAGGTAGCTCATCAATTTCACCATATTTTAGATCTTTTTAGACCTTTTTTCCATATTTTAGACCTTTTACAAAAGTATGGTAGGGAGAGGTAGGGTTTATATACCTGGATTTACAATAGGGCTGCCACTAACAACTATTTTAATAGTCGATTAATCGTGTCAATAATCGACCGATGAATCAATTAATCAGGACATATTTTTTCTCCTGGTTATTTAAAGGTTAAGTAAAAATTAGAATAAATGCATAATTACTAAATGGCTATTGTATTGCTATCCACTTTTGAATTTAGCTTTAGGCTGTTTTTGGCGCCAGCAAACTAACAATAAAAACAAACATAAATTATTTTTTTTCAAAATGTCTTTCAATGAACTTACCTGCTTTTATAATAGACTGTTAAACCAAACAGGTTGCCATACCAACAATGTATTTGCTGAACTGGAATGCATTTGCATCACATCACTGCTGATATAAAATGTAAATAAATATTATTAAAAAATAAATCTCTAAAGACACGAGAGCTTTTCGGGAATTAAATCAAACTTCCATGTAAATTTAGGAAAATAAACATGGGGTAAAAAAAAATAGTCAGTGCTTTGTGCATTTTGTAGTTAACAACACCTACATTAGGCTAAATCGCTTACAAGTTGGATGTAGCCCACATTGGACACACCCACACGCAGAGATGGCAATTGGCAGGCGGTAATTTGAAACGTCTCCACGAGAAAAGCAATGAGTATGATTTATAACTTAGGGGCATATTTGTATATAATTATTTAGTAGTTAGTTATTTGGTACTCTCAACATCATTAACAATTCCCTACATTCCAAAAGTCTCGTTAAACCTAACAGAAGCGTTGAATACATGCCCTTTAACATTGAGCTAGCTAGAAAGTTAACTAGCTTAGAGAGACGATTCTTCATTCTCTACAAAGCCAACGTGCCTCCGCTTCACATGCTCCAGCATTAAACGTGCTCCACGCCAGGACAGAGCTTTGCAAATCTTGCAGTTACAACAATTTTTGGCCGTGTTGAGGGAGAAATTATCCCACACCTTTGATGTCCACAACTTTGATGTATTCTGTCGTGATGGTGTTGCCACGGCGCTAATATTTACTTATTTTTTATTACCCGGTGTCATTGCCACTGTCCGATGGCGTTAGCGTCTAATCGACGATTAAATTGGTGGACAACTAATTTAATAATCAATTTGTCGATTACACCAATATCTTTGAGAGTTTAGCTCTCACCCATTAGACCAATGCCTCCTTATAGGATGCGTTGATTCTGTAAGATTGTTTTCCACTTGCTGTATGTTGCTTCAAATGTGGGTCCACTCAATGTTTAAACTCTGAATCTTCAAAAGGTTTGATGGGGATTTTTGAGAAGCGTCGCTTCAAAAAGTTTCTGAACTTCGTCACCGAATATGACGAGAATGATCCCAAATCCATGCACGGTGTTGATCCCCAGAAGACATCAATGAGAGAGGTCTACACTAAATTCAACCTGGAAACGGCTGTTGTGGACTTCACCGGACACTCCCTCGCCCTCTACCGCACAGACGAGTCAGTAGTCTTTGTAGTTCCATGATAAATGTATTATAAAAACCTGACTCCAATGTTTTTCAGCTTGTAACACTTGTTCCCTTACGTCTTTCTCTTCAGTTATCTGGATCAACCTTGCATTGAGACCATAAACCGGATAAAGCTCTACAGTGAGTCTCTGGCCAGGTATGGCAAAAGCCCATACCTCTACCCGCTGTACGGCCTTGGAGAACTTCCACAAGGATTTGCCAGGTAAGAAATTGTGTGATGTTTATCCCCTTGAGGTGGTAGTAAGGGTTTGTGGAGCAAAACATAACCTAAGTGTGCATTTTGAAATAAAACTCCATGTACTCTTGTTGTTGCCATGTTCAGATTTTTTGAGATTTCTTGGGCGATCACCAATTTTTATAAAGTCAGATTGACCAATTCCCATTTTTTTCCTTTTTAAAGTTCAAAAATCATATTGAGTAATGTATTTTGAGTGCTTTCAATTTTGACGGCTTATAGTGGAAGTGACTAGGCTGGTCGGCCTAGGTTTCATGTGCATGTATTCTGACCTGATAAAATTAATGTACCCTCCGTCCTAGTGAGGTTGTTCGGCCCCATCAAACTAGGCCTACCAGTGGTGATCAATCGGTCGGCGGACCAACAGTTTTCTTATTGCATCCAACAGTGAATATGAATGATCTGTTTTATCTCATGGGAAAGTCAAGGGGGTTGTTGAATAATAGATTATGTTTGATCTATTTTGTGTACGTCTTTTTGCGTGTTCAAAGTAGACCGTGTCAGCAAATCCCTGTCTAACCTCCAGTGGCTATAGGAACATATTTGGTCGATTAATAACCATAACTGAAGTGGTATCTTTCACCATTAAGAGTTTTTTCTAGTTTGATTGTATCTCTTTTCATGGTAAAAAGTCAGTGGTCTGCATAAGATCTCAAAGGCTGCTCATTACCTAACTTAGTACTGGCATGGTGCATTTTGCCAATTAAAACATATATGGTTTGCATTGATTTTGTTTTCTTGGCTACAAGTTGAGTGTGAGCAAATTCTATGAGTGGGAAAATACTATTCGATAGTGCATTATCCTTAAATGATACTCCAGTCCTGCGTTAGTTGCTTTGCTTGATGACACTGCATAATCTGGCTCAGTGAACGGCATTAAAATCGAGAAACCCTCACCTTCATCAAACTTACTTTGTTTGCCTGCAAAGCTCGTCGTTGATTGTTGAACGATGGATGAACCTTCTTCTGCTGGTGCTTTTTTTTCTTCAATTGTGCATAGTTGTGCTAGACTGTTGATGAGCTATTTTTACTTGGGAGAGTTGCACTGCACCTCATTTTGATAGCCACGGTGTTTCAGCTAAGTTGGTCTTTGCTCTGACTGGATGCAGCCTTCATTGCCAGTAGAATACACTGATATTCTATTGGTTAACTATCATCACATGTAAACGTTTTCAAATCATAGAATTACTTCCCTACAATACAATATTGGATAATTATCAATAATTTAAAGGTATTATAGCTCATTCTCACCACTTTACACTCGGAGACTTTACTTGTCTGTGGATCCCGCAGAAGGACTCTCGCCAAGTGGGAAGTAGAACAGATGAATTGTTGTTAAGAAATTTGAAAGACATTCAAACAACAATTATAACTATATGGTTAGATTTCAAACCTCAAATCTGCTCACTACCGTAACGTCTGTCGTTGAACTTCCATTCTAGGCTGAGTGCTATCTATGGTGGGACCTATATGTTGAACAAGCCCATAGAAGAGATTGTGATGGAGAATGGGAAGGTGGTGGGGGTCAAGTCTGAAGGAGAGGTGAGTATTTTGTTTTCAATTTTGTTGGATTCCTATTTTAAGATGTAGTCGAGTAGGCTGTGAAATCAAATGAACATAAACATGGTTTCTGATATTTGATTGTGTATTTGTAAAATGTTTAGTTCCGTATAAATTGCCTGGAATTTTTGCATCGGTGGAAGCAGAAGTTTGAGTCCCAAAATTTTCTACAAGTGGTGCAGATCTTAAAATCTAGTTCTCATAGTCCAACATTATTTATTTAAATTATTTTGGAATTGAAACTGTCCCTAACTTCTGACTTTTGTCCATTTAGTTTGCCAAGTGCAAGCAGCTGATATGTGACCCCAGTTACTTTATTGAGAGCACCAAAAAAGTGGGTCAGGTGATCAGAGCCATCTGCATCTTGAGTCACCCCATCGCCAACACCAGTGATGCAAACTCATGCCAAATCATCATCCCCCAGAATACGGTCAACAGGAAGCACGGTGAGCACTAACAGGACATAAGAAAATTAGTTGGACTCTTGACCATTTTATTCTTTCCTACATAAAATATAATGTCTATTAGCAGAACCTATAACTTTAATTAACATTGCTGCTTTTTAGTCATATTTTTATAAAGTTATTTTATTTTTTGTTGATGCTTTTATCTGCTTTTACTTTGTAGCAGTTTGAGATTTGATCCAAATGTAAAGTGAGTTATAAATTAAATGTATTATTATTATTATTCATGTATGTCTTAATATAAACGTGACCGTACTAATTACATTTCTCCTTCTTAATGTCTGCTTTTATGATTTCACTTTCATACTATAAACTGTTGGACTTTATCAAGATAGGGACATTAAGACCAATATAATATTAAAAAATTGGTTAATAATACTTAATCACAATAATTTTACGACATTTCATTCTTAAATCAAGAAATTCTTCTGGTCTCACTGGCTGTATTTGGTTTTCCCCTCTTAAACTTCAGTTTGTCCTTCTCCTGAATAGATTCTTTATTTTGTTTACATATGTTGCAGAAGATTATATATGGTACATGTGTTGCTTTAACAGACTTATAATATGAATACTGAGACTGCAAGCTGAACCATAAAGAGAGTAACTACTATTTAACAACCAGTTATTACATTCTTTTTTTTTTAACATAAATAAGACCGGACCATAGCATTTCTCTTTTCTCTTTGTAGACATCTACGTATGTATGATTTCCTCTGCTCACCAAGTGGCAGCGAAGGGTAAATATATCGCCATTGTCAGCACAACAGTGGAGACAAACGACCCAGAGAACGAGATAAGGCCAGCCCTGGACCTCCTGAAGCCCGTTGAGCAGAAGTTTATCAGCATTAGTGACCTGTATGACCCCACTGACTTGGGCATCGACAGCCAGGTACCATCAGTCGTCAACCCATTTACAGCCATTCAGGTCTTCTTCGCATAATGGATCCTCTTTCTAACATTTGAGCAACCTATAGTTTCCATCATTATCTAGAATTGATAAAAACCACAGCAGAACACCAAACATCATGGACTGTAAGAGTAAAGGGTTTAAGCGACAGCGGGCAAATGGAACAGTAGGACAACTAAAAATATAAAATGTCCTCTCACTTTATGGGATGTAGCAGTAGAGTTCAATACATTTAGTACAGCATTTTTGTGGAATTCCTTTGCTGGTGAAAGGAATTAGAGGGAATCTGGTGTTTAATATAAACACAATAATAGTTGTTTGCTCTTCCATACCCGTTCAAGGGCTTCTGGAGAAACTAAACTACTCAGTTGGTTTTTAGGAGGACATTAAGGTTTGGGTATCCTCTTCATTTTATCCATTCCAAATCTGCTAAGTGATTCCGATTCCTTGATTGATGCTAATGTTTTTTTTGGGGGGGGTACATAATGAAAAAAATCTTTATGCTTTTCAGAATTAACAGAACATTCACATATGGTATTTACTCATGACAGCCAATAAAAATAAATGCGTGATCCATTGACATGCATTAAAAAATGTCAAAAATATATGATGGTAATTACCTGTCTTGAAAAGATGTGAATTTTCCGGTGGAAAAAAAAAACTTTTTTCTTTGCATATATCTTTAATTTAACTGGGGTGTTATCCCCCTTGTCATCATACAAGTCCAGTAGTAAGATTAACCATCACTTTGAGCAAATGTAAACTCTTTTACATGTGGAAATATTAGAGGAAAAAACACTGATCAGAAATCACACTGTCAAGTTAAAGTCTAAAAAGAAAAATATGGTCACCTCACTTCCGCCTTATTGATCCAGGGGTGATACATTATACGTTATGTGAGATTAGATGTGATCCTGAGTTGTACTTTTGACTGTTTATAACCCTCCATCTTTGACATTGTTGGGACGTTACCATGAATGCTAGTTTGAGTGTAAACAAATGGACATGCTCAATCAAAGCATGTGGCTTACTGGCAGATCACATTGAGGAACCTGTAATTACAGCCAAAAATCAATAATATTTATATAGGATTGGGAAGCAAAGCAGCCTGTAGCATCAACAATTATTAGAATTATTAGAAAAACTTAGCAACTGTCCTATTAATGTGAGTCTCTGAAGGTTTGCTCAAAGTTTTAACAACACCAGATATATAGTGTTTGGGAGGGGTGTACAATGAAGGTGTGACGAGACGAACAAACCTTCGTCTTGTCACAAACTAGGGTTGTTAGTTTTAGTTATGGAAATTTTTATATTTTTCTAGGTTAATGTCAAACTAGACAAAGTTAGTGTCGAAAACTGAACCAGATTAGTGTCAAACTAAGTTATTTGAAAACAGGGAAGTGTCAAAACACATTGGTGTCAACTAGACTAGGTTGGTGTCATACTAGACTAGGTTGGTGTCATACTAGACTAGGTTGGTGTCATACTAGACTAGGTTGGTGTCATACTAGACTAGGTTGGTGTCATACTAGACTAGGTTGGTGTCATACTAGACTAGGTTGGTGTCATACTAGACTAGGTTGGTGTCATACTAGACTAGGTTGGTGTCATGCTAGACTAGGTTGGTGTCATGCTAGACTAGGATGGTGTCATGCTAGACTAGGATGGTGTCATGCTAGACTAGGTTGGTGTCATGCTAGACTAGGTTGGTGTCATACTAGACTAGGTTGGTGTCATGCTAGACTAGGTTGGTGTCATGCTAGACTAGGTTGGTGTCATACTAGACTAGGTTGGTGTCATACTAGACTAGGTTGGTGTCATGCTAGACTAGGTTGGTGTCATGCTAGACTAGGATGGTGTCATGCTAGACTAGGTTGGTGTCATACTAGACTAGGTTGGTGTCATACTAGACTAGGTTGGTGTCATGCTAGACTAGGTTGGTGTCATGCTAGACTAGGATGGTGTCATACTAGACTAGGTTGGTGTCATACTAGACTAGGTTGGTGTCATACTAGACTAGGTTGGTGTCATACTAGACTAGGTTGGTGTCATACTAGACTAGGTTGGTGTCATACTAGACTAGGTTGGTGTCATACTAGACTAGGTTGGTGTCATGCTAGACTAGGTTGGTGTCATGCTAGACTAGGTTGGTGTCATGCTAGACTAGGATGGTGTCATGCTAGACTAGGTTGGTGTCATGCTAGACTAGGTTGGTGTCATACTAGACTAGGTTGGTGTCATGCTAGACTAGGTTGGTGTCATGCTAGACTAGGTTGGTGTCATGCTAGACTAGGTTGGTGTCATGCTAGACTAGGTTGGTGTCATACTAGACTAGGTTGGTGTCATGCTAGACTAGGTTGGTGTCATGCTAGACTAGGATGGTGTCATGCTAGACTAGGTTGGTGTCATGCTAGACTAGGTTGGTGTCATACTAGACTAGGTTGGTGTCATGCTAGACTAGGTTGGTGTCATGCTAGACTAGGTTGGTGTCATGCTAGACTAGGATGGTGTCATACTAGACTAGGTTGGTGTCATACTAGACTAGGTTGGTGTCATACTAGACTAGGTTGGTGTCATACTAGACTAGGTTGGTGTCATACTAGACTAGGTTGGTGTCATACTAGACTAGGTTGGTGTCATACTAGACTAGGTTGGTGTCATACTAGACTAGGTTGGTGTCATACTAGACTAGGTTGGTGTCATACTAGACTAGGTTGCAAATCATACCAAAACAATCTAGAGCTATAAATGTCCCTACAAGAAAGAAAATGAGACATCATTTAGGAATCAAAACTACAACACCTGACCTAGATGGTGTGTTTACCTCTATTAGCACATACGTATGATTTTTAACCTTATTTTCTTTTTCTCTTTAGGTATTCCTCTCGCGTTCATACGACGCCACGACTCACTTTGAGACCACCTGTGACGACATCAAGAACATCTACAAGAGGATGACGGGCTCAGACATTGACTTAGCCGCAATGGAGCGCAAGAAGAAGGACACCTTCGGCGACACCGATTAGTAGATGCATCAAATCTCCACATTAGCAAAGACAAACGCTGGCGGCAACAGAAATCTAAAAATAGAAAACCTACAAAAACTAACTCACCAGTGGACTGAACTCATCAGTGGGCTGATCCAAGTATCTGGTCAGCCCACTGAGGAGGATCTTTATCTAGAGACATGGGACGTAGTGTTGTTGGATAGGGTTCTGGGAGGGTGCTGCACTTAACAATTACAATGATTCATATACAGAACCCAATGTTCCTCTGGCTCATCAGATGAAGCAGAGTCCAAAGATGCCAAATATAATATCAGAATTATAATCCACAAGATCAGAGTTTTGTGCATTTTGAGATGCTTTCTGTCATTGTTTAAACGGGGTTTGAAAATATTTAAAGTAATAATAATTCATCAGTTATTTGGTCTCTGCAAGTGTTTGGGTTTTGTGAGTTTGAAATAAGTCGGTGAATAATTTTCAGAATCAGCGTGTTGTTGCGCCTCAGCTCTCAGATCCAGTGTAATTAAAGTGGTTTAAAGCATGTCTGCTCAATAGATTTGTGTATTTTGAATCTTCAGCACAGCAACACATACTGTAAGCCACAATGGTAAGAATTGTCCAGCATAAACCACCTGAATCTATTTTCATCAGCTTGATTTCATGTATGGCATCAGAGATGTTAGTTCCTGTAATATGCAAAGAGATGGCTGATGGGAGATTGAAGAGCAGATTAATGGGGATGTTGTTGCTTTAAGAAGGACCAAATGTGTATTGCGGCAGTATTGAACCGATGAGAGCTTTGTGAGATTGTTTGTCCTCAACAACCCAAACATCCTGGGCTCAATGATTTCTGTACTGCAAAGTAAAGTTGACTTTTTCAGAACCCAAAGCTGAGTTTGGTTCTTAATTCATCTTCTTAACGTTTCATGCAACAGTGAACATAAGGAAGGGCCTGTAGTCTCTCTTCATCATACATGTCAAACTAAAGGTCCATGGGCCACATCAGACCTATGGAGAAAAGTTTAATTTCTAGAATAACCGGGCTGCTGGTCAGCCAACAAGATGTATTGGGAGTAGATAAGTTCATGTATGAGTAATTAAACATTATGCCACTGATTAATGTATTTCAAATTTAAGTGTTTTTCAATAAATAACGGGTCCTAAATTTGGATTTTAATTAAAATTTTTAGTGTAACAATTTGACAGCCCTGCTCTAAGTGAATCTCGGTCGACTGCAAGAAGAACTCAGCCAGTGTTCTCTTAATGTCTGAAAGACGTACATTATTAATGTATTGGATCCCAAATTGGTTAATGGGGACACAACAAAACACAAACTAGTATGTATTAACCCGCCGTATATCCAACTTACATTTCTTTTTACTTGCTGTAGGTATTAATATAATTCCTAAAGGTACTGAAGTGTTAAACTCTGGTCAAACACTATATTAAAAGTTCAACAAATAAAAAAGAAGAAAAACCCGAGGGGGGCTGGGGGACATCCCCCTTCTCCACTGAGTGTGCGCCCCACTGGGCTCTAAAAAGCGACCTGCAATTCTGATTGTCCTTAAGTGTGAACAACAAACCAAACAAATGTATGCTATTGACAACGAAAGCAGAACTCGCTAACGTAGCTGTCAACGTCCATTTGGTGTGTGCCCCTACACTGATGTTAGATTTTGGCCCCTGTATTGACCATTTAACTTATTTCGCTTTCTGGAACCGAAAACCCAGTCTTTCCTCTCAGGCATAACCAACTAAGAGTTTCCATTTAACAAGAAGTACACCCCAGAAGATGGCGCTCTCTAAATTTAACGGAAAAAAACATTTCTGTATAAACACTACAAATCCCAGCAGGCTACTGGGGCGGCATCGTTGTCACGTGACTTACAGGCGCATGTTGACGAAAGAACGTGTATGTTTATATGTCGCGTCGCTGTTTAAGCGCTGTCGTTGTTTATTACTACAGGAGGCAAGAGATAAAAGATGGATAGAGAAAGTTTAGAACCATACTTCTTCGGAGACATCGGTGAGTATGAAATAAAACAGTAATTTTTCAGGATTTTTACACAGTTAGCTAACAAGCTACATGATTTACCTTCGACGTTAACAACAACAGTATGACACGTCTACTGTCATATTTCCTTTGGTACATACTTTTCTTTATTTATAAAGTTATTTGCCTGTCTTCTTCTGATAAGTTCACATGGGACAGGTAAGTTATGCTTTTATACTGGGAACACCAGGCCCATTTGTTTTCAGTGTGTGTGTGTTGCATGGTGATACACAGAGTGAAAGTTATGGGGCCCTTAGCCCCTCTACATACAGACCAAACGCCTGTGTTAGAATTTGCGTATTAGTGTGCTTATAGTGTGTTTACCACATACTAGCTTTGGGTATTAAGATGAGATTTTATTAATACCAAGGGGAAAGCACAATGTTATATCGGCATACAAATATGACTAGTAAATTCACATAATATATAGAAGCTAAAATATAAAGACAATTTAGACGCCGGTTTACTGTTCTTCCTAAGTGTCTGTCTTCATCTGTTCCCCCCTGCAGGCTGTTGGGCCGAGCGAACAGAGGTGCATAAGGCAGCATCCAGCGGTCAGTCTGCCCACCTGGAGCAGCTAATCCAAAGTGGAGCATCAGTAAATATTGTGGCGGTGGACTCAATCACACCCCTGCATGAGGCCTGCCTCCATGGTCAGACTGACTGTGTCCGGCTGCTACTGGACGCTGGGGCCCAGGTCAGCCATGGAGACCGACAAGTGTCTACCTGCCACATCATGAGTGAAATGAATGGAAAACAAAAAGCTATTAATGAACACAATCCAAAATATTCCACAGAATTATTGCATTTCCTGCATTAAGAATGAACAGAGATTCAGCCATTATCTACACAGGCGATGGAAAACAGAAGAAGCTTCTTAATGCCCAAATATTTATGGATCTTTACAGCAAAACAGCTTTAAAGCTTTTATGTAAACACCTGAACAATCAGTTGAATTAATTTATACAGTACCTTTCAAACAGGCCGCATAGCATAAGCTACAAAAGAAGTAGAGACAAATGGTTATCATTTAGAGATTAAAATGCTACAAAGAAACATTTAAAAATGTTATGTTTAAAGTTATGAATATTTTCAGCTCCTATAGAAAATGTTTATAGTTCTGCCCTGAGCAACCGCTAAAAGAGAACATCCAGAATCTTTGATCTTCATCTACGTTCCTACCCTCACCTATGGTCATGAGCTGTGGGTAATGACCCGGAAGAAAGAGATTGCAGATACAAGCGGCTGAAATGAGTTTTCTCCGCAGGGTGGCTGGGTATAGAGATAGGGTGAGAAGCTCAGACATCCGGGATAGGCTCAATGTAGAGCCGCTGCTCCTCGGCATAGTGAGGAGACAGTTGAGGTGGTTTCGGGCATCTGGTTAGGATTCCCCCGGACACCTGCCTGGGGAGTTGTTTCGGGCATGGCCATCTAGGAGGAGACCCCGGGGCAGACCACCCAAGAAACGCTGGTGAGATTACATCTCTCGGTTGGCTTGGAAACGCCTTGGAATCCTCCCAGAGTAGTCGGTGTAGGCTTTCCTCCTGAAACTGCTGCCTGCGACCCGGACCCGGATAAGCGGAAGATGACGTGACGTGACGAGAGACTGAGGATAGAAAATGCAGTTCTCGGGGAAGGAGAGTCAAGTGTTTAAGTTTAAAAATTGTGTCATGTGACCTCAGGTGGATGCAAGGAATGTGGACGGAAGCACTCCGCTGTGTGATGCCTGCTCGGCTGGTAGTTTGGAGTGTGTCAGGCTCTTGCTTGAGCATGGCGCCAAGGCCAACCCTGCCCTCACCTCCCACACGGCGTCGCCCCTCCACGAGGCCTGCATGGGAGGCGAGTTCGCCCCTCACATGCCTTTGAGATTCAAGTAACCCACCATATATTCCTATGACACTTTATGTTCTTGTCATTATCCAGGAAACCCAGACTGTGTGAAGCTCCTAATCGCCATAGGCGCTAGTCTGGAGGCGTATGACCTTTACTACGGGACGCCGCTGCATGTGGCTTGTGCCAAAGATTACATTGACTGTGTTAAACTGTTGCTAAATGCAGGTGGGTGCCACTGCAAAGGAGGACGGGGAACAAACCTAACCAGACATCACATGACTTTAAATTTGGCTTATTATGTTTACAGATCTCCTGTGCTTGAAGTTGGAAAAAAATAAATGCCGGTACTACCCTTATTTACCTGTCGGCAGGTGTATCTGGTATCAGCCAATCATTAACTAATACGTTCTGAAAATCTATATTGAATGAAGTATACTCAAGGATAATGCTGATTTTCACATCATTAATTATTCAACAATTACTTTTAGTGTGTCACACAAGTGAAGTGCCTATCACCATGATCAATGTCCAGTTTCCCTTCAGGCTATAGAAACTATATAAAGTAGCTTTGGTGCCAGTCCTGCACTGGAACAATCTACTGGAGGGGGGTTTAAACGAAATTACTTGACTTTCATCGGAGATGAAAGCATGTTGTTGTCTTTTGCAACTGGCACTCAATATTCCCTGTGAACAAACACAACAGAGACAGACATGGGCCGGAGAGGGAATCGGACAAAAAGAAAATAGAGAAGTAAAATATGCAGAAGTGGATTAACTTAATTAACATTCTAGCAAATAATTGGATAATAATTATGTATTGTTTAATACCTGATATAGCGAGACTTTTTTGGAATGAACAACTCATGATATTCGTGTGTTGTTCAGAAATGTCAACGGTATGTTCTTGGGTTTATTGGAATTTTCAGGTTTTTGGACCAAAGCATGTCACTGCTCACATCTTGTCGTTGCCGGGCAGGTACAGAAAGAACAAGAGATAGAGGCAGATGAAGATGTTGATAAATGCAGAAAGGGTATCAGATTACATAGCAAATTAATTCAGTACCACCTTTTTTTAACCTTAGAATGATGAAATACAACAGCAAAGTTGACATATACAGTAAAATAGAGCAACAGGCGCTTCGCTGTTAGCAGAGGAGCTAACGTTAGCGTGCTGCTCCCGACCGTCATCTTCTGGCTCAGTAGAATTTGATTGTTAGGGAGCAAAGTCATCATCCGACTCGCATTCTTTGTGCCCTTTTGGAGCTAGGCCAACATTACAGTTGTGTTTGTATTTGTCTGCTTTCCCATTTATACAACATTGTTGTTAGTTATCGCTAATGTGACGTTATACTTATGTGAGAACAAGTGCACCCCAGGTAATATAGTTTAAGTACCGTTATGAATCACCAAGAGAGAGACACTGATATAGATAGGACATGAATGGTTCCTGGGAGCTTGCTAGGAGTCATGGTACGCTAGGGAGTAAAATGTAGAAATGCTGGTACACACTGGTACTGGTACACTGGTACTGGTAGACACAATGCTGGTACACACTGGTACTGCTACACTGGTACTGGTAGACACAATGCTGGTACACACTGGTACTGCTACACTGGTACTGGTACACACAATGCTGTTACACACTTAAAGCACAAGCTGATCTCAGATTTCACAATCCCCATAGCTCAGGGTTAGAGCACTGGTTTTGTAAACATGGATCGGCTTCCACTCCCATCTTCTGGGAGTGTAAAATCCAACGCAATCATGGCGCCGGTTCCAAGC
Source organism: Lophius americanus (assembly GCA_037951165.1). Lineage (NCBI taxonomy): Eukaryota > Metazoa > Chordata > Actinopteri > Lophiiformes > Lophiidae > Lophius > Lophius americanus. Next base: position 1,184,392 of record JBBDHG010000189.1, on the reverse strand, counting down.
CCGAATAAATGGTTAAGATTGTTCCAGTAAGAGCATCTGGTCTAAAATCTGAGTCAGCTCACCAATTCATTAAACTCCACTATGGTGACCTCAAATCTGGAGCAGCCAGAGAAATTGATTTTTTTTAAATTCCAATTCTGTTGTAATTGGAGGACAGGTTATTCTCATGATGACTGAGGTTGATTTCCCACCTTCCGGTAGAACAAAGATATGTATTTATGTATGTATATGTGTGTATAAATATGAACCATGTTTTAGTAAGCTGACACCACAGACTCCGAGGCGAGGTCCAACGAAACAGAGACATGCTTTTGATTTGTTTTTGTGAGATTATTATGTAACAGTTAAACCATAGAATACCACCGGTCTTATCAGTCCAAAGCTGACATTAATGTCCTTTCCCACTTAGGTGCTAAGGTGAATGCTGCCAGGCTGCATGAGACTCCGCTGCACCACGCTGCCAAAAACATGAGAGTTGAGACAATAGAGATCTTGGTAGAGTTTGGGGCCAACATCTACGCCAGAGATCAGCACAACAAGAAACCTGTTGATTACACCACGCCTAGCTCTCCATCTGCTGCCTGCCTACGCTCTTATGAGAGTAAGTTATGACAGTTGTCACACCTGCAACAAAAAATGTCACCATGAAGGTAATGGTACAACATAGTAAAAACAAAAATATGTCAAAATAATTTTAAAAAAAGGAAAAAGTACTCTTGAGCCTATATAACATGGTGTCTTCATATGCCAACAATTGCTTCATCTCAATTTTACTAAACATTAGTAATATATATATTATTCAATCTTTAACTGTTTAGTTTTGAAAAGGGTAACTTTTACTTTGGTAGGACAAAGATTATTATTTGGTTTGATCAATAGAACTTTTTTTTTATATGTATATGCAACCTTGCTAACTTATGACTATGTTATTACCATATATTACAAATAACACGAAAAAACATAATTTCATATTTTTTTATGTTAATTTTTATTTTTTATGTTATGTTAATATTACGACTTATACATTTCACCAAGTTAAATTTGGATTTGTTTTGTCCTGATTTTGATGATATTAGGTTTTTACTGAAAAAAGCGATTTGCATTTTACCAACTACTCCACTCAAATAATTAAAATAATATTTCAAATATTTAAAACCTTTAAGCAATTTTTAAATAGTTAAAACTTAACGAATTATTATACAATCAAGGCTTGATTAGGATTGGATGGGGAACCTTCAGAGGAATCCGTAACAGAGCAATCGCACCAATTTGAATCAAACCAAACTCTTTATAAAACACATCCCAGACAGACATCCCATTGACAGATCTAATTTTCTGTAAAACGGAAAGAAATGAGACAGGTGACAGGTACTTTCCTTGCAGCTCCGCTCGGCAGAGTTTTTCAACAATATCAAAAATAATACAATTTCACTGCTGTGATCTTTTCAATTAAAATGTTCTTAACATCCGCAACTTAGCAGAATATCTTGGCCTCAAAACAGACTATTCAAAGCCCTACACAGCTAACCAGTTTTCCATTAAAACAATCCAAACTATTCACCTGTAACAACATGGGGCCTCTTTTCTCAAAGAAAACCCAGATTTTGAGTCCATGTTTTTGGTTTGGTTCAGAACCATTGAAAAATAAAGCGTGACCATAACTTGAAATGTTTGAAACCATAGATATTTGAAATCATTTCTAGTGAGAAAAGGAAACCAGCATAACATATAAGTTATGCTGGTTTAACATATATATGTTATATATTTATATATATATATATATATGCTTTACTAGAACTATATATATAAATATATGTTATACATATATATATATATATAGTTATATATATATATAGTTATATATAGATATATATATATATATATAGTTATATATAGATATATATATATATATATATATAGTTATATATAGATATATATATATATATATATATATATAGTTATATATATATATATATAACTATATATAACTATATATTTATATATATATATATATATATATATATTGTTATATAAATATTGTTATATATATATATATTGTTATATATATATATATATATATATTGTTATATATATATATATATATTTTTATATATATATATATATATATATATATATATATATATTGTTATATATATATATATATATATATATTGTTATATATATATATATATATTGTTATATATATATATTGTTATATATAGTTATATATATATATATATATATATATAGTTATATATATATATATATATATATATATATATATATAGTTATATATATATATATTTATATATATATATATATAGTTATATATATATATATATATATATATATATATATATATATATATTTATATATATATATATATATATATATATATATATATTTATATATATATATATATTTATATATATATATATATATATATATATATATATATTTATATATATATATATATTTATATATATATATATATATATATATATATATATATATATGCACCTGTAGGAGCCTCCAAACCTGGTTTAGGTTTCAATTTGCAAATATATTCATTCATTTTTTGTAAAATCGGTCTGGACACATCGTGAATAACTGAACAAACAGATGAGCTGCGGAAGGCCATAGATCTCCTCATTTGAATAGATACACCTGTATGACTGTGGCGTTTCATTGTGTTACCAGCAGGTGGCAAGCAAGAGTCACGTTTGAGTTCTAGGAAAACTCAGGCATAAACAGTTGGCTGCTGTTTACCATGATGCTAACACAAACAGCCATATATTGGCGAACTGCTGTAACTGGATGCTGGTACGAAGGAGATTATTGACACTTGAGCTTCATGTAGAGACTGGAGCACGGTGTGGAGCTCCATAAATAATATTAATAAACTTATAGTATATGATTAGCGAATATCACACACAGTGGGCCAGTAGTACTTAAACATACTTCGTCTCTCTGTCTGCAGCTACGGCCATGAGTCTGCAGAAGCTCAGCCGACTGGCGGTGAGGAAGAAGCTGGGCTCCAGCGCTCTGAAGGTCATAGGTCAACTACACATCCCGAAGCTCCTCATGAGCTACCTGTGCTATCAGTGATTCAGGTGGAGCGCTCTGAGTAAAGCACAGCAGGGGTGCCACTGCATTAGAGCCGATAACAGTAGATGCAGTTTTCAGAGGCCTCTGGTCAGACCCCTCAGGGGATCAAAGGCTCACATAAACCACTATCTTACCTCTTCTAGTAGACTGGTTCTGGCGTTGTACTTGCTTAATATATTAATTTGTTTGTCTTAACACTTAAAACAGGCCAGCTCTTATTTTTTACAAGTACACAGGTTTAGCTTCTTGTAGAAGATTTAAAAATGTCTTGGAGCAACAGCAAAAATGTGCCAGGTGCACATCAACACATTTTATTCCATCTTGGAGGAGAGCTGACAGGTCTACCCAGGATGTCTCACAAGTGTTCTGATGCATGAGTGTTTGGATTTTTCTTTGTCCTGGTTTCTATGATGTGTGGTCTTGGAGGAGCCAGCCCACATCGAAACATGGCACAGAGAAAGATAGATGAGATTGGCAATGTCGGTTCATGGCATGCCCTTTCTGATCAAAAAGATATTTGTCCGTTGGTAGCGGTCTGGTTGCCAACCATGTTTCAGGTATTGATTATGTATGATCCAAAATATCTGACATGGGGATCATCTTCATTCTCAAATTTACCCCCATAGGATCAATAAAATCTTATTTTATCTTGTCCCTTTCTGATACTCGGGGGAGAAAACCGGGTCTGATTTTGGACTCAGGGTGTCTGGTAATGTCAGGTGTTTCCAGATCCAGTCTGCACTTTGACGATTTAAGCCAACCTGAAAGTTTAAAAAAAAATTGATTGAAGAAGACTTTATTAGCTAATGAGAGACATCCTAGAGCAACCCGTGATTATTGGTTCCATGGTTGCACTCTATGACGCACCCTTTGAGATTTGATCCAAATGTAAAGTGCATTATAAATGAAATGTATTATTATTATTATTATTATTAGCCTTTTATGTATTGAAACAAACTATTTCGGCCTTAAACCAGCTGTCAGGAAATTATCATATATTTCCTTCCAGGAAACCGTCGCTCCTTTGGTTTCTTTGATTCTTAAGAATGACGGTCACTGTCTTGGTAAACACGAGAGCCCCGATGAAGAGTATCTATTAGTTAAACCTTGCCAGTGAAAGCTTTGTTACATAATCATAGCTATAAAAGTCTAAACATTATATATAATGTTTACCATTTAGATAAATACTAGTGTACTTCATTATAAGAATGTAATGTGCTTCGAATGTAAGAACTCAGGGAGGCAACATCCTCAATCTTTGTTTGGTCAACAAGAGGTTCCTGGATTGAATCCTGGATTTGCACTCGGAGTGAAACACTCCAGACGCTGCCTGGCTTCTGCTCAGATTCCAGCAATACAACACCTCAAGCTTGGCGACAACCTCCGCCTGATACAGACACTGAAGTTACAACCATCCTGGCTGCCTATTTAGAGCTCCATGTAGTTCCATCCAGGCAGCATTTGAAAGGACGCAGAGGGATCCTTGTATTTTTAGACTGAAAAGCAGATATGTTTATAGATTCCATCAAGTGCTCCACTTTGCTCTATTGCTCTCTGAAGATTGCATGACCTGTTTTGGAAGTTTCATATTAATGATTTTGTTGTAACCCGAACATAATTTACTTCCAGAACACTGGAAGCTAAGTCCAAGATGAGAAGATGTGCATTTATAGTTCAGGTGTGACCTTCGTTTGTCTGTCGGTGTCGCATCAGTGGCGAAAACATCTTACATTCTATTTTTGACTGAGACCTCTAAAGTTCTTTGCTTTTATTTAAACCAGCCAGAATCTGATGTGGGTTGGAGTCACGGCGGCTATCAGCTTCTCTTACATTAGTCTGACATCATTTTCTACCGTTTATCCCGGGCCAACGGGATCTTAGCTGCTTATGGCTGATTTTCCATTTACCAAGTTTATCAGAAGCTCAACACTTCACAACCCACCCCTGGAGCTTGAAACAAAATTATTCAATTACTCAAATCAATTGGCACTATATGCGATTTATCATCTGTTTGTAATAACAGAGTCTCACAAAAAAAGTTTTAGTAGCTCAATACAAAAGATTTTTCTTCTGCCTCAAAGTGATCTGCCCTCCCGAGTTTCACCCCACATCAGAGACACATTTACGGTCTGATGTTATTAAAACCCTTAAGCCAACCTTCATGGACCGACTTTAACTGTAGGGCCATAAAGATTTTGCTTTTATATTTTTATGGCCCTACAGTTCAGCAGTGATATAAGCCCATCACTGCTGACCCAGGAATCATAAGAAGGGCTGCTCCAGTAGCTCAGAACCATCTAGGTCAGGGAAGCTGTTGGGATTCACAAGAAAACCCTCGTCTTTTGTTATTAGGGTACGCAGACTAGGACATTATGCTTGTAAGGTGGAACTGAAGACAAATTTCCATATGATGGAGAAAAAGTTTTCACATACTTATTCGTGTTTTGTTGAGCGATGAAACCAAGCTGGAATCTTTGAGGTCAATTGATCAGCAATTTAGCTGGAGGACGAAAAAATGAAACGCGTGCTGAAAAGAACACCGTACCTGCAGTGAAGCACAGTGGTGGATCCATGACGAAATCTTCAGCTTGTAGAGTGTAAGATGGATTCAAGTATACATGATGAAACCAAGCAGACCTCAAAGTCTACCAAAGTCAGATTCAACATTACAGAGCAGCTGTTATAGTTTTGACTTGAATATCAGAGAAAATCTCCGGTGGGATTTTTATCACGTCACTGCTGGGTTTTGCGCTTGAGGATTGGGTTAGGATTCCTCAGATAACTGGTGTCTGAATGGTGTCAACAGCTGGTCACAGCAGCTACAATGAGAACCAGAGTTGCTCCCCATGAGGCGGGAATCAATTAGAGGCTGTAGTCATCAGTGAAGGTTCTACGTCAGGTTATATTTGGGAAAAAATATTTGTAATATCATTTAAACAGAACTTCTTATGTGGTTTGATTCTTGCAAACAGCTGACGGATAGATCGATAGTATTTTGCCAGTAGGCCTGATAGAAACTGTTAAATAACTAATTAAATAACTAAATAATTTTGCTTCCACCTGATTTTAGGGCTGCGGCTGTGGTGTAAGCTTATAGCTGCACCCCGTCCCATGACAAGTCCGATCACACACCTTAAGATCGGCGGCAGTGTCGAAGTTTGGGTAAAACAGTGAGCGATGGAAGACGTTACAAAGCAATTTCCCGTAGATGAGGGTTTTCCATCAGTTCTAAAAGACACTATGAGAATAAGGACAAGAGGATTTTCTGTAGATCTACTCACGCTGCTAAATAGCGCCATGATCCCACAGCATTTAGGATACCTGCAAGTAAGATGTGGAGATAGCTCTCTTGATTGTCTGCAGAGTCTGATGAACGAGCTCATGGTTGTACATTGTCTTATCACTGTGGTGAGAAAAATACATCCCCCCACAGTTGAAACTGTATTTTCTCTGTATTGAGATTTAAACCTTTTTTTTTTTTCCGACATCATTATAAATATTTTTTATTTTGGAAATATTTCTGCATGTTTTTCTGACGGAAACAAAAAAAAAATGACAAACAACAAGGCTGCAAACAAAGGAAACTGATATGTGCAAATTCAGTTCAAAGGGAATTGAAATCGGTGAAATATTTATATGGCACTTTGTAGTGAATGAGGTGAACACACACACATGCAAAAAACACTGATATTGTCCTTAAGGCCTTTCTCCCGTCCTGGATCACTCCAAATTGAAATCTCAGTTTCTGTCATTTGAGCTGTGTTGGTTTGTGTTGAAACAAGTTGAATATCGGAGTAAGCAGAGCTCATGATCTCGCTGTGAAGAAAACAGTGTTATTACAACTAAAGGAGTGTAAGTGGTGGGTTATAGGTGTAGCAGGATTTTATCTAATTCTAGCCTCTCACTGCCCTTGTCTTCTCGAGGAATGTCCAGTCAGCCTTTAAAGGTGCGCTGTGTAAAATTTCAGGGTAACTCTTTGTATAATTGTAATAACCTTCATAACTATGTTTTGGTTAGTGAATAATCGGCTGAAAATAGAAATGTCTTCTTTTATGTTAGCTAAGAATGAGTCCAGAGGGTATGGGTCCCATTCCATAGACTCCTCAATGTTTGTACTGTAGCCTTGGCTGGGCAAACCTGTACTAGCATGTGCAGCACTGTTAGCAATAAGGCTAACACAATAATTATAATAATTATCTTAAACAGAATATACAATACATATTATGTTTTACAGAATACATAACTAAATAAATATATCTAGCATAAGATACCTCCTCACTTGATGCCGTCATAGATGATGAAACCAAAACATCTCAATCTGATGCCTCTTACTTTAATTCCAGACTTGTTTGAGTCATTTTAGTTGATTTTGGTATTTTTCCACATTGTACAATGAGGTTTCTGTAGTTATTTCCGAGCATGATTCTACACTACTTTGAGGTGAAACTCCAGAAGTCTTATTTGGACTTCACTCGCCTCTCTATCAGCATGGTGGTGAACAGGTAACGTTGCAGTATTCGTTTTTTTTGGCTGAACTGTTGTACCTTTACTCTGAAGCACAATAAAACAGTAGTGAACAAATCATGCATCCATAAAAAGGTGAGGTTTTCTCTCTCTCGCCTTTCCCCCTTTCAACATAAAACAAAAAACGTGTAGTTTAATGACTTCACCCTCCTGGACTTTTAGGTGTTTTAAGTTCACAAACTCTTTGTTGATGCCTGGTTCTGCCGCTGGTTAAAGCTAGCTTTTTCAGCTTGAGGCCACCTGTCAGCTTTAATGGAGGTCTACACCTACGTGTTTACTGCTTTCCGACAGACCTGTAAAGGCATTCAAAAGCGATATTTCATTCCTTCAGAATCTTATCCAAATCTCTCAATTCACCTCTCCTGTTGGCTCCTGCTCTAATCGTGCCCAGGCCTCACAATGCTGGCCTGAATGTGGAGCCCGTCTGCTACACTCCATAAACATGCCACGCTGTGCAGTTTGTTTAATCAAAATATGAATCCCTGCAAATTGATCATTATTATTGAAAGATGCTATGACTGGTTTTCATGCTGCAAAAATGTGGTGTGTTTCATTGTGATTTGGAACTGTTAATAAGGTTGGGGCACAGAACTCTCCATCTTCCCAAGGAGAGCTCCATTTAAGACCGTTAAAACGTCTGACCCTGGTACAGACGAGGTCTCTGCTTGCGGCCTAAAATAACCACTAGAAAACACGATGGCTTCAAGCAGTTTGTAAGTCAGCAGAAGCGACTGTAGAAAGCAGAGTAGAGGAGTCTCGAGCACGCAGGGAATGAAGTGCTATATAAGAGGAGAAATTCTCCAGAATGTAGGACAGAAGGGTGTTGGGTTTGTGTTTTAGCTCTTGTTTGATGTCTTAAAGGGAGAATTCAGGGAATTAACTCCCTTTAAGAATCAGGTCCAATCGGCTCTGATGTTGTAAACACCGATTTCGACTGATAAGCTCACTTAAATGCTAATTTATTGAATAAAAGCTACTGTTGACATTTATTTTGTCTCCTGTTTTGGACTTCACATAGAGGACATTTTGGTGTCCTTTCATCTCCTGCCATCCGAGTGAAAGGAATGCTGGGTAGCATGTCGTCGCAGGGGGATGTTTCTGTCAGTCCGCCAATCTGTACAAGCAAACCAGGAGATATCCATCATATTGAAGAGGCTTCATCCTGACAAAACAGCCTCTGATTGGTGGCAAAAGCACCAGACATGCATCAGAAAGCATTTCTGCGAAGGTCCGCAACCTATCCCAGCTGACATTGTGTGAGAAGGCTACACCCTGGACAATTCACCAGTTCATCACATGAACGCTGGAACCAAACAACCTCCAGCACAGAGACAAACACCGTTCAGCTCAACTCTCCAGGTAGATTTATGTAAACCTAGATTAGCTTTGAGGCTTCAATGGTAAATAATAACTCTATATCCAAGAAAAATATGATGATGTAATAAAATTATTAAAAGTCCTAATATTCAAAGGACTTTATACACAGGATATGTTTATGTAAAGTTTTTAGAAAAAATATTGAGCTGTTGATTTTACCCCAGAGATCCTCATTTGAGGAAAACACTTTCATAGAATGAGCCTAAGGTCAACTTGTTACCATGAATACAAAACCTGAAATATAGTAAATCTTAATTCATTTTCTGTGGCTGTATATACTGTTATCGGTGCAGAGGTACTGTAAGCCTATCCCAGCTGACATTGGGTTGGAGACGGGGCTCAGCCTGAACAAGTTGCCAGTTCTTAACAAACATCTACTCTTACTCTCATTCAATGTAAAGTAACCAGTTCACCTAACCAGAGTACCTGGAGACAGACACAGGGAGGACATGCAAACTCCACACAGAGGCCAGAGTTGGATTTGAACCAAGAACCTTCATGCTGAGGGGGGCCAGACCACCAACTTGTCACTTACAGGTTTGTTTTACGTTTGGTACGTAGAGATTACAGTTACAGGAAGTCAATATACTATATCGACCTCTATGAAAAAAACAAATAGTCAGAAATGAATAAGAGGAAATCTGCTCGGTAAGACTCTTAACCATCTATGAAGATTGACTGCCCCTTATCACCTCTTATCCAGGTTCTGTTAAGCACCTTCTTCCACTCTGAAGTAATTGTCAGCTTCCAGAGCTGCTTCCCTTCCACTGCTCCATTCACATTACATTGTAGATCCATTAATGTAAAATAATACTCGCAGCTTTAACTCTTGGAAAGTAAACCCACCATCTTGTCCAACACTAATTTTACATGAAGTCATGCTTTCTATCACTAAGTTATACGACTTTATACTAGTGTTTGATTATCTACATGACATTTACGATCAGCTTTAGTCTGGACGCACACAACACCATTCTTGCAGACTTACCAAGAACGGGCCCCAAATTAATTTTGGTTGATTTACAAGGGAATCTGGCCCGTAAAGGAATGGGTCACCTGACTGAAGCCTTACCAGGAGATTTTATGAGCCTGAAATCACATTTTCTCCATCAGTCCTTATGCCCCGCCAAAGAGAGTATATAGGACCACATTTTAGATTTCTCTGTAAATCATGTACTTTTCACATCGACACAAAAGGGCAATTAAATGGTTTTCTACTAGAAAACCTTAATGGGCAATGTAAAGTCATCAATTCACCCATATTCCCATGAGGAAGGGTGAACATCTGAAGGGAACCTACCCATGAAACATAGGAAAGGACTGTGAAGCAAATTGAGGAATGAAATGGACATTTTTTCAAATGTTATTCTTCTGTCCTTTGAACCGGTACATAAACTTATAAGCCATTTCATTAAAACCGTCTGCCTATTGTGTAAATCCCTTTCACCACCAGAACAGCTCTGTGATGTCATTGTGTGTTCTCACAACTTTCTATCAGAACCACCAATAACTTTTTTTTATTTTTTATTGTGCTACAGTAGCTCCTCTGCTGGACAGACAACACAGGCTAGTTTGTCTCCCACAGAAGACCCGTACACCAAGGGACAGTTTGTAGTTATATTATGCTATCATTTCTGATTGACGTAACTTTGTTGATCTATTTTTTTTCCATTAATTCACTTTATTTTTAATTTATTTATTATTATTATTTATTATTTTTCTTAATACAGCTGGGACACCTCACTACCCATGTCCATCAGTCAATCTTGGGCACCCATGACCTTGTCTTTAGTTGACTGGTTGTCCTTCAATGGACCTGTATGGTAGGTACTAACCACTAAAAACCAAGAACACCCATCAGGACCTGTAGCTCAAGAGATGCTCTGGATCAATCATCTCGCTCAGATCCTTATGCATGTTCATTGTTGTTGCTTCCAATATCCACTTTAAGACAAAATGTTTCTTTCTGTCAAATATATTCCACCCACTGACAGAAAACCATGGTCACCAGATAATGAATAATATTCTGACTTCACCTGGAAGTGGTTAGAATCGTATGGCTAGTCGTTATATGTACAATAATGAGCACCAGTTGCACCGACTCGCCACTAGGGGGTGCCATGGATAAAGAAATCATTGTCATTTAAATGAAGTGTTGGTGAGTCAAAAAACAAACTGTTTCCAATCAGCAGGAGTTCAGGCCCAGAGGCCAGAGAGAAACAGGCTCTGTTCACTGCGGTCACCCTCCAGCATGTGGCTAATTAATCTGGTGATTAACATCATCTGCCAGGAAACACAGCTCTCAGTCCCATCAGCAGATCTTCCTCTCTACGCAGTAAACAGAAGGGGAATCACATCTTGGCAGTTAGAGAGCAGATTGGGAGAGTAGATTGTGAATTTAAGGCACAGTGCAGACAGGAACTGGGAAGCTTTTGTTTGAGATCAGAGATAAACACAGTGCTGGATGCTGTGATGGTCCAATGCTACGCTCCCCCATCAGACACTGTAGCCTGAAAATCACCACCCTGAAATGGGCTGCAGATGTGAGGCTCTGCGCTCAGAGAGTGAGGCTCAGACATCAACAATGAGGCTGGGGAGGGTGGTTATAGTAAACATGCCAATACCCATATGTTTTTTGTCAGGATGGAGATAAGAGGACAGATAGTGGGTCCAGACACTAATCCACACAGTTTCTGACCTCCGGAGGTAAAGCTGTGATGCCATAGGGATTATATGTTCCTAACAATGAGATAGTCGGCTTTCAAACTTTCACCATGTTAATGGTAAGGAAGTCAATTAAAAAAAGCAGAAAATATTAAGTTTCATGTAAAATAATGAAATCAACAAGTTTTACCCCAATTTCTTCTGGCACAGAATTTCCACTGGAGGACATGATGTGTGAGGAGACATCCTCACACAATAAGACACGTGTGTCTTCTTTCATTTCATTTATTCATTTATTTATTTGGAAGGGACAGTTTACAATAAGAAACATATATGTTGCATCGTACTAGAGTTAACCTTGTGCTAGAATTAATCTGAAACTCTGTGTTGAACAGTAAATTTAATTTCCATAAGCTTCCAGATGGAAGTTAAATCCAGTTGTGTGGTCACTCTGCAGTGATGAGCTGTCATTCCAACAAAATACAATAACCCTAAAGTGTCACCACATCTTCTCATCTTCATTCTGTGAAACTTGAATTGAAAATACTTGAGAATATAACAAATATGTATTAAATATGTATCCTGTTTTTATAGTTTCTGCTTTGCTCCACAGTGCCTGTTTTTGCTTTGTGTGTCAATGACGGTGATGGGGGATGTGGGGCTAAGGAAAAATTGCTTTAACAGTGTAAAGCACTTTGTGTTACTTTTTTACGTATCTGAATAAAGTTTGATTGATTGATTGATAAATCTTCCGTTTTCAACATGAAAATCTCCCAAATGTATGCAGGATACTGATAAGACTAATCTGCTGTCAGTAGTTTTAATGTTATGGCTAATTGATGTGTGTCCCACAGTGGGCCCAGCTGCACTTACTCACAGCGAGGGGATTCCCGAATAGAAAAAAAGAAAAACATTGTCAACACACTGTGCCCTTGACTGACCGTTGTTCCGTGATGTTAGCAGAAATGCCAGCACTGAGGCAGAACCGGGTCGTGTTTCGTATCACACCAACCAACAGTTGGATGACTAGACTAACTAACATTATCGCTAAAAGGGTTGCCATGGACTCCAGGCTCATTAATATGAAGACATTTGCACTTATAACAGGATCTACTGACAAAGTAGAGAAAATATTTCCGACCTTTTGCACCAGCTCTTCACAACGGGGGACCAATTCTTGTATCATTGTATTCTGTGTGTTTTATAAAGCACCACATGCATGCATTCATGGACAAATCCTAATTTATCATCCCTCATTGAGAAAATAAAGTACCTGACCTTGACACTGTTGAAGACTTGAGACGATTAGGTGTTACCCTAAAGTCCAAAAGATGAACAGTTTACTCCAAAATTCATCAGTAGTACAGCAGTGAAAAGAAAAAGAAAGCAGTGAGTGAGTTTTACTTTACAAACAATGTAAGCTTTACTGCAGACATTACTCTGGATCTGTTTTTACATTGTAGCTAGAAAAAAACCCTGTTCTTGCCTAAAGGCTCATATTTGACCTTTTTTTTTACTGAGCACAATGCTAGATTTGGATAAAAACCCATGGTCATGTCCCAACTAAAGGTTGTAGTATGTGTATATCGCTCCCCCTAGTGGACATAGGTGATATTTTGCACCCAAAATTCCTCTCTGTAGTCAAAAATCCCCTTTTGGGTACCTTTTGGGTATCCAGCTTTGCCAAATAGAGTTGTCCCAGTCCTATCCCTCAATATATTTGAAGTTAATTCAGGGTTTGTAATTCAGGTGAGGCTTAATTTTAAATAAACAATGAGCAGAACTGGTTAAAACCATGTCACCAACCTTTACATATAAATTAGTCATGCTAGTAGTTAGCTAGAGCACGAGAGTGGTGTTTTAATATCTGGATTTTTCTACAAATCTTATTGTTTTGGGCTCTCCAGGGAAAAAAAAGATTTTAAAGTGAGTCTGAAGGTTGGACGTCTTATCAAACTCATCACCCACTCCTCCAGGCTCACCAGAGGAATGGAGTCTATGCCACAGACTGATGTGCTTGTTGGATGTTGGAAGGACCGTTAATTATCCAGATGAAACTCATTTGTCAACGTCAGAACTACACAGATCTGGACCAAGGACTCAGTCCATCCCTTCATGGATCTCCTCTCCCTTTCCCCGCCATCTCTCATCCGTGACATGTTTCCTGTCGGCTGTCAGACTACCGCACTGCCTCTTAAGTTAAAGTCTATTTCAGTTCTGTGTCTCTTTTGTGTCTGTTCTCTTTGTTGCTTGTCTATTGCCTTCTATCTTTTATGTCTCCTAATCGTCAGGAACCTGTGAGAGGTTTTTCAAGCGTCACATTTGATTTTTCACGTCTGACATGAAGCATGAAGCTTTGCCGTGACCTGAAGGATTAGATTATTCCACCTCTCCGACACAGAGAGCCCCGAATAAAGAGTGGAACACTTTGAAGACGGGCTAATCTCCATGAACGGAAGTATCTGACACAGCAGCTGTTGTAGTTCTGTCAAACGCCCCGCCAGAACTGAAACCACTGAGAAGGAATGCAAGGAAGAGAGAATGAATGCTTGCTCAGTGAACCGGAGAAGGGACTTAAACACAACTTTACCAATGAAGTGAGTCAGAATCCTTATTTGGTGTCAAAGATCATCAGTCCGCTCTTGACTTTAAGTCAACCATTTGTCATATCAGTCCCGTTTATAGAATTTTCACCTGGATAAATTATTGAGTTTCACAATCAAATCAATCAATCTTTATTTATATAGCACCAATTCAGAACAACAGTTGTCCTAAGGTTCTTTCCAGAAAGCACGAGAGAAGCAATGATATCAGTTATGCCAATCCACTTTATTCCGCTTCTCCAGGGTTGGGAGGCTAGGATCCCAGGTTGATAATGACAATAATAGTAATATAACGGGTAGCTAGATGTTATGGGAAAATACTATACAATAATAGTAATAACAATAGTAATCATCATAATGATCGTCTTGTGATCAGTGGACATCGAGCAGGTCCACAGCAGCAGATGCAGTCACCAACCATGTGACCTTACAGGGTGACAAAGTACAAAGGCTCCAGGGAAGAAGTCAAGTTAGTAACATGCATTTAATCCAGTCACAAGACAGAAGAAGCCTGATAATTGAGGGCTCTGGTTCCCATTCTATTTCTGGAGACACTAGGGACTACAAGTAACCCTGCTGGTTTGACAATATGGAACTATGAGCTCTTCCCGATACGTTGGTGCCTGACCGTTAAGGGCTTTGTACTTCAGAAAAAAGGATTTTGATTGGAAACAGCTCACGTGCGGCAGAGTTTTATAATCAACTGGAGGGGCTTCAGAGACTTATTGGGACCGCATGCTAGGAGGGCAATACAGTAATCCAGCCTGGAAGTATGAAATGCATGAACTAACTTTTCTGCATCTTTGCAGAAATTGAATCTAGTCTGAATTTATATGCATGGATCCAATGACTACAGGAGATGAAGATTGTTCCTATAATCACTGTGGAGCGGTGCTAGTAAGCTGTGTTACAGTGCATCGTCCAATGAACCGCAGGCCTCTCTCACCTCAGTAAAGGTCAGAGGTCATGGCTCCGCTGTTCTAAAGACACTGGTCTGAAATGGAATTATGGTAGAGTGGCGAGGAGAAAGTCACTGCTGACCGAGAAGAACAACATCTGAAAACTCGTGGAGAAAAAGGTCCCACTAGTGGTGGAAATATACAGCTCACCTTTCTTCAAAATCAATCCAGCTCTTCTTCACACTAAGGTCTATGTTGGTTCAAAATTCGAAAATGATTTGATGAAACAGTTTTTTGAGTTATCGCGTTAATACGAAGGATCTGCAAAGGCAAAACCGGCACCGGCGGACAATCATCATCTTTAGCTGCGGCATAGATGATGATTCCATAATATCCCTGAGACGGCTTTTAACTCGAAAAACTAATTGTTTTCAGCAGGAGCTCAGCAGATTCCAGCCCGTCTAAATCTGGCCTCCACCCTCCAGTCTGCTCCCACAATCCCAGTAAAACAGACTCCTTTGGTCTGAGAAAATAATATTCATGTGTTTCTGGATGACAACGCCCGGGGTTACACATTCTGTCACACGCACACACTCAGACACGGGACACTTCAAACGGAGCGAGACAAAGCTGCCATCTGGTTGTACTTTCTGAAGGGAGTCCCCGTCATAGGCAATCTCAAATACAGCCGCTCCGCCGAGAATGAAGTCGGTTGAGTTTCCTCCCCAGACGTACCCCTGAGTCTGAGCCTCAGCTGCTGTGACGCATGCCAGCCGGCAAAGCGGACGACTCGCGCTGTTTTCCAGGAGAGTTCACGATGGCCTGGAATGCCACAAGGACTGGCCGTCTCTCCGCTTCCCTGTTTTTATTATGATTTTTTATTAGGAAAAGGTTTTATTTTTCTCTGCTGGCTCCTAAGAAGCAGACGCTGCAACCCAACGCTGCAACTGATGTTTTCTCCCTCATCCTGGTGCGAGTGACAGAATCAACTTCAGTTAGATTATCTAAAAAAAAATAAAGAAAAGAGTAAAGTAGTGCACACATTTAGAGCTGTCCCACAGAACACGTTTGTTATTAGATGGACTGATGGATGGACAGACTGATAGAAGGATGGATGGAAGGACTAATGGATTGATTGATGATGGATGATGGATGGATGGTTGGATGGGTGATGGACGGATGATGGATGGATTGGTGATGGATGGATGGATGGATGGACGGATGGATGGATGGACGGATGGACGGTTGGATTGACGGTTGGATGGACGGTTGGATTGACGGTTGGATTGACGGTTGGATTGACGGTTGGATTGACGGTTGGATGGTTTAAGTATCTGATATTTTTGTGAACTTATTCTTATTATTGTGTCCCAATCAAAAAAGTCTGTATCTTCTGGTCTGTATGTTGTTGTGCCGTTCTTCTAATGCCAAACCTTCAGTAGATATTTGGGCTTTTATTTATTCTATGAGCTTTTATTAAAATAACGAGACATTGTGATGAAGTGGAATAAAATTTATGGAGAACCTTTCAGCATCTCTTTGTTGTGCAGAGGATGACTGTCATTTTTTGGGGGGTTTGAACCCTGATGAAACTGGAGCAGGGAACATCGTCTCCCTGCTGTCAGAGTGACGGAACACCTGAAGGAGGACTTTACGGCTCTCTAGCATTCAGCACACCCTCCCATCTTTAAGGAATCCCTGCTCAGGCATCCGAGCAGACTGCATGCTTACTTTGTAGCTCATGCTTTACGATACTCTTCCCTTCTGTAGTCAATAAAACCAAATATTCATGTGTCAGTTCAGGACCTGACAGGAGAGGTGTAAAAAACTAACCAGAGAACACTTACAAAACTTAGACCTGCTGACAGTCAGTGAACATAAATCCTAAATGATGCCAAGCTCCATGCTGTTCAAGTTAAGGTGTGAGCCTGGAGTACACAGAAAAAGAAAGAGGGTGCAGATTTGAGTCTGCAGTGGGACTGACTGCGTGCTGCCTTTAGGTTCACCTGATCATTTATCCAAACACTTTGAAGTATTTGGGTGTTTAAAACATTGACTAAAAGCCTTCTGTGCATCCGTAATGGTGTGTTTACAGCCTGGAGGATCTTTGACCGCTTTTCAGCGGGAGAAAAAAAACATCAACAGGCCATAAAAATGTGTTTTTCTCCTGTCATTAGAGAGGAAATACAGCACAGTTATTTCTGACAGGTCTCTCTGCTCCTGAACACTTGGACAGGGAGTGAGTCAGTCATTATCGACCCTTTAACGTTTTGAGTTATGGACCGGGGTTTTTTGTTTAAGGGGATTGTTTCATATCATGGACCACCTGTTGAATGAAGTCCAACTCATCTCTGAGGATTTTGTATTTTTTCTAGTGTACAGCAAACAAAAATTCAGACAAAAGCTGAAATCAGTGGACGGAAATGACTGCAGGATTTTCCCTTTTAAAGCTGCCATGTCCATTCATGTGACCCGACATTCTTGGTGCTCCACCTTCTCTGTCCACGGTACGCAGTGAGTAAAATCGAGCAGAGGATGAGAATGTCATTTTCCTATATCTTAAAAGAAAAAACTGCATCGACACAAAGTGAAAACATTAAGGCCATATAGCATTTAAAAAAAAAACTTTTTTACGCTATTTTTTTGTTTTACTTTGGAAAAACCTAATATTTAATATTCAATCAGAGACATGCTTTTACTCTTGAATAAATGAAATAAAAAGGTGAAATGTTATGAGTCATGACACGTGGTCTTGTTTTCATATGTATGATGGTCATAACTTGGCGGGACATGCTGGTATTACACTGTAAAAACAACATTGTTTCTCAAAAAATTACTTCAACTAGTAACAGCATTTAAAACTTAAATTGATAAGTTATATTCAAAAAATACATTATTTAATCTATTTATTAAGTAATGTATATTTAGAAATGTATTAATATGTTTTAATTCTTTACAGTGTACCGGTTCCCCGATGCTTGGTTAAACCTCAGCTGTGTTTCCTAACACAAATCATTTAACCATCAATGGGATTTAGATTGGTGCCAGTGTTCATTTTAAGTTCATAAGTTCAGTTGATTTGTTACTATTTTTGTTAGATAAGGAATCAACAGGAATTGGAACGCATTGGAGTAGTAAAATTGTGAGGTTCTGGTTTCAATTCTGCTTTGAAACCTGGGGCCTTTCTGTGTTGTTGTTCTCCCCGTGTTTATTTGTAATCTGTCCGGCTTCCTCCAGCAGTCCATAAAAAGCTGAATTGGTGACTCTAAACTGCATGTGTGTGAAAGTGAGTTGGAATTGTCAGCCCTGTGATGAATAAATGACTCATCCAGGGCCTCTCGCCCTATGTCTGCTGGGTTAGGCCCCACCCCCCTTTTGATCCTGAACAGCTCCAGAGAACGAATGTAAGCATTCTGTCCTGTTCTCTTGTATAACATAAAGCCTTTATATATATAAAAGAAGTCAGACCCCCTGACAAGAGTCGTGCTTATAACCATGTTAAAACAGTTCTCTGCAGTTGAACCATCCCTGAGAGTTTTAGCCGACTATTTATCCTGAAGCCTAACATATAAGCTGTCTATTTAGTACTTCATGTTGAATGATCATACCTCTGCACAAGTTTGCACTAGTTTTATTATCTGATTTATTTATTTTTTATGACGCAAACATTCAAAATACATTATTCAACACTTTGTGGGTTCACCTGTCGGTGTTGTGCTCTGAGCCTGTGGTGGAACATCATCCATCAGCCTGACAAACAAGAGAACAGAATGTGCTGCAGGTAGTTTTGTGATTGCACCTGCTCTTACTGAATCTCCCCAGTAAGAGCAGGGACACTGAGGACACCCCTGAGGAGAGGTTTGTATGAGGACTATGCTGACATGCATTTTTTTGCAGTCATCAGGGAGGATAAGGATGCTGTTGAGGCCGTAAATGCCTGGGCTGAGACGACATGTTGTCTAACTTACATAATTCTCTTTTTATGGCTTGTGTTGTTGTTTTTTATTGCCTCGCTGTAGTTAAAACATAGCCTCACTAAATACTTAAATTAGTGTTTAAACTGGTAGCTGAGTATTTATGGGAAAGCCTGTAACAGTTCTAGAAATAAAACCTGACCTCATTCAGCTACAATAACAGAGTCTTTTCTCGTATGTAGCACTATGTAGTATATCCACTGCATTACCCCCACTGTTGTACATAGGTCTATTTAGGTATTTGTTTACATGTATATATATTCATAGTATTTCATCGTATTTCATTTTTTAAATCTTATTACATTTCATTTCTCAGTGTTATTTTATATATATTTTTTTATTTGTTAAGGAGATAGAGAAACGGAATTTAAATTTTCTGTATGTCCTACACTTATAGCAAAATTGACAAATAAAAATCTTGAATCTTGAATGTCAAAAAAAAATACATACGTACGAGGACAAAAACAATCCAGACATGGAAAACAGACCAAAGTTGTCTTTGAGAAAAAAGTGACATTTCAAATAACAAATAAACAAATACCTAACCTTCTAAGAAAAATCTTAAAGTTTAGCAGAATCATATCCTCTCCCCAACAGAGTATATGTGTTCATAGAGCATCGTGAAAAACTTCTGAAACCACCATTTGAGGCAAATCCCACTGATAGACACCTGTAACCCCGGAAACAACGAAAATCACAAACGGTAAAATTCATAATATAATAATATAATATATATATGTTTACCATAAAATGGTGAATTGTCCTGATCATGAAATCTGATCATGTGACCTTTCTGATCCATCATAGTTCAGAACTGAGGCTGAGTCGGGACACAGAGAAGTTCAAAAGTAGGTTTGGTCTGCTACGTTCAGGGCCCACAGGTTCTGCAGTCTGTTGTTAGTGATCCGGGTGGCACATGAAGAAATGTACCATGGGGCGCACATTTCGTGTGCTCTCTCTCTCTCTTTCTTGCTCTCTCTCTCTCTTTTTTTCAAACCTGACCGGTCATGGCAGTAGGCCGTCCACCCTGAGACTTGGATCTGCTCGAGGTTTCTGCCCGTTAAAGGGCAGTTTTTTCTCGCCACTGTCGCCAAGTGCTGCTCAAGGAGGAATTTGTTGGATCCTGTAGATAACTATATAAAGAGTCTGGTCTAGACCTGCTCTTTCTGGAAACCACCTTGAGACAACTGTTGTTGTGAATTGGCGCTATATAAATAAAGATTGATTGATTGATTGATACACTCTTGATTGCCTCCCATTGGCTAATAGTCATTCTTATTGTAAGGCCAGAGATTCTTCTTTATAAGACTAATGATGTCAAATGTTTGAGCCCCTCTGAATATTTTCCTTCTCCTCCATTTTGGAAGTGAGTAAGTCTCAAATATCTGAGTGATAGGTTTACAGTTCAGCACAAGAATAACCTGCGTAACATTTACCAGCGAAATCTATTCATCAATGCACCCATCTGTCTGTTTTTGGCTGGATTGTTCTGCAACTGTGTGGACGGTTTTTCAACCTGCTCCATCAATTATCAGAGTGCTTGAATGCGAGTTGAGGTCAGGAATGCGAACAAGCATTCAGAACATTGCTATGGATGATAAATATCTCACTTATCACAACGGTGACAGATTCTCGTGCACCGAGTGATGTGCACGTTTCTGTGAAGCAGGTGCGTGGTGTAGGGCGAGCAAAAAATAAGAGATACAGCGTTTATCGAACAAAGCCTTTCCCGGCATCAACACAACTCACCTACTCTTTCAACCCTAATCATAGTTTACAGGAAGATGTGATTAGTCTGTACATCTTCTGGCGCCTGTGGGATAAAATGTACACCTAAATGTACACCTTCGGCAGTCCTGCTCTACGTTCAGCCCTCACGCGCCTCTCCCCCTGTGTTTTGGGTTGGCCCCAGAGACTGACTGCTTAATTAAGCGTCTGCTTATCTGATAAGGTGGATCACAGTGAGACTGGATGATGAACATTCCTGAAGGCACAAAGGCACGAAACTCTCAGATCTTGACCTTATAGCAGGAATGGGAGGACAGCGATTTGCAATGGAAAAATACACAAATCAGCCGTAAGATTATAACCACCTTCCTAATATGTTGTAGCCCCCCCCCCCCCCCCCCCCCCCCTCCCACACACACACAAAGACACACTCACATACACACACACCACCACCACCACCACCACCATCAAAATAGCTCTAATCCAAATGAAGCATAGACTCCACAAAACCTTTCAAGGAGTGCTGTGCTATCTGGCACCAAGACATCAGCAGCAGATGCTTTATGTACTGGAAGTCATGAGTTGGGGCATTCATGGATGGGACTTGTTTGTGTATTCAGGGATTAGACATCATTGGCTAGCCTTCACTCCCTATGCACATCAATACACCGTGGGAGCTCATGACCCTTTTGACGGTCTACCAGCTGTCCTTGCTAAAACTTTGGTAGGTACTAACTGATGCAGATCAGCAACACCCAACAAGACCTGAGGCTCGGGTAATGCTCTGACCCAGTTATCCAGCCATCACAGTTTGGCCCTTGTCAAAGTCTCTCAATTCTTTATGGTTGTCTATTTTTCCTCCTTCCAACATCAATATCCTACCCAATGACAGGTAGCCATGGAAACTACATAATCAATTTTAGTCATTGTTCACTATTCACCTGTCAGTGGTTATATTGTTATGGCTTATTAATGTATACTTAAAAGTATAGGTCCTTTGTTATTAATTAAATATAACTCGATATTAGGGATGGCCATTTCAAGGAGAAATGCTTTAAATAACACCACTCCCTCAAAACACTCACAAACACACAAACACACACACACACACACATACAAGCACATGCACTTGTATTGAGAACGATTGGCCAAACGTTTTGCATTTTTTTGTCAATATTTAAGGACCATTTCTTTCTGTCTATGCTTCTATGTTTTAGAGTGAGAGCCCAAGCTGAGTTCTTTTCCCACCAAAGGCAGATTTTTTTTGCAATACGATTTGATTACATTTAACACTATTTGGTTTGTTTCTAGATTAGCTGATTATGCAGGACTTAGGCTTTTATCTCTAACATCTGACTGACTCATGCAGACTAAGGTGAATTCTCCAGAATAGCACTGAGCTCTTGCATGTAAAATCAGACCCTGCAGTTGTAGAATGAAGGGGCCTCCAGATTGCAGCAGTTTTGTTTTTGACCTGGCTCGTTAAACCATGTTTCATTTAGCTCTCATGACGGGTTGGTCTGAGCTCCCAGCCTTTATCTTGTCTAACATACATCGGATTGTGTCCTAATTGTGTCTTTGAGTTGTGAGCTAATACCCCACTCATCCTAATGGCTCCATAAATATCTCCTTTATAGAGCAGACCATGGGCAGTGTCCTCACAGTATTGACCTTTGCCCCTGACCTTCCCACTTCCCCTGCTATCCATCTCCCTTTGCCCCCTCTATATTAAAGCTCTAAGCGAAGTAAAATACAAATCTGTTGTCTGACAGTTGACGCAGCCCTTTTCTGTTTCCCCCATATCTCTGACATCTGCTCCGCTAGCAGGAGCTCAGCTGCAGGAGCCAAATTATCATGTTTAAAATATCATTTTCCACAGGAAATCCTTACTCACACTTTTCCAAGTTTGGCTGTGACAACTGGAAAATCAGTGAAGGATAAGAGGGCAGAGGGAGATGAGGGGGATTCCTGGAAACCGGCCACACCACCACCTCCTCCCTATGCTAGCCCAGTTCTGGTGTGACTCCCAGGAGGTGTGTGAAGTGTGTGAGAGGGTTAAAGATGAAAGGGCAACAGGTTAGTGGTGTGAGGTCGAGGGAGTGATGGGGTCAACCAGCTGGATGGGACATCAGTGGAGCGGGTGGGGGGTATCT
The DNA here is from genome assembly GCA_037951165.1 of Lophius americanus. NCBI lineage: Eukaryota > Metazoa > Chordata > Actinopteri > Lophiiformes > Lophiidae > Lophius > Lophius americanus. The sequence continues at coordinate 1,161,362 of JBBDHG010000189.1, read as the reverse complement.
GCACTTTGTTGTACATTCCTACACACACGTTACATTATGTTCACGTTTGCATGCGTTAGCACAAAGACGAGAACAAAGTATCTTACCTTCACTGTTATTTTCCCATTATGCACCGCAAACTCTGCCAATCCCCTCCCAGTATATTCCATAGATGCATTAAGGGAAAAGAAACCACGCAGCCCGTACACGATACTAAGAAAGTAGCTATTAGTGTGGCATATTGCGTTTCTGCCCGCATCTCTGTGCATGTGGCGCACAGATGTATTTTTCCAGATTATTGTTTAGAAGGGGATTAAATTAGTGACATCAGCCAGACGGCAGATACAGCAGACAGCGAACAGTTCTTAAAGAATCAGTCTGATAGATCAACCACAACTGGGAGCAGAATTGTTCCAACCTCATTACGTACGAGGATTAATGGCAGGATTAATAATTTTTTGCTTTTTACAAGGATAATTGGGGATAATGAATCTCCTGTAGGAGTTAATGTGATCTTGAATGATCGGCTGTCTCTATGAAATGTCGGCTCTGTGATGAACTGGCGACTCATCCAGGGTTTACCCCTCCTCTCGCCCAATACCAGCTGTGATAGGGTTCAAGTAAATTAAAGAAACGCAGAGATTCTTACCTCACACTGAGCAAACTCAAACTTTCATAGTCTCACTTTAGGACTCTGAAGGTAATTGTGTTAAAGTCTAAATTTAAATCAGAGTTCCATGTTTGAACTTGAAGATGTTCAAAAGTCCCCCCATTATCTTAGAACCATCTAAATAAAACACAGAAGTTTTGGGATGCTGTTCAGTGGAGTGACTGGAACTTTTGGTCTGTATGGATCAGGGAGATGTCTGGAGGTGGAGGGATGAAGGACCCAGTGAATCGTTGAGCTGGTTTGAGGATCCTCTGCGTCTTTCACCTCTGGAAACTTGCAGCATGCACGCCAGTGGTATTCAAATAAAATCGCAAGTCGTGATGTTCTGCCTTCTACACACATCCGGACCCTGCGCACAAAGATACACAATCTTTCCAATCCCTTTCATAGATTATCTTTTTTTCTCCCCTTAGTTCAACAGGCTTTGTGTAACGGTCAAATGGACAAGTGTCAGGAAATCTTAGAAGAAAACGTCTCGCCACCTACGAGGAAACTAAAGATGAGCGTCATTGGACATTCCAAAAACGCAATGACACAAAGCAGACTTGAAAGTCCACCAAGGCTTGGTTTTAGAAGCAGACCATGAACATTCTGGAGCAGAAGTCAAAGTCAATTGACTAGAATCCCAGAGATAATCTCTGAAGGGAATTGATGACGATGGCTGCAGCTTGTAAACCCAGGAATATTCTATTGCCTTTGCCTGTGAGGACTGGGCTAAGATTCTTCAGGAAGCTGACATATGGCGATGCATCGCGTTAGAAGCAGGGCATCGTTGCTTCTGAATCTCTACAAAGTTCTAGAGATGCTTGTCATTCAGACAAGAACCCCTCAGAGACTGCAGTCATCAGGAAAAACAACATTTTTTGTTGATGATTTGGGGCCAACACTACCGTATTTATTGCTATAAACTGTTATCGTGTGATTTTGTAATTACAAACAGCAGATAAATAATAAATAGGCCAATAAACATTGTTTACAAGGTGGCAAGAATGATTTTGCTTCCAACTTTGTGTGAACACATGCAAGGAATTTGACTTGAAGTTGTCATCAAACAGATAAAAAAGTCCAAGAAGAATATTACATTTACTGCTAAAACAAAGTATACAGTTATATCCAGCTCAAATATATATGCATTATACACAATATATGCATTAGGTTGGTGATAATGCACCTTATGTGTTTCTGTTTCAAACAATACTTTCCAATGAATTTTTACTTATGCAAAAGCAAGGCCAGGGTTTGATCCAGGATGTTGTTTTGTTAGAGATAGAGCATCGGTTCCACAGTTTTTGATTTTCTGTCCCATCTAATCTATTTTATTTCCCTGTGACCAGACATTAATCAGTCTGATTAATGTCTCATGAGTTACTCAGTCCTCTAACCCTAAGGGCTAAGGTGATGAAAATGGCATTTTACTATAAATACGAAAGGCAGAATTTGTGAAAAGTCAAATGTTGCAGAATCAATGTTACTGTTTGTCCATGTCAAATTAAACTAAACTAAACTAAACTATCATTGCTCCCATCCCATTCCTCAGTCCCCCAGGGCGGTTCAGCTGGTCCGGATGGACGCTTGAAAGGTGCTGTCAGTATTGATCATCCCAAAAGCAACTACTTTTAAGGAGCTATTTCCATAGGGAGGACAGAGCATGAGCAGATTTTTTTCACAGAAACACAAAAGAAGTATATTTATTTACCTAGATGTGGAGAACAAGGTAGCTAAACATTTGCCACCTTTCACATCAAGGCAACACGGAGTGAGGCTGACATTCATTTGGAGTTGTGCTTGTGTCCGTGTGATGAATGCAAATATTATTTCCTGACATTTTAACTCTAATTTGGGCTCCACGAACCTCTGAGGAAACTCTGGATCTTTAGCTGTTAAATCTTTAGTGTTAACTATTATTATACTATAACTATTAAGGATTAGTAACTTTCCCTCCTGTTTGCAATGACCCATGGTAAGAAGAGACGAGGTATTTCAATCAGGAGAGACAGAGAATCTTTAATAATCCATTATATTTCAGCCACCATATGAACCTGGACTGTTTTACAGTGTGAACCTGGACTGTTTCACTACATGTGTAATACTAGTAATAGTAGTAGCAGTATTGTACTACAGTGACTACAAAAGAAGTAGAAAATGTGAAATTGGGGGCAGATTGGAGATTTAATAGAAAGCTACAGCAACCTGCTGTCTATGACTTTTTGACACTGTGGATTGCCACGTTGTCATGGTTACTAATGGAGGTCATTGAGCAAATTCCCATTGTTTTTGAAATTTTTTGTAACTTTGGCAAAAAGCGTTTTGTTAATTCTTGCTAAAATGGATATTAGAGTAGTCCTGATCAAACTCTGTTGATGATGATGTAGAATTTGCATATATGCTGAACATGCTGTGAGACTAGATACATGTGGAAAAATGGTCTGGAAGAAAACCTCCCTGACCGATCAGGTGACACCAATCCGCAGAAATATTAATAATAATAAGAATAAATTTACTCTTAAGTGGTGAGAAGTAGTCCATGAATAAGTCTTTGGTGCTCACACTACTCAGGTAGAGTGTGATTGAAAGGTATCTGCCCGGGGTAGTAGCAGATGTATACCCTTTGGCGTCTGGACACTAGTGGTCGTGGCTGATGACCCTACTGAGATTGATGAATAATGAATTTGATGGATCTGTGAGGACTGGGTGGAGATAGGGAGGTGGAGGGGGTGCATAACAGGAAATTAAGAATGCCCATGAATGAAATGTGTGAATGTCAGGGTGGCATGTGAAATTATAGCCAGGGAGAACAGAGGAGTTATCTTCCTGACTGAAGTCAACAGGAAAAAAACATAGGAACAAAGCGACTTTTATTTTGGGTGAGGTTGAAAGAGAGAGTGAATACAAGAGGAGGAGAGGTCTAAAAGCCAATCATCAAGGAATGTCATGAGAAGTTTTTTAGTAGACTTGAAAAAATTACTGTCCAATACCAAAACAAACCGGAACAAATATTTAACACAGAAAAGAAAACCTCAACCTTGGTTCAGAAATTCAGCCTCGGAAACACCCTAAAAGGACTTGTGACATAGAGTAGACTAAAATCGGCTTTTGACTTGATCGGATAAAAAGTAAAAAACGATATCTGACACAGGACTTAAGTGAAAAGTAGCGGACAGAGTGAACCCTTCTGTGATTGCAGGTATGTGGATTTAAGGCTCAAATGTTTTTCATTTGCTTGGCGAGGCCGTCTGCCAGTCTCTCTTCCACCCTAAACCACGGCGGCCTGGCGTACATCGCTTCCACTCTGGCTCTCACTGAGCTGTGAAGAGAAAGACATGCTGGTCTGTACTGAGCGAACTGGGTCTCATTAAACCCTTGTTTTGACGCACTAGACCAGACCGCAGGACAGAGACCAACAGGGACTTAGACTGAAGACTGTATTTTGGGTTTAACTGCTGTCAACATTAAAAAGTAAATGGACCTTCTGGTGACTGAAGCGCTGGATCGATAATATCATTATTTTGAGTTGACCAACAGTTTGGCTTTTTGACCAACTCAACTACTACTTTAGTTTTGTGGATTTGGCACTCAAAGTGAGGAGGAAGGGCTTTCTTAATGGAACGCTTTCCCACCAACCTCATCTGGTCAGGACAGAGTCAAACAGCAGGATTTTGGTCGGACAAATAGTGGTGATCTCAGGCCGGATGAAATTGAACCATGTTTGGGTTTTGTTTACAGTGTGAAAGCATTTTTTGAACGGTTCAACTCCATTACAGGAAGTTAATGCAGGCTACCGTTAAGAGAAGAATTGGGAAAAAGGCTATCGTTAAGGTAGATGTTAAAATTGAGCTGTGGTCGCACGTATGGACCTCCCTCGGACCTGGGTCCATATCAAACAGTTAGACTTTGGTCCAACAAACAATGGTGGTCTTGGTGATCAAATTGACCAGGGTTTGGTTCTTTAACCGTGTAAAAGCTCTTTTTGAGTAGTTTCAGTTTTATCCGGACCAAATTTCCAAGCTTGAAACATCCCTTGGATCTAGATCCAGATGAAACAGATCTAGCAAAAATAGCTGTCACTGTCTGCAAGAAACCGAACCATGGATCGGTTCATATAGTTTGAAAGCGTTTTTTAACAGCAGACTACCATTACCGTTAAAATTTAACAGTAAATTGGGAAGAAGAGGAAGAGACTTTAATAATGATGTGAACCATTTTTAAAAAAAACGACAAAAACACAGAAACTTTCATTTCTTCACTGTTGACAGCTAGGCAGGAGACGCGATGGCGACAGAGCGATGCCACCTGAAGAAATAGTGAGTCTATTAATGAGAGGGAAAATTTCATTCTTATGGTTTTTTAAATGATCTGGAAAGCGCCCTAGGCCAAAAAGTCTGACCTTTAAGGTGTTGCAGTCTTCTTTAGCTTCAGCATCAGGTTCTGCTGGTAGTGATATCATCATGATAATGTGAATCTCCTGATTCCTTTTTATCTATTGGAAGTGAGAGGAAGAAGGTTATGTCATGAAAAGTTTTTTAGCACGCCTTCAAAAGTATAATGCCAAACCAAACCTTACCAGATCAAAACTGAACCAAGTAAACAGAGCCACAAAAACCCAGACCTGGGTCTTGAAGTAATAAACGTTTGGGACTCTTGTTTACATGTCTTTTAATATGGCATCAAGTCCAGTCGGATAAATCCCCCATGTATCCTCAGACTGTAGAGCTGTGGACCTTCACATGGCGTATTAGCTTGTCTGTAAATAAGCAGCTCGTATCCCCCTGGACCCTCTCAGGATATTGGGTAATGTCTGGATTCCTTGAATTGTACAGGCCAGCGCTGGTTGTCTGCTAACGGAATTGTCAAAACGGTGAAAGACATTGGGATCGCAGCAGCCAAAATATGTAATAACGATGTGAACGGACCACAACTTTCCATCAGAGGTGGCGTGCTAAGTGTCTACGCAGACCGGCGGGGCTCTTTGAGAGCAGACGCATGTAATGAGAGCTGGAGTTTGTGTGTCTCACTTGGCAAATGAAGAGGGAGTGCGAACAAGTCTGGTGTTATTGTTTAGGAGAGGGAAAGGTTCAGTCGACCAAAATATGTGTTAGTGTGCCTGTTTGAGTATCTAACAGGTCCAGGCCCAAACCATGTGTTATTTTGAAGTTGTAGCTGATTCCTAACTCAGAGATGTTTGAGGGTTTCCATCATGCAAGCCTTATATGCAACCTGCTAAAGGTGGGCGTGTTGTGTTTTTGTTGCTCCGCTGGAAGGCATCTTGTACCGGTTTGTATCTGGAGAAGTAAGCAGTTCATCTCGGGAGTGACACATAGAGACAGACAAGCGTTCACACCTACTGGTAATCTAGGGTTGCATATTTAGCATGTTATTGGACCGTGGGGAAGCTGGAGTAAGTGGAGAGAACCCAACAGACATGGAGAGAACATACCTAAGACAGAATAGTTAAAGTCAGAACCTTCTTGATGGGAGGCAACTGTGCGACCCTCTACACCACCGTATTACCCAGTCGTCACTGTGTTGATGCTTGTTCTCTGATGGAGCAACAGAAGGAGTTGTACATATTAAAGAGAAGCAAAGAGAAGCCACGTTCAGCTGAAGACATTTAACATCAAGTTTGTTGTCAAGGGTCAACTTTCTGGACAAAAAAGCTTCAATCTATATTTTACGAGACAATTAAAATACTTCAGTGATTTTCAAGGAGATCAGTTTCACGGAAATCCATTCTCACGCTACAAACCTGTCGGGAGACTGGTTGGAGTCTGTTTGTGTGTCCTGTCGATGAAGGTTATTGGCAGGCAGGTGTCCTTTCCTCAGGCGTATTAACTTAAGGTCACAGGTCAGACCCTTAAAAAGGGCAGAGGGTTGACAGCCTGTCAGAAAGTTGCAGACTTAGCGCAGCTGACATCCGCTGCAAACCTAAATATACTGAGGTTGAGGAGTGACTGTTTGAGAGGAAATCTACCTGGACAAACTTCAAGAAGATTCGGAAAATAGCTTTATGGAATGTGTGGTTCGTCTTTGTAGTCGAGCAGGCGTCTAATTCCTGGAGATAAAAGGCCAAATGCAGACAATGAGGCATGATGGTGAGCAGTTCATTTGATAGAAACCAACGGAACACATCGAACACCAAATAGTGAAGACACAAAACCAAAGGATGCAAAAGTTCACTCAGTACTCCAGGAGAAGTACAGTAGCTTAAAAAAACTGACTCTGGGAAAAGTATTGATTCAAGATGTTTTACTCAGATACAAGTGAAAAACTAGAGACTCTAGAAAGGTCTCTCTGTATGAAAGTAAAAACAAGTATGAGAGGTATTTAAGTAAAAATTAAGTAAAAGTTAGTAGTATAACACTTAAAAGGTTATAAAGGAAAATAGAATAGAATAGAATAGAATAGAATAGAATAGAATAGAATAGAATAGAATAGAATAGAATAGAATAGAATAGAATAGAAAAACGTTATTTATCCCCACGGGGAAATGTAGTTGTTACAGCAGCTCCAATATTTGTAAAGTGACAGAAGCAATTGAAGAAAATAAGATGAAATGCAAAATGTACAAGATACACATACAAAGTGTAAGGAGTAAAATATATAGAGTAAATATATTTGAGTTAAAATGTAGGGAGTTAAAGAAAGAGGTTATAATAAAAAATAAATATTCATGTGAAGTACGGATAGCTGGAAACTTTATTTAAGTACAGTAAAGAAGTATTTATGCTTTGTTGCTTCCCACCACTGCTCAAAACATCATGAGAGGAACAACGGTTTCTTAAAAAGAGGTGACACAAATGTGGGAGATGTGTTTCTCGTCCTTCGGTAATTTTCCACATGCGGTTAATCTTACATAAGAAAGCCAGCACAGATCCGATGCAGCGTCCCTGCAGCGAGAGGTTCCACTCTGTGTTTGGGTCGGGTAATGGTTATTAAATGAGATTGGGTTAAGGAATGGCAGAGGTTTCTCTTTCTGCTAACCACATCCTTGTTTTCTTACTTTGCTTATATAATCCCTTTGCAAACACTGACAGAGCGAACGTCGGCGAACCAAGCCAAGACTCTGTGTGTGTTTGCAGGTTTGGTATTAAATCACCCACTATGTTTTCACGCACCTTTTTATTTTGGGATTACCTTAGATTGGGAACTTGAACTGATATTTTCAGGTCCCATAACAGCATTTCAATGGGGTTCATGCTGTCGTCCCTGACAGCAAAGTTATAGGCCCGAAAAGTCCCCAATCCCCTGCGTTCAAGCAAACCCCCAAGCAATTTGAAACGTTCCATGAACTACTTTTTGAGTCATTGCGGTAACATGAAGGATCTGTGGCAGACGTTGAGGATTCTGTGATATCCCCCATTTGTCGTGGATCTAATTATACATCGAAATGAGCAGCTTGATCGGGACACTTTGAGATCAGCATCAATACAGAAAATAGTTTTCACAAAAAAAGCAGAAAATAAAATCAAAGCCACAAGTAAATGCCACAAGTACTCACTACTTCTAAAAACTTAACAGGAAGTTGCTTTAGCTCCATTGCTCCATCCATGAATACATTAAAAATTCTTCATAAGCTAAACTTATCCTGATTGTTCCATATTCTTCATATTCCTTCCATCCTTATATTTTTGTAACTGAATTTTGCTGCACATGATCATTTTAGAAGGATCCACACGCATCAATGTCTAGGTTAACAATAGAAACTTATAACCGCCAACTTTATTTTGTGGTTTCAGTTTGTGTCGAGCCAACCCATACAAAGGGAGCCTAACTATGTCCAACTTAATTCATGATCTATTTTTACTTTCCACAAGTCCTACACATGTCACATCAGACAGCAGCATCACCGGTAGGCTCTCAGGAAACAAGAATGTTGTGAACATTCATTTAATGCAGAAAGGTAAGTGGTGCAACGAAAACCAAATTACGTGATCATGTAAACAAGTACTCGTGGTTTTAATGAGGTTAGAGGAGTATGGGAAGAGTGGAGCTCTGGTGCCAGTAGGCCTGCAGACTCTCACTGTGTAAGGAACTGCTGTTTCGTTAATCTACTGGTAATTACATGCAGATTTAGTGCCTAGAAGCCCACTGTTACCATGCACTATTAAGCCCGGCCTAATCCAAGCTTTTCAGAACAACATTTTGCACAATCAAATGTTCTTTTCCTGTTAAGTTTCTTCTGAGAGTTATTTGAAGAGAACACAGTGGCCTAATTTACTTATAAAGTAGGCTTTATTTTGCCAACACGTGTAAGGCCAAATAGGACATTGTCTGTTTCCATTCCGAAACAGTTTTGTTAAATTCTGGCATCGCTGAATGCAGTGCTGGTCTTCTAATCTGAATTTAACTCTGGCTGGAACCCTTCAGACTCTGGACACAACTAAAACGCAAAGGGACACTGAACAATGCCAGGACCACAATCTGATCACATTTTGTTCTTCAAAACAGAAAATGATGAATAAAAATCATCATATTCCAGTATTCGATTGGTAATTAACTATTCTTTAGTCAAGGTCCGCGCCATCAGCCCCATTTTACCCATACAGTTACAATTATTACTGTTATTACAGTTAGGACTTGAACCGAAAGGCTTTTGATACAAAGGTAGGGGCCTTAACCACTTGGCCACAGAGCTGTTGAATTAAAATGATCATTACTTATAAAAACATGTAAATATCAGGAAAATTACTTTAATAAATCAACTCTAAATCTCAGTGGGGGAACGCAAATGTGCTGAATGGCACTCGCACCTAACATCGTTGATACAAAGGCAGGGGCCTTAAACACTTGGCCATTGAGCCATATATGCAGCAGATAGGTGACGCCATCGGATTAGCCAGATGGTAGATGTATCCCACCGGATGTCCGGTAAGATGTCCGTATTTCTGATTTATATAAGAAATCAGTGAAATATCCTTCATTAACGTATCATATATATGTCAAAGTCTTGCTGTTATTCATATTCAAACAATGGTTGGAGGAAAGTATAACAGTACATTACCTTGTTGAGTATCACCATTCTGTTCTGCGCTGTGGCTAGTTTGATTGGCTGGAAGGTGATCGCGTTGGCAAGTGAATTGAAATGCGTTAACTTCTCCAGGTAAGTGATAGTCATAAAATGGTTAAATTGTTTTATTATTAATCATATATCGGACAGAGGCTCATATTACAATACAAATGCGATGATGATCATCGGTAGCGTCGGTAGTAGGATAGCCTCCTACTTTGCCGTGATTATGAGTGTTGGAATTAAAATAAACAACTTTCATAAAAGTGAGGTGATTTCTAATTTTCACCTAGCTCTACTGAGGAGTATCTCCTCTGTCAAGGTAAATAAGATAGAGATCACTAAAGAATCAGGAATTCAGTGTTGTCGGTTTTCCTTGTGTGTGTTGACATTGAACTTGGACTTTCCATAAAATGTCTGACGGGAAACTTCTTTTTTCCTTCCCGGCCTCTTGCCTCGCCTCTCGCTCTGTCTCTTCTGCTGTTTCCACAGTTCAGTCGCTGAGTCCATACGTTAAAGATGGAAAACAGCTGCCTGCCTCCTTTATTTCCCAGTATACCGTTGCCTTTGGAAGACTCCCCGGTCTGACGGGGCCGACCTGCCGCTTTGTACACTCCGCCGTCTGGAAGGAAACAGTGACAGAACACAGACGGATCCGTGGCTGTCCAGAGCCTTTGATCCGGGCTTTAACAACTAATGCCTGACACATGCTAAGGTGTGTTTTCTGCACGAACACACACAGAAGCCTGCTTTCAAAATCTCATTTGTTCCAGGAGCACTTCTACGGGAACATTATGCTCAATGATTCGTGAGGTCGGGCTTCTCAGACGATTCGTCAACATCACCGTTTGACCTTACAGGTAACCGCCGTTTATCTTGTTGTTATATGACATCATTATGATTCATAACCTGACTGTCCACACTGTTGTCGTTGCATCTTTTTTCAACAAAAGTACAAATTTAAAGATGCAGTATGTAACATTTAGTGGCATCTAGCTCTTTAGTTTTAAATAACATATATAAGCTCACCCCCTCCCTTTCCAAGAATCTACAGCAGCCTTCAGGCGTCAAAACTATGTACTCTGTAAAACTGGATGTCAAAATGTACTTGTGATGGAGGGAAGGAGGAGGGAGGATGCTGTGAGCACTCGGTCCATGGCTGCGGTGACGTCTGGGTGGGAGTTTCTGCAAAGCTCAAGGCTGGAACGGATTCCAGATGGGTCGGCCAGAGAGATCATGGGAGATCCCAAGAGTGGATCCTCATACACTGTGCAGCAGTCAATACCTGCTTAGTTGAAAAACAATGAATTCATCATCCTCTTCATTGTGATTTAGAGTTTGATCATTTCTTCATTCTTATGCCTCCATTGAAGAAGACCCACCCCCTCTGGAGATAAAAAGGGGGCTCCTTCTGAGCTAACATTAAGAAAGTGATTCTTCTTTTCAATTGATCACACAGTAATACAATCATACTTATTCTTATTATACCCCTTACATTTTACAGACTGCACCTTTAACTTGATGGCAGTAAAATCACATTTTTCCAGTGGAAGCATTTGGAAAGTCTCTATAGATTATTGCATAATTTGTTGAAGTGAGCTCACCTGTCTGTTTAGTTTTTCTGACCCACGATCACAAAGTACAGTTCAACAGTTTTCCCATAATTAAAGAAAATACCAAAGAAAAATACCCCACCTAGCAGTACTAAAGAAAGTGGAAAAACATTCCTGGAGCTTTCCCTCTATCCAGCTCCTCACCAAACTTTAATGGATTCTTTCGTGGCCCAAGCCACAACCTTTCATCAAGTCTCGTAGAAATCCATCCAGCATTTTATAAGTAAGGCTGCTGACAAACAAATTAACCAACTGATGAGTAAGGGCGAAAACATGAGCTCCCTGGTGGAAGTAGTTAAAGCAGAAGCATCACAATAACAAAGTCTATGATTTATGATGGACCCATCCGTAAAAGCTCAAGGCCAGAAATCGTCTCCTCCCAGGGACCTTTCTTATGCACTCCTGAGAAAAATGTTCCTAATAAGAAAATAATTGCGACCATTGGTTTTGGTTAGCTTCCTCTAGAGTTCATTTCAGGAGAGAGAAGAGGATAAAGATAAAGGTTCATTGCAGAAGATCTGTGATAGATAGGGAGATTGTGACTGAACAGTTTCTGCCATGAGCAGCAGCAGGTATAGCACCCTTTGCAATCTAGATATTAGTGGTGGTGGCTGATGACTCTGCTGAGTCTGAAGAATGGTGAAGTTGATGGATCCATGAGAACTGGGTTGAGATGGCGGTTCGTTTCATATTTAAAAGACAGCAGTAAGATGACGATAGTCTAATCATGACGGGGTTTCCATTGTGTTGTAGGAAGATGTAGCTGACTGAGGAGCTGCTGCTCCCCCAGACTGTGAAGCGGTTAATTGATATTGAGCATGCATGAAAGGGGAGATTCAGAGTGAGGTGGGAAATGACTGTAACCCACTCACTCCAGGGTAAATACAAGTCACATTTAGTGTCATTGTTTTGTTTTTTTTTAGATTTACTGCAATTTTAATGTGGTAATATGTGAAATTTAAAACAATGTGCCAACATGTCAGCACAACGGAAACAAAATACAGTCCCTCTGAAAAAATTCAATGTTCTCAATTGTCCTTTTCAATTAATTAATTTTGATTATTGGTGCATCTGAGCAGCAAGACTTTATGTCTACTTACACTGTACGATTTTGGCAACATACACTGTAACATAAAAAAAACACTTGAAAAAGATTTGACCATCTCATTCCTAACTTAACAGATAGGAGACACTTGAAAGCATTATCTCAGATGATTTAGGTTAACAGTTGAATTTATCTGTAGCTATATGCATTTTTATTTTAACCCAATATCTCAGGTGGATTACTCAACAGTGGTCTGAGTGTGCAAGAAGATAGTCTTCCTGACTGAAACGTCACTAGAGCTTCTATATCCAGTGGCACCAGCGATGCCAAATGGGGGAAGAAGAAGTCTTAAATAATTTCACTTTGGGAAAAACTATTGCACTTGTCAAGTTTGCCTATCGATTCCCATCAGAGCTCAGCACTGCGTTCTACTCTAACTTACTACTACAGTAATGCATATCACAATTTGTTTTTTTCATAAAGACGGTTGGAGAATGTTACCGCTTATTGAAAAGTGTCTTTTCCAGTGTGCAGTGGAGGCTGAGCTCCGCCCCTCACCCATCTGACCGTCGATCAAGCATCGTCTTTTCTGAGGCGTTATGCAGTCAATCTTTAATCACATGGGTCGGACTGATACACATGCCGTCAGATTCTGTGTGTGAACACATTCTAAATATGCTCAGTCTAGAACAAACAATGAAGCTGCCTAAATTATTATCATCAGATTTTAAATGAGGAAACAATTATAACGTGATGTTTTTTGTAGTTTCAATGGCAAAGACCAAACAGTGGATTTTGAAAGCTAATTCTGCAGTTATTAATCATTAATAGAGGGGGTGAAGTTGTCGTACAAATACAATAATCAACGTACATCAGAGTGAAAACAATGACATCAGAAAAAACTGAACATTCTCGAGAGGTTTGAATGATGGGGAGGCCTGACAAAGAAACTATGGAATTTAAAGGAATTATATTTCTGAATGAAATTTCACTGGAGCTTATTATATCAAATAATAGAAATCGGGACATTTGGTTCTGAAACATCTTTTAAAGTTTAATGCATGTTTTATTTCTTATGAAACATCTAGAGCATGATTTCATAAATAGGTAAGGCTAAGGTCCAGGTTCATACATGAAACAGTCCAGGTTCATACTGTGAAACAGTCCAGGTTCATACAGTGAATAAGTCCAGGTCCATACTGTGAAACAGTCCAAGTTCATACAGTGAATAAGTCCAGGTGTGTACAGTGAATAAGTCCAGGTTCATTGTGTGAAACAGTCAAGGTTCACACAGTCTGTTACGAAACAGCTTGTTTGGAGAAAAGGGAAGTTACATTAAATCAAGATGATATTGGTGAAATAAAGTTGTTTCAAATAAAATATAAGAAAAAGAGTGGTAGGAATTAACCGTGTGGCAGAATTAACATAAAGGAGTTCACGGCTACCGCTGCGGTTTAAATAAATCAACTTAATAAAACCAATCGAGAAAACTAACAAACACAAAAGAATATTAAAGCAAAACCTCTCTATTTAACTTATAGTCGGACGATAACAAAAATACATGAAACAGCATATCTGAACTTAAGAGGAACACAAACAAAATCTTAATTGGGTTCAAATGCAACCGACAAATTAGAACAGAAGTTTAGCTATGGCTTAAAAACCCCATAAAACTAATGCCTCACAAAATCACCAAATCAGGAGAACAGAAGCAGCCGCATGGAGAACTGTTTATGGAAGCAGTCTTTCCTGCACATCTGACTGTCGGCACTCTTCAATCTTCCACTAGGACTGCTCTACCATGATTCGTTCCTTGTTGAAGGTTCTCAGCCAATCAAGTGTTCTATGACGACCCAGGTAACGCCTCCAGCGGGAGCCAATCACAAGAAAGAGGCCACACAGTCCAATTATACTGAGGAGTCTGGCACATCAATCATATACATACAAAGGGGGCGGGGCAATAGTGGCTGTGGCCGCAACACAGTCAAAAAGACAAGGCTCATCGCGGGAGCAGTCCAGGTTCATAGAGTGAATAAGTCCAGGTTTATATGATGAAATAGTCCAGGTACACTGGTGTAAAACAGTACGGGTTCATATTGTGAAACAGTCCAGGTCCATAGAGTGAAACCGTCCAGGTTCACACAGTGAAGTGGTCCAGGTTCATACACACATTGAATATAGTGAAGAACTTTTGTAGTTATCATTCTCCAACTGAAAATGCAAAAAAAAAGGGCCGTGATCAATATTTATCAGACTTTCACGCTAGCTTGTAATTGCTGTACTCTCGGTCAGACCAATTGACGGTCTGGCATCACCATCTGTGGCCTAGCAGCGAGCGGAGAACCAAAGGGTTCCCATTGGTCCTGAAATATGTGAACAGACAAATGCATTTACATTCATAAACACAAGCCTCACACCTCATTTTCTTTCCTATTTAAACTTTTATTTCCAGTCACAAACTCTTTTTCAGCCAGACTCTACCAACATCTGCCTCCGGCGAGACACTTAATTTGACTTGTAACGTCAGCTGCACACTCTGACTTCCAGAAGCCATTAGAAACCTCAGGCAGGATGAGGTCTGAGGCAGCAAGACAAAGGAGGCTTTTCACTGCAGTACCGGCCCGTCCACATCTCAGCATTACATCTGACCGCAGATCAGTCATCCTGCAGGAAGCTCACAACCAGCGCCGAGTATGAGCAACAATGTTTACACAGGACAGAAGTAGAATTTGGGAAATTTCATTGAGGACGTGTAATTTCAAAGCATAGGTTATGTCAAATTTACCTGAGACGACTTTGTATGGGTTGATGGTCTTTTTACATAAACGGCTGAAGGGGAGACTTTTCAGACGCTCCTTTGGGGTTTTCGAAGTACAGAGGGAAAATTGCCCAACAGTTTGTATGTGCATGAGTAATGGGGTAGTGTCAATCCACATCACATCAGAATCCACTGGGTGGACTTCAATGAGATTTCATGCATGCTCTGTACGTGTGCATATAATAATTGCTTTATTCAATTTGCTTAATTTTCCATTCTCAGCAACACATGAAATTATTCGATTTTCTCAACACAATTCACAGATTTGATCAATGAGTACCATCTTTTAGATTATTTCCGATACATTTCCCGGGCTTCTGTTTATTTGTAAAAGATGCATTATCGTTCCTGGAGATCTGTTTCAGCATCAAAAATAATCATTATTGTCCCTGTTATATGGTGGTTGATCCTTAGTTTAGAGGGTTATGAATGGTTTTGAAACCCAACAAACTCTCTTTACCCAAATTGAGGAGCAACACAATAAAAAAAAGTCAAAGGAAATGTCTTAAAAGGGGCTGCCGGACTGGGTTTTATCCTCTACCTTAACCAAGTTTCTTCTTCTTAAAACGGCTTACTTTGGTGCAATGATGGTGTTATGCAAGTTGGGCTGCTGGATAGTCAATATAGATGACAAATACACTTACTCAATGCAACGTTTGCAATTGTGCCTGTGTTTGTGTTGTGTTTTGTATTCTTGCTACTGTTGGGGTTTGAGTTGATATAATGGGATACAGTGGAGCATCCAATTATGTAGGCCTGAATGTTATGGGCGGCATGATGGCGCAGAGTGTGGCACTGTGGCGTCACAACAAGACGGTTTTGGATTCAATCCACTTTTTCAGAACTTTACATCTAATCCCACAGTCTGCGTGGGTTCCACAGTCCAACGAAATGCAGATTAGGTGAATCGGTGACTCTAAATTGTCCGTATGAGTGAACCCCCCCTGGGCCCGAACGAGAGATTGGTTCTTGATTGACGATAAACTGTCTCATACCAGCCATCCCAATCACAAGGCTTGTCACGCCTGGGTGAAATCACCAGAATCCCAGTGGCAGGGGAATCCCCCAGCTGGGTCTGTGTGAACCAAAGCTGATTGATCCACATCCGGTAGACCACCTGTAACATTCCCCATCAAGAACCGATTCAAGCCATTTACTTCAATTTGCTGGTCAGAAAGTTATAAAATTGTCAACATGAGGCAGGTCTCAAGACCACAAAGCTCCATTCACCTTGAGTTTGGATCTGCTTGAGGTTTCTGCCTGATAGAGGCAGCTTTTTTTCTCCCCTGTGTTCATGCTTGCGCTCATGTTGAATTGTTGAGTCTCTGTAGAATGAAAAGTATGATATAGACCTGCTCTTTTGTGAAAGAGAGGTCCCTTAACACTCATTACGTGACTTTCCACTCCTTGCTTGACACCTCATTGGTAAATCGTGGCAAATTGAAAACAGTGAAAAGGTAGGACTGTGGGTGGATAAGCAAACACAGACGCGGGGTCTAAACCCCGATGGTGTTCTCTAATGAATTAAATTGAGATTATTTAAACGACTGACAATGTCTGAACCTTGAGGAGAATGAGGTCATGGAACCCTCTGAGGAGAGGAGGATTGTGTAAAATACCACTAAATGTCATCTCTAGCTGCCAACACTGTTACATGGAAAGCTTCTTTTACCTCTGGGATGTAGGTGTGCTGTTTAACACCACACACTGGAGAGTTATATCACCATCGTTTAGTCCAGTGTTAACAAAATAAAGGGGGTGTAAAGAAGTGTATTCTTAGCAAAAGTTTTGTACAACCTCTTTGTAAAAAATTAAAAGATAATTCAAACCACTTTTTTCCAAACAAAATATTGCAACAAAGTGTTATACGGTTAACTATACATGCCAAAAAGAATGACCACCAGTTCATTAGAAAAAACTTCTAACTTTACTCGTTTTCAATTCACTCAGGAGACTAAAGGGAATGAAGTAAAGAAGACTGTTTGTGACGGCTAGGCAGAAGGCCTCGGACTCATGATCTGAACTGGAAAAAGCATATGGAGTTCGAAAGTCCTGCTATGGTACAACAGTACCCAAGGTTCGGGATAAATTCATGCAGATTTCTCAATTAATGTCTGAGCAGTGCCAGCCTCTAAATCTACCGACAACTCCAACAAACCCTAGAGCCTGTTGTAGTTGTTTCCTGCGTCTTTCACTGCAGCTTCCACATTCAGCCCACAGAGCCCCCAGCTCCACCCCCAAAGAAACTTTAAAGGAATCAAAGGAACAAAGCCAGCAATAGCCACATTGTGACGTCAGAACCCAAAAGGCCTCATTAGATTACATTTGATTTTTTTTCAAATGTTGCGCAACACGTTATATCAACAAAATTGAATCACCTCTAAGATATGCCAAAACGCACCTCTGTGTACGATGTCATGTGGATCCATCGTGTAGTGTTTCCATAATGTTGTTCAGAGACAGTTAGACAAACAAACAAACACATAGGAGTGAAAACACAGCCTCCTACCTTGGCCGAGGTAATAATTAAAACAAATTTCTGCAAACTTGGGGTCACATGCTGCAGCAAAGTTTGTCTTAAGTTTCACTCGAGATTTCTATTTATTGCTGCGTCAGAAGAGAAGCCACTCTAGGATGTTACTCCTGTATATAATCACTCAACCAATTTGACTGAATTTATCAACAGCACCATAAATATAGTTCATAATATTCATTTTGTCTTACTCTTATTTGACAGTGCTTTCATTTCTGGCAGCAGGCAGAAAATAAAGTGCCCATCTAGGAGATTTGATTTGGGGTGGACACAGCGGAGCACGTGAGAGCCAGGGATGCTGGAACATCTGCAGAGCTGCATTTTGAGAGGAAGGATCGGAGTGGAAGCTCAGGCTGGAAAAAGTGACGGCTGGTGAAAATAAGAGAAGGTTCCCAGTGGTAGTTGTGGTGTGGCACGTACCCACCGTACAAGACGACAGGCCTCCGCATGTGCGTGTGTTTGAGTGTTTGATGTGCCAGAGCTGCGGTTCTATTAGCAGCTCCCAGAGGAGCGGGAAACTGAATCTTTTCATGACTGCTGTAAGTCATTTTACCATGTGGTACTGCAAGGGTCTTTAAACCTGTCTGCTGTACGCATTAGAAAGGAGGTCAAATAAATAACCTCTGCACCCGTGTGTGCGTGCCTGAGCGAGTTCCCCTGCTTAGGAGATGAAAGCCCAATTAAAGCGGGCTGTGTCAGGACTATTAGAGCAAACTGTGTTTATTCAGGGAGTGTTGGAGAGAAAGAAAAACACAGAGGAGTGTGAAAAAGAGCTTAGATCAGCAGCATGATGGAAGTTCAACTTAAACTCTGGGATTTACTTCATGAATTGAAGCCAAAGATGTTTACCAATTTGAAAATGTGGTAAATTGTAGCGATGTATTGGGCAAATGCTTTCAGAAATGGTATAATCTGTACATAATGGTAGGAAAACAAGTTCCAATTGATCTAATCTCCTGTATATGATTATGCGGGATGCCTTTGCAGCTACTACTTTGAATGCATAGCTTTGTTACCAATCCCTCCCTACTAAAAGAAGCTGAAAGACAAATCTACTTTATATTGACTTCTGTAAATAAATACGACATAAAACGGTGCCCTTTTGTTGCGGTTTGCCTCTTCGCTCACACAACAACACCATTTTGTTAGCCTACAAACAATTAAACCAGAATCCACAGTCTAATCTCTGGAAAATAAAACTGTTACCTTTACTGCATAAACTGGGAAAACACATTTCTTTACAAAATTTTGGTGTCACGGCCCCATTTGCCTAATTGACATCAATGGAGAGAACAGGAACATAATGCAAAATATTATTTTTACACAGTGTACGTAAACCCATTATACCGCCAACTACTGGCCAGGCATCGGCGTTACAAAATGGGAGATGCTGGAGTATCATACCAGAAGCTTAAATGATCATATTTCAATGAGAATTATCGTGCGTGTCCGTCCTTTTAGGGCGTCACTGTCCTCTTCCGGGCTCATCGTAGCTTGATGTAATGCTTGTGATGTCTTCATTAAGGTAAGTAAGATTGGCACGTGAGTAGATAAATAAACACAGATGCAGGGTCCTTATCCTCATAATGTTGCTTAATAAATTAAATTGAGATAATTTAATCATAAAAATCAGAAAAGGATGAACTGAAAATGTCTTTAAATCGGGGAGAATCAGGTCATGGAGCTCCTTACCCTCTGACGAGAGGAGGAGATAAGTGATTATGTAAAATATCACACTTAATGCCAACACTAGGTGCCAACACTGTTACTTGTCAAGCTTGTTTTACTTCTGGAATGTTAGTGTGCTGTTTTTAACCACCTACTGACGTGTTATATCACAATCGTTTAGTTCAGTGGAAAACAGGTGGTGTAGAAAGTTTTGTCTTCGTTGCAAAGACTTTGCACAACCTCTTTGTAAAAATTTAAAGTCATTTAAACTACTTTTCAACAAGAAATACCATGAGTTCATTCAAAAATTGTTCACTCATTTATAGAACAAAGGTTGTTGTTTATTACAACAGATGATATGTGATAATTGGTCATAAAGTCTCAGCCTCTTCAGGGAGATTGTGATTGAAGAGCATTTACCCCAAGGGTAAATGCAGCAGGTAGAATATATCGGTTGGAGTAAGGATACTGGTGGTGGTGGCTGATGACTCTGCTGAGGGTATACGTAGCGGGAGAGGAAATAACTAGATGAACGTGTAGCAGAGTTACCTTTCACCTTCACCTGAATCAGTGAGGAAGGAGGAGTAGGGGAAATTATAAATCAGGCACACCTGTGACCCGGAGAGGAAGGAGGAGACTGCAGCAAACAGTCAGGAGTGAGAGATAATCCGTAAAGAGCTGTATGAAATGTATTTTCTTGGCATGGAAGAACTACTAACAAAGATACATTTAAGGCACCAAAGACAATATCAAGTGTTGAAGAAGTAGCTATATTAAAAAAGACTATCTGGATCCACCAAGCAACCATTGGAAGACTTTTCTCATCCCCGGAGCATCTTTTGGATCCTATCCAGTAACCGGCATGTTTGGATGTTGAACTACCTGTCCTTTGTCCTAGGTGGACCAAACCCAGATAAGTCCTGCTCATCCGAAACTCTCCTGGGTTCTTCTTTTCTTCCAACTTTCCAGCTCACTGAAAGCACTTCCTCAACACCTCTGAATAGACTTGACCCTTTCTCCTGTCCACACATGTTCTACAATAAGAGACAGTTCAAACAGAAGGACATGGACACTGCTCCTTCCAAAAACACACATACATAAAATGTACGTTTGGATTCTTACTGTGATTTGATTAATATTATGGATCTTGAACTGTGATTTATGTTTCGGATTATTGTTATTTAAATGTCTGATTTAATTTTGAATATCACTGTTGGATACCAAAGGAAAGTGTGTGTTGAGTTTTTTTTCCTATTGGTCAAATACACATATATCTACTTTTGTAGTGTAACTCTTAAACTGCTCCAAGTTCTTATTTAGTATTCACCCTTGACGTAGTAATGATTTAAGTGACAGGTGGGACAATTACCTTATTCTTTTATTCCCCTGTCTGGCGCCATGCTAATTTAATTCACGGATACAGTTACGCTACAAACGGAGAGAGTCATATTTAAAAAGACAGCAGCAATATGTAATATATATGTAATATGATAGGCTAATGACGGTGGCGTGTCGCCGTCATCTTGGATGGAAGATGTGAATGACATGATGTTACCTGAGCAACAGGGACTGTGCAAAGAGATTGCCCTCCTGGCTGAACTTCACACACTTCACACTGGAATTTATAGAATGTTTTCTACCTCCTGCCAACCTGGTCAGTTCTCCGAGATGTCTCTCTCATTGGCTACTGTGGTCCCACTCAGAAAGCAACTTGATCACCAACTTGATCATCCAGACCTGTGAGAATGGATCTGTAAGCGTTGGTTGGTTGGTGTGTTGTTTGGTTGGCTGGCAATCGTGTTTGTTGGTTGGTTGGTTGGCTAGCTGATTGGTTTGTAGGTTGATTGGGTAGGTGTTTGGTTGGTTTGGCAATCGGATTTGTTAGTTGTAGGTTGGTTTATAGGCTGGTTGGTTGATTGGTTGTGTGGGATGTCTCTTTCGCAATGGTTATTGTGGTTGCACTAACATGTACTGATCTAATCATCTGGATCTGAGACAGCCGTTTGTTTGGTTGTTGAAAGGAACAAGATGTTAGGTGAAGAATAAAGCTTTGTCACTGTCCAGCTGATGACATGTCGGCAGGA
This sequence comes from Lophius americanus, assembly GCA_037951165.1. Taxonomy (NCBI): domain Eukaryota; kingdom Metazoa; phylum Chordata; class Actinopteri; order Lophiiformes; family Lophiidae; genus Lophius; species Lophius americanus. The sequence goes on along the minus strand of JBBDHG010000189.1, from coordinate 1,139,948 downwards.
AATTAAGACTGAGCGTCTTTCCAATGGGTGGTATTAGAAATAAACTCCAGTCATATTGACTTTGCTCGTTTTTAAAAAAAATAAAAAAATATCCCTCTTTAAGGAATGTATGTACGATGGATGAGGAATAATTCCCCCAATCATTCAGTCAACAGTGATTATTAGTAACAAGAACAGGCTGTGGAGAATAACCTGAGTGGCTCACAGCTTACAGAGACAAATCTAAGTCTCTGGTGATGTGTTTGAAGGAGTCCATCATGATGTTTGGCTCATCTGCAGGATGAGTGCCTTCCACCCCCGGTCATACCACCAGGGATAACTTCCACCAACCTTGGGCTGGTGTAACAGAGACCAGAGAAGGAATTCTAGCCTGAAAAGGTCATCTCTGCATACGATCATTGAGCCGTGTCGACCTCAAATAGCAATTAGAGGAACCTCTGAGATGGAGTGAAGGAGTCCACGTGCGAGTTCACGAGACGATACAGTAGCTCGGAAACAACGGCCTCTACAAATATACAGAAAAATGCCTGTCCGGATTAGTCCGTCCGGTGATTAGAGCTCCACGGTCTGCCAGAACGTGCCGGACGCCAGCTATTGTTCAGTGCGGCATGAGCTCTGTCTGTCAGTGTGCCAAGCCACACGAACTGAGGCGCGGAGGGAGACGACGAGTAGGGAACATGCTGTATTAGAGTGGAGAAAGATTAGAATGGTCGTAAAAGCCAGAGGACTAGGGTTTGGTAGGATTCCTGGACATTAATTCTGTGAGGCATGTGCATTTTGAATAAATAGAAGAGTCGAACAGAGTGACAGCGTCTGGACCGATGATCAGCCTGAAGAATAAATCAGTTACTGACTACTGTCGCCCTCAAATTTTCAGACGTAGCTATTTTATATCACAGATAGAACTTTTCTTTTCTGACAGGCAGATCATGTCACTCAAAACTGCCAGCATTTACAAAACAATTCTTAAATTTGAAGAAAACTCACACAGTTCCCCCCTTCAACAAATTTACGGCTGAGAGAAAGGTACTGATGATTGGAAGGAACGGGACGATGACATGTGAGGAAGTCCAAACCAAAGAGCTCAAGGCTCCGATCATTCACTGACAGACATGTACCCAATTTATGCATTCCGAGGGTGTTTTGGGTTACTGCGGTTCAGAGAAGACAGTGTCCTCACCTCAAAAAGAGCAACCGACACAAGGACAATTTGTACTAGTGGTAAATCCAATATTGCTTCCTATATTGCAATAACTTAAAACTATAATGGCACTCAGTACCATAGTGTTATGGGCCAGTTTAGTGATGTGGGAGCATATTAGAAGGTTGAAACACCTACTAGGAAGTCAAATGTGAGCTATTTATTGCCACATGAATCGAAAAACTATTGCTTTACAGGTTTGAAAGCATTATGTGCAAGGTTAAGCTTGACTTCAGGCTGCATCAAGGCCAAAACTACAAATAAAACCTGAATTAACTTGCCTGTAGAACACTACTTAAATCCTGAATGAGAAGGTATACACATCTGCTAAACTTAACTCAACAGCACAAAAGTGACACACACAGATACTGCACTCATCCAAATTTTACAAGCTATTGCTATCGAGATGAAGTAAGGGAAAGACCAACTTCTTGGCTGGGCAAGAACTTTGTAGGCCAGCCAAACCCCCAAATCAACGAAAGGGTGGGAGCAGTGTTATCGGCAATCACCCATTTCTCTCCTGAGGAGGTACCGGTTACTTAAAGTAGATCTGACCAGGAAAATCAGGGTAAAGATTGTGTGGAGAGATTAAACGTCTCCAGACAGTCTCCTTCAAGTCGATCAAGCTCCAATAAAAATCAAACTCAGCCCTCTAACCATGATCAAAGCTGGTGGCAGTGTAACAGCCAGACATTTAAACATGGCGGAGCCGGATTCTTATTTTAATGTGCACCAAATTCACACAAATCTTTTTTGCTGTAAGATCCATGAATGTAACTCATGCTCCTCTGACAAAGTTTGAAATGCTAAGTAAAAAAAAATAATTTGAATCCGCAGCCAAATATAATGGGTTCCTCTCTGACCCAACGACCCCCTACGATTCATGGATGCTTTATTTTTCTTTTCAGCCATACACTGATCAGCCATGATATCAAACCATAGGCAGGTCAAATCAGAATAATATTGATTATCTTGTTTCCATGGTTATCAGTCAGTGGGTGGGAAATCTTAGGCAGCAAGTCAACATTTGTCCTGAATTTGATATGAGGGAATCAGGAAACTGGACAAGTATAAGGATCTGAGCCACTTTCACTTGTTTTTGAGGGTTAGGCGACTGGGTCAGAGTTCCTGTTTGGTGTTCCTGGTCTGAAGTGGTAAGTACCTACCAAAGTAGTGAAGGAAAGTAAAGTGGTGAACCGGCAACCGGGTCATGGGGGCCAAAGGCTTATTGGTGTACGTGGGGAGCGAAGGGGTAGCAACACCATAGAAGAGCCACAGTACCACAGTTGGCTGAGAAAGATAATTCTGGTTCTGATTATCAATGTATCCATCCATGAGCACTGGCCGCCCATGACCCTGTCGTCAAAGTTCAGTGTCTTTGTACAAAATTAAATAATTGACTTCATTTCACAGTACAAATCAGAGAAAGAAAGCCCCATTTTGGATAAACTGCAGTGGACTCATGGTTATTAAAGAACTAATACAAGCAACCAAACGAGTTTATGACACTACAGCTTTGTCTAAAGATCAGCTTCATGCACAGTGACCTGTCTCTCTGTTCCGATTATACTCTCTCCTGTCCAAGCTTCTCTGAGGGAAGCCATTGTTAGCCAGGTATTTTGGCAGGTCACGATCTGAGCAATGATAGATAAATGGTACTTCTGGTTCACCTGCTCCAGCTGCTCACAAAGGGAGTGCTTTGTGCAAGGAGCTGAGTTCCCTGCTTGGTTTACAGCCTCCTATGATAATGATGGGATTGGAGCGAGAGAGGGAGTGATCTGGGAGACTGGATGCAGTAATGCACCTTATCAGATAAAGCTATGCTTTCTCCCTACCTCCTTATTACACAACTTACATGAGCAGATGTCCAACATGTGATTCCTGCTTGTTCACAAAGGTTTTATTAATCTAAAAATAAATAAATAAGGGGATCTGGAAGCAGGGAGGTACATTTTTAACACATTCATCATTTAGAAGTTGTACACCCATTTCAAGTATTTTCTCCCCTCTGATAAGTAAACCTGCAAAGGCATCTATTACATACGCAGAAGGAATTATGACAGCCCATGAGCATTTATTTTGTGGGAGATAGACATTCTGTATAAAAGTCCAGTCAGGTTCAGTCAGGTGACACAGTGGATGCTACACTCAGCTCCCAGCACAGGCTGCATAGTTTTTTTTTTATCCCAAGTGTGTTTTCTTAATTAGTTCCCCTGTACAATAAAGAATATCTAGGAACTATAATGCACCCAGGAAAAAGTAAAATGGTTGATAGCTGACAAGAATATTTTCATAAACACTATAATAATGCATACAATTAGGTTTGGGAATTTTCACATGAATAAATATTATTATAATCATATTAAAATCAACTCCACACACAAGATAAATAATAATTCTGCTACTGGGACTTTAGGAGCTCTGTACAAACTGTGAATGTGTGTAGATGACACATCATGATCAAACCTCACTGTTAGTGTGGGGTGGTACCTCTAGATTCCGTCCCTGTATTTTCATTTAGACTGGTGCAAGGATCCTTCAGAAACCACTCTCTTTAATACCGTTATTGTTTAAAAAGTGGATTAGATGAATCTCTGGTGAAACATTTTATATTAATCAGTCCATCGTGAAAACTGACATGTTTTGTGGTATTCGGTAATGGGCGTGGCAAATGGGCTCCACAAGTACATTTTTAAAAAGTGGTTGACGGAGGACAATTCACCCTAATGTGAAAGATTCCATTTTTAATTCTGCATTCTTTGATTCTATTTTTATTTTATTTTTTGCATTTTTCCCTGAATAGCGTAGCACATAGTGTACAAGAATGCTTTCAATCAATCATCAAGCCTTGATACATCATTCTTGACAATATGCAGCTACAAGGATAGCACGGCCTGTTTGCAACAGGAAGTAAGCCTTGTTGTTATTCCTTATAACAATTACTATAACGTTATAAAAAACGTTTAATAATCCACAAACCACCCATCAGGAGCTGGAGACTTTGACAACGAACAGACACTCAGATAGCCATGATTGAGACTGTCTCCTAACAGGTAATCACAATATTTACAGTTGAGTACTAGCAATGAAATGCATCTTGTTATGCTCCTGCTCGATCCTGCTTTTATCCCTCAGGCTTGTTTGGCAGGTGGTACTATTTCGTGTTAAGGCTAAATCAGGCGTAATTGCCCTGTATAATTGGCCTGTGAATCACAGGAGCAATGTGTTGAAAAGTGTGCAATCAGTGTGGATGTTTAAATTTAGTACAACATGCATTGCACCTCTGCACGCTAAATGGAGGGAGGAGTGCCGAGATAGTCTCATCCACCCCAACAAGCTGTGATCCCCGATGAGAAAAAACAAAGGCCTTGTGTCTATGCACACGAAGGGGTGGAGAGTCCATATGTGCATTTGGCAGGTTGGCAGGTCAGAGTTTAGAGGGCAAAGGTCACCATGACCTGCAGAGGAGGCAATTGATGTACTTAGAGCACAGACACACACACTTCCTGCAGACAGGAGGGGAAAAAATGTCTGGTGTGAAGAGGGCATGTGATAGAGAATCCCCGAAAACATACATCCCAGTTCTGAGCTATCCCAGATTAGAGTTGCCAAACACATGACAGACTTCTTTAGGGGAAAGAGCAAGAGTGAGAAAAACAACAACAGAGAGGTGTAAGTAATTATAAATAAATACAAGTCACAATTTAAACATAAAGGTTAAATACAAATCTAGATGCTAAAACTTAATGTTAATTGATAAATCTAGATATAAGATCTTAGAGAATTTGTGATGGCTATTCGTGTTTGCTTCTATATGAATCTAAAGCTAAAAAGTAAATAATACATTTTTTTTTATAAATAGCTAATTAGCCAATTCACACTTTTGGTCAGAGGATATACAAAATAAAGTCAAGTTAAGTTATTCATTCCTTTTGAATTATTTCGTTCAATGATGCAGGGGGCTGGAGCCTATTCCAGCTGACATTGGGCGAGAGGCATCGTACAGCCAGAATGGCCTCAATCTGCCCCTGGATCGATTTGAAACCAGTAACTTGTTGCTTGATTTACTATTCAGATTAAACGCAAAGATTAATTGCCTATACTTTACAAGTAAAGTAAATAAAACAAAAGTCCATAAATTGGGCTGTAAATATGATGTAAACCGGGTCCAAAAACCCAGAACTGAACAATTAAATTGGTGAATAAATAAGTTTGAATGACTGAAAGAAAGAGACTATTATTCTATGTCCTGTCTGCCTCTTTTTAGCGAGTTCCTCATTCTGGACTGGACTTCATATCTCTTTACTTGGCATCTTCCCAAGAAGAGGACTTTAACAACGAGGAACCTTCTTGTGGTCTAACAGCCTCTAACAGCGTTTCATCTCCAGCGACGCTAATGATAAGGTTCATGTTATATCTAAGTGGTACCTTTTCCCCAGATGAATCTCTCTCTGTTGCCAGCTGTGCCCCTCGACCTGAGATTGAGTCGTATCAAAGTGTGTCTTGAAGGAGTGAGCTGTGCTCTAACAATAAATCTACATGGGAGTGCTAATGGCTGTATAGCCTATTTATTTGGCCTAATGACATGTTCTGGCACACAGACTTCATCAGAGCATTAAGAGCCAGTAATGATCAAAGCAGAGTCGGTACCAGCAACATTTTGTGTAGGTCTGCCCTTTTTCTTTACCGATAGCAACAGCTCTGAGGCATTTATTCCACCAGACCTCTGGAGCTGTGCTGTGGTATCTGGCACCAAGACTTTAGCAGTAGATCCTTTAAGTCCTTGATGTTGGGACGTGGGGCATCCACGGATCATATTTTCAGAACGTCCCAAAGACGCTGGAATGGATTGAGATCTGGGGAATTTGGGTGGCCGAGTCAACACCTTGAACCTGTTCCTGTGTTCATCGAAACCGTTCTTGAATCATTCCCACTGTGTGTGAAGGAGCATCATCCTGCTGGAAGAGGCCACTGCCATTAGGGAACTACTACTGTTTCCAAGAAGGGAGGGGTTGGGGTTTCTGGTAGGCAGTAATGTAACATTCACAGGAATGACACGACCCAAGGTTTCCCAGCAGAACATTGTCCAAACTTATCACTGCCACTCCTTGTTTCCACTTCATCACATCATCTTTAGACCTAGAATTGGTTCTCTGTTTTCACTCTCTAAACAATAAAACCGGTACACAGGTTTTCAACGGTATGACTAAGAAGGAATATGTATCGCTTTGCGTTTCACGTAAACCAGAACCTTCAGAAAACTGTGTCAAGTCTCATCTCTGTGATTCTTGTTTGTCCCGGAGGATCAAACAAGAATCACAGTTAGTTATTTTTCCAACAATTAACTTAGAATTTGGTCACATTTTGGTTAAAGAAGTTTACTTAAGATGGTTCAGTTGGTTAAAACATGGCGGATTGGAGTAGTGTGAAATTGTGGTGACGTGAAGACGCTGATGAAAGACGAGGGATTATAGTTAAAGATTGTCAGACTTACTTCAACCCTGTTGAATCTGGGAATCTGATTGATGACTGATCCACAAATACGTTCTTTGAAAAAATAATACGAATGTATAAAAAACTATACAAAGATAAAAGTTTTCATACGTCTGGAATCCGTAGGACGATGTAAGTTAAGAAATCTCAGACCCCAAACCTGTTAACATAAACATGTCATGTGATATTGTTGAGTAGACTCACAACCTATTTTTCATTTATTGGTGACCTTTCTTTTATTTCTTTAGTTTTTTCTTTATAAAATAAAGCATTTAAATTAAAAAAATGTTCATAAGTATACGCTTAATAAAAATATTATCAATAGTAAATAGAGGATGCATGTAAAGTTTAAATTAGGAGTATGCCATATATTGCAAAATGAATAGAAATATGCTGCAATATATTATAATATATTTTAGTTCACGGCAAAAGCCATTCTGGCACAGGGGGTCTCTCAACTATGGAGAACTCGTGTTTTTATTGACTGTACCTGTTTTAGGCAACAGTCTTAGAAAAGTCTGGTAAAATGCTTCATTAACATTTTGATGCACAAATCTATGTCCTCCTGATTAAACACCAAAGTTAACTGTTAACTGTTAACTGTTAACTGTTAACTGTTAACTGTTAACTGTTAACTGTTAACTGGACCACAAATACGTAAAGGCAAAGGGGAAACAGTTCTCTGAAATAATAATAAATACGTATAATAAATGAGATACTGGTTCACCTGAGACATATTGCAAATGAGAAAAAGCATTCGGAGAAAGCAAAAATAAGGCACAACAGTACCCGAGATTTAGGAAAAATTCATGGAGATTTCTCCACCAATGTCTGAGAGAGCGCCAGCTTTTAAATCTACAAACAATTCCAACAAACTCTCTGAGTACCTCTAAAAGGCTTGGTCGTCTTCTGTGCCTTCCAGTTCAGTATCTCTGTTTAGCCCAGCTTGCCCCCAATTTCCAACCCCAAAGGAGCATCAGAGGAGTCACAAGATGAGGCCAGCATGCCACACTGTGACGGCACTTCTTCATACGGCTTGTTATTCTATTTATTTGATTTTAAATGCTGCAAAACACATAACCCCACCAAAACGGAATCTCTGTAGGGATGTGCCATTACTTGCATCTGGTTAAAACTTCATTCAATCCGTCCACTTCTCCTTAATCTTGTTCACAAACAAACAGAAAAACAAACAAACAAACCAACCAACCAACAGACAAACGTTCTGGAGTGAAAACATAACCTCCTTCCTTGGCGGATGTAACAACCGAAAGTACCGAAAAGCTGGTGTATTACACCTCCCCAGCAATAAGATGGACATATTGTTAGTCAGATCGTCCTGCAGTACATGCCATCCAGGAGAAAAAGACGGAAAAAAGACGAGAGATAAGGCAGCTTAATTTAAAACTGCTCTTTCCCCCAGTACAGTTCTTTTTTTAGTTAAGTACCTCCGGACATTAAGTTTGAAAAATGAGGCAGAGATGGGAGTATCAGATAGTGGGAGGCTCATTAGATTTCTCTGCTAAAAATGTTTGCATCCATGGAGACGAGCAGACATTCCAGATAGGATGGGAGGGAGAGAAGAGGCAAGTCAGCGCAGTCGTTATGTGAGAGGTGCTGTTGGAGCTGAAACATGTGGGCCTTTTGGCAGCAAAGACAGACAAATGTTCAGCACAATGTGAACTATTTTCACGACAGCATGCAGGAAATTAGAGCGTAAGAGTGAGTGAAGACAGAGGAGACGCAGTTGGGCCAAAAACAATGTCTGAAGTTTCGGAACCCAAGAAGAAGAGTAGGAACGGGCAGCAGAAGAAGTCAGAATCATCCTCTGGATTGTGTTGTAGTTGGCGAGGAAAAACCCGACCAGTTGCTGTGCAGAGCAAAACTCACTTTTCCTCAGGAAACACAGGAAAGGAGGGAGAGCATGGCGACCCCGAGCCTTGGCCTTTAAATGAAGTGCTAATTGAGTCTTTTGGTGAACGACTTTCAAAAATAGGCTTCCCTTTGTTCCTAAAACCCCCTCAAAGGCTTCCTGATCACATAGGCCAGCAGAGAGAGAAAGAGTGAGAGAGAGAGGGAGAGAGAGAGAGAGAGCGCGCCGACGAGTAGAGGTTATACAACAGCTCTTAGGCAGGGAGGTTTTTTTTACAGAGGCTTACAGAAAAACGCTGAGGGAGCTTTTCCTTAAGCTCTGCTCTGAACTACTTTCAACTCTGGCACTTCTCTTGTGTCGGAGTTCTCAGTGTAGTCAGAGCCCGGTGGATCACAGCCGAGAGGGACTTTTGATTGATGATATTCTGACCTAGAATACTTACAAGTTAAGATCAGAAGACAAGCATTAACTACAGACAGAAATGAGGAAACAGAGTCATTCATTTAAGCAGAATCAATCAATCAGTCACATGCAGAGATGTTTGGACAAGTAAATTAAATTAAGGCTGTTCAATAATAGCCAACAAACTTCTTAATACTGTAGGACAGAAAAGCCGGCGAGTCCCGATGGGTTCATGATGATCAGTAAGCATTTTAGTTGATGAACAGTTTGAACTTTGTTCTTTTTTCAAAGACATCGGGGACTTTTAGTCAAACAAAAGTATCCAGTGAATTGGTGCAATGCTCATGTGGGTCAGATCTCATCCAGATGGTCTGGGTTTGAACACTGAGAGGTTGTTTTTATGTATTCTTGATTTATAAAATATAGATATTATTGTTATTACTTTATATCCTTATTCAGGGGTTAGCGTTATGGGTGAGGGACCTCAGCAGGAGAGGAGGGTTATCTCAACCTCTTGCCATTTCAGTTACAGTGAGGTGTGTTTAAAGCTCTGGACAACATTTCACTGAGTCAAGAGTTCATTTCTACATCCACTGAAAGCATTTTTTAATAAAAGGGTCGGTAGTAAAATCACTGGGAATTAGAAAAAAAAAAGAATACATATTGTTTTGAGCTTGTGATATCTAAAAAAAAAGTCAAAATGAAAATTTGCTTGGTAAGATTTCTTAAAATAATATGTGAGATTTAGATAAGGGACATCCTGAAATGAGCTGGTAAATCATTTTTTTTAAATATACTAATATTAGGAAGTTTTGTGTTGCAGAATCAGCCAGTACTACACAAAATTTTGTTTTTTACCCGTTTGTTTTTGCAAGATTGCACCATCCCACTTTTCTCAGTTTTTTTTTAATGTAATATGTGCATTTTTACCTATTTCTTCTTGTTTCATTAATCATATCTACTTAAACAAGTCAGAAATTTCCCATTTGGAGATTTACTAAGTTTACTTAGTACTTACTAAATTTATCAGTGACAACATTCTAGATTTTACGACTCTTAAGACTTTGAAATAAGATTGAAGAGTAATATTCAACAATTTTACGATGATATTTAAGTAAGTTAGCTGGACATACTAAATTTGAGCTTTTGAGATATTTTAATTATCAAACAAGATGTTCAACTGCCTGAAAAAAAAGTCCCTACATCAGGGTTAAATGTTACTCGTTCAGTGATTGTGTCTTAAATCCTTTACAATAGTTATTCTGACTAAAGGTTTTGAGTATTTGCAGTGATGTTTTGTATTTCCATGCTCGTTGCTACAGTTCTCATTTCACTGTTATCTCCTCAGCAGTAGCCTAGCCTCTTTAGTAGCAGTTACTGTACAGCCACCCTGCAGCTCCAGGGTGGTGCTGCAGCACTCACACTAGCAAGTTAACCATCAACCTCAGTGACTCCATGAGGATCATCACAGACCGCCAACGCCGGACTGGGATGGATCTCCTTCCAGTGCAGTCAGACATTACACCGCCGAGCTGTGTTGAGAACACCTAACACACAGTCTTATGGTAAGGGCTCTGTCAACTGAGGAGCTGGTAGCAGACATCCCAACATACACATCAAACACAAAAGCCCCTCTAGGCTCGCACATACCCCGCTATGAGTGGGACACCCTGAACCGGCTCTGCACAGGGATCCGCTGGTTTAAAACCAGCATGCATCTCTTGTGGCTACGCTCATGAGTAGCCTTTGTGTACAGAGCAGAACAGCACGTCCTCTATCACTGCTCTATTCTCAACCCTCAAGGCAATGTGGAGGTGGAGAACAAGAAGACGAAGAAGAAGGAAGAGAAGAAGCTGATTTTTGTTAATAATCACAAGCTTGTGCGAAAATACATAATTTAATCAAATCAATCCCATATAATAAATTTTTAAATGAAGACAGGATTACACACAAGTGAAGCTATACAGAATCCATCCAATCATTTTCTTATCCGGGGTCGGGTAATGGTGGTAGCAAGTCGAGCGGGGAATTACAAAATGACCCTCTCGACTGGAACATTATCCATCTCATTCTAAAGGAATCCAGAGGTGTTCACTGGCAGCATGAGAGAGTTCTGGTTCTATTCCAGGGCCTCCTAGCTGGACATATCTGAAAGGTGTGCTGGGGGTTCTAATAAGATGCCTGAACCACCCCAGCTGGCTTCTTTGGACTTGAAGGATTGGACTTGTTTGGACTGCTTTGGACTTGTACATCTAAAGGCTCCTCTAGATGTACCTCTGCAAGGCGCTCACAGACGTACACCCAGAGTTCACAGCCATAGGTGAGGGTTGGAATGTAGATTGACTGGAAAATTGTGAGCTTTATCTTACAGTTCCGCTCTGTGTTCACCATGGACCAAACCAGTCTGTCCCGTCACTCCTCAACAAGACTTCCTTTGCTTGGGGCAGCAACTCACCCCCAACGTGGAGGGAGCAGTAGAGCACGCCCTCAGATTTGGAGGTGCTGTCCCTGCACACAGAATGATAATGCCAACAGAACCGCATCATCAGCAAAGAGCAGAGATGTAATCTTGAACTCCCCAAACTGGGAACTCTCCGTACCTTGAATGATCTGTGGTCCTGTCTACCAGATGACAGAGCCCAGACAGGGCAAACTCAACTTTAAAAAGCTGCATGGCTGCTGCTTGGGTGGCGTCACGTTAGCATTGCTGACGTGGCCATGAGAAGAGAAATTCAGTTCAGGATGAGCTTCAGCGGCGATAGATTATGTCAAACAACAAAAACAGAGTTTCCTTCTTCTTGTTTCTTTCTCCATTAGCTGTCCTCCAGACCCGCCTCTCCCTTTCCTCTCTGACCCCATCTGTGTGTTGTCTTATGACCAACTTTGGGGGAAATCAAAGGCAGGCTTTGCTGTGTCAACAAGCCAGGCAGCAGGAGTATCATTGTTCCAGCAGGCTGAAATGGAAAGAATGAGCCCAAACAGATAAAAAAAAAGGGATCCTGTGTCACAGCCATTAGAGCGGCTCCTTTGACCAAAGTCGTACTCATGGCGAGCTGAACTCTTGGCCTCGCACTCTGAGCAATTTGTCGAGTGATTTGAAGTTTGGAATCTTGACTGGTTTGTGTTTATTGGTCTAGACGGGGCTATCTCTGCAGATAGTGAACTCACATGCCTGCTGGTCAAGTGCTTAAAAGCTTTTAATGGCAGATCCATTGTACACATATATAATGAGTTAGATTAATTTACAAAGCATTCTTATGCGGACATCAAGGGCTCTGTCTCCTGCTCAAAGCAAAGTGATGCACATCCGAAAGTGTGTGTATTCAACTGACAAACGAAACCCTGGTTGAAAGTGTTTTTCCTGCTATTAAAAAGATGCAACGTCTGCGTCTAGATAGGTTAGTTCACAATGTGTGCACACGTACGATTTCACTGTATGAACCTGGACTGTGCCATTGTTTGAACTTGGATAGTTTCACTTTGTGAACCTGGATTGTTCTACTTTGTGAACCTGGACACGTTTACTATATGGAACTGGACTCATGCAATGTATGAAGAACCTTAGAAGCGCTAACCTCCACCAAGAGAGCTCATTATGTCATCTGGTCCGTGATGTGACTCTAAGGCGGGGAAACAAAATAGGTTTTCATCAGGATCTAGTCAATTATGTTTTTTAGATTCATATAAGGTGACACCGGACTGAATGCCCACAGTTTCAGATAACAACCGATCTTAGCGTATTTTCACGTCTACCAAATCTGGACTTTACTTTTTGATCTGGGACTAAAGTTGCAAGTGTGAAATCAAGTTTCTGTCAGCAAACAGAGATATACAGACATATAAACACATCACAGATGAAAACATGCAATAACAGAACAGATGAGGGCTGAATTTAATATGTTTCTGGCTCCTTCAGATCATTTTGTCTATATAATGAATGCATGGTCAGCGTCTTGGGAAATGTGAACAATAATCAGTCATATCCAAGTTTAAGTGTAAGGATCACATGCACCTCAGAGAACTAAGCAAACACTCCCTCCTGTTTTCACTGAACATGAATATGGCTGCCAAGCTTAAAAGGTGTTTTCCTTCGCTGCTGAAATGTTTCTGGATATATGCTCTTACCTGTCGTCAAATATATCCACTGTGTATAAACAGAAGGATAATAAACATTTTTTAACTCTCCCTGATCCGGCCCTCCCATCTGTCTTTCTAGCCTGTCTGGGGGGATCAGGTGGGCTTCCAGCGCAGATCTCCTCTGGATTTGTCAGGAATGCAGCTTCATACAGCCCGGTTCTGAACACTGCGCTTAAAAACAAACTGGAAGCTTAAACGGGGCTTATCACAGCTGCTGGGCTGCTACTGTATGTACAGCCCCCCGCTGGGACACTCGAAGCGAGGACGTTTTCTCCATGTACTAATGTCCAAAATGTTTCCAGAAGTAAATTTAAATTTTGTGGGTGGAAAGACACTAATGACCTCCAATTACTTTTATTTGTGCCTGCTAAAGGCTCAGTGTCGTAAGGATATTGCCTCTGTTTGTACTGGACTGTACTATTGTAGTCCTACTAGAGACTTTATCTTGTAAATCAACAGCCATAGCAGTAAAACCAGCTGCTCAATAGTGCATGTCCCAAATTTCCCACCACAACAGTTGTGCAATGCCCTGTGGCTTCAGACACCTTTCTATTACAACCAGCCTAACCTTCATCAGCACGTTGTGCTACAGACGCTCTTCTGTGGTATCAGACAACACGGGCTAACCTTCACTCTCCACACACATCAATGAACCATGGACAACCATGACCCTGTCACCTGTACACCAGTTGTCCTTCGTTGGACTTGTCCTTTTTGTAGGCCCTAACCTCTACAGTCCAGGAACACCCAACATTACCATAAGTTCTGGACCTAGTCATCTCTCTATCACAGTTTTTCTCTTGTCAATTTTTCCTGCTTCCAACACATCAGCTTTAGAACAAATGTCCTACCCACTGATGGGTAGCCATGAGAGCCTGATAATCAATTTAATTCTGACTTCACCTTCAGTGGTTATAAAGTAATGGCCGGTCAGGGTATAATCCCTGATAGAGGATACTGCCGTTCCTGCTGAGGAGAACTATTTTATATCATCAAGTGTTGAAGAGTTCATGCTTTTTAAGGTTATCAATTCTAAAATGGATTAATATATCTCTAATCTACATGTATTACCTGATTTTACTGTGGCTCAGTTAAAAGCAAAGCATATTAAAATCAACCAGTAATACTTTCACTGTGACGACATTCTGATCAGCAGTGGCCACTGTTACAGAATGTTACACACATGTTACACACATTTATGTTAGTCACTCTTTTCACCTGAAGTGACATCACTGCCCCCGATGAGTGATGTCACTGCAGATGTTCTTCGTCAGTCAAAGAGAAACACCTGTTAGGACTGAAGCACCGAACGTCTGAGTCAAGGCGACTCCAGATCATAGCACGCACTTTGCAGTCATACAGCGTGAGCCCAGGAGACACAGGCCGTCGAACAGACTTTTACTCTGTGGATTAGACAAACGACGAAAACAAAGCAGCCTGACATCAGCGAGAACATGTCAATTCAAGGAGTGAGTCGTAGCGTGTTGTTTGATATCAAGTACTGTGTAAGAAGAGCAGCAATATTATAATCCAGAAAACATTAACATGAGTCACTCAACGTTCTAGGCTCTTTATTGTCCTTCCAACATGTCAGCACATGAGCAAAAAACGCAGTAAATACACAAAAACGGTAATTCTAACCAACAAGCGTCACAGACATTTAATTATTCTTTATTGGTTAAGATAACTGGGAATTGTATTGACTTGTGTTAAAGTGGAAAGATGAGATATTTCACCTTTACGTCTGGAGGTTCTGCCCCTGAAGCTACTTAACCTTCTTCCTGAGGTGCATCTGCTAGTTCTGGTGTGATTAAGATAAAACTCAAAGACAAGTGATAACTGTAAGGGGGTTAAGTTGAACTCTGAGTCAGTTACAATGGTAACTTTCTCTGAGAACTTTACCTAACCTCGCCGGCAGGTTTTCTTCAACAAACCCGGAGTTTGTTCCTGATTCCTCCTTCTGTGCCTGAAGCCGAACTGTCAGATGTAACGTGTCCGTCTCTCATTGTCATTTTAATAGAGTTACATCGGAGAAGGAAGAATGTGACCGAGATTAAACCTGCTTTAATTCTCTAATGAATATGAAAGAAAAGATATCATCTCCACACAATCAATCAATTTTCCAACATCACAAACACTGCAGATTTATCTCACATCCGAGCATTTAAAAAAATAATATTGCAACATATTCCTCTTCGTCTCTCTTTCTCGCCTTCCTTTTGCGGTCCATTAATTACAAGGTATTTACCAAGTAAATAGATGGTAAATTCTATTATTATTGAGTAATTAGCACTGGTAATAAGTAGTTAAAACCTGATATTCTAGTTATTTCCCTGGGAAATATATGGGAAATTAAGATTAGTAAAATATTATTGCCTTTTCCAGGCATTAAATAAAAAATTTCACCATGAAGGTTCTCAAACATTACCATACACAACAGCTATCAAACCCGATAAGCGGTAAGAGATCATCTAAAAATTGATGAGTTATGCATGAATAGCTTTTTAATGCCTATATTTCAACTTTATTTTTAAAATCATTCACTTTTTAAAAAAAAATTCTCAACCCGACCTTCATACTTCTATTCATTCTGAACAGCTTTGGCTTCAGGACTCGACTCATCAAAGTAGATTTTCCCAACTTGAGTTTTTTTTCTCAGTTTATCAGTAGAAATCAGGCCGTGTGTGGATTTACGACACACGAGCCCTTCCACAGGAACTAATACATCAGTCATACACTGGAAAAGTATTTCACCACATTGTCCTCAAAGCTGCAGGTCAATATTAACTACCACTGCTATCTACTCCTGGGGTTGCTCGGTGTTGAACATATTATCTAATCAGCGAGTGATACATAAGAGCCCATATGCTGCACACACTGTAAAAGAGGTTGTAGGACTCTGAGGATCTTAGTTCCTTCAATGACTGAATTCTTTCTGTTTTGAATCTAGATGCTGCTCCTCTTTCCATCGGTTCAGCCATTCTCTGTCCCAACTACTCTTGCCGCTACTTTAACGCTCTGATATCATATTGTTGTGGTCTTCTGGGTCACTGATGTTGATTTATGATGGATATGTATTTTCTTATAACTGTATTGACACTGAGATTTTCCGTATCTCCTATCCAGGGACTACAGATGTAAAATTAGCTCAATGCTAACATTGGCACAGATAAGAAGCCCTTAACTGTCCCTGTCAAATAAACAAATAAGATCAAATACATCACCATACCAACCTATTTTCATATTCCAAACAAACTATAAACATATCAACTCCTGTGTTTCAGGTATTCTGTAAGAAATGAACCCTTTAAAACAGGAAAAACAAACACATACGTCACACATTCAATCGCTCCAGTGTTTTATTAATGAGCACAGGTACATCAAGTACTCTACTAATGTAAATGTGAGGTACTTAACTTGATTATTTCCACGTTATTCTCCAACATAGTTCTACTCCACTTGTTATTTTTCAGATTTAACGCTCTCTCTCAAGCCAACGGGTCGAGGCAGAGTTCCGGACACCCTGAGTCCGAATGTGCTTGAGGTTTCCGCCTGTTTTTTTTCATGGGCGAATTGGCTGAATGTCCTTGAATCTGATGCGGTGTGTTCGGCCTCCCGATGTCTGCATGGCCTTAATGTCTTTTAATAAAGTCACAAGAATTACACAGACTAACGGAAAATTCATTTCAAACATTAATTGAGCGAAGTAAGATTGAATCATGTTGGGAACAAGCATAAAAATCCCACAGTATAAATAAAACATGTTTGTATTTACTAAATTCAACACAACTGTATCATGTTTATTCAGGTTTAATCAAACTGGTTTTGTCCTTTGTTGTTGGTTTAACTCAATTAAGTTCATGTTATGTTTTATTTCTTTGAGTTCAGTTTTTCTAATGTAAGGTTCTGAATAAAGGTAGTTTACTTGCAATGGAGTATTTTTCCACAGTGTGGCATTACTACAGTGGAGGTCTGAGTATTTCTTCCTCCACTGATAGCAGGAGTGTAGAAACAGGAAGTAACATATTTAAAAGTGTTCCGGTTTTTTTCTGTCTATTGTTCATGTGAGAATCTGCTTTTCTTAAAGCCTCTATTATCTGATTATTTTTGTTTACTTGTGGTAAAAGCAGCTTAATAAGCATGACTAGATTTCAGTGTGAGAACATAAGTGTGATATCTTAAGATCATTCATTGTCATTATTGTCTTAATGATGTTGGTCTAGCTTTTAAAAGGTGTGTATCTCTTATCAATGGTGATTTTCTTTTAACTTGTTACAATTAGAATGTAAATAATTTTGTTCTGTGAGCAGTGATAGCAGAAGTGATTTTTGCGGTATAACTAATCTTAAAGTCTTGTGATCTCCATTAGCTCTGCTGCAGGTAAACCTGTTCGCCTTTGGCCCACTGAGATAAGAGCTCAGGGGTCAGTTTCTGCTGCAGCACCGAAACCTTTCTCTCTACCTCTGATGGGATGTGAAACTTCCAGTTCCAGCGGTCTCTAGCATCTCAGGCGTGGATAGTTTCCCCCCCGAGCAGATAAAGAATCAACTCCAACCCTCTGAATAAAACCTAGTTTCACTGAGAAACACAGGCAGGCTATGGAAGAGAAGGAGGCAAAGATTGAACCTTTGTAATTATAGAATGAATCCTAAAGCAACTGAGAGAATGGATTTATTAATAATAATAATAATAATAATACATTTCATTTATAATGCACTTTACATTTGGTTCAAATCTCAAAGTGTTTTTAGTTAAGTTGTTTTCATCACAGTGTCAAAATGCAATGAACCATTAATCCATGGAGTTAAAAATGGATTGATATTTGTTTTTATTAATTATGATGACATTACTGATATTAGAAAAATTAAAAAAAGAACAGAGTCACCCCCGCTATGAGAGAATAAATGTACGGAGACTCTGCTAAAGCTTATAAGGCTCTGTTCTGTATCAATAAAGCTGATGCTATTAATATAATATAATGTGTTTGATAATAAAAATAAAACTAGGCCCACGCCGTCCTCCTTGATAGCAAGATTGTATTCTCAAAAAGTTCCCAGTCCCCTGCATTGTACAAGCAATCCCCCTCAATGAACTCCTCAAACGAAATGTGACTTTATGTCCACAGAGTTTTATGTAAAAAAGGTACAACTAGTGAGTAAAATATGATATAATCAAGATAGATTGACTCATCTCGATCCATCTGCACCAAATCTGGACTAAATCAGACAACCGGTTTGGAAGTTTTGTCAGAAAGATGTCGTTTCTTCTTAAAGTAGCTCCCCCTAGTGGGTAGAACATTTTTAACTATTGGAGTAAAATTTTGATATAATTAAGATAGATCTCCTCGAGTCGATTAATATGCAACACATTTGGACTAAATCGGTTGGAAGTTGAAAAATGATTGGCAGAAAACTTTTGGATGTAAATCTCCAACTAGTTTTGAAAAAACAAAAGCAACCTTTCCCAAAATCAATCCAGCCCTTCCTCGCACAAAAGTCTATGTGGGTATAGAATTTGCATATGAGCCATGAAATAATGAGTCAACGCGTTAACACGAAGGATCTGCCGCGGTGGCAATGATGATTTCATAACTCCCCGGCCTTTTGGGGGTATAAATAATCTATTATTTATATCTAAAGTTCAAATGTACCTAAAGGTGTAGAAAAGAGCAAATTGATTACACCCATTATAGGATGCACATTTTGAAGGCTCATACAAAGCATGTTTGAAATTCTGTTGAATTCTGCCCTCCCACTTTGGCGGGGACATAAAGATGGCGGTGGTTAAGGTGCTAATAGCCCCACCGCTGCTCCAAGGTCTTGTAAAGTTTATTTTAAGAGACTCTCAACTGGCTGCTCTTCTTATTTTAGTTTAATTAGGGGGAGAATAAACAGAGCGTGGATACACTTTAAAACATGTCACCATTTCTAAGTAATTAAATGCAGCACTTTGGAACTTCTGTATTTTCTTTTCTATTTTAGAATATTACAGAATACTTACATACATACTTAACAGTATTATTATAAGGCTCATTATGATGTTGTTAATCTCAGGTGCTGGTTTGTTTTGACTTATCTCTGGGGGAAAAATCTCTTTTCATCTTAGAAAGCAGGTTGCGCTGCTGCCTCACAGCAAGATGGTTCTAGGTTCAAATCCACTTCTGCCTTGACGGCCTTTCTGAGTGGAGTTTGCATGTTCTCACCATTCCACATTTTTCTTCCACCTCCGCATGATGTTCTGCTTCTAAAAGCATTTCAGCAGGTTTAATGCGTTTGTATGATGTACTACAGCATCCACCAGAATTAGTGGCATCCTTGGCACCCTTTAGAGAAATTTTGAAAAATGAGATGGAATTTATTTCTTTACTGTGTATCATAATCACAAAAATATAATCTCTAACTCAGGCAACAAAACTTCAAAGTAGAAAGAACAAAACTTTACATGCATACCCCAGTACAGGAACAAAAAAGGACTAGAAATATAGACTGCAACGTACTTCACCATAGTGTGTTTGTTTCACAGAGTCACAATTAGTATTTAACGTTTTATTTCTGAAATAGATGAAGGGTTTTGTACTACGGAGTGTTAGGGCCACATTGAAAAAATAAATGAAGAAAAATTGAGATCAAAGTAGTGATATTGCGAGAAATTAGGGGTTATATTGGAAGAAAAAAGGTCATAATTTCACGAGAATGAAGTAGTTGTTGTTAAAGTAGTGACATTCCGATCAAAACAATTTGTAATTTTATGAGAAAAAGTCGTAATTTTAAGAGAAAAGTTGTAATTTTAAAAGAATAAAGTTGTAATTTTACGAAAAATATGTTGCTTTATAACGAGAAAAAAGTCAGAATTTTACAAGAAGAAAGTAAAAATTTTAAGAGAAGAAAGTTCTAAGTAAGAATTATATACGTTTGACAAATAAATCAACACTGAACCTTTTGTCAAATAAACACAACATGGTCATTGGAATGAGAATTTTGAAAACACAAGAATCTGGGTTTGTTCTGGAGAAGGAACCGAAAAGACTTGGAGGAAATGGAGCAGGAGATGCTGCAAGTAGGGAAATAGTTGTCAAATAATGTAGATGTAGAATTAAATGCCATGAACAGTGGTCCTAAAGTAATCTGACTACTTCATTTGCAAAGTGGTGCGCGTCAGACGCTGTGTGTGTGTGTGTGTGTGATTGTGTATGTGTGTATGTGTATGTGTGTGTGTGTGTGTGTGTGTGTGTGATTGTGTATGTGTGTGTGTATGTGTATGTGTGTGTGTGTGTGTGTGTGTGGCTGTACCTTAACCCAGATTGCAAAACTTTTAACTTTTCTCGTAACATAAGGCCTTTTTTTGTATTATTAGAATATTTTACTCATCAAGGTGGTCCTAACACTCCTCCTTAGCATCAGGAGCCTAAGAGTGAGACATGTTGTGACACATTTAGATCCAATTACTTAAATCTTTGAGACTCACACCGTCTCCGACAACACTTTCTGGTCAAAACAGTAAAACAGCCAAAAATAAAAGATTTTTGTAAATCATTTGAATTTGAATCCACCTTCACTGGCTTCTTATTAAATCACACATCAAGTATAACCTCCTCCTGCTCACTTACAAATCCCTCCATTCCCTTCCCCCCAGTACCTCAGCGACCTTCTCCAACCCTACTCTCCTTATCTGAGGCTTCACTCCTCCGACACTGGTCTGCTCTCCACCCCCCACAACAGGCTGCGAACATTCGGCGACAGAGCCTTCAGCGTCGCAGCCCCCGCCCTCTGGAACGTTCTCCCCCCTGAAATCAGGAATTCTGCAACCCTAGACATTTTCAAAAAACTCCTCAAGCACCACCTGTTCTTAGAGGCCTACAATCTCAAAGTCCCCTCTACACATCCCCCCTTTTAATGTTTATTTATTAATATGTTTTTTACTACCCTCTTTGTTAAGTGTCCTTGGGTTCAACAAAGGCGCCATATAAGTCCAATCTATTATTATTATTATTATTATTACAAAAATGCTTTATTTTACTTTTTTGTGTATTCTTTTACTTGAAGTGATTTTTAATACATTTTATGGTGCCATAAAATGCAATGTAGCTTCGCTCTGTGTCTTGAGGATCGCCTAATGACGATGAAGCTCACCTTGAATCTAGAATCTTGCATGGCCAACACAACTGGTGGCAAAAAGGGGTTTTAATGTTATGGCTGATTGATGTATGGGTTGCTTGCGTATAAAGTTGCTCAGTTTTAAGACTTGGCCATATGGTTTTGATAGCCATGAGCTGGAACATTAGAGTAAGAGTTAAAAAAAAAGTGAGTTCCTCTGATCTGGTCTTCAAATGAAAGTTCAAATTTCCTCGCTGAAGATCTGACAGCTTCTCCAGAACTTGAGAATCCATTACTGATATTTTTCTTTCAAGCTTTGACAAAAAGAAACTGTTCACATTCAGGATAACTCTCTGCTTTTCCATTCAAAACATGTTTGGGTACACTTAATTCATCTTTTAGGGTTTAGAACATCTCTGATGGCACCAAAGGTTTTGGAGCACTGATGAGTTCTGTGTGAAGAAGCACACAGGTTCCAAACATGGCTTATCTCACCGACACACCCTTTAATATCCACACACACACACACACACACGCACACACACACATACACACACACACGCACACACACACACACACACAAAACCCGCTCCAGCTGTCTGGAGGAGCCTGACATGTGAGGGTGGTCCCTCCCTATAAGTGTTTTGATTAGACCCTCATTACTCCAGAGCTGAGGCCGACACACTCAGAGGGAGATGGAGCGGAGGTTTACAGCAGCTCATACCATCCTGCTGATGTAAGACCCGACCTTCTGCCTCACAGGGAGGAAGAGCTGGACGACCGAGGGCAGCGGAACATGAGGTCATCCAGCACAAACAGCATCCACAACCTAACAGCCTGCTGTGACATCATCAGTGCAGAGTCCTTCACTGACTCTGCAACTCTTTATCAGCCAGGGTGTAAATAAAGCTGCAAACTTCAACCTTTACCGCTGTGATTACTTTCTAAAAACAGCGAGGCACATGTGAGTGGTACTTGGGTTCAAACACTCTAAACTAAACTAAATAAAGGTCTTATCTGCTTCTTCTGACCACAGATTCTGTGACTAAAACATACTTTAGACACATAGTCTACTTTATTTTGTACTCTTTCCACCTAATCTTTCACCCAGAATAGATCAAAGTTGATACCAAGAACTGGAAAAAAAAAAAAGATGAGCAAACTTTAGGGCATTTACTTTGAAATTAGCTCTACTGCGACGCATTCTATTTTTTTTTTTCAGAGACCATACTTAGTAAATGTATATGAGTATATGCACTGATCAGCCATAACATTAAAACCACCTGTCTCATATGGTGTAGGCCTCCTTTTTACCACCAATGGAGCTTTTTACTGACCTCCATTCAGAACAAGCATTAACATGTTTATTGTCCAACAGTAACTCTACTGTTGGATCAGACTGCACAGGCTAGCTCTCACTCCCCAGGACCACCCATGAGCCTTTGACACCCATTAACCTGGTGGTCCGTTCTAGAAACCACTTCGGTAGGTTCTAACCACTGCATTTTACGTATAACCAACAAGACCTGCAGCTCTAGAGATGTTCTGACCGGGTTGCCCAGCCCTCAAAAAAAATGTTTTCAAACTCCTTAAGATCCTCACACTAGTCTATTTTTCCTACTTCGGACATGAACTTCCACAATCTTTTTTTACTCTTCGCGTGATATATCCCACCCACTAACAGGTTACCTTGGTAACCAGACAACTGATGTTATTCAATTCACCTTAAGGTGGTTATAATATCAATAAGTTAAAGTCAAAGTCAACTTTATTGTCATTTTCTCCCATGTGCAAGACAGATGCAGAAACTGAAATGACGTTTCCATCCACCCACGGTGCAAAAATGCAAAACACATAAATATATGTGCAAAATTTGTGCATATGATGAAATAAACACAAAATATAATAACATCTAAAATATACATGTGTGTATATCTACATGTATAAAGCAGCAATCTTGAAGTGGAAGACTAATTACACCTGCAAACTTATTAAAGTGTTTATAAGAGAAAAAAAAAAAAAATACCCATATTTTTAATTTGAGAGAAAGCGTCTTGTTTTTGTTTTTTTTGCACAACAAGTTTAGATTCAACAAACATGAAAATGAAGAATTTTCATTTCTTAAGCTTTTTGATGGGCAAATTAAAATTTAAAAATCTATTCAGTCGTGTGTATTTGCTTAAAGCTATTGAATGAAAACAAGGGATAAGCGGTGAAATGTAAACACACCACTGAAAAAGTAAATGTTCTTGGATATAAAGAACATAAATCTTAGATCCATTTCTGACCCCTCATTCACACTTTAAACTTAACAAAGATTGAAATGTGCCTTGTTGAATGCTCAGGTTTCAGTGGATCTCACACAGCTCCTGCCATCTTGTACAGTTTGTTCCTCAGTGGGCTGACGTGTATGTATGTGTGTGTGTGTGTGTGTTTGTGTCTGTGTGGTGTACGTGCAGACTCACATTCCATCTGCACGTAACAGCAGACCAATCTCAGTCATATCTCCGCACCTGCTGTGTTTGATGCGATGCCAAAGTTTGATAGGGCAGGTGTGATTTTTAGGTTTTGTTTTGTTACAGCACCTTGTTGTAGTCAAGCAGCAGATATGGGGCTTTTTATTTCTTTCCTATTTCATTCTCTCAAAATAAACAAGAGATATGATCACTTTTTAGAGTGCCGGGAAGAGACCCGTTTGAAACTAGGGTCTATAAAGGTCACTTAAGACCACCTGTGTAGGATGAAGCACCGTGATAGATTTATATGATATTTTCTGCTATATGTTCTTTTATATTAACAAAGCAAGCAGTGTTTCACGTAAAAAAAACAACTGTGTTTATTTATCTCGCCCGATTAACAAATGAATTAACTTGAGCTTACAAAGACCGTATTAGGTCATTAGAACAGAAGAAAAGAGAAGAGAAGAGAAGATACATACATTAAGTTGAGATAAATAAGGTATACATATGAAAAACAAAGAGTCCAAAAAAACAACAACAAACAGATATGAAGTAAAAGTAGATCTAAATCTGCTAATAAGACGAGAGGTGGCAACAATATTGTCAAACACGAGTACAATATTTTAAATGAATAAAGACGAGACTCAAGTGTAGTTAATAGAATTTTCGACATTACAGGAAATTATAAATGGACGGACAGACATCACGTGTTTACATTTACTTTCTCCGCGCTCCCTAACTGTCCTAACTTCTTTTAAATGGGCTCTACAGCTTCCAGGCGGCCATATATATCTCCTTTACAGATACAGATTCTTTAAATATCTGGAAGGCACGCTGACCCGGACCGATTCGACTCGTTAACTGGACTTACAAAGTGAGAGGTGACCCTTTGACAGCTCAGCAGCTCTTACTGTTCTCGTGGTTTGATGAATGAGTGGGCAAATGGACGATAAATGCTCCACTTCCCCTGCAGTGAGCCTCCACATGTGTATCCAATTCACCGCGCTCACGTGAGGAGGAAGAGTGAGTGCATGTTTGCAAAGGCACAAAAGAGCCTTTGTCCCCCTGCAGCACCGCAGGTGAATGACATCATTGGCCCAAACGTGGGACCAGTGAGAGTTGGGATTAGATATGTGTATTTGCTGTTTTGTATGTGTGTGTGTGTGTGTGTTTGTGTGTGTGTGTTTGTGTTCGTGTGCGTCATTCACTATCATTTTCCCATGAGAAAAAGGCCCAAAAGCAGATAGGATACACTCCCTGGATATAGTCACTGCTACTCAGGTACTACACACGTACACACATGAATGTGTACAAACACATTTTCATGAGCACACATGCACAAACAACATATGCCAGTGTGACTTCATCTATGTTGAAGGAACAGGTTTGGCTACACACAGTTACTACAGCTCAAAACACGATGGCACCATTTCTGCAAAAGAATACATGCAACAAATATCTTCATGTCAATGAAGAAGAAAAAAACATGTTCATGCTAATATTTCCCCCTGAGTCTGATGCAGTTTGAGGTTCTACCTCTGTAAAAGTTACCTGTATGACGCATATCTCTGACAGGCTCCTCTAATTCAATCTAGCCTGAACCAAAATCTGATAGATCAGGATCTTCTATTTTTGCTTAATCCAAATTGCACTTACTCAGACTGTGTTTACGCTCAGACCAGCGCCCCGGTTAGGAGCCCTACTACGGAGTTGACGAGGTGTTTACATGGGGCATAAATAAATGTGGTTATTCATATCCCTGTATAGCCTACATGATAGATACTAGAAAGCTTTCAGAGAGGGAAACATTTACCAAGGTGGACTTTGTGATAAGAATCAATAAGATGACTTTATTTAGTTAAATGTCAGGCGGTTCCATCCATTAATCTAAGAAAACGTTATCATAACGTCAGCAAAACCTACATCTGGGTGAAATTTCATGCAAATCCATCCATCTATCTCTGATTCAACTCATGTAATGTGAGTTATGTATTTGATTTGTCAGGAAGAGGTATAAAAGTTCACTTGAATAAAGTGGACTTGTAGCTCTGAGTTCCTGAAGTGCACTCAAGCTCAATAGAGCATTACATTATAAATTAAATGTATTATTATTATTATTATGACGTGAGAGGACGCCGTGTGGACTGGAAACTTTGGAAGAAGCAGAATGTGTTCTGGGTCTCTAGGTGTGTTGTTCAACTCAGAGTATTTACATTTTTCATAGTTCACAACAGGATTCTCCTCGGCTTATGTTAATGTTAGCTAAACAGGTTTACAGGCTAACTAAAACAAAAACTTTTTATGCTGTACCTTTTCATACCTACTCATTTTCATACCTACAAATTTGGCATTTTCACTCATCTGGCTTAAAATTTCTGTGAAACAACCAAACTCAGTTTGCTCACTTAATACTTTTAACTGGAAGTTTTAACAACGGCAAAATCAATATACAGACATTCCTGTTGAGACACACATTCTTGTTGTAATCCAGATGAGTTTCCTTGGCGGATGTTTGCGATCTCTGAGAGTCAGCCACACCTGAAAGTCAGAAGCAAGGGTTAGAATGTTTATTCCATTGTACCTGTTTGACCGAGATGGTATCTATCCAAGATCTTTAGTTCATGAATGTTACTACAGAAATGCTCCAGTGAAGTCCTCACACTAAGCCATGTTCATCATCTTAATATTAAGCATACCATATCACTGGCAGACTAGGACGTCACATGTTGTCGTCACACACTCACACACACAAAAGGTAGTATTTATTTTTAATTAAACTAGGCCTAAACTGTCATCTCCGATCATAAGCCAGAAAGTCTGAACCACGGTTTAGGTTTTTCATTCCATTGCATTGATCAGGTTTGGATTAACGTTATGGTTTTGCAACCTACTATAGAACTTCTCTTGGAATGGAATAAAATATAAAAAATTTATTAATCCCCAAAAGGGTAAATTTAGTAGTTGTAGCTGCTCCAGCATACAGATGTTCAACATAGAAACTACATGTGGAAGTTAAAATATAATAAAGTGCATGCAAATATTAAAAAAAAGAAAGAGTCTGATCTCCAATGGCATATATACTACAAATTAAAATAGTCCAGTTAGAGATGTGCAAAAGTTGTCCGGGTGCAGATGTGCAATACTGCATGATAAATGTACTTCCTGTCATAAATATCCACATGGACTGCTGACACCGCCTTTTCTCTTTGAGTGTAGAATGCTGAATGTTCTTACACCTTTAAAAAACACTTCTGAGCTTTCTGAACCTTCGGATGTTGTTTTTCCTGTCCTCTCTCCCTCATCATCCCAAAAAATGAGAGAAGCATGACAGTGTATTCTTTTTCCCCTTGGCTTTTAATTTATTAGAACATATCCTTATTAAACTCATCTCTCTCCAATTCTAACTTCTTCCTTCCACTTTTTTCACCCTTCTTCTTCTGTTTATCGGCCACGGCGTCTCACTGGACTCTGACTGAACAAAAAGTCTGAACCACCCAAAGACTAATAATAAATAATCCGCACTGTCCTTAGTCCTAAAAGCATTTCTGGAGCATAACAGAAAAACAGCGCTTTCCAAAACAGCTGGAGACATGATGGGGTTGATGAGGTTAGAAAATAAAATGCAAACAAATATGACATGACCCAAGTCTCCAGAAGCTCCAAGATCCTGAGATACATTCTCTAAAACTCTGACAAAAATCCCAAATTTATAACAAATACTCTAAAAACATAATCATGTTCCGTCCTGTTTACCTGCGGCTGAGACGGAGAGTAGACATGTTCCACCACCTTTTCCCCCATTAAAGGTAAGAAAAAAAGTGATTCTTAATTCCACCTGATTGCACCCCAACAAAAACATAGTTATGAATCTTATATTCCATTTTTTAAAAAGATACCCCTCGATATTACACCTTTGCACCTTTAAAATTCACAAGCAATATTGGTTGAACATCAACAATGAAGGTGTTAACATTGTGACTGCGACCATTATTCTCAAATACTGAGATCTTATTCTGGAGATGTTTCTTATTGATCTGAGTGCTACAATTTTGTTCAAAGAAAATACAAAATAATAAATCACAGCAGGACGACACAAATGCCAGAGTACACATCCTCTAGCCTCTTCAAACACTACTGTGTATGAAGAATGTAACACTATCCAACACTGACTCCACACTAATCACATCAACCAACAGTAAGCTGCTCCTACTGTTGACTCAGTTAAACCCTGGCTTCTGTCTTTCCTCTGCATGTGACACCATGACACATGTGGCCTCACCTGTTCACATGTTGTGACACAAACACGCCCACCTTGACACAAACAGCAATATTCAGTGTCAGAGTAAGGGTCACCTGGACAAACACAGGTCGCTCTTCCTTCATTTACAGCTGAGTAAACATTTGTTTTCCTGCACGCATCTTGTTACGAGAGGCTTACAGGTGTGTGATAGGCTACCTGTGAACAAGTCACAAAACATTTTTTTTCAAAACACCCTCCAGTAAGCAGGTATATCACAATATCTGTCCAACATGTGTTTTCATAAAGGGAAAACAAAGGTCTGAAAGCAAAATTTATTTATTTTTGGACCTTGCAGCCCTCAACGTTGAGGTCTAAAAATATTAGATGTGGGTGGGTGGGCGGTAGCACTAAGGACCTCGACTAAAGGTCCACACTGGATTTCTGTTACGCCCTCTTTTTCTGGGATTCGAATCCCACTCTCCCGCAGCAAAGTCAGTGGTGAAAACCATTGGGCTATCCCACTGCTGAGGCTGATGAAATGTAATGAAACCATTAAAATAGACATACTAGAGGACACTCAATGAGGGCAAACCTCCACCAAGGGGATTCACAAATCCCCCTATGTTCATGCCATGCCATCTGTTGGATATGGCAAGATGATGATGTTTCTCTCATCACTGAAAGAACTTCATCTACATGAGAAATGTTAACATCACACCAGAGGCTCAGGAGGTAAAGTGGTCGTCTTATCGGACGGTCCTTGGTCTGAACACTGGCCCTTGCAGTCTATATGTAAAAGTGTCCTTGAGGTTGAACTGCTAAACCGCAATGTAATCTTAAATGTCTGTTCCATCGGTCTGTTGTTATAGTTCAAGATGTGGACCCTCATTGCGAATACGTGGTCAGTCAGACTAACAAGACGCTGCAAAGCAAGGAGCCTATCCGAGCTGACTTTGAGCGTGAGAGGTTGACACCCTGGACAAGAGAGTTGGAGGCGGTTATAACCTCTTCTCACCCCTAAAGCCCACCTTTACACAGAATTAAGTTTAAATTGATTCTAAACCTTTTGAGTTATTCTGCCAACAATAACTTCCTCCAAATCTCATTGAAAGAGGTAACAAAGGTTGTAACACAAACATTTATGTGTACGATGTCATTCAGCATCAAATTACACCAGTCCTGTCCACCTTAACCCTGAGTGAACTCTGAGTTTGTTCTTGTTACACTAATCTCTGCAGCCTCAGTGAGCTTCACTCAGTCCAACAGACAGACCTCCAGCACACAGTGATCTATTGAACAGAGGTAACCTGCTGGTGACGGCGCTCACCTGACCGGTCTAGTGACTGGAATATTACGTCAATCAGGTTACAGCGAAAGCATCGGCCTGCATGAGAACAAGCTGCACTGGCCACTGTTTGAGTGCACAGCGCCACAAACATCACTCCTGATGTGGCGCTGCAAAGATCCTGATGAGAACAGCAGCTGCCATCCTCCTTCAGGACTCCCTGCGGCTCCAACCCAACTGGAGTCACGCTGATCCCACATCAAAAGGCCGTCATGACACTCCTACACTTTAATCTACTGTATAGGATTCTTCGGCGCCACCTCTGCGTGGCGTGGTTTCAGAGCCTTCTGTAGAGATCAAGACAGCCGGTAAAATGGCTCTAATTGTTGTTTAAAACCGGAGACTAGTGAACATGTCGGGCTGGATCCGCTCGAGAAAGTAGGACACTTCACATTAGATAGAGCCCCACTGATGCGCCTCAGTCCCAAACAAAGTTTTAGGAGCTTAGTGCTCCCCCACCTGGTTGGTCCTTTCTAAAAACAAACACGTGGGCCTAAGAAATAAACAAAAGTAATGCAAAACTTTCAGTTTAAATTTTCTTCAGTTTTAAGAACGTTTAATGCAATTATTTACAACCAACAAACAACACAACAGTGTGACAACAGTTAGGATTATATCTACTAAACAATACATATAATGTTTGATTACCATTAGCGGGACACACAACTCCTTAGATTACATAAAGTCCTGCTACTGTTGTTATGAGAGACATTATCTCGTCCTCGGATCACTAAGGACTTATCTCCGATCATCAGCTCTGCAGCTCTCAGTTCACGCTGTTAGACGACATTAGGGCAGATCACGTGTGTTCCTCGTGGCACAAGGTGTCTGTGTGCTTCTTTTTCACCAGCACAGGGGTCACAGTCGCTCCTTCCTCTCACCCGCATCTTCTAGAAAGTTTATTTGTGGGGACCAAAGCAGCAGAGGGTTGTTTGTGGAGTGGCAGACAGCGGAACGACAGCAGGGAGGAGAACACATTCTGCCTGGTGACAGAGCAGCGATACAGAACAACGAGTCCATTTATAAACAATGAACTCATGCAGACTGTTAGTGTAGAAATGTTGGTGCTAAGCACCCGTCCCTCTGAAACATCACTCTAATACAAGCAGAGAGTTTTCAGTGTGATGCAACCTCCTTTTAAAACACGGCGCTGCCGACTGATGCTTAAGCCAGAGCATGAGGTGTATGTGATGTATCGTGGCGGGGGTGGGTTGGCGGGGGGGTTCATGCTGTCGGAGAGAATGAGTCCATAATAATGCAGGACCTGATTTATGGCGTGATTATGAAACAGGAGACAGTCAGAGCCAGTCAGGCTGGCAGAGATCTCCGTCCTGTCGATTCTTTTCATAGAATCGAGCACAGCGATGGGACAAGATAAGGTTAGTTTCCTGTTTAGTCCTGAATTATGTCAAAAATGATAAACGTGATAGTTTGAGAAAACAAAAGTAATTATATGAATTCAAAGTATGTTTGCATCAAACAAAATGTTCATCTAGATGCAGGTGACGATGATAATGTGTGAATGAATTTTATGCACTATGAGACCTTTGGCCCATAGTGTATAAAAACTTCTGCCTGAAGGTCAAATTGGAGCATGAGTATGAACCTGGACTGTTTCACTGTGTGAACCTGGACTGTTTCACTGTATGAACCTGGACTGTTTCACTGTATGAACCTGGATTGTTTCACTGTGTGAACCTGGACTGTTTCACTGTATGAACCTGGATTGTTTCACTGTGTGAACCTGGACTGTTTCACTGTATGAACCTGGACTGTTTCACTGTATGAACCTGGACTGTTTCACTGTGTGAACCTGGACTGTTTCACTGTATGAACCTGGACTGTTTCACTGTATGAACCTGGATTGTTTCACTGTGTGAACCTGGACTGTTTCACTGTATGAACCTGGATTGTTTCACTGTGTGAACCTGGACTGTTTCACTGTATGAACCTGGACTGTTTCACTGTATGAACCTGGACTGTTTCACTGTGTGAACCTGGACTGTTTCACTGTATGAACCTGGACTTTTTCACTGTATGAACCTGGACTGTTTCACTGTGTGAACCTGGACTGTTTCACTGTGTGAACCTGGACTGTTTCACTGTATGAACCTGGACTTTTTCACTGTATGAACCTGGACTGTTTCACTGTGTGAACCTGGACTGTTTCACTGTATTAACCTGGACTGTTTCACTGGATGAACCTGGACTGTTTCACTTGATGAACCTGGACTGTTTCACCGTATGAACCTGGACTGTGTCACTGTATGAACCAGGACTGTTTCACCGTATGAACCTGGACTGTCTCACTGTATGAACCTGGACTGTTTCACAGGATGAACCTTGACTGTCTCACTGTATGAACCTGGACTGTTTCACAGGATGAACCTGGACTGTTTCACCGTATAATATTGAACCTTTTCACTGTATAAACCTGTACTGTTTCACTGTATGAACCTGGACTGTGGGACTCTTAGAACTCATTGTGCCTGAGTTTGAAGCACTTGCCATGTTGCCATGTCTACACATTGGTATGAATAGTAGCATTATTGCGTTTTTTGTTTTGAGATTTCCAGGCTGCCATGGTTACAGATTTAGCTCATTGAGGGGATTTGCATGATTTAAAAAAAAACAACAATTTTGTGGATTGTCATGAATGGGATAGCAGAGTAGACCCGGTCCAGCCGAACATATTGTATGTATAATTTCAATGTAACAGCTGTGAAACTAGATACACGCAAAAAAATGGCCAGGAAGTGAACTGAACGTAATAATCGGCATGGTGAGTGCAAAGCACAGACAAATTTTGTTTTTTCTTTATAATCTTTTCTGTTGATTAGCAAAAAAAGAAAATGGAACTGCGACCTTTTGAACTATGTGACTTTCGAACCTCCACCCTCACTCGCCCGCAGACTTTAATCCAATCATAAACTCTTGGTTTGGCAGCACATTGGTGTAGTGGTAGTTTCACAATAAGAAGGTTTGGGGTTCAAATCCACCTCAGCCCTACCTCTGCTGGAAACTCAAAGATACTTACCTTCTAAATATGATTTCCTTCAATCTACAATGCTTTATTCCTCGAGAAATCTAAGAAAACTGTGAAAAACTGAAACTGAAAAAAATGCCCTATCCCATTATCTTAAAGAAAGAGATACCTGCACCAATTTTAAATGGCGTCCAGTCTAGCCCCTCCTCTCACATTTTCACAGACATCCGGTCCGTAGTTTTTGTAACGCTGCTGACAAACAAACAAACAAACAAACAAACGGACAGACTCTTTACAGCGGTATCATTTGAATGATGGTCTAACATTGAGTTCTATCAGAAAGCTCTTTATTGGATATGTTTGTCATTACAGCAGGTGGAGTTTGTTGTCTGGGCTCTGACCTCATCACTGCCTGCAGATC
Source organism: Lophius americanus (assembly GCA_037951165.1). NCBI lineage: Eukaryota > Metazoa > Chordata > Actinopteri > Lophiiformes > Lophiidae > Lophius > Lophius americanus. The sequence continues at coordinate 1,107,298 of JBBDHG010000189.1, read as the reverse complement.
TATTTACATAAAGGTTTTAGGACTGATGACCAAAGGCATGGAACCCTCTGGAGCGGAGCCTGCAGATGGACGTGATGAAGGTTGCATTGGGCGTGCACTCAGAGCAGCAGCGGCGTTGACAGGCAGAGGGAAAGCGCTGGATTTCTACAGCTTACATAGAGTGAGAGATTGGGAGGTCGTGCTTGACGGTGAACGAGGAGAATGCGGCTTGTGAGTGTGTGAATGCAGCAGTACAGCTGCTGAAGAAGTCACCCAGAGGCTTCACTCCCTCTCTCACAATATTATACATACATATTATATTGTATAACAGCCAAAAATACCTTCCATGTTATCTGTTGGCCAGCCTCATAATTAAGGCTGGCTTAGGCTAGTCTTTAGCTTTACCGCTATATGTTTAGATTGCCTGGGGATCTCCCATGATGCACTGAGCTTCTCTCTTCTCCTCTCTCCCCTTCTCTTCATCCATCTCTCATTAATGCGTCTGACTATCTTGAATTCTTAACTTCTTGAGTCTGAGCTTTTTCATCCAGAAGGCTGGATCGGCTGGGGAGGGAGAGACACTGTATCTTGGTTCCTTTCGATGTTTCCTTTCCGAGCTGGGCTCAGTGCATCATGGGTAACCCTGTAGTCTAAACCTATAGCAGTATAGCTATTCGGCTACTATTTATGCGCTTTAGGTTTTAAACCTGCTCTTAAACATAGAGAGGATGTCAGCCCCTTGAACCCAGACTGGGGGATGGTTCTACAGATTGAAGACTGAAGGCTACAAGTTACCCTGCATCCTAGGAGCATAATGTTTTAGGTGGATAATAAGGTACTATGAGCTGTTTAAAGGACGATGGTGCCCAACTATTAAGGGCCTTGTATGTGAGCAGGAGGATTGGATTCCTAAATATGCAGGGAGCCAGTTCAAATGTTTTCTTGGACCCGTTCAGGTCACTACTAATTCAGTCATCCTGTTATTAGAGCTGATATTATCCTTGTTGTTGTACTGTGTCAACTGAACTGTTAGGACTCTGTAGAATAATGAGTGCAGTCTAGATTCGCTCTTGGTTCTGGAGATTGCATTTGTTGTGATTTGGTAGTATTTAAATATAACTGACTTGAATTTCAATGCAGTAGGAGGAATATTTATGTCCATCTGATGAATGAATGTCACTCTGTATAGAAACTATATCCAAAGTCAACAGGAAGGACACAAATGATGCTGAAGTGGAGGAGGAGCTTATCGTAGCTGTTTGTTTTTCCGATGTATCTGTGACTTCACCACAAATACAAAGCAGTACTTGTGTTTACTTTGGTCATCGTGAAATAATATAAGGAGATGTTTGTTTTGTTCCCAAAAGAGAAGGGGGTTCTTTCCATCTCCTGATAAGATGAAGATATTAACATGTAACTCCACATGTAAGTCCACAAGAAGCAAATATAAACCCCAGGAGTGTTCCAACATAGAAGGCTGAAGGAACCTGTAAGAACATGCCCATCCTTCAGGTTCCTCCTGCTTTGATGACAAAGCCTGTAATGTCAGCGGGTTTCCAGGTATCTGATATTGGATGTGGAGTACTGGTCCATCAGTGTCATCTGCTGCTGATATGAGGGACGCTTTTCATCAAAGCAGACGGTGAACTCTGCGATAGAAATTCATTTTCTTGGGCTATTCCTTAAATTCTCCCACGATGGAGTAGGTCGCTTTGCTTTAGAGTGAGACCAGCACTGAAGCGTTTTTGTCAGTCTGGTGACAATTCTGACAGGTGAAGTAAGAATTAACATTGATTATCTGGTCACCATGGTTACCTGTCAGTGGGTGGGATACTTGGCAGCAAATTAGCGTTTTGTCCAGAAATTGATGTTGGAAGCAGGAAAAGTGGAAAAGAGTAAATATCTCAGAGACTTTAACAAGGAGCAAAACGTGATGACTCGACAACCTGGGCAGACCAACTCCAGACCTGGGGGTCATAGGAGAGGACAACCAGGGTCCCGGCCGTGAACTCAAGCCCCTGTTGTCTAATCCAACAGTATATGTATGGACAAAGTTCATGCTGGTTTAGATAGAAAGGTGTCAGAGTGACATCACAGTGCTGTCTCGGCTCCAAACGAAAACTTACACATTATTAGGCATGTAGTTTTAATAATACGGCTGATGCTGTTAATCATTTCATGGAACGCCAATATGTTTCATAAAAGGCTCATTGTGATGTAGTTATTTGATCACAGTCATTTTATCACATTTGCCTTTATTCTCTTTAATGAATATTAGCTACTTTTAAGATTTAGTTTTACTGTGTGGTGTCCAGACGTTGATGCTTCTGTCTGTAAGTACAGACATACTCATCTGAAGTTACTCATCTCTTTAAGCAGCACAGATTGTATTGATCTTTGTTCATTGACTTTGCAGAGAGACTTTAGGAGAGTATTTTTCCAGGATAACTTAAACCGATGCGGTGTGCTACATGGATATGTGATGATGCATCTAAAATATATACAGGCTACATGGTGACTCAGGAGAAAGACAGATATCTCTGCTTTAGTTCTCCAAATTAATTACTCAATTATCTCATTAATAATTCAAGTGACTGCTCTACGCTTATGTATTATTTAACTTTTTCTGCATTATTTCAGTGATTTTCTTCTTAAGGATTATGGTAAATGTTTATGATTCAAGAGTAGTAGTATAGGTGAGCATCCAATAGAATGGTCATCGGGAAAAAATACATACGTGCACTCGCAATTCCATTTACATATTAATATTAATATTAATTATGTTTGTAAAAGATCTGTCCATGTAATGCACATTAATAGCTACTATTGTCTGGATTTAAATGCTGGACTCTTGTAAATCAGCTTTTGAATCCAGTGATATTAAGATGGTGGAGGAAGAGATAGAGAAAATGAGAGAGAGAGAGAGCGAAAGAGAGAGAGAGAGAGAGAGAGAGAGAGAGAGAGAGAGAGAGAGAGAGAGAGAGAGAGAGAGAGAGAGAGAGAGAGAGAGAGAGAGGAGAACATTAAAAGAAAAAATTGGGAAAAATTTTCTTGCCGGAAAAATACAGGTTAAGGAACAAACTTTGTATATTTTTGTCCCTCCTCATACATTATATTGAATTAGAGGACAGATAAACAGCTTCATCTTCAGCAGCTCAACCATTGCTCAACCATTCAAAGCGCTTTTATGACACGAGTCAGCATTCACCCATTCACACAAACATTCATACAGTGATGATGGAGGCTACCATTCAAGTAGCCACATGTTCATCAGGAGCGGTAACCATTCACGCCATATGGAGCAGCCATAGGGAGCAACTTGGGGTCAGTATTTTGCTCAAGGACACTTCGACATGTGAACCGCAGTGGCCAGGGAACAAGTGGACAACCGCTCTAGCAACTGGTCCCACTTGACCATTCATACCAACAAGAATCAGGACTATGGCATACCTACATATCAGAGGAAGCTGGTGCATAGAGGCCCAGGAGGACGGTCCTCCTTGGTTTTTGAGATGCAAGAAAGAAATGAAAATATAAAGAATAGTAATCGGTTGAAACAAAACCATTACCAAATCTCATTTATAAAAAAATTACTATCCTTAGGAAAAATCCACAATTGAAATTCAGATCATGCTTCAAGACATACGGGTGGTACTGATCCAAGATCCCTCCTCATACAAAGTTGTAACCCTGCTGACTATCCAGCAAATTCACTAAAAACTCCTGCATTGGCCTCAAAATCAAATCAACTCATCTCTCTCTCAAACAAGATGTCAAACTGTTTCTTTCTTTTTTTTGGAGGTATCTTGTACATAAACAGATGGACAAACAAACAACGGGGAGAACATGACCTCATTGGGGGACGTCAATAAAGGCATAAGCACAATGTGACACAAAAAAAGACAGACTAGTTTAAAACAGCAGCTATGGTGAAGGTCGTGTCAGTCAGAGGAGTCTGACGGGTGCATCCATGTTTCCACTCTGCTTTTCAGACACAGACAGAGAAAACAGTGTCTTAACCTGGCAACAGGGCGTGTTGATGTCAGTGTGGGAAAAGAATGGCATTTCACTCTCCGCTCTGCCAGCGGTAATCAGACCGACCACAGCCACCGCGAGGGCAGCAGCAGCAGTCAATAACAGCAGGATGACGGGATGGAAGGCTCCGAGATTCGGTGCTCTCCGTTGAGCCTTTGGTCTGAGCTTCAAGTGAATCCAATATTTGACTTGGCAGCACTTTAGCGTTTATTATCCAAGGCTAAGCCTCCCCGATGTTTCAAAGGCCAACTGTGGAATGACTCAAGAATGGAAGTAAGGAAGGATAAAAACAGGGCTGCAGGAGGGCTCCTACTTCACCCCGTGACCCTTAAACACAAAGACGGAGGCTCACGCACCTGTGCGGGCGTGTAGCGGCATTTCAGAAGTTGTGCAGAGAGCTAGGGTCATTTACCGGGGCGGATCAGCGGGCAAGCTGCAAAAATAGGACCTCCTGGTGGGCATACACTCAACCTCATAGGGAGCGCTGGTGATCTTCTTATGTTTCATAACCACAGCGCCAGACTGATGGAAATGTCTGCCAGGTAAAAGCTGAGGGTGATTACAATGATGTAAAACGTCTGAACCAAGCCGACAGATGTTATATGATGACGATGATAATGGAAATCAATTTTCCTGTTAATTGATTCATGACAGTCAAGATGGTGAAGTTATTTTCCGAGGGGAAAAACAAGAGCAGTGTGACGAAAGAAAGACGATTCAATCATTTTTGAGGTACACCGCTTGAGAATTTCCCTTCTAGGCAATGTTCTTGGAAAACACTGTATTTATTTCGCAAATACAATACACACGAAGGAGACTGTATTTGTAATGTTTGTTTTTGTATAAACAAACCTAGTTGGGATAATTCCCTAATCGTTATAATACATTAAATTCAGCTCAAAACATAAACAATACATGGAAAGTTGATTAACATCAACATCTCTAAGTCTTAATACACATTCTCCTGAATTTTACACAGCGATACAAAAACACAGGGAAAGTTGTAGAATGAGCAAAAAACCTTGACTAGGCCATTTCACAGGTGAAGGAGAACATGGGTAATAGGGGATACTATCATGACTGACCATGAAAGGGGGGGTCATTCTCTCACAGCAAAAGATGGGGAGAGGTGCACCCTTTTGAGATAAATCTGTAAACAGTTTAAATCTGTGTGTCAGGAATCTGATGATTTCACTGTCTACAGCAGTGGTTCTTAACCTAGGTTCGATCGAACCCTAAGGGTTCGGTGAGTCGGTCTCAGGGGTTCGGCGGAGCCTCCGCCGCGGAGGTCAACACACACCCGACTCATCGTGTCAATTCGTGATGACACGCCCCGCTTGGCCATCACTGGCTGCAGATGATAACGTTACATTGCTTGGCCAATCAGTGCTGCGGGGAATTTAGTGCGCTCAGTAGTCAACATGTGACTGTCGTGGTAGTACGTCGTGTGATTTCTTTCTTGATATTTTAATCCATGCTAACTATGTCGGACGAATATGTACAACATGGATTCACATGTATCACGGAACCTGATGGGACCCAGCATCCTATCTGCATGATTTGCAATGCCAAGTTGAGCAACTCTAGTCTCGCACCGGCAAAACTAAAGGAACACTTCTTGAAGCTGCATGGAGATGGGGAATACAAGAACACAACGCTTGCTGAAATCAAGGTGAAGAGAGCAAGATTCGATGAAAAGGCTACTCTGCTTGATTTTGGATTTTGTACCCATTAACAAACCGTTCCTCACAGCATCGTACGAAGTTGCTTACCTGATCGCAAAGCCATTGGTGAAACACTCATAAAACCAGCTGCGTTAAAGATGGCAAATCTGATACTCGGAACAGCGGCCGAAGGTAAATTATCCCAAATTCCTCTTTCAAATGACACCATCAGCGACAGAATAGAGAATATGAGTAAAGACATCTAGGCTCAAGTAGTCGCAGATCTGATTTCAAGCCCGGCAAAATTCAGCCTTCAACTCGACGAGTCCACAGACGTTTCTAATCTAAGCCAGTTTGCTGTTTTTGTGCGCTATGTGAAAGACGACATGATAAAAGAAGAATTTTTATTTTGTAAGCCTCTTACAACAACAACTAAGGCAGCCGATGTGAAGAAGCTTGTGGATGACTTCTTCAGAGACAACAATCTTTCCTGGGATATGGTTTCTGCCGTTTGTACGGACGGAGCTCCAGTCAAGCTGGGAAGAAAGTCTGGTTTTGGCGCGCTAGTAAAAGCCGATGCACCACACATCATTGTCACGCATTGTATTCTGCACAGGCATGCGTTGGCAACAAAAACCTTGCCTCCAAAAATGGCAGAAGTATTAAAAACTGTAGTGGAATGTGTGAACTATGTGCGAAATAGTGCTCTGAGGCACCGCATCTTCAGTGAGCTGTGTAAAGAAATGGGCTCTGAATTTGAGGTACTTCTGTACCATTCTAATGTTCGGTGGTTATCCCGGGGACAGGTGCTGAATCGTGTTTTTGCCATGCGTGTGGAATTAGCCCTGTTTTTGCAAGAGCAACAACATTGTCATGCAGATTGCTTGAAAAATTCTGAGTTCATTCTCATTTTAGCATACATGGCTGATATATTTGCAGCTCTCAATCATCTCAATCAGCAGTTGCAGGGCGGTGGAGTCAACATCATGGAAGCGGAAGAAAACCTGAAGGTTTTTCAAAAAAAGCTACCGTTATGGAAACAACGAACAGAGAACAATAACTTCGCAAACTTTCCCCTTCTGGACGACTGTGTAAGTAAGATCGAAGATGTGTCTGGAATCGGAGACATTTCTGTACCCATGGAACTGAAGCAAACAATTGCTACGCACTTAGATGAGCTTGCAAAGTCTCTCGACGGATACTTTCCTACAAGAGAGTCATATCCAGCATGGGTGAGACAGCAGATGTCAATGATGAATACCTCAACGAAATCATTGAAATTCAGCAGAGCCAGGTTCAACAGCAACTCCTCAGAACAACAATGCTCTCAAAGTTTTGGTGTCAACAAATGGAAAAGTATCCAGTTATTGCTAAGAAAGCCTTGGAATTTTTTATACCATTTGTTACAACATATCTTTGCGAGGAATCCTTTTCGAGGATGCTGGACATAAAAACGAAGAAAAGGAACAGACTTTGCTGTGAGAATGACATGAGAGTGGCACTTGCCAAGGTGAAGCCACGCATATCTGAACTGGTCTCTCAAAGGCAACAGCAGAAGTCACACTGATTTGCAGGTATGTAATTTGTTGTGAGTTCATGCACTGTGTTGGTTTTGTTCTTTGAACAAGTTGATATTCATGCACGGTTCATTTTGTGCACCAGTAAAAAAACATATACCTATGTCTTTAATTTGAAAAAAAAAATCACATTTTATTTTTCACTAAAGAAGGGTTCGGTGAATGCGCATATGAAACTGGTGGGGTTCGGTACCTCCAACAAGGTTAAGAACCACTGGTCTACAGACCATAATACCAACAACATATTCACAGACTCTTACCTGACGGTCCAGGTACTAGACTGGCCTGTCTGTAGGCCAGAGATGTCTGGCTGGAGCATCTGGGAGAATCCAAACTCTGCACAGAAAGATCCCAAATCGGGATTCAAACCTGGAACTGTCCAGTCTGTGAGGTAACACTTTTATCCACTACACAACTATGATGCTCATGCTGGCACCCTGAAACTCTTCAATAAAAACTATTCAGGTCTTTTTTTTAAAAAGTATGTGTTCAAAATTGGTGTTGCTGACCAAAATGGGATCAATAATATGTCCCAATCCCAATATGGGATCAATCTTAGTAAAACACAGTTACTGCTGTTACCCCCGGTCACCACAAATACGACCTAAACTAGCCAAACTATGGTTGATAAGCTACCATCTGTATAAGGGACAGAATTTCTGTAAGCGGGCAACGTCTTTCTTTTCTGAAACCTTTTCACCTTCTTATTACCTGTATGTTAAATGGGACATCTAGGGTTACCCATGTCCACCCAACCGTTAGTACGTACGTTACAAAGTCTGGTAGATGCAGACTTAACCGAAACTACCTACTGCAACTATCCACTTACCATAAATTCTCCAAAGTCTGATCAGTGAGCCGCTGTCAGCTCCAGCAGACTGCCAGACTGTGAGCTGGGAGGCTTTGAAACTTTCCTGCCTTGTGTCTCATGGTACCAGGATGACCTCCACTCTGAAGGCTGCATCCACCCAGTTCCTAAAACCACTAAGTATTGAGCTGGGGCACAGCTGGGGAGATGCTACAAAAAGCATGAAAGTGTTAAAGCAACATTTGATTTGCCATTATTGTGAATGGTGTGGGAATGTAGACATTTGTCCTAATGGGGGTAGCAGTTTGAAACATTTCACCCTAAAGAAGACATCCTGTCATATTCTAACCTCCATTATAAATTCACAGTGAAAGTGAGTATGCCTAATTCATTGGTGTTTATCTGCAGAATAGTGCGCAACAATTTTAGCCTAATACTAAAGTTTAGTTTGTAAGTTCAGAGTTTTAATTTAGTAGTAGTCTTTTATTACATGTCCTTATTAGTATCTTATCTAGTATCTTATTTAGTCAAAATAACCTTCTTTGAAGGTTCACTATCGTTCAAAGTCTTCTCCATTTGTAAATAATGTGTCTCACTGTGGATTTGTGGAGTCCAAGAATTTTAGAAATAGCGTTGGTACCCTTCCTGGATGGATTTCAATCACATACATGCATCACATGTGATTGAAATGCAAAGTGTGCCAGAGATGAGACCAACGAGTCAGCTTCCTCTCCCTGCTTCTGAAGAAGGTCTGTTGAAGACATGATGGGATCCAGTCTGGGGGGTCTAGTGCAGTTTGTTTGATGAATGTCCCACAGTTTATTCTAAGATCCTGAAGAAGAGACCCCCTCCAGGTTTCTTCTTCCTTTCGTCAAATATTTTTCTCATTACAGTAGTTACATAATGTTGTGCTAATTATATGCTATTCTTTAAGTAGAGCATGCTGAGGTGTTTTCTTCTGCTTGTAATTTAAAAATGACAGCTCGTCCAGGTCAGCAGAACACTTTCGTTAGATCATTAACGTAGCTCAGAACCAGACAGGAGCGTCTCCTCTGCCGGTGGTCCGTCAGCGGGTGCAGCAGGACGACCCAGACCAAACTTCCTGCTGCCCTGGACTGTCAGAGGGAGCGGCCTCTGCTGACTCAGATGGAGACGGGGAAATGAAGCCAGACGTGCGACTGCGGCCCGCTCCCTCACACCACAGTCCATCACAAACTTTAATTAAACCTGCCAGGAGAGATAAACTCTGCTATTACACAACCGTTACATAACGTGTACTTTATAAGCCAGACACATGGAGACACGTATATAAACAAAAACACAGACCGCAGCATATCTGACGGGTACAGCGCTCCACTAAATCATCTCTGATTTATTTCTATTATTTATTCTGCTCGCATTTAAAAAGAACTCCCATCCTTTAAAATGTGATCCTGTTTTTATTTGAGAACATATCACCTCAGATAAGTACTATTACCACACAACTAGAATACTCCACTACAAGTAAAAGGCATGCATTCAAAAATTTACTCTTGTAAAAGTATGCAAGTAATATACACAAAATGTACTTAAAATACCAAAGTAAAAGTACTGCATTACTGTGTAGGCCCATTTTGATGCTGTAGATAATATTTGTTAATTGTTTTGTTTTTTTACCACTTTATGCTGTTCAGTGGTGTAATGTTGGATTTAAAGTACTGGGAGAAGAAGTATGAGAATTGGCCATTGAAGAAATATTTAATCCTTGATCTTTTTTTTATTACAAACATTTAAAATGAAAATCTTTAGAGGGGGTGTATGGAAACAAATCTGAAAATACACGAGTAGCCACATATTTCAGACAAATGTAATGGGGTAGTAGAAGTACAATAGTAACTTCTGGGATGTAATGGCGCAATAGAATAAAGAAACACGAAATCAAAATTAAATCAAAGAAAAGTACTTAGTTACTATCCATCAATGAAAACCGTGTAATCCTTTTTCATACAACTTTTGCACACACATCTCATATACCAATCCAGAAGATTTTATTTAAATATGTAACTTTGTAGAAATGAGACATGCCACAGGCATAAAATGGTATTAAAATTGAGATAATCAAGTACTTTCCTAACTTCAGTAAAAGTTACTGTCTTCCACTTAAAATCCTCCATTCATTCCTAACCTATGTCTGTGGCAGGAACTCCCACACACTCCTCAGGCACACACGCACACACACACACACACACACACACTCACAGACACACACACATGCTCACACATACACGATCACACACCCGCAGGCAACAAAGGCAAACTCACACACACGCACACAATCACACACGCTCAGATACATACACATACACTCGCACACGCACATGCACGCACACACCGCACTCACACAGGCATACACACCCACACGACACACACTCTGCCTCTGTGCTCCTTGATTAACAGCCCTCAGCAGCCCTCTCCAGTTTCACCAATAAACTGGACTGGGTGAAGTGGACTGGAGCTGTGTGGCTGAGTAATACCTGGGCCTCCTTTTAGATCCCTGATCCTGTGGGTCAGTCAGACAGGCTTCCTAATCAAGGCTTCCTGTGCAGCCTTGTTTTGTCTGAGGAAGAGAGCAGGGGGGAGGAGAGGTAATGGCTGCAGCAGCTGTTGCAGGGGTTCAACGTTTTGAGAGAGTTTCAGCCAGTTGTTTCTTGCACAACTGGCTGAGGAAACTTTCAAATTTCCCTTCTGAACACATGATTACGATCTATGCCAATGACATAAAAAAATATTCCAGCAGTGACTCATCCTTGGTACTATCATATCCCCTCATGTTGTTTAGTGTCAGGAAACAAGAGATTTTACAGAAGTAGGAAACTTTGGTGTTTAATTTCACTTTTGTTTTTACTTTGACACAATAAAGTCGAGGAGACGTATCCACTCATAAAACTATACGTATACTGCAGGTCAACAATTTCCACCAAACTGGGTTGCACCAATTATCATTTAATTACATTATGTAATTATACGGACTTCATCAGTGGAAGGCTTGTTTTCAGTCTTTCTTGTCACTTTTTAATAAACTTTCTAATTCCACTATATATTTACTCAACAATGTTTTTTGTTCATAACTTGACATTTAATTTGATCTGGGGGATTGATCATACAACGCAGGGGATTGGGAGTTTTTTGGGGATATACCCTTGCTGTTTATACATAATGATCATTCTTATTAAATGTATTATTATTATTATTATTAGATGACTGAATAGAGAACCACTACTTTGAAAGTTGAGCACTTTCTAATTTATACTCTTTCATTACTTCTTTCTTCATACAGTAAAATCTATTGATTTATTTATCGGCATCTGAACTATCCATGTTGGGGCAGTGGGCGACGCCAGTGAAGCCTCTGAGGAGCACATTGGAGTTCAGGGTCTTGCTCCAGGACCCTACTACATACAGACAAGAAGGATAGCCCAGGGATTGAAATGGCGGATCATCAGACTTGGGGACGACCATGCAACCTCCAAACTACAGTCACCCTGGTGCGTTAATGCCCAGCACAAATGTTCATTTGTAGAATGTGGGTGAGGTCATAGACTTGGTGCCCCGGCAGCAGGAGACGAATGTCAGTCCGAATCTCCATGGGAACGATGGTGGAGCTCAGAGTTCATATAGGAGTGAAGTAAACACATTGACGGAATGTCAAAGTTTACACAAAATTGAATTTTGAGACAATTAAGTAGCACGTCATGATATCTGTCTAACTCTCCGGTCAGGATAGACGCTATGAATTTTGATTAAACACATTCAAATCAATGTTTGTTACTTCTAATAGCAAAGACTGCAGTATGGAAGCATTTAGATTCTATTTAAAGACAACAGGAGGATGAAGTGTTTCTGTGTGGGTTGGGAAAGTTCTACTGCTGCTTCAGATAGATAAACCATTTCAAAAATATAGCCATGGATTTTTGCTTAATGTATTGTCAGAACGAAGAAAACGAGCGCCTCTAATGAAAAGAGATTGGAGGTTTTCACAGGACAATAATGCTATAAATAGGCTATGATGATCGTATTAAACTACTCAGAAGCAGTTGAAGTAGTTTATGTAATTCAACAGTTAGAATCTAGACATCAATGCAGCGGTAATATTAATCCTATATGACAGTAAAACACTGAAAGAAAACTCTATTATTGTTCCAAGAGTACTTTTACTTTGATATTTTGCTTTGTGTTGCTGATAATTGTTCATTTTTACTTAGATAACATTTTTAATGCAAGTTTTTCACTTTTCACAGTGAGGTTTGAAAAGGTTTTTCTATTTATTTATTTTGCACCTTTACTTTAAAATGTAAATCACAACATGGTTCACATAACAAAAATAATCAGGTATTAGTACTTTCACACAAGTACAGAATCTGAATGCTTTATCTAACAGTTGGAAACAGAGGAAAAAATTCAAAAAGAAAGCAGTCAACAAAATTCAAACTCGTTTCAATGTAAACAACAGTTTTGTATAAGCCTTACTGATAATGACAGTTTATGTGCTAATCCTGAATTCAATGGTGATAATGAACATATGAAATGTTCTAGGTACGTGTTTGTCAGTGACAGGTTTGAGGTTTAAAAGATCAGACACTGATGGGAAACAGCTCATATTTTTACATTTGTTTTATTTCCAACAAATGTTTGTCACTGATGAGGGATTACTTGGCTGAAAAAGTTTTTGTTTTTCATTAGTCATGAAGCTTGAGGACCTCTGGGGATTATACAGAATAGTTGTGTTTCAATGTTGCTGCAGAAAAATGGGAAATGTTGAGAAATGCCCTGTATATAGCAATGTTAGCAAAGTGCCTGGATCTGCTCCATTTTTCTTTTTCTTTTTTCTCCTTGGTTTGTATCCGCAGAGCCTCCACATCCTCCACCAGGTCCAGAATATTCTTCTGCTGCAGCCCGACAGCAGACTCCTCCTGTGCCAGCATCTCATGTTACCGTCCAGACCTGGAATATACCCTCCTACTTTTAAAACATATGGGATGAGATATGGATCAGATTTTCATTGGAAAATCAGCCCATATTAGAGACAGTCAGCTGCCAACCCTCTCAATCTGCCTTTTCTGTTGAGATCTCAGCATGATATCCACAGATTTTGGAATGCAGTATCAAATCAATCCAACAGTCAGGGTGACACAGTGAGTTTACATCCTGGATTAAAGGCATCAGCAGAGCCCCGCTCATTTAGACTGGTAGGTTGTTTTAAAGGGTGAAGACACCAGAGACAGACAGTAGGCTGGAAGTCATAAACACACTCAACCTGAATGATGAAAAACACTGATCTTGTGATTTCAGAAGGTAGATTTAGATTAACATTCAGATCTGAGGTTTAGATCTAACAGTTCACCCTGTAGAAATGATGATGATGAAGAAATGATTAACCTCTGAAAAAGAAATACAACAACAAAGAAGAAGAATACAAATGTAATGAATAAGTTGTCGATAGCTCACTATTTTCTGGATGTTGTGGCTCCTTCTGTGGTGGAAAGATCCCTTTTGAGATGATCCTCTGGACACCTGATAACATCTGTTCATGGGGGCCACAAACGCCCCATATGACTCTGCATGTCGGCCTTTGACTTCCTTGTTTTGACTATCATGTCCTCCCTCTGGGTCCTCATTGTTTACATCTGCAGATTGGTCTCCAGGCTCTCACCACATTTAACAACCAGCCTACAATCAGTAATAAATATCTGAACAAACGGACAATGGACACATTGTTGTTGGCCGAGACGAGAGCTCACTTTTATCTCCATGAACCGGTTCGGTGACACATGACACCCTGTTCCCTCAGAACATGACAGGGACAGTTAAAGCATGCAGAGAGCGTCATAGCTCACACACATAAAACGCTTCAAACTGGAAAGTCATTGCTTCAAGAGCTTCAGAACGTCTGTGTGATGAGGAGAGTGAGATCCATCACTCCGACTGCGCTTTAACACAAGAAGTTATATAACACAAGTAATTCAAACTATTACAAACAGCCACACATTAAATCCTCTCAGCAAAGGCTTCATGTTAGAAGCTGCCCTCATGTTTAAAGCATAAGTACCCTCATTACGTCCGAGAGCGTAGACCACTGAGGATCCAATCAAGGCTAAATGGCCCAGAGAGTAGTTAGTGCTACCTCCAGTCCTGCAGGAGCCAGACGTCTGTGGTTACATCATAACTTAATGCACATTCTGTCACATTCTCACACATATCAGGTTGTGTGGTGCTGCTGAGCACAACCACTTCATGGCTTTGGTATAAGATGTTTACATGCTGAGTCTGGATGGAAAAGTCTTTAAAAATGTCTTTTCATAACGTCTTAGTGAGCGTTTGAAGTCTGTGCATGCTGCTCTGTGGTAGAACGGCGGCAACTTTTATTCAACCAGGAAAAAGTGCACAAATACTACTAATAATCATTCACATATTAATTATCAAGTCATCATTGTCAGGTGTCAAGTAGGGGTTCTCTCAATCAATCAAGAAATCTGAAGTGAGATGTTCCTGCATCTGTTCAGGTGTCTTTAAATTAATCTAATGAGACCAGTTCTCTGCAATTCAGCTCACTTTTAACTGGTTCCAGGCAGAGCGAGAGGTGGTGACATCAAAGCGTGCTGCGTAAGTATCTGCAGACCAATCACACTGACCGTGCTGACCCCTGTCCACTGCTGTAGGCTCCTTCAGTGGACATGTCAGCACCAGAACTGACATGGGAGAAGCTGACGCTGACCTCTTCCAGCAGGATTACTCTCTCTGACAAATTGCCGAACTGGATCAGTGATAGTTTACATGAGGCACGGCAAATTATAACGAGTTATTTAAAATTCCCAACATTCCAATGCCTATATATCCTTCTTTGCATCCAGAAAACACACAATCCAGGTTCAGACATTGAAGTAGTCTAAGTTTATACAGTAAAGAAACATTCCAGGATCACACAGTGAAACAGTCTAGGTTTATACAGTGGAACAGTCCAGGTTCACATATTGAAACGTTCTATCTTTATAAAGTGAAACAGTCCAGGTTCACACAGTGAAATCAATCCAGGTTCACACATTGAAGTAGTCTAGGTTTATACAGTAAAGAAACAGTCCAGGATCACACAGTGAAACAGTCTAGGTTTATACAGTGGAACAGTCCAGGTTCACATAGTGAATCATTCCAGGTTTACACCATAAACATTCCAGGTTTATACAGTTAAAAAGTCCAGGTTCACACAGTTAACAGTCCAGGTTCACACAGTTAACAGTCCAGGTTCACACAGTTAACAGTCCAGGTTCACACAGTGAAACCTTCCAGGTTCATACAGGTGAATTTTAGGTGAATGAGGATGACTATTTGGGATTAGATGATGTCAGAGGTTACTACTGGTGTGTAACGGACAACATACGTATGTGTTGAGGAACATTCTACACCTGATACAGCTTAAACGCATAACACTCTGGTGTATCTGCTGTATAATTTCTCCTTGTGGGATGAAGAAATGATCTTCTAATCTCATCTTTATCCTATGTAGGACCACCCCTGAATATAGGCCAGGTACTTATTGGTCATTGGCACAACCACTTGCTGCAGCCTCAAAATATCGACGAGCAAACGCACTCTTGACCACGGCTCCCTTCCAGACCAATACTAGGGAGCAGCAGCATCTAGATAAACTAGACATGACGTTTGCACCAGGCTTATCCTAAAAGTCATTCACCAGTACTTGTCATTCCCTTTTACTAGTGGAGAGCTCCTGAGTGTGTACAGCACTTCACATCAGTTACCTTCAGCATCTGTCCTTGTCCTCACACCGAGCACAGATCATCAAGAGACAGAGGGAAGGACAGTGAAGCGCTGGTTCAGTCCCCAGCACAGACCTTACAGGCATGAGATTGTTCTGTTCTGCGTGGGCAGGCAGCATGAAACACCCTTAGGTGTTTATCTCGTCTCCTGATATGAAGGTTGTGGCCTTCTAATTCCTCATCCTCTCTCACTGTCTCTCAAACTTGTTGTGTCTTCAGGACTCTCACATTGCTGTGAGTCACACCTGAATACCTCAGCTTGTCATTCTTCAGCTCTCACCCTGGGAAACTTTAGCTCACAAGACATTCTATGAGATTAAGACACTGGGCATGTTTCTGGACACGCGTCACATCATCAGGGTTAGATGACCTTTAATGAACGGAACATAATCATGAGGCAAACATCAGCAGAGGCTTGGCTTCTTCTCTGGCCTTTAAGGCCAAAAAAATGTTATTTTTTTCTATTTATCTTTGTTTAATGCTAAACTGTGTCTGATCCTCTATTAACTTGTACATAAAACAAAGTCAAAAAACAATGAGGGTAACTTAAATGGTCATTCCAGTTATTTTGGGCCTGTGTGAAAAAGTTGACCCTTAGAGAATAGATCCTAAAACTACCAAACTGCATTAATAGCTGGTTCCAGCCGGACTGAACCCAACAACACGTCTGATCACTACCCGCTCCGTTCAATCACATCCTAACTTCAATGAAGCAGTAAGTTTCACCAGTAATGCACTATGCCAAAATGAAAGGAAATTCCAGAAGGTCAAATTAAATCCATTAGTCTGGGAAGAGTTCCAAAACTGTTGTGAAAGTGTCCTGGGACTCCACAGATCCACAGTGAGACCCATTATATACACATGAGGACTTGGAACAATAATGAACCTTCTCAGAAGTGGACCATCCTCGAAAATTCCTCCAAGAGCCTGATAAAGGCTTGTTCAAGTCACGATTGAGCTAAAGAAAAATATCCAAGGAACTGCAGGTCTCTCTCACATTAATAAAGGTCAAAGGTCATGGCTCCACTATTCCAAAGACACTGGGGGAAAAAATGGCATCATAGAAGAGTGATGGGGAGAAAGTCACTACTAACCCAGAAGAAAATTAAGGCTGGTCTGAATTTATCCACAGCACACCAGGAAGACCCTCAGAGCTTCTGGGAGAATGTTCTGTTGACTGATGAGAGGAAAGTTGACCTCTTTGAAGATATTGGTTCCATTACATCTGGTGCAAATAAAACACACCATTCAACGGAATGTAGCGGAGATGCTTTGCTATTTCATGACCAGGGCGACTCACAACCATTGATGGAAACATGAATTCTGCTCTCTACTTGCCCTGTAGCAAAAAGCTCTGCAGAGGAATGTCAGGTCATCCATCACCTGTGAGATCATGCAGCACAGTGATCCCTATCAAAAGATTAAATCCACCGCTGACTAGATCCACAGAAACAACTTTGATGTTCTGGAGTGGTTTAGCCAAAAACTGTGGGTGGGACCACTGCTGTGGCGGGAACTGAAGGGATCCGTTCCTGCTCATAAACCCTCCAAAGCTGCTGCTCTAAAGAAAATCCACAAAGAGGAGTGGGTAAAAATTCCCAGTGATTCACAGTGATGTCAGAGACTGACCTAAAATTATCAGACAGAAGTGTTGCAGATGTTGCTACTAAAGGTGGAGAAAGTAGATCTTACGTTCAGGTGGTGAATACTTTTTCACAATGGTGATTAAGGTATTTTAGCAGCCAAATTAAATTAAATTTTGATTTGAAACTAAAAAGATACGAGTCTCCACTGCTGTAAGCTGTGACAAAAACCTTAGCTGCCCAAATTTAACTGTCAGGCAACCGTATACTGAATATACAGAGGAATAAATGCTGTTTCTCAAGGACAGACAAAAGGTGCAGCATCAGATGAGTGATAATGACCACTTTTACTAAACCACTATTTCCTTTAGTAATAACAATGATACGACGCAACAGAAAACTCAGACTTACCAACTAAACATGAGCAGTGACGACAGAATGAGAGTGCTGGAGTGGATGCTGGATGTAAGACAGGAAAGTGACAGTACACTGATATTCTTTCAATGTTATGCAAATAAAGGGACTTCAGCGGACAGATAAATAAGCAGACTGCATCCGCAGTCATCAGTTAATACACACAGCATAATGTGTGAATATAAACATGTAAACTATAAATATGTGAACTGACTGTTAATTATCCAACAGGTATGGTGTGTAGTGACGGAAGGGAGTGACCATATTGTATATAGGCCGGGGGAGCGGGGTTATGTGGGGGATGGGCACAGTGTGTTAAACTCCACCTGTCCTCCAGAGGTCAGGATGTTCCATTGTGGGCAGTGATGGGTTTAAATATGTGATTTTAATGTTTATATCCAAGCAGCTGATGACCTTCTGGATTCCGAGAAGTTCCCAAACACGAAGTGCTCACATTCCCAGAAAATGGCAGTGCAAAAATATCAGGCCCCCGTGACTCTGTTGCCACATCACTGAGCGTGCAGGTAGCGTCTACGTGTCGTCTGCTCTGTGTGTGGATTTCCCTCCATCCAGTGTAAACTGAGGCCAGCTGCCTCGCTTTGTTTCTGATCATTTCATATTCTTGATAACATGAAATCAGTTCAGTGTGATATGCTGGAAGTTCCAGTATCAACACCCAAAACGTTTCAGTTTCTAAGAATGTGATCTGAGTTGCTATGAGATTACGTGGCATGTCAGTCATGTCCCTGATGCAATGATGCATCAGAAGTAGTTACTGCAGCTCATAACTTCAGAAAAAGGAGGTCAGCAGGATGTAGAAAGACACCAGCAAACTTTTAACTTTAACCTTTAACTTTGTCATGTAGACATTTTCTTCACTCTCATAACATTTTTAGTTTATTTTATAATAACTTATATAAAAATAATGAGCCCTGAGAAAATACAGATAACCAGAATAAGAGAGAACGGAACAAGAAAAACCCACCCCTAGGGCCCAGACCACCCGCTCTGTGTTCAGTGTTCAATGCTGAAGACTTTTGAGGATCAGCATCTCAACATTTCTTCCTTTAGCTTATGCACTCCTGCTGGTGCAGATCCAAAGATCAAACACTCCTTCATCGTTAGCCTTTCATCTGTCTTTTTAAATGTGTTCGGCAGTACAGCCACAATTACGGCTCTTTCCGCTCTGTACTGCTCACCTTTCACACCTGCTTGGTCTCAATGACCTGCTTCACAGCCCGGAGCATGAATTGATATCAGCTGCACCCTTTCAGGTAGCCTAGTCCATCCTATCACTGACACACCTGCATGCTTAGCCTCATCCTCACCTCATCACTATCAGCTTCTGTCTTTAAATGTAGCCCTCTCCATCCATCTAGTTCTTGCATGCTTCTAGTTAGCGTGCCCTCCACCGCCCCATCTCCACCTAGTCCTCGAAGATCCATCAGTTTCATCAATCATTAGCATCAGCAGAGTCATCAGCCACCACCACCAGTATCCAGACTCCAGAGAGGGGATATTCCATGCTGCCGCTCAGGGAAGGGTTCCTTCAATCACATTTCTAATAGACCCATTATCAAACATCTGCTGTTGTAATAAATCATTCATCTTTCCGACATCTCGTCTTCTCTGATTGAAATTATTATCTGATACAGGGAACATTCATCTTGTCTTCATTCTCGGTCTCTGCTGATTGAAACAGTTTTATCATAGTTTTAAAACCAACTATACGGCCAGTCAGAGTTTACCTCTGCTATGGCTGCAAAGAAATTGCTGGACAAGAACCTTCATGCAGTCTTACATTTTATTCGCCTCTTCTTGAAATCAACATGTTGCTCATTTAGAAATATTTGAGAGACAGACAATCATGCAAACCTGCCTGGTTTGCTGAGGTACAGGTGGAAAATCTTCACCCAGTATTTATTTTCTAGACTGGTCTTCAGTTTTAGGCCACACGTCGTATTCTTTTAGTGCATTAGTCTGGATATCAATGTAAAGCTGAATTATTTTCCACCTGGCGGCAGAACTGATTAGTCATTGAGAGACAATTCTGGTGACCCAGATCTCTCAGATGCCAGCAAGTGTCATGTGAGCTGCAGCAATCTGAGCACAGGAAGTAACTGATGCGGCTCAGATAGTCGCCAAATGTCACAAGACTCAACTGTGGTTCTCTGAATGTCAACAAATCTACTGATAACAATGTTTCTTAGAAACAGATTATCAATTTCTTCTTACTGATTTCTAATGGTTTTCATGGAAATATATCTGTGTCTAGTTGTTTCAGGATTTTTTCTATATTTTTATATCCATGCTTTCTAAGCATTCTAAGAATAGAGCTGTCACCACCGCTGATATAGAGACTCACCATCAATGGATGTCGACGTTTTTCCCTTACTTTTGCTCGGACACTCGTTCTGCTCCCTGGATTTAACTGAAAAGAAAGAGAGTAAATGTTGTACAGCAACTGTTAGAGGGAGACATCAGATATTATTCTTCTGCTCATTAGCTTGACAAAACTAAAGCCACATTAATTAAACTGCAGCATCCACTGGTGGTGATTTTTTGTTTTAATCTAATGTTGACTATAAAGGAAAAGGTTTCAGCAATGGCCATCCGTTCCATGTCTAAAATGAAAACGCTAATAAATGCTAAAGCTGTATGCGCTATTATCAAAATGTGGGTCTTAATTATTAAGATGCTTTTGAAACTGCAGTTGGAGCAGTGAGCGAACCATACTGGTTGGAAATGTCACCAGGAACATGCAAGTTCAGCTGCACCACACAGGTTAAGCTTGGCTTACTTTAGCATGGAGGTGGGTCAGTCCCAAATATTGAGCATTATCAAATCCCTTACATGCAATCTCTTTCCTGCTGTAATATTTTCCACCCTGATATGATCTGGAATTTGATCTTGAGCCTCTGATAGCATTTTAAACCTGCAGGCAAACAGCAATTATCCATTTTCACAGGAAACTGGCTCATCTGTAGGAACACAAGATATTAGATTAGACTTGCACAACATAGAGCGCTGATAAATCAGAGCAGCAGACACAATCTCTCCCTCCCTCTCTCTCTCCCTCTCTCTCTCCTCTCTTTCTGTTGGACTTGAGTCAAATATTGTCTCTTGCAATGGATTGACACCGTTTCCCACTTTACATCCAACACACCAGCAATCAATCCCTATCAGCTCATTAATAGATTGATTTTCTTCCTCCTTATCCTCACAGAAAGGTCTGCAAGGCTGCAGGCTGAATCATCGGCTCCTGCCGTGGGCCCGTCGCTGTAGATGCAGCTGAAAGGACAGGGAGTTTAACCATTGATTTTCTCATGGAGGTTACGTGCACACCTCAGAGGATTCGTTTCCACCGCTGCACCTTCACTGCATCATCATTGTCAATCGATGACCAATCTCAGAGCAAAGGAGAGCAGAGTGACAGCTCATCAATGGAGGTCACAGGAAGAAGTGGAGCAGAATTTCAGGGGGTGATAAGAGACAACTCCCTTCATAATAAAACCACCATACAAAGAAACCAGCACCTGAATAGGACAGGATGTTCCCTTCTTTATGGCTTTGAGGAGAATTAGATGGTAAAAGATTGTGAAATGTGAATCTGATTTTGTCCACAGGAAGACTTTCTTCCATAGGTGTCTAAAATATAAGCACTCAGTAGGGAGTTATCCTTCAACACTTCTAACCAGGGGTCAGTGTGGCCCAACAAGGACCAGGACCGTGTCCCAGCAACTCTGATGAATAAATAACGTGCAGATAAATCATAAAGCTTTGTGCAACGTTTCAAAAAAGGCTGATATTATAAAGTGAGCGTGGAGAGGCAGAAGTTCAGGTGTTCACACTGCAGGTCTTGATGCTCAATTCCGTTTTTTTTGGGGTCTTAAGCATCAAGACCCCTTGATGCTTGCGTAGAAGAAGACGTGACGTCACACGCAGCACGCTGTGTATACGGGAGTAAATATTGATGCTACACATGTCAGCGTGTGTGTATCAATTTTGAAGTTGTTGTAAAATCGGAGCTGACAAAATTATGAACAATATAGGGAAAAGATAAGATTGAGAAAAAAGAGAGCCCAAATTTGACCAGCTCCATCAACGGTGTCTGCCATGCTTGTTTCGTCCAATGTTTACATTTGACCTTGCAGTGTTCCGCCTCCTCCGGCGTAGAATTGTGACGTCGGTCTCGCTACAATTACGTAAAAAAGTCGGATGAAATGCGACATGACAGTTCAGACGGAGGTCCCTTTTGACATATGAAATTGGCCTGGGTCTGATTTGAAAAATCGGATTTGTGCTGTTCAGACTGTCATAAAAAATTCAGATATGGGTCACATGGGCAAAAAAGTCAGATTTGGGCCACTTTTGCCTGCAGTTGAAAGTAGCCTAATTCCTCATTTGGATGACTCAAACCAACCCACTAACCACAGTGGACCGAATCAGAACCTGGTGAGCCTCGAGTAAAGAGTCTGTTATGAATAAAAATGTGCCTTTTTCAACACAACCCATTAGCTGAACCGGAATCTGTGCAGCCGTCCAGCTTTCTCTCCCTGCTGCAGTAAAAGGAGAGGAAATGAACAACGGCAAAATCAAATAATTAAACATAATGACCCCCATCAACCATGACTTCATCTAATGACTGTTTAATGAAAAACAACAGCTTATCAGCTATTTGCAAGCGTGGAAATAAAATTCTTCCATTTTTTCCCCCCTTTTCCATGTTTATGACAATCCTCCAGCCCCCTATGAAAACAGTTTACCCCGACTGGACGCGTTGTTCCTGAGAGCCTACGAGAGGTTACTGTCGTTACTGTGTGAGGAATTTTCCTCCATGTTTCCATTCGGTCTTTGCCATAGCGGCTCCTTTACATCCGAACTGACTGAATGCCTCTATTATGTGATCCACGTAATAGCCTGTTGCGTTTTGGACCTGATGGGAATGATGTTGAGACACAGGGATTTAGGTGTCTGACACTTTTTTGAGTCCGTGATGTGCCTGAACGCCTCGTGTCTGCAGTTACTGAGGAGAGATGGGCCATCATCAGATGACGCCGAAACATGTTCATCATATTTATCAATTAATTTATATAATGGATTACTTTTACGTTGTGGCGTTAATACTTTCATTTAACCATTGTGTTTCTTTTCATCAAGCTCTACTTACATCCTTTTTGAGGACATAAATGTCTTCTTCTTTAACCTTTTGTCAATAAGTTTAAATTAAAATCATTGTACGCTTAAATTAAGATCCAGTCCCGAATATAAGTACCAGATATATAATTATTTCAAAAGCTTAATCCTTTAAATATCACTTAACTGTGCAGAAAACATAGGTTTTTAAGTTTTAAAAGCAGCCAAAGACTAAATGATAAGTAGATTTTTCATTATTGACACATTATGGAATATGTCAATGATTAACAATAACACTCTGTGAAAACTGACATAAAATATTATACATTAATATTACTTATGACTGACATTAGTCCCGATCATTGGTCTAATGATCATGATCTGTCTATTGATATATTTTTATGATTTTGTTTTAGGATCTATTTCTTGAATGTATTTCCTGTTGTACCAAACAATCAGAAAGTTCACTACAGATAGGAAAATGTAAAGACAGCTAAGGTAACGCTAAGATTCCTGTATGAAAGCTTAACAACATGGAATGAATGTTTTTTTCCCCCTCTGATCAAAGATTTCATTTTACATGGGTTCCAATGGGGGCATTTTGTCTTAAACATGCTTTGAGGATAAATATTGTTTCTTGACATATTAAAAGATCTGAGGTTGATGAAATTCTCCCCAAAATTCATTACCTTTCCAAAAGTGATGACAAATACATTATCACAGCCAGAATTATCAGAAGAATCAGAAAACAAAAATGTCCCTTGTGTGTACAAGGGTTAAGGATCAATCAATCAATCAATCAATCTTTATTTATATAGCACCAATTCACAACAATAGTTGTCTCAAGGTGCTTTCCAGAAAGAGCAGGTCTAGACCAGACTCTTTATATAATTATCTACAGGATCCAACAAATTCCTCCTTGAGCAAATACTTGGAGACAGTGCCGAGAAAAAACTGCCCTTTATCGAGCAGAAACCTCGAGCAGATCCAAGACTCAGGGTGGACGGCCTACTGCCATGACCGGTCGGGTTTGAAAAAAAAGAGAGTAAGAGAGAGAAAGAGAGAGACACAGGTGAGGAGAGATACAGACGGGGGAAAAAGCAGCAAAGATATCAGCTATGGTAATCCACGTTCCACAGGTTTATCCGGGGTTGGGCGGACCAGCAGGGATCCCAGGTTGATAATAACATTAATAGTAATGTAACAATTAGCAATAGCTTATGGGGAAATACTATACAATAATAATAATAATGATAACAACAAAAATCATCATCATGAGCATCTTGTGATCAGTGGACATCGAGCAGGTCCATAGCAGCAGAACCAGTCACCGACCATGTGACCTTACAGGGCGAGAAAACACAAAGACTCCAGGGAAGAAGTCAAGTTAGTAACATGCATTTAATCCATTTAACATGCATTAAACCATTTAACATGCATTAATCCAGTAACATGCATTAAAGTGAAAGGGATGTATAAAGAGGGACAGTGAGAGAGCAAGAGAGAAAAGCTCAGTGCATCATGGGAGATCCCCTAGCAGTCTAAACCTATAGCAGCATAGCTAAGAGCTAGCTTATGCCAGCCTTAATTATAAACTTTATCATAAAGGAAAGTTTTAAGCCTACTTTTAAATGTAGAGAGGATCTAAAACATTTTATCGCATAACTGCAAGGCACCAAAGAAAGATACAATTAAACGAAAACTCTATTTAATGAAAATTCAGGTGTTTTTTCAACCAGGCATGAATCCCTATGCAAATAGACATGATGTTCATTTCAGTGGGGCGAGTTTCTCTGTTTACTTTGGGTTAAATGGAGAATAATCTCTGAAGTAAAAATTGTTTTAATTGGAAGGCTGAGTTTCATACCCAGTTCTGCTCAAATCCAGTACAGAGATGGAGATTTTAACATTCCTCCACAGACTGTAAGGTCACAGTACTACTCCTGTGATCAGTGCATATCATCTTAGTCTAACTTCCTGGTTGGACGTCTTCTTCCACCAACTGATGAAGATCTATCAAAACTTCATGGAGGAAGACTATCCCCTTGCACACTTAGGCCACAATTACTGCTCATATCACTTTATTTTTGTAAACTTTCACACATGCACACTGTCTGCCGCATCAAATTATTTCAGTTATGCTCATCCTGCTGGCCACATTGTCCAATACCCATCACACACGTTCATCTTTACCCTATCATCATCATCAGCCGCTATCTTTAAATCTCTCCGTCCATCACCAGACTTTTCATTCATCAGTCTCAGCAGAGCCATCCGCCACCACCACCAGTATCCATAATCCAAAGGTGATGTATACCTGCTGCTGCTGAGGGCAGGGACCCTTCAATCCCAATCTACATGAAGGGTGTTGGCGCCAAAGACTTTCTGATGGACTGATAATCTCCAGTTCTTGACCAGTGTTTGATCCAAATGTAAAGTGGATTATACATTAAATGTATTATTATTATTATTAGTTTTACCAGACCAGTTCACTCTCTTGAACTGGTCTGATAATCATTCCACATTTCAGTGTTTTTTTTCAGTTTTTCACTCATGAATTCATATTTCAAGTAGCAGAAAATCATGGATTCAGCTTTAAAATCAATGCTGTGGTCATAACAGCTCTGTTTGAACCCATCACTGTCTGCAGTCCTCCAACATGGAGCATATGAAACTATCAAAGTTGCCCTTCTACTTTCATACTGCTTCGTCACAACACACTGAAATTTCTAAGGCAGGAAAGGGACAGTTTGAACCCGCGTGAACCCGCAGGAGCTGATTGAAAATAGCAGGTTATCAGTCTCTCTGCTGTACTTTGGAACAACCTTCTCCTGGAGCTGAAGTCATTCCTGACTCTATCAGCTGTTGATTATTCCTTCAGACTCTGTTATCAGAAGTAGAAACACACTCAAGGTCCAATAATCGCCTACATCATGAACAAGGAGTCCGGATCAGGGCTGTTGGACAGAGACTCTGAGACGCCATGAGAAACGTAACACTAAATAACAACGCTCCGATAATTGCAGGAATTCCTCCCTCAATCTTTCTTTTCACTCCATTCCTCCTCTCCTCCAACCTTCTTCCCTGCATGCTGAATCCATCTGGTGAACACCAGGATGCCTCACTTCCTTCCAAGTTAATCTAAGGCTTTTCATCTTCCTCCTAGTACTTACCTCATCACCAGCTCTGTCACCTCACAGAGGCAGAGGAGTAGGTGAGTCTGCTGGGAGACAAAGAAGACGTTGTTCAAACCTGTCCCGCAAACATCCAATGACACAAAGAGAGGTTTTCTGGTCGATATCCAGAGGGCCACATCAGTCAGTTGGAGTGACATTTATGGTTCAAAACCTTCCATGAGAATAACATTTACCCAGATAAAGACCTTTTCTTTCTTTCTTTCTGGTTGTTTACATTTTTTAACTAAACATTACTCAGAGAACCTTGCTAACCTCCTGCAAGGAGGCTCATTTTCACCATGATGTCACTGCAATTACCGCAACGGTCCCAGAATAGTTTGACCCATATAACAGGGCTCCTTGAAACCTCTGGAAGATTTATTATTTTCATATTTAGTCACGAAAAACAACATTTCACCCATGGAGATTTCTTCCGTGCTATAGCTCAATAACTTTATAAGATTATACTGGATGGTTGGATCATAATGTTGAGTAACTAGGTGAAAGGCAAACTAAAGAATCCAAAACACACTTATTTTGGGATTAAAATAACCTCAGCCTGTTATACTTAATCATGTGATTTCTGTTAGTCCCACAAATATCAACAATATGTGTCACCAGGCACAGAATATTACTTGGATCCAGATTAGACTTTTTTTATGTGTTGGATCTTATGATGAAAAAGAAAGAAGAAGAAAACCGTCTTTGCTCCATCCTATAAATGGTAAGTAATCCATTCAGGATCTGGATGATGATCTGGATCAAAACCAAAAACTCCTGGATTGTCTCTTGGTCCATACCCTACCTTTCCACAGATGATCGTCTCTCCTGCCCAAACCTTTCCTCACACACTACAGGATTACTTTAAGAGGCTCATGCCAGAGGGAGCCATGAACGCATCTTCTTACGTAATCCCTGGAGAAGCAGCTGTGAAACATAAACAAAAGAAGTGATGAAAACCCTGAAGGGGTCGGTCTGCTTTGAACAGAAACGTTTTGGAGGACGTGGTCAGCATGAATTGTCTATCCTTCTGCCAGACCTGGAGGCGAGACTTCAACGGTCTTATTCCTTCAATAGTAATATGCTAGCTAACGTTAGCCCAAAAGTCTAAAAGGGTACTGTTGCTTAGCAACACTGTAAACTGCATCGGGATGCCTGTCTCATTGGATACCGGGTCATGTTTTGAAACTATGGAGGTCATCATCAAGTCTGTTACAACATTGTTGGATCCATCTTTACTCAGAAGGTCAGTGAAACATCAAAATGGCTAGAAAGGATTTTACTATAGTATAAAACTCGTGCAAAATTGGCCATGTGCTAATATTTTAGTTCAAGAAGATAAGGAAAAACGGTAACGTTGATCATAGTATGGCTGCTTGTATGATTTGTGAAACATCAATCAACACCTCATTTACATGTACCTGACTGTGTGTCAGTGCCTAGGGAGGTGAAGGGAATAAAAATGGTTATCCGTCATGAAGTTGTGAAGCAGGAAAAATGGGCAAGTGTTAAGGTTCTGAGCATTTGGACACGGCTGAATTTTGAAATCTAGACAACTGGGTCAGAGTTTCTCCAGAACTAGATGTTTTGTTAAGTGTTTATGGTCTGCAGTGCTTACTAAAGTGTTTCAAGGAAGGACAAATCGATAACCAGTGACCAAGTCGGATTGATCTTTCCAAAGTGGACCTACTATCCCACAAATTACTGAGAAGCTTCATGTTGGCCCTGAACACACAGATACCAGAGCTGCTTTGGTGGCAAATAGGGATCCTACTCAATGGTAGGTGGTTTTAATGTTATGGCTGATCAGTGTACACTGCAAAGTAAAAATTTGCTGCTTTACCCAACCTCTAGTAGAGATGATCTTTGCTGTGGTTGTAGAAATGTGATGTGTTTGAGGCATGGCCCTCCTGAACCTCGCTCTAGATCATACCTGGATTTATTTGTATGTCTTTCCATAAAGATGCAGCGAGTCTCAACAAATAGAGAGAGATCACTCCTGAACCACAACATAATCTTTGAACAGGAATCTGGGGTAACATGCTGTAATAGGAGACCAGAGTGCATAATCCTCAGGTGTTAGATGATAATAATACATTTCGTTTATAACGCACTTTACATTTGGATCAAATCTCTTTTCCAGTTTTTCTCCTGTGTACTTTTACCTCCATCCACATCTTCTGGATTGACCCGACTAGTAGTTCCTGCAACTAAAATATGTTAAACATTCTAGCTGTGCGCTTCAAGGTGAGGAAAATACCATCGTGTCTGGCTCCAGCGAACCATAATAATGAGCAAAGGCTTAGCGAGAGGGATTAAATATTATCTTTCCAGTAGGAAAAATAATGTAAGTTACTGCAGCTATGCATGACAGATGCACAGATTCTACAGTTATCATCATCTTATCTGTGTGGCAGATGCTTTGGAATCTGATATTTCTGTGTCAGCATCATGGCCTTTTTGTTTAGAAGTTACCTGATTGTCTCGTAGGTGAATCATTGTTGTTGTGCTTCATTCACTGCTGTCACCATAAAGGCTGATTTGTATGTGTTTTTGCCCGCAGGCATGAGGTGTGTCTGTTGGCACGGCCGTCTCACACGGAGTTGCTTTCTGGTGCGCTACAGAGCGAAGGAGTGAAGGTGTGAGTAATCCAGCACCTGGCCGAGTGAAGGCCTGAATAAAAGCCACATATTCCCCGAGGAGGTAGAGGAAGTCTAGGTGGCATCAGGAGCCTGACACGCAACGGACTGGAAGCGCGTTCTCACCTCAGGAGTCAGTGATGATGCCATCCGTGACCTCTACTCTAGCCATAACCGTTAAAATGTGTTCATACAGAGCACGTTTTCTAACACCTGGGATCCTCTGGATTCAGTGAGGGAATTTTCTCCCTAAGCTCCGGAGGCACTGAATAACTGCACTTCCAGTCGGGGAAACTGAGGTGGTTTGTTAAAAATAATTACAACATGTGTCGCCTTGGGGAAATTCATAAGCCACAGGCAACAGAGGAGTGGTGTCAGAGAAATCAATCCATCCCTGTACAGCAGGCGGAGAGGTGGCAGAAAGAGAACTGGAACCTCACCAGTCTACCAGTCCAATTCCATGACCCATAATGCTCAGGTATAGGGTATATAGGACTGTGAACCCCAAACTTTCCCAGAAGGTGTTCCACAGGTTCTGGTTTGTGACATGTTTTTCCAATCATCGTGGGTCAGGCGGCACTGGCTAGCAGGATAAATGTGGTAATCCTTCTCCCCAGCATCACTCTCCAGCTCCTCTGTTGGGTATCCCAAGGTGTTTCCAGGCAAAATGAGAAGTGTAGTCCCTCCAGTGAGTTCTGTGTCTACCTCTGGGTCTCCTTCCATTAGGACATGTCTGAAGAATCTCCAAAGGGAGGGACCCTGGATCCTCATCAGATGCTCGAACCACCTCAACTGTCTCCATGTGACGTGAAGAAGCAACAGCTCCACTCCGAGCTCCCTCTGGATGTCTGAGCTCAGTCTGCTGTCTCTGAGGCTGAGCCCAGCCCCCCCTATGAAGAAAACTCATTATCCACAATCTCATTCTTTCGGTCACTACCCAGAACTCATGACCAGGGATGTCAGGATTAACTATTTGCAAATAACCACAGGGAGGGCTGTGTGATCATACAGCATACCAACATGACATGCCTGGCTCCAGTGAACGATAACAATGAGCCAGTCCTTCACTCAAATAACAAACAGGCTTAGAGAGAGGGATTAAATAATATCAGTCTAGAAGGAAAACAATAGATTCTGGGTTATGTAATGTATGTTACTTGTCACTTGTCTGGCAAGCTGGAATGGTGGAAATGGCAGATGGAATTGATGCTTCAGCGTTGAACCAGCTCTATTATGTTAGCAACGAAATTCAGAGTTAAACACAAACAGAGATATTCAACTCTCTGGGCAGAAACCTGTCATCCATATCATTGTAACCGCCCACAATTGAGGTGAGTAACACTGATTGGTAATAATGTGTACTTGATAGATGACTAGTCATACAACATTGTGGAATGTATTTTCTGCATTTGCCCTTGAAGGAGCAGTGGAGCGGCCCCTTTGAAGCTCCAGGGGAGCTGGAGATTCAGGGTCTCAAGGACCCACGGCATGTAGAGTCAAGAACTTGGATGAAACACCAAATCCTCTGATTATGGTACGACTGCTCTACCTACTGAGTTAAAGTGGCAAATTAACATTTTGTCCTGAAGTTAATGAGTTAGAAAGAGGAAGATTTGAACCAGTGAAAGCATCGTGGGCGCCCAAAGCTTATCGATATGTGTAGGAAGCGATGCTAGCCCGTGTTGTCTGATACCACAGTAGACACGAAATTCTGATAAGGTGACATCTGTACACATGATTACTGAGGGGTGAGCCTTTAATCAACTGGTAAATGGAGGCCTTGCCTCACAGTGTAATTATCTTCCCCACAATTGTTCTGATGTAACACCACAATACTGCCGTTGTCCATCTCATGGTCAATTTTCCAATTATTTTTGAACAGGATGCCAAGATTTTTGAGATATTGTTCTTGAGGCATATCCACCAACCTGGAGTCCACTCCACTGATATCCTGCAGAGATCCAAGTCCTCAGGTTTGGAGATACTGTCTCTCGTGCCAGCCCCTTCACACTCGGCTGCAAACCGAGCTCACACTGTACGTTATACAAGACCGGGCCAAAACACCCAGAGTCAAGTAACAGAAGAGACAGCAGAAGTCTGAGACCAGTTAGACTCCCATACAATGGGCAGAAACCAGAGACCGATAATGGCTCCAATTATGAATCAGCTGTGAGAAACCAGATCAAGGGAACATTACATTCCGATGAAAAGTCTGAAATTTGCTCTCAGATCAAAATTATACTGGCCAGAGTCTGAATGCATTTAAAATATCATATTCCACATGTTCTTCATTTGTTTACTTCATGTTTGACATCACATCATCGACAACTATCAGGAAAAATGTGAAACGGGTGATTTCACCTAGCAATATGTGCAAACATGGGGCGAACAAGACTCAGTGTGTGTGTGACGGACGAAGAACCACACAGAACCGCTGACCAACATGAGTTATGATTGTTGTTATGTTTCTTCTGCTCCACAAGCAAGCACACACACACACACACACACACACACAACCCACACACACACGCAGTGGAGTGGAGAAGCCAGTAAGTGGATGCTGAAATCATTGATTTCAGATTCAGTATTTATGATGCTGATCACGAAGAACTGCTTCATTCTGGGTCTGCCACTAGAAACTGTTGAGATGTGGTGTGACAGGAGAATGACAGCTAGAGCGTCACACCCCATGCTGGACGCTCTGACTGCACTGAGCAGCTCCTTCAGTGATAGACAGGCCGGTGCACCGGCGGTGAACAAAAGAGACATAATGCCTTCCTTCCGTCCGGTTGCTGCTGTTCAGCTTCAGGATATAAGCTGCCTTCAATGAACATTATTTCATGGTAATAATTTAAAGATATTGTAAAATTGGGCAATACTACTACATGCAACATCCTGAACTTTTGTGCGACATACCCACTGTGCTGTTTATAATGTTCTGCTCATTCATCTTCTCTTAATTTTTGTACTTATTATCACATTTTGCTGTTAAACTGCGATTAACTTGCTTTTGGAGGAATATATTGGAAACGTAGACCCTGATATGTCTTCACACCTCTCGGCACCTAAATAGCTCCTGGCTCGACTCAAAACTAGGTTTTAACTTGAGATATAATAGAATTATTACAGAGGGAAGGTGAAGATGATGTACCAGAACCTGAGGTTCTACCTCTCCTTGACACCCCATACTGCTATGCATGCTAATATACAAGCCTATGTTTAACTTGAATCATTTTTTTGTCTGGCAGGAAGCATATACTGTACTGAGCACCTTCCTCGTTAAAGACTGAGGACATTAAAGGATTATGGGGATAATCCTTTAATGTCCTCACTAAGAAAAAAAAAAGTAAACATTTTCTTTTGCTCATAGGATTTCTTTGGGGCGTGTATTAATTTGATATGTTAGACACTGCATATTCACTATAAAAACATATTGACAAATAGCTTGGACAAGAACCTTTTTAAACAGGAAAATAAGACAGACTTACAAAATAATTTAAGATGAAATTGAGTATTTCATGAAAAATAGTCATTTTTAATGAGATTAGCTCATCCTTTTGGTAAAACATGCTTTTAGAAAACTTCTCCCTTTCTAAAACTTTTTTATTGCATCAAGTTACATAATTCTGATGAGTAAGTCTTCAAATTCTTTATTTTGAAAAACAATAATACTACTTATCAAATAGGATTCTTGGCAAGTGCCCATCTTTCCAATCTATTCCCTGAAAATCCACAACTGATAAAAATTCTCAAAAATGTCCTTCTTAAATTTGTCCCTCTATCCAGATATACTAAAAGTGTATGGATTCCTCATTGGCACATGTCAGGAGTCAGATAGATTATGCTTAATTGTCAAAAATGGTCCGAGAAAAGTGGAAAAACTTTGCCATGATCCGCCCGAAACATTAATTGTAGTTTCCAAGCTACCTGACTATCAAGTGCCATCAAAGCTGTCTGAAGGAGACAAAAAGCCTTATATTGCAATGTTAGAAAGTGGAAAACATCCTCAAACTGCTGGATCCCATCAATCAACCAATCAATTCAATAATTTTATCATTAATTTTCAAAGCTCCAACCCAATGTACTTTCATGCAAATCCACTGACTATATTTATGTAGTCCATGTCGTAAGAGGAAGACAGACAAGAAAACATAATCCTCCTCTGCCACTGAAACTGAATAACCTGTTCAACTTCATAACTAAACATACCTTCCAGTGGTCAAACACATCTCCACTTCTCACCTTGACCCTGTGACCTCAGCAGCTCAGCAGCATTCTCCGCCCCGAGGCCCCTGATGGTGAGTAAGATAAGATGAGATAAGATCAATTAAGAAACCAATGTGTGTTATGAAACCAATCATTCTGCATCTCGCTCAGAGCATGAGTGATTTAGGTCTTCCAGGACAGGGACTAGATTTTGATTTGGACCTTCAGCATATCTTGGTTGTCTGATGGGAGAAGTTTTAACCCTCAGACCACACTGACCCACTAGCCTGAGTGGATTTTATTTCCACGTGGCTGGAATGGTACAGTGCCAATACAATAAATCTTGTGGAGCTCCTCCCTGACATGACAGGTAGGCGTCACCTGTCATTTTGACTATGTGAGTGACAGGTAGTGGTTTAAGTCTACATTTCAAACATTCAGTCAGATTTCACAGCTGGGTTTCCCACGATCTTCCAGCAGTACTGAATGTTCCACTTTGAGAGGAGGGTTAAAATAATACTGCAAACATGTTTTTATTCTTGCAGAGCACACACATGAGTGCAGCTCAGCTCTCGTCCACAGAGTCAGTGCTTTTGTTTGCAATGTTTGCTTACATTGACTTAAAACTTTCCTTTTGAGCAGAACCTATAACTTTAATTAACATTGCCGCTTTTTGGTCATGTTTTTATATAGTTATTAATTTATTTTTTATTGATGATTTTATCTGCTTTTACTTTGTAGCACTTTGAGATTTGATCCAAATGTAAGTGCATTATAAATTAAATGTATTATTATTATATTATTATTATTATTATCTCTGTAATAAAGAATCCTGCTGTGTTAAAGTTCCAGATGGAATTTTACTTCATGTTCAACAACACTCAGAATATAATCCCTGCAGCAAGGCATCCGCCATTGGATCAGATGCCCTGTTCCCTCAAATACACAAATTATGTTAATTTAAGGCACTCATTTCAATGTACATATACGTGTTAGGTTATTAAACTCACTTTAGCAGGTGCAACTTAAAAAAAACTGTACCTCTCTGTGAAATGTTTTCACAGAGGGGTACAAATCAGTGAGAAGGGTACAAAGCAGTATACCTTTATTGCCGATCCCAAGCCCAGATAAATGGATAGGGTTGCGTCAGGACGGTTATCCGGTGTAAAATCTACGCTAAACCAACATGCGGAACACAAAACTGATTTCCAAACCGTATCGGTTTGGGCTCAGGTTAAAGTTGTAATGTATGTAAGCATTTAAATCTTTGAACGGGTGTAGCTCTTGCTGTTACTCTACAAAACACAACCATTAAATTTAATCTCGGGTTGCCTGCCTAACTTGACGACCGTAACAAATAGACCAACTTGACTGTTGTGGAGTAGAGTAAAGATTTTTAATCTTCTTGCGATAAGGAAATCCAAAAAATCTGTTAAATGTAATTTAGGCTGAATGTTAAAATAAAGATGCAGCCTTTCAATTCGTACTATTCATTATATCGCCGAAAAATCCTTTGTGTGAAAGTGATCATTAAAAAACTATATCATGGATCATTTTCAAATTTTGAACTGGATTGATTTTGGTTGCATATTACCAGCACAAGTTTTGGGCCATAATTTATAAACAGTTGGTCCGATTACGTGCAAATTCAGTGTATATGAATCAAATCAAGGAGATCTATTCTGCATATATATATATATGTATATATATATACACATATATATATATATACATATATATATATATACATATATATACATATATATATAATTTCCATCCATATTTGAATCTAATAGTCTTTTTACTAATTATACTGTGTTAATAACTTAAAATTTAATTTAAATGGATCAATCAGGGGAATTGCACAACGAAGGGCATTAGGTACTTTTCTGGGACGTTCACTTAATGTTAGGAACAACAGCTTAGGTCAGGTTCATATCAGTACATTCAGTACCACCAGAACCCACTGGGGCCAGCGTTGCCATAATTCAATAAACTACCAATGTCTACACAGAGATGGTGAAGAAATAAAAATTTGAGTGGAAAAGGTACTCTCTGTTTACGTAATATGAAACACAGAGTAATGACTGTGTTTCTGTACACAGAGTCACTACATCTGTTATGACCTCACAGATCACCACAATAACCTTTCTTTATGCGTACCATCCTAACCAATCCTCTACTGTCACCATAAGTCTTTTTGTTGTGGTTGTTTGTGTCTTGTGTAGTGTTAAGGTGGAGGACTCATGGAGCTATGCAGGTATTTATTGATACACATCCTTTATTGGCACATATGACTCTAACAGATGGAGTGATTACACAGTTAGCCTACAGAACTTTACCGAACTCTCACCTTCCACAACGAGATCTACAACTATTCTGCCAGTCAGACAGAAACTTTCTGTTTTGTCAGTGCGTCATCCCAACATAATGCCAATCAGAGGCAAAGGGACTATGGTGGTGTTTGTAAATTCACTACCAGTAGAACCATTACTCAAGCTCTAACTTACCACAGTGCAGTTTGTCTAGCAGCTTTGGAGCTCGACCCTATGTGACCCTTTATATCTCATGTCCCTCTGGTCTAATGTGGACCCCCTGAAGATAATCTGGACCACATGGTCTTACCTGAAAGTGTGACATAATGAAGCTGAGACAGGCTCAGAGAGGAAAGAGACCCATTCGGAGTGTGAGGACCGGGAGAGGATTAGGTGAGCCTGCGGTCGGGTCCTCGAGGTCTCCTGGAGCACCGCTGCACTAACAGGACAAAAGGTGGCTTTGATATTGGAGACTGGAGCGGCCGTCTGGAACAGAGTGTACGCAACTCTCAGTCACCTCATTTCATTTAGAATGGAAGGTAAAGTAGGGAGGACAGGGTAGGGGATAGGGGTGGCTGGGGGGAGACTAGGTGACAGTGAGGACAATCCAAATACCAGTACCAAACTATTCCAGCTGCTTCGCTGTCTCCTGTTCAGAAAACTGAGTATAATAAATAAAGCTATTATTGCTCACAGCTTTGAGTGTGACTCTTTAATACTTCAGGCTCTTTAAACGTCTTCATAGCGAGGAGCAGAGCAGACTGTAGACAGACTGAGGGTCTGAAGCAGATGCCCCTCCTCACTCCTGCCCCTGATTGATGTAACAGGAATACTGCTACAAAGGTGGGGACTGGGATGTGGAGAGGACCAGAGACGGACCTCCAGCCTATTATCATTCTACATCACAGTGTATATCATAATCAGACACAGCCGAGGAGACAAGGCAGACCTTGTCTTCTACCATTTCAATCAATCAGTCGATCTTTATTTATATAGCGCCAATTCACAATAACAGTCTTTTTTGTTGTGTTTTCACAATAGAGAAGAGCAGGTCTAGACCAAACTCTTTATATAATTATCTATAGAGTCACAACAAATTCATCTATGAGCATGGGGGGGAAAGCAGCAAAGATATCAGCTATGGTAATCCACGTTCCTCAGGTTTATCCGGGGTTGGGCGGACCAGCAGGGATCCCCGGTTGATAATTACATTAATAGTAATGTAACAATTAGCAATAGCTTATGGGGAAATACTATACAATAATAATAATAATGATAACAACAATAATCATCATCATTAGCGTGATCATTGGACATCGAGCAGGTCCACAGCAGTAGATGCAATCACCAACCATGTGACCTTACAGGGTTTGAAATCACAAAGGCTCTAGGGAAGAAGTCCAGTTAGTAACATGCATTAAACCAGTAACACCAGTAACACCAGTAACACCAGTAACACCAGTAACACCAGTAACACCAGTAACAGTAAAGTGAGAGGGATGTATAAAGAGGGACATTGAGAGAGGAAGAGAGAAAAGCTCAGTGCATCATGGGAGATCCCCTAGAAGTCTAAACCTATAGCAGCATAGCTAAGAGCTAGTTTATGCCAGCCTTAATTATAAACTTTATCATAAAGGAAAGTTTTAAGCCTACTTTTAAATAAAGTTGCCCCCCGAACCAAGATTGGAAGATGGTTCCACAGGAGAGGAGCCTGATAGCTGAACGCTCTTTTTCCCATTCTACTTCTGGAGACTCTAGGGACAACCAGTAACCCTGCCTGCTAGGAGCGCAGTCTTCTTGTTGGACAGTATGGAACTATGAGCTCCTTCAGATACGTTGGTGCGGGACCGTTTTGAATTTGATTCTAGATTTTACTGGAAGCCAATCAAGGGAGGCTAATACAGGAGAGATATGTTCTCTTAACCTGGTTCTGGTCAGCACACATGCAGCGGTGCTTTGGATCAGCTGGAGGGGCTTCAGTGACTTATTGGGACTATCTGCTAGTAGGGCATTACAGTAATCCAGCCTGGAAGTAACAAATGCATGAACTAACTTTTCTGCATCTTTTTGTGACAGAATGTGTCGTATTTTAGAAATATTGCGCAAATGAAAAAAGGCAGTCCTAGAAATCTGTTTTATGTGGGAGTCAAAGGTCATATCCTGATCAAAGATAACTCCCAGGTTCCTCACAGTGGTGCTGGAGGCCAAGGTTGTACCATCCAGAGTAGATATATCATCAGATAAATAGTTTCTAAGGTGTTTGGGTCCCAACACAATAACTTCAGTTTTATCTGAATTTAATAATAAAAAGTTGCAGGTCATCCAAGTCATAATTTCTTTGAGACACGCCTGTAAGTTGTATAAGTGACTAGATTCACCTGGTTTCATAGATAAGTACAATTGTGTGTCATCCGCATAACAGTGAATGTTGATGGAGTGTTTCCTGATAATGTTGCTTAAAGGGAGCAAATATAGTGTGAATAATATTGGCCTAAGCACAGATCCCTGGGGAACTCCGTGGGTAAGTTTGCCATTCCTGGAGGATTCATTGTAAACAGATAAATACGGAAATCTGTCACAAAAATAGGACTTGAATAAATTTAATGCAGTGTCTTAGAGGCCGATTAAGTTTTCAAGTCTTTATATCAGAATTTGGTGGTCAATAGTATCAAATGCAGCACTAAGATCCCACAAGACCAGAACAGAGGCCAGTCCCTCATCAGATGCAATTAAAAGCTAATTTGTAACTTTGTAAATGTACATTAAAGCAACAGTGACACCATTCTCTGCTGTCCAACGCTCCAACCTTGTCTGATGAACATCTGTTTAGTGGTTTTTCTGTAATCCTACCAAGAGACAGAAAAAAAACACTCGACAAAATTACAGGGCTCTATTTGAAGCTGCTAGAGAATGATGGAAGTCCCAGCATCAATGAGGGAGCACATCTTTAACTAAAGCATGAAGATGTTATGTGAGGCCTCAAGCGACCACGGGAGGAGCTATTGATTGGAGACCCGGCATCGCTCGGATAGTTCCAGTACTGAATGTTTGCGGCTATGATGAGCTGAGTAAATATATATTTTCACCCATGTTCGTTTGTCAGATAGATTATGCAAAAACTACCAA
Source organism: Lophius americanus (assembly GCA_037951165.1). Taxonomy (NCBI): domain Eukaryota; kingdom Metazoa; phylum Chordata; class Actinopteri; order Lophiiformes; family Lophiidae; genus Lophius; species Lophius americanus. Next base: position 1,068,832 of record JBBDHG010000189.1, on the reverse strand, counting down.
ACAGATTTCCACACAACTCTTTGCAAGGACTGGGCAGGGATCCGAGAGACGCCACTGCATGTCAGAGCAGCTCCGGATTAAAAGGTGAAAAGGCAGATCCGGTATTTTTCAGCATTTCTCTTGTCCCGCAGTCCCTACTTATTACATAAAACTTGTGTGTGTGTTTTTCTGTGTGTGTCTGTGTGTGTGTGGGTGTTTTTTTCAGATCATGAATGGTTGATAGTCTTTCAAAGGGGGTTTCTCGAATTTCCGGACAACTAGCTTTTGCAATATAAAAAAATCAAATCCCATGTTGGTACCTACAGTATGATTGTGATTGATGAGATACAAGTACAGATACGTGTTTGTTTTTTATACATCTTAGCTTCCCTACCACAGTGGAGTCTCATCCACATTACTGGGTTTTTACGTCAGATGTCCGTGCTAACTCAACCCTCTCAATTATCCGGGCCTGGGAGCGGAACCAGCATGAGTTCACTGGATGGGTCGGGAGGCCCCAGTTGGCCAAAGAGAGCTTTGGATCCTCCCAAATCCAGAAATGACCAGAATAAAAGTATATTTGGATAAAAACTCTGAAATGTCTTTTTAAGATGTTTAGTTCAGCCGTTGGCAGGTGTGTGAACTCTGTTCAGTGCCAGTCTAGTGTGAGTGTAATTATACCCCACCAGGAATGAAGTGAGGAGGGGGATTATAGTGATGGGTTTAAAGGTCTGTCCGTCATGTTTCTGGATTTATTGTCATATTTATATCCTTACAGTCATACTTATATTTGTATACGTATGACTATAAGTATTACTTAAAGAAAATATGACTATATTCTTACAGTCATATTTATATTGTTATAGTCATATTTATATTCTCGTTTAGATATTTTAATCTTGGTTCTGTGTTTGTCTGCATGTTTATTCCAAACTGCTGCTGCTGCAACATGTGAATTTCCCACATTGGGATCAATAAAGTATTTCTAAGTCTAAAACTCAGAAGTTCCTAAACAGCAAACTGCCTTTGCTGTTTGGGAACTTTTCATTCTTCTGTATTTATTCCGTTTGACTTACTATTATACACTCTTTATTATCGCGTTTGTGACACACAGTAATGCATAGTCAAATTATTTCCCTGCATTTGACCCATCCCTGAGGAAGTGTGGGCAGCTCATGTGAAGCACCCAGACAGCAAACTCGGGTTCAAAGTCTTGCTCAAGCATCCTATGACATGCAGACTGCTGGGGCAGTCCTGGGACTCAACCACCGATGTCACGCACCTAAATGCATGTTGGATATAATATTATATAATAAAGATTATAAGGGAGATGAGCATACATCTAATACATATGACTTCAAACTCCACAAGTTTATTAAGTGACATCATAGTAAAAACTCTGACTGTAGACTTTTAAAGACAAATAAGATTTTGTTTGCACAAATATGTCCAAAAATAGGTTTATTGTTTTTTTTTAAGTTAATTAAGCAGGATAGCTGTTTAATATTTCTGTGAGCAAACCTAGAGAACAGTTGAGGTTCATTGTTCCTTAACCATTTCTAACTGCTGAACGGGCTTTAATCCCCTGCAGATATGAGAAAGGTAAGAATAAGAATGTCCAGGTGTCAAGAACAACTTCAAACCTCCAGGGCAGGATTTCAGTTGACATGGATCCTTCTGGATCAAGTCCCCCCTCCCTGAACCCCTAACATGAGTTTGGACAACTGGTAAACACAAGGGGGTACTGATCAGGCAATGGGATCAGCCTTGGACTTAGCTGGTAATTAAGATAATCAGTCCATGTTTTGGTTCTAGATGTCAGTGTTTTTGGGGACCACACAGTTTGAAGGAAATGCCTCTGGGGGGTACAGATTTCCTCCTGGGTCTCAGACACGCAATCGGTGTGGTCTTGAGAAAGGCTGCTTGTGTTGTCAGTCCAGTGTTCCCTGCTGTACCTCTCAGTGTTTTGTCTGTGGGTCTTAAGTCTTCAAAGGTTGAATGGTGGCTCGGAGTTTATGTTTACATTTGTGTCAGTTAGTTGGTGTGTCGGCAGGATTATGTAAAAACCACAGAAAAAGTTTCCATCGAACTCAATGGGAGGATGGGTGTGGTACTGGAACACCCTTCATCAAATTAAGATAAAGGCACAAATCTGTAGGGCCCAAGCGGAAGTATGTGATCTTCTGTGAGCTGTTTGTTGGTTGGTTTGTTGGTTTAGTTGGTTGGATTACACAAAAACTACAGAAAAAATGAATGCTCATGCCATGTTGGTTGTAAGGTGGGTTGGACAGTGGGTGGGATGGCTGGCTGTTGGTTGGTTGTTTTATTGGCTGGTTGGCTAATTGGATTGTTTGTTTTGTCTCATCTCAGACGCCATCGGATGAGAATAACAACATGCAGAGTTTGAGTTGCTTTACATAACATCGCGAAGCTTCGGTAAGAAGGTGTGTTCTGATCTTCAAGCTGAGGCTCAATTTTCTACAGAGGCTTTCAACAGCATCCTGTAGCTGTACATTTTTGCTGGAGAAGAGTAGGTCATGTTTGATGATCGCAAGTTGGCTTGCTGGTCGTTTAGTTGGTTAATTGGTTGGCTGGATAGTTTGATTGTTGGGTAGTTGGATTGCTGGTTAGTTGACAAATCATTTATTTAAACAGAATGCCATAAAACTCTTTGAGAGGATAGGTCTCTGACCACAGTATCAGTTCCAGATGCAGCGGTGGATGGGTGGGGCCTCGGCTGTGGTTATACGCTCAAGTCAATACTTTAATAACGCACCTGTTTCCATTGGCTGTTTTTTTTTTTAGCAGGACTATGAAACAACTCTTGGATGGATGAAATGCCATGAAACCAGGTGGAAGAACTGGGGTCAGAAAGGGTTTTTAAAGTATTTATGGCTAACATTACACGAGGGAGCTTTTAACATTTTCCACATTTTCCACAAAATGAAGCTCCTGTGGAGTGCTGACTGACGGAGAAGTTAAATCTCCTCGTTATTTATGTATCTCCGGTCTCTCCTGCATTCTGTTCTTTTGTGGAGTGTAAATCTGCCGTTCCCTCTTTGATGTCTTTCTGTGATGTAACCCTTTCTCCTTATTATACAGCCACATTCAGAGATTGATGACATCATCATCTTAAACCTTACACAAATGCTGTGTTTGAACTCGGCACAAAGGAATCGCAGAAATAAATCAGCAGCAAACAATGAAATCATAAAGACGTGAGCGGGTCGGCCCATTCCAGTCATGAGAGTTTGATCAGATTTGAACCTCTTGCCAAAATAATGTTTTGGTGATGATGTGTCCACAGATGGAGCTGTCACACCAAACACTCTCCTGAACCCTCTTTCATGAGTCTGTGTCCTCATCTCAGACGTACAGTATGCCATCTGATGAAAATAACCAAACGAACGGCGGGCCGAGGCGTCTACTCATAACATGTTATAGCCTCAGGTAGAAGGTACCTTCTCAGTTTATAGCTGTAACTCAACATTCTACAGAGTCTTCCAACAGAAACCTGTAATTTTACATTGTATGAGGTCCGGTTCTTATTTATTACAGTTACATAATGCTGGAGGATTAGTAGGTCAGGCATGATCATCGTAGATTTTAGGAGGTTGAATTAATGTCCAGATAGCATCTTTATCATTAAATGCTAATCTGTAGTGATTACAATCTCAAGCTAGAACCTCTCAGGTCTGTGTGAACTACAGCTAGAGGCAATTAGCATAGTTAGCATAGCATAAAAATAAGGGTTGGATATGGCGAATATGGAGAATTTTTGTATTGCGATATTTTGTGGCATATTGCGATACATATTGCAATATACTGCAAAATTCCTACTTTGACATTAAATGCACAGCAAATATAGGAAATGCTGGTCTTGTACTTCAGGGAACTCTTTCCTGTTTGAAGTCATCTATTCATTGTCATGTCATGGATCGGCTCTTAAGTCTACCGATCTTTGTGTTATACTTCGTCTTTGTTTATGAGGTTCCACTCTGACAAGTTTGATTGTTTTTAACCTCCAAAGTTTCCTGTGAGTGTCGTCATGTTTGTGTTTTTACTCTCAGTTGAAGATGACTGACGTTATTCGCTCGTGAAGCCTTTAGACTTATGGAAAATACAATTGTTCCGAGGTTAGTGGAACTTTTCAATCCAAATCATTATCAAACCTTTAAAGCATTGCCGATAAAAAAAATATAGTGACTTTATTATCATTTATCATTTTAAATACATAATTTTAAACACTTGTGCCCCTCCACCCCTAGTGTCTTCCACCAAAGTTGATGCTTTCATTCATGCTGGTTTCTTGGTTATTTAGCAGGATTATGCAAAATCTGCAGAACAGATTTCCATGAAACTGAGAGGACGGTTTGCATGGTCCATTTTTGTGCAAATTTAGACAAAGGAGAAGATCTAGGAATTGTTTTCTCTTTGCAAAACTGGATGTTTTTCATAATTCTTTTCAATTTCCATGGTACATTTCGGTGGTCGGTATCCATGAGTGTTGGCGACTTGGTGCAGATCCGAATAAAATCTGGATTAAACACATTTAAATGCATGACTGTTTAAAATCTATTCATCCATCAATCATCTCCATCTTTTTTAACCTTTTATCTTGTTCAGGGTTGCAGGCAACAGGAGCCTAACCCAGCTGACGTTGGGCGAGAGGCGGGGTACACCCAGGACAATTTGCCAGGTCATCCCAGGGCAACTTTTCACACACAAATTCACACTAACGTGTAATTTAAAGTCAATAAGTCACCCATACTGTGTGTTTTTGGACAGTGGGAGGAAGCTGGAAAATCCAAAGGGAAAATCCCAAAAAAAATCCCAAATCCTCACAGGCACAAAGTCCCCATGTAAAGTCCTCAGGAGCCACAGCAGGTCATTAGTTCTCTTGAATATCTCCTACCCCTCTGCAATGGGACACACTTGTACATTCTAACGCCATTCCAGGCTGAATGAGAATCAGCAGCAGAAGTGTTGAGTGATCACAGCAGAAATCTAAGCGCAAATGAATAAAAATCTATAAGCAAATGACTAAAAATCTAAGAGCAAATGACTAAAAATCTAAGAGCAAATGACTAAAAATCTATGAGCAAATGACTAAAAATCTATGAGCAAATGACTAAAAATCTATGAGCAAATGACTAAAAATCTATGAGCAAATGACTACACCTGAATAGAGCATGTTGTTGTTAGAATAACATACACAGATAATTCAGGATAAGTTTTTCTATATCCAGAATATTTTCTCTTCAAACTGAATTTATGTTCTTCCCAAAGAATATCTGTCTATGAACAGGGAGCTGCTCAGGAATTAGGATATAAATATAAAATCATAATTCTTTTTTTTTACTTTTTTTTTTTTTTATGGTCAGAATTATAACTGTGTTTCAATTTGATTAATTAATCATAAAACATATTTTTCTAACATCAACTGTCAACCAGGATGCTTCCTCCATTCAAACTGACTGATATAGATAAAAAGAGACTTTATTCATCCAATAAGGGAAGGTTCAGTATGTGTATGCATAGGGGTGAGGAGACATAGATCAACAACCATTCCACGAGACGATGGTGCAACACAGTGGAGCCAGCAGTCCATCTGCACCTGAAGGATCAGGGACATTCCTGAAGATGTTCACATTTTGTACAGAGAGGATTGATGGTTTGACAGGGGAGTGAAGGCAGCCATCTCTAAACAGGGCCAATACCTCAATTTCTTGTAAATCTTGGGAAACTAGACTGCCCTGGAGAAGGATTGTGCAGGTTTGCAGTTAAACGATTACTTTTCTAGTATAACAGCCATTTCCTATCATTTTAAGACTATATTGTTGTAATATGACATTTTTATCCATATTATTATGTGCATGTTTTTGTAATGTTTTGACTTAATTTGCACATTATTTGAGTTTCTCAAAAAAATCCGACTTTATTCTGGATCATGCACATATCTCTTCTTTAAATGTGGTTCTTATATTCCATCACCGAACCGCTGCATTAAGTCTGACGGCTCATTTCCTGTACCTTCTGTCAAAAAGGACGCAGTTTTGTCAAGACAGCAACCAGCAACAAAACTCTGACTTGGCCCAGATCTTTAAAAACTACAATTAGTAAGTTTGAGAAAAGCAAAACTAAAACAAAGACTCTTAGAAGTATTTGGCAACCTACATGCTTACATAAGATGTGTTTGTTTCCCCTGTGGACCCTTCAACCTCTGCCAGCTTCAGTAATCCCTATAAGGTAGTAGATTTCTTTGTTCAGAAAACACAGATTCACCTCAGCACCAGTCATTCTGAGAACCAGTACCTCAGAATGTTGCTGTTTTAATTCCCACTAGAGCCATAAAGGAATATTTATGGAAATCACGCTGTACCAATCCTTAAGCCATGAAGTTTCCGGAGCGTCTCTCAAGAGCCGTGGCTCCTGATGCAGTCGTCCACGATTACGGAACCATTTATGGGATGCGGCGCAGCGAGAAACAAGCTCTTGATACAATCACAGATAATCAGAGATTTTCTGGGGTTTCGGGCCCTCCTTTTCTCAGCTAATTTCTCCTTCAACATGTGGACTGCTGGACGGAGCGGAGAGCAGTAAACAACCCGGTGACAGATATTGGACGGCAGCCGTCCTGAGGTGCGCTGATACCTGATAGAGTTAGTCGAGTTCAGACCGGCACACCGGTTGCCAAGCAGTTATTTTGGATTTTACCTAATCTGCGAGTGAATGTATGAAATGTGGAGCAGATTCCTGGGTGATGGCTCTCGTGACTGAGAGCAGCTCTCACACATACCCTGCAAGTGCCATCGCTAAGCAGAATATGAAGAAATGCATGCTGGGGTTTTTGATTACCATCTTGTTTTTGATTTATTTAATCCGATTTATTTAGGTCCTGAATGCTGCAAGTGTTTATTCCATCCGCTGCACTTTACATCAACGTCAGCAGATGTAGAATGATTTTTCAGTCACAACATGAAAACACATCAAGGGTTTGGATGCAGCGAGCCGCCGTGTCGTATCTCCAAAGCCTACGGGCCTCCTGAGAGGGGAAATGAAAGAATCTCTCTCTAACACAGAAAGCAATATCCACAGCAGCACGTGGACATCACACACATTTGTTTCACATTAACTCGCCACAGGAACAGTAGCTCATTCTGGTGGGCACAAAGGCTAGCCTGTTAGCATCCAACCTCCAGTCTAGCATAGCTGGTTTTATTGGCGAGGTCATTAAAGCAAGAATATTCTGATTAGACCCGGTTAGAAGTTCTTTCAGTGTGGTTATTATATTATTTACTGGTGGTATAATGTGGTTATTATAGCAAGTGAACATGTTACAGGAAAAATGTACAATTATAAGGATCTGAGAGACTTTAACAAGGACCATATTGTGATGGTAAGGCAACTGGTCAGAGCTTCTCCAGAACTACAGGTCTTGTGTTGTGTGGGTGTTGCTGGTCTGCAGTGGTTAGAACTACCATAGTGGTCTCAGGAAGGACAGCTGGTGAACTGGTGACAGGGTCATAGGGCCAAGGCTCATTGATGTGTGTGGGGAGTGAAGGCCAACCGTGATCTCTGATCCCACAGAGGAACTCCTGTAGCACATAATGCTATCTGTTAAGCTGGTTCTGATGGAAAGGTGGTTTTAATGTTATGGCTGGCTGTGTTTTGACCCCGGACAGCCAAATATAAACAGGTTAATATCATATACCATAAGTAGGAAATAAACTAACTCTGGCCACTGTAAGAGTTAGTTATGAATACATGATGTCTACACAACGTCAGAACAGGAAGCATAAAAAACTGATTCCTGAGTCATTCAAGAAAACTATCATATTTCCTCACAGCTTTATTCTACACACAGGAACTAAGTACTGAAGTGCTGCCAACACTTAGAGACTTTATTCATTCAATATTTCGTTATTAGTTAATCATTTCTGCAGTTTCAAATTGAACTGCAGAAATGATTTGTTGACAGTTTATTTAAAATGGAAAGTTTTTCCTTTTAAGTTTTTTCTGTTTTGTTACCATGTTCTTGGTAACAAAACCAGGGCTGGTTGAACCATCCTCGTGCTTGTGCAACTTTTCTAGTCTACTTTACAACACAATCCAGCATTCACCCAGTGGTAGTGGTGTCCTCGGCTACCACGCACGACACCAGTTCATTGAACGCAACAATTCAGACACAGCTCAAGTCTCACCATAATGCAGAAGGACATCCTGACACGTGGACAGCAGTGGCCAGGGATCGAACTACCAACCTTCCAATAAGTGGCCAACCGCTCTATCTTCTGAGCTAAATAAGGCCAAGGTTATGACTCATGTAGAAAACAGATCATTTTTTCTGGGCTGATGATGGCTTAGGATTCAAAAACTTGACAGTCTGCCTCACAAATCAATAGTCGGCCATAGTTTCAGTTGTTTTCTATCTGAGTGCGGCTATATTTTTACCAGATTACATGCCAAAGGCTCTGGGGCATTCTCCACAGACCTTGAGGAGATGACATGCAGCAAAGGGCCTTTGGCTGTGTCAGATGGGCGTTGCTGGAACAGGAGGTAGGTAGGTAATACCACACATATATGTGTATGTGTGTATAAAGTAGTCTGACTGCAGGTTTGTGTTTGAGCAATAGTTTTCTATTCTACAATGTTGTGTTAGTTAAAATGTGCTTCTGTTCAAAGTGCCACATTCTGCCATGACTCTGTTTTGTGTGAAAACTCCCTGCGGGGGAGACGTTTCCATCAGCCCTTTCAAATACATGAATGTTTTAGTGCACCAGTACTCGTTCTTCAAGTTTCTTCTCTCTTTCCCACCCCCACATGTCGTCTCCTCGGGCCACAGGAAACCCATGAGACACGCTGATGTTTGTCTGAAAGGAGCTCATCCAGCTGACAGCTCTTTTCGGCAGCATGTGAGTGATGACTGAACAAGTTCCCGGTTTGTCAGGACCAGCAGAACAAAGTGTATTTTGACCTAAACATAGAGTTCAGGTTTTGATGGAGGGGTGATGTGAACCCCTTTGACCTCCAGACTTCTGTTGTCTTGAGGTTGATGTGTTATTGGTTATGGGTGTGGAAAACTGATCCTGGGTGTTTTATATCCAGGGGGTTTCCAGTCGCCTCTTGTGCTGGAGCCACCAGATAAAAGAGATGCTGTTACTTTCAGGACACAGAGAAGCTTCTCGGTCTGTGAATACGTCCATATTAATCTCATAGACAGTCTCTCTGTTATATCAAGTCTGCTGTGTGGGGCTTGGTGGCCTTTTTATGCTCCACTCATTGAATCCATCAGTGATGTGGCCCACGATCAGTGACAGAGGCCCTCACATCATCAAAAAGTTGTTCTGTTTGCTCCCTGAAATATGCTGCAGTGGGTGTTTTTTTTTTTATTGTGTCTTTTACATGAGACCATGTCTGTCGACAATTTCCTTCACTGGCAGTTCTCTGGAAGTTTAGACAGGCCTTTTTCCCGACTTAAATTACAGCTGGAAGCCCATTTATTCACCCTGTATTTTTTATTAGGTTTACTGCTAAAATAAACTATTTATCAGCAGTAAAAAACAAATCCCATAGGAAGTTTCACTACAACAAGTTCTATTGTTTCTGCATATTTAACACAAAATGTTGTTTTTACTCACCAATGTGGTCTCAAAATGATCAGACCATTTGAAAACCATTAGAAAATACCATAGACATATTCAAAATACTGTTAAGACCTTAAGTTTACATCAGAGCTCCGTACCTTAGCTCCAAGACGTACACCAGTGTTAACCTGCAATCATATCTCAAGTCTCTCCAGGAGCTTAGAACCATCTATATCAGACCCAAAGTAATTAAGATGCTGTTGTGTGGAGTGATGAAAGCAAACAGGATCCTTGGGTCATTATGCTAACGACTCACATGATGACCCAGTAGATAATCAAAACACTTGCTTCCCAAACAATCCACAATAGTGCTGGCTGGTCAATTGTACTCACATGACCTAAGGAATCTCTGTGTATCAAACCTGAGACCAACCAGTCTCTTAGAACTCAGGAAGCATCTGAGATGACCTTCAACCTTAAAAAAACCTCTCTGTTAAATGTTTGATTGATGCATCACTCATGTCTCTAAGCTAAACATGAAGATAACAGCAGATTCCTCGTGAAGCACAGGGCAAATGGTGCCTCTATGCATCGCTCATTATTTAGCATAGCATAAAGATTAAAAATGGGGTGTAATAGCTGCTTTTTGCAATGCTATGCTAATCTGTTTAGCATATAATAAAAACTGAAAATAGGGTGTAATAGCTGCTTTTATGCAAAGATTTAATATTTGGTTTAAATAAGAGGTAACGACTGCTTTTGTCCAAAAGCAAAAGGGCATCTCCCGACAAAGAAGAGATAGGTGTCACCTCCTGGTTGTAATTATGATAGGCATGAGTGCGTTGGAGCAGCCGGGGGAAGTTTGTTTCCAGTCTATCTGATCCTCTGATAGTGAAGCAGAATGCGGGTAGTAGCTGTGGCGGTGGGTTTGTGGAGATCGTCGGTGGAAGGACATGAGTGTGAAGGGATAGATTTCTGAGGAAGAGGCTCAGCTGTCTCTGTCCGTCAATTACTCGTCCCCACAATTCTTCAGTAGCTCATGTAAGCCGCTGAGAGTGAGGCCCCTGTGTGTCTGGACTGCTGCTCTGCAAAACATTCAACATTCGGCTGTTGCTTTGGCGTAAAGTAATGGTGCTGGTCAAAATAGCTGAAGGTGGCTGTTCAGGAAAGAGGAAGGCCTCCAAATGAGCCGGTGAGGCGAGCGTGACATCTCCAAACCGACCTCAAACCCTCATGGGTTTGCTCATCACACATTGTGTTCGCTGGTATGGAAGGCAAACAAATATAAGAGCATGTTTAATATAAGACGGGTGAAATTTCAGCACGGCGCCAACTCAGTCAATAGTTGCAGCTTTATAAGTGTTATAATGTTTGCTCTTCAACTTTAAGCCAAAGTCAAATAAGCAAACACTCTGAGTCATCATTTTTATGTTTGCTATTTGTAGAAGTACAGCACGTTTAAGAATGCAGCACGCTACATGTGATACCCTTGTTGTCATATCTTATATTTCATCAGGAGAACCCTCATTGAGAACAGAATCCCTTGATCAAAAAAGAGCAGCAAAAAAAAGATATTAACAAGAAATGTATATCAAACAAAAAAATATCTTTCAATCACTACAAATGGATGAACTTAAAGAAAAAAATGACTAAATAATCAACTAAAAAAGTATATCACTATAATGCTTTTATAACAGCTTCATTTACACGTCTGTTCAAGCTGAGACTGATGAGACATTATTCCGCCCATAGCTCTGTACAAACACAAAGGAGATGTATTCAGGGGCCGGAGTTTTTCTTCCTCTGAGACAAAAGCAGAGGTAGTAACAGAAGTGAATCCAACATCAGGACAAACATTTGTTGAAAGGCAGGACAGACAGTAAGTAGCCGTTAACAGCTAGTGGCAGTTAGCAGCTCACTAACAGATGAGGAAAATCAACTGAGCATGTCTGAGAATGGTTGAAAAAGTGCAACCTCCAGGAGCTCCTTTCCCTCCAAGAAGATAAGATTAATCACCTGCTTTTTAAGTTTATCAGTAAGGTTGAAGGTAATTGCCTTTTGATTGCCATATTAATCTTATTTCCAACAAGCAGCTCATCTCACTCTGTACATCTACACACCAGACAGCGACATGATGTGTCTGAACCCCTCTTTAAAATGACACACTACAGCAGAATTGTTCCAACCCAAATTTTCCCAAATGGAAACACATTCATATTATTTAGCCCAAGAAAAAAAGTCGGAGTGTGAAACCTTACTGTCAAAACAGGAAAACATGAAAATCCGACTTGTCAAGAGGTAAACTTGGGTCCACGCATTCTCCACCAACAAACCTATCCAGGCTGTCACAGAACCATTCACAGGGCACCGATGCAGAGGAAAAATGCAGTGGGAACCACCAGCACCAGGGAGAAGTCCCATGACGAAAGCCTCTTGCACTTCACTTGCTGAGTTGAATACTCCGAGCAGACTGCACAGATGTCACCTGTTACCTTTCAGTGGTTTCGTGAGTCGGGTAGTTATGGCGTCTTTTTTATCGAGGTTTCGCTCTCCATTGCTTTTTCTTGTGCCAATTACCGTGTGCGGCCCTCCACTTGCCGAAAAATGCAAAAAGTCCTCTCCAGAGCCAGTGTTCAGTAAGTCCATTCTAGGATACTGTACTAACATCGCAGCACTACGTGGTGTCCTGAGTGGAAGAGGACCCACCTTCTCTCCTCAGGAGATATGAAGGACTCATCTAAGCTGAAGTTGAAACATCTTATGTTCATCTGATTATACACTAATAAAAACATAGCTATGAATATTATATTCAATTTATTCAAAGAGATGCCCCGAAATTTTACAAACTGCATCTTTAACGGATCAGATCCTGAGCACTTCAAAATGCAACCAGGAGAGATGTAACTAAATCAAAGGTCAAGATTAATGCTATAAAACGACTGTTCAACAGTGTCTCTAGTGTTTTTCTCAATCACTGCTGGTTAGGCTCTGAGTTTAACGGCACCCATACCTCTGACTACAACGCTGGTCCACGTTCAGATTCCATTAAAGTAAACGAGCGACTGTGCGGGGAGCATGAGCACATGTTTGGAGAATGTTTGTGTGCAGCAGACATGAGGCCATTACTGAGATCTGCCAAGCAGACAAATCAACAGGATAAACCCACGGCGCAGCCTCTCTAGTATGAGCGGTCTCAAATCCTTTAAAGCCGCGTGTTTATTAAAATATCTGAGAGGAACATCTGTCAGAGCTTCCAAATGGAAATCCCACATCTGATAGAGAGAGGTGCCTCCTCCAATAAAGACTCTGGACAACAATGAGGATTGATCAAACCGGGGCCGGGCAGTGCTGTCGGAGTTGGAAAAAGCAAATCCTGACTGAATGCTGCTCTGGAGATGTTTCACTTGGCACCTCCAGGGAAGTCAGTGTTTGGTTAAGCTTGGTCATAAATCAACAGGTATCTCCTTCTCCTGCCTTCATCTGGGGCACTCCTCTCCTCTGTGCCATGTGAGCTGTATGACCTATTGCAATGAGGACAAGTCTATTTTTTAAATCTATTGAAAGACCATTTTGACATTTTGGGAAACATATTTGGTTTATTCTAAAGTTGCACCAGAAAATCCACATCACATAATTCTCCACGTACGCCTCTCACATCTGCACCATCACAAAAGCTACAACCTCTGATCAACTAAGCTTAGCTTAACGATCAGTATAATGCAAAGCTGGTTAGCTTCAGTTAGAAATCTGAAATCTGACAGTCAATTAACTTCATTAGCACAGTAACTGTAATTAGAGTCGCTTAGTTTGGAATTAAATTTGGCAGCACGTTAGCTTAGTGTTGGATAACTAGCAACCACTTAGCTTATTGTGCATACACATCTGAATCTGGCTAGCATAGTCCAGCACGAAAACCGATTAGCTGATTGGCAGTTAGCTTAGTTTAGAGGAAATGTTGCAGCTGGTTTGCTTAATTAAGCTGGAGATCTGGCAGCCGGTTTGCTTCGTTTAGCCTGAAGACTGGTAGCCAGTTAGCTAAGTGTGGTACGCAAGCCGACACCTGGTTACTTTGTTTTGGTAAAAAACTACCAGCCACAAATTTTGTATGAAAACTGACAGTGGGTTATGAAAGTTCAGCATACAAAATTTGGAGATGTTTAGCTTGTTAAACACAATTAACAACTTAATTTAGAATGAGCCGTGGCACCATGTTAGAATGATAGGCATCAGGTAATTTGCCAAGTTTAGGCCTGACATCTGAAAGACAGTTAGCTTCCATAGAATGTGTTGTGGCAGTTTCTGTAACATATTAACTGGCGTCTGGTAGGCGTAGTTTAGCGTGAAAACTGTAATGTGGTCAGCTCAACCTAACTTCAAAACCAAATGTCAGTTAGCATTGTGTATCAAGAAAGGGGATGATTAACTTTATTTAACATAAAAAGCTGTTACTGAATAGCTTATTGTACCATGACAACTGGCAACCAGTTAGCTTAGTGTAGCATGGAGACAGGCAATTGATTATATTAGTGTAAAATGTAAAATTTGCAGGATACATTAAGATTAGCTGTGTAGCACGAGAACTGGGAAACGAGTTAGGTTAGTATAGCATGACATCAGGAAGCTGCTTAGCATGTGTCGTGTAATAACTGCTAGCCAGTTTGTTAAATATAGAATGAAAACTGACTATAGGTAAGCGTAATAAACTGACTGAGGGGAAACTCGGTTTTGCATGAAATGTGTCACCCCGTTAAAATGATAAATGTCAGGCGGTAGACTAGTATAGCATGAAATTTTACTATGTGGTTCGCATAGTGTAGCGTGAACGGAAGCTGAGGTAGCATGAATTTAGCTGTAGGCTAAACAGACTACAGCAAGTCGATGCAAGGCTGCAAGCAAAGACACCTCTTTGTCAGTAACTTACTGTACCTTCGTTCTGTTGATAGGAGATTGGTATACAAATATAAATGTTCTCACCCAGAGCTGTACAGAATGATGAGCTCATTTAGAATCAGAGAAAAAAACGATGACATGGAACCAGCGGGTCAGATGTAAATCTTTCACAGATCTTTATTGCTCTTTTAGTTACATACAGTTGGGGCACATACGCTGCCCTCTTCTCTTTTTACCATCTTCTTGTACACTTTCCTCTTCCTTTTCCTACTTCCTTTTTCCTTTTTCCTTTCATTAAACATGATTTTTACCATCATCATGTCATCCATCAGCATGAATTGCCATCAACTCTGCAGTTAATCATCTGGCATCAGTAAAACATATCAGTTCCATAAACACATCTTTATCCATCCTTTCTCTCCTTCACCTTTGGCAACATTCTCTCATTTTACCTTCTACATGTGTAACTGTAAATACATCCTGCTGTCTCTACTCGTAACAGCAGCGTAACAGCAGGGCCCACAACTTAAGCTCCACGAATGATGCTAAACTGAAAAGTTTGGAAGTTAGCTTTTTTCTTAAAAACCAACATGGCTCAGTACAAAATTTTGTTTCAAAACAAAACCTCTCTCTTCTGACGTGATTGTGACATCACATGATTTGAGATGTCATAGCGATGTCGCCGCTCCGACAGAGAGAAAATTGATTTAAATTAATGCCTCAAACTGCAGTAAGTGAAAATAAAAAAAATAATAATAATTGTGCCGATCCCAACATCTGTCATTAAAGGAATGTATAAAAATAAGACGCTTCTCTCGATTGCTTGAAAAAATTTCAAATCTTTGTCATCTTTTTTTGCCTGCTGAACATGCTCAGATTCTCAAATAACTTTACCTTTAACAGTGCTTTGTTATGATACCTACAAAAATACTACAATAATTTTCGGAATATAAAAATGTAAATCTTTAATTAGCCCCCGCGAAAATCGTCTAGCATATACTTAAATATCAAATTAATAGTAAACAGGATTGAATGCACCAACTCAACAAGAAATCACACACAGATTCAAGCGTGACGTCTGCGCCTGTGTCTCTTATCTGGCTTCCCTTTTCAGAGGCGGGGAGGCCGTGCACTCGTCTCCAGAATACTGCGTCTCTACGGGATGCATTCAGATGGAGAGGGTCGGTAAATAGCTGCCGGAGAGGACAGTAACACAGAACACTGTTGTAATAATACGCACACACGCAGACACACATAAATAGTCCAAAGTCCTCCATGGTCCTTTTTTTGTACAAAAATTTTCCAGCAGGAGTCCATTTTCTCCTTTCAGCACAATCACACCATCGTCTCTTTCCTCTTCCCTAAAGAGTACAGAGACTTCTTGTCCTTTTTGGTTTTGTGTGACGTGGTTGAGGAGAGTGACCACGATGAGGATGATGAGGACGATGAGGACAATGAAGACGATGAAGGGGACGTTATGGTGGGACTCGGGATCGTGCTATTGCATGGTGAGCTGGGGGCGGACTGAGAGGTTTGATGCAGGCAGTTTTCATCTGCTTCCTCCATATGTACGATGGCAGAGACGGAGGAAGGGCGTCGCTTGGAGCGAGCATCGCTTATCGATGGGATGGGTGTGGAGGGCTCGCTGAGGGGCCGGTGGACGGAGATGGCGCTGCGGAGGCAGTTGAGCCACTGCTGTTTATGGAAGACGTCGTTGACCTGCAGCGTGTGGGACTGTGCCTGAGTGAGGTCTTGGGATCTCACACGGAATATGTTCTTGGCTGTGGAAGAAGTGGGAAAAAGAGGAGTTAGCAAATTGATAACTCTCACATCACAGAATCATGCAAGTTTCTTGCAGAAATTGAAAACTTTTCTCGCTTGATTGCATAGACCTGTTTCATAATCGCATTCTGTTCAAACACACCGCAAGACTCACCTTTGTCTGCGTTGCTGAAAGCACCTCTGAAGGAGCCTCCCATTCTGACGTCTCCATCCTGCAGGTCTTCCAACAGGAGATCCTGCACTGGGATTGGCTGCCGGTAAACCTGGAAGCAATGGCGCTCATTCCTGGTTACAGGGCGGGTCAGAACCAGCAGCTCAGTGAACAGGAACACGTGCAGTTTCTTAAAGAGATCAGAAAAACAGAAAAAATGTAAGTGGCAGGTCATGAGGCATGCAGTTGTATCCCGATGCCCTTATACGGTGTGCGATGAGTAAACATTTAGTCAAAGCTTACCGTTCCGCTCTTGTTTCGTAGCTCGCCGTGACACAATAGGCTCTTGCACTGCTCAAAGCGAGGGTCTTTTTGCCTGTCCTCCAGATACTCCAACTTGTCGATATAGTACTGGCACTCAGACTCTCCCTTCTTCATGTTGATGTCAGACAGCACGCCCTGGATGATGGTGATCTACGAAACAAGAAAACAAAACATTAACTTCAGTCATGATCACAAATGATCGATGAAGATGAATGAAAGAATGATTAAACCAAATCAGTGTCCTGGACTTACCGCTTCCTCCAGGCTGGCGGCATCTGGATCCTCTGTTGGAGTGTGCTTCAGTATCTCTTTGAGCAGCAGTGGATACTTGACCAGGCGAGAGCGTGGGATGTCCAGGAAGCTCCACAGGTCCAGCTTCCTGCTGAAAGGTGACTCAAGGCAGCGCTGCAAGAAGTCTTGCACTCGCGGGTCTTGCTTCTTCTGGTCCAGCAAGGCTTTGGCTGCCAGCTGTTTGCTACAGTAGTCCTTGTAGGCAACAAGTCTGGGTAGCTGGAGAGGAGGTAGAACATGCTTACTAATACTGTCTTCCTTACTGGATAACCAGCTGTGCTTAAACACAATCAAAGCGGTTGAGGTGCTTGGGGACGTGACTCTTACCCAGCTTACGACAATCTGTCCGATCTGGCCCACAGTCCCATCTGACCCCGTGGCTTTGAAGAGCTCCGCCAGGAGGTTTTCATGCAGAGGGATGTAGGCATCCAGGTTGCCAAATATGTGAGTGAGCTCCTCCTCAGACATAATGGAGAGTTTCAGCATTGGGTCGTGGTACGCCTGTGTACAAGAACAGAGCCAAAACAGTCAAATAACAACATCCCATCGAAGCAAATATTTGCAGATTCTAACAATAGCTATTGAAGAATTTTATGAGACAGACAGAGGAATCATTTCTTTCTTTTTATAGTTACTGGCTCGGCTCTGTGGAGAGCCTGCCAGACTTCAATTTAATCTATTTGCTTAACATGTACTGCCTCCACCTCTGAGATTTGAAAAAGAACAAACCTTGCGTGCGAGCTGGAGGTCTTCAATCAAGTCTTGCTCTCCCCGAGACAGTTCAAATATGGCCTGGAGAAGGGAAAAAAAGGAGGGGGGTGCACAATAAGATAATGTTTTAACATGTCATTACACTATTACAACTTGGCAGACAAAATCCAAAACCCTAATGGTTCCAAATAGCTGGGTTAAACTTCTAAAATATCTGTCTGTTTCCCGTCTCTCCTCCTCGTTCTGTGCTTAAAACTATACAAAATTGTATTGCCTCTGACAGTTGGCAGAGAGATCCAACATATAGAGGACAAGTGGAGAAGTTGAGGGCATGTTTGTTGGTTTATCAGCAACATGTGAGCTTTTACAGACTGGACAACGATCCAAGAAAGGGCATTTAGCCCCATTTAGACTTCTGGACACAAATACTACAGGGATCTGTGAAACTAGTCTGTCAGACAGATGAAATTCACCACTGTCTGGATTTCTGACGTAGGAAACTCGTTTTACCCACCCCCCCAATGTCCTCTAGAATGTGTGTTCTAACCCTACTGTAGATTCATATCTCAGTGCTGAGTCTCACCTCCTGCCGCTTGATCTCTTTGGTGGAGAAAGTTCCTTTCTGGTGGACGTCTAGCGTCTCAGACCACAGTGTGCTGTTCCTCCTTTTCGGCGGTGTTGGGACCGCTGCCTTGTTGCAAGGCTTCTGGGGCACGCCCGGCGTCTTGCCATCGCCTCTGAACGAGGCCTGCAGGTGGAAGGTAGGACCCGTATGTTAGACACGTTGCATTTGAAGCCAAGTTGTGTAGTCCAACATGTTAAACAGCAAAGAGGTGCCTCTTGCCCCAAGGAGCTTCATTTTCTTACCTGGATGGTTTGGCCGAAGCGCCGGACGGCCCCATTCTTCACCGGAGAGATGAGGTTGGCTAGCGACGTCACCCTGCCGAGAGGACGGACACGCTTGTTGCTGGGTTCCTGAAGAAGCAAGGGGAGAAAGGAAGGAGAGATTAGTCAAGCCATGTTATTGCAGCTCAAGACAAATAAACTTAACATTCTGTACGCCACAGATAGCGAATCAATCTGAGTGGTTACTGAGCGACCTCAATAAGTCCTGGCACTTCCTTGTGGAAGCACACATCCAGCCAGGTCATAAATCTTTATTGTTGTCTACACTCTCGTATTTGGAGAGATGGAATAGGAATAGCTGGAGCCGAAGACTAGCCGCAGGCAGACAGACTGGCGGACCAGGGGACAGACTGAGATACCGAAGAGATGGAAGCTGCTCCAGCAGCTGTTGGCTCCATCATGTGAATTGTCTTGAGCCGAGCCAGCCCACTGAGCACAAAGAGCCCTTCTGAATGCTGCTCTGGAGGGGAAGGGGGTCTGGAGGAATGCCAGGAATGCACGAGACCCTGCTCTCAGCTGTTCAACTCCGCTCCCCACACACTCTGCTACTATCTGACCTGACAACAGCTATGACTCCACTTGTGAATGGATATCTCTGACAGTGTGAGATAAATGCTTCCCGAGGGCTGAAGCTCTTTAACTACCCCCCCCATCAGTCCCCTCTCAGAGTGGCTTTGCAGGGGGTGCACTACAGTGTTAATGGTTACAAGTCAAAACAGGATCTTCAGGCGTCGCGTGAGAGCTGCGCTCCACCTGGGCCAGGTGACCCCCCCGATTCCCTCCCCTCCCCTTGAGGCTGAGGGAAAGGAGAGAGGTACTTGGCCTCTAGCCAATAAAAACAGGGCTCAGAAATCAAAGAGCTGGAGATCTGAAGTTTCAGCCCCGTAGAGCCTCTTCAAAGACATGACGTAACAATTCAGCCACAGTCATAACCATTATAATTTCTAACGTTTGCTCCCCTCATAAAACATATTTCATTGAAGAACTTCATATGGATGGGGCATCCAGTCTCGCACTGCTACAGGCTGCTTGCGTTTTCAACTGACTCAGGCCAAAAGGGATTTTGCCTTGGCTCAGCGAATCTGGGAAACAGAGCAGCCATTGAAGCTCAGAGTTCTGTGGACACAGCTGTGGAACAGATCCACACAGTCTGGTTTATCTGCTGCTGTGGCTGCGATCAAATCACAGGCTGCTGTGGTAATGGTTCTCCTCGTTTTGCCAGAACAGCCTGAGTGAGATGCCACATCCTACACTGACTCGTGTCAGTGTAGGAACTGACTCGTGGATAACAGATGACAATTAGGCCAAGTCTCCGTTAATCATCTGGTGAAAGTTTGTATTCCTGGTAGTCTGACTCTGAGACTCCGGAGTTACGCCGGGAAACCGGACGGATCCACGGTTTGTGCTGCGTTGGTAGATTTTTACCGGCAGAACAAACATCCTTCAGATGATCATATTGCGCAGTGTGCTCATTCAACTCTGCCGAACAGATCCCGACCTCATAAACATCAGGAGTTTTGCTATCTCTTTGAAGTAAGCTAGTGAACTCTGAGCTAATACTCCAGATGTGTCCCTCAGATTACACCACAGCTCCAACTGATAAGAGCACAAAACAGAACAGCCAGATCATAAATGAAAGAGTCAAGGTTGTCAAAAAGTTCAGAACAGGGTGGAAACCACACAAAGATAAAATTATGCAATTCTCTGAGAAAAGGCCTCACTTCATGAATTGTCCTCCGACTTCTCCTTTTTGAGTGGGTTTACTGTAAATGATGCCAATAATTCCTGAAATGTCTTCCGAAAGAGAACCATAGTCACCACAAAATGAGAAGGAAGTGGATAAGATTCGAGAAGTACAGATCACACACCCCTTTAATTCCCTTAAACTGCGTTTTTAGCAGAAGGAAAGCTCTCAGCACAAACTAATTTAACCCTTAAATGTCAAAAAGCAAAAATAATCCTGGATGGGGCTGAAATAAAAAGAATGGAAATTTGCGAGTACAACCCCTGCAGCTTCCCTGTTTGGAGTTTATTCTGATCCTTGTCTGTATGCCTCCATGACTGAACCACCTACTGGGATGCAATTTACTAACAGACAGGAAATACCCAACACCGGTAGATACACAACACCTAAGGAGTCGTATCATTCTTGACCTCCTGGGTGTATTGGAGTCCAATCATTAACTTTTGCAGGTTAGGCAGTATGTAGGTTTAGTGCTCAGAAGCAAAGTTCACACATACACCGTGTGCACAGGTGAGATAAGAAGTGGGTAAGGCTCTGATTCACTCACAATGTGACACACGGGTATGACTTCAACGTAATAAGTTCCACTCAAGAATGAATTAGAGACACGCTAACGATAACAGAAGGCAGAAATATCGTCATGTTTACAATCTCACCTCTGACTCTTTGTTGGCTTGGTTCTGGTAGTCTATCACTTGCAAAGTCCGTTTGATAGGCACCAAGCTACCCACTTCATCGTAAGCCACCATAGCTTTCAGTAGAAACACAATATCCTGGTTTTAATCCTGGCGAGTCAGCTCCAAGTAATCCACAACAGAGAAATAATGGGATGAAAAATCAAGGGTTGTGTGAGAGTAAATATCTTATCTAAATAAATAAATACATTGTCCTTCTTTGACTGTTCTAGTTAGCTAGATTCTAACTAACTCTCATACTCTCTCTCTAGTCTTTGGTCTGATTTTGACTGAGGGAGGGAGGCTTTATAGCAGGAGCAGAGACAGGGGAGGAGCAGTCTCTGTTCAGCCCACATGTCTGCAAATGAGGTAGTATCTGGTTTACTCTGAGAGGGGGGGGGGCTGCAAGCTCTGTTGATCCATCCACTCAAAGGGAAACAGTAGTGAGAATTTGGTAGATCATGGGTACGCCTTACTGCTAAACAGAGGTGATGAGGGCAAATTAAGGCCTGACACAATATGGGTCTTTCTCAGACAACCGGGTTATTCGGCGACCGACAAGAGAGTAGATTTATTGAGTTATTTCGGGGTAGAAAGAAAAGCTCCTATTGCAAAAACTAATTTTGGGCAATGTTGTTCAAACTGTATTTTTAAGGATGTATGCTATATTTGTAACCATTATCTTGATGATCAATAGCAGCAGATATCAGCCCTGGATTGAATGAATACAGTTTGGATAAAAATGTTTGTTTTAAAACCAGTATGGTATTCATATAGAAACATTGTGCAAACAGATCTGCACACCAGAGGGAAAACGCTGTAGTGTAAATGGAAAGGCCAGTGGTTGAACGAGTGACAAACGTGTTCATATTAAAATACACGCTCGAAAATAGATAATTGTATTTGTCCTGGGATGTGCAATAAAACTCAATTATATACAGTCATTCTTGATGTATGAAGGGACAAATCGATCGTTTTATGCCAAAAAGCTTCCCGTAAATGGCTCCTAAAATAGATTAATTTTGTACAATAAACTTACTCAAACTTTTATTTATAAAAGAAGAATTAACCTCCAACTAGAATAAAATAATCTTATCAAGGAAGCTTATTTGTTTCCAAAAAACCCAAAAGGTCAACGGTTAAATATTTTTACATATTCTGGCTTTTTTTGATTTTCCAACAACTCTAATGTGAAGACTGAATCAATAGTTTTGTTTTTATATTTTTCATGAATGGAATACATAATTGTGTGGCGGGATGAAGAACAAACCAAACTGAACCCACTCGTTGTGTAAAAAAGTTCAGAGCATTTTAAACTCTTTTCGGACATTTTATTGAGGGGTGAATTAGTTAAAATAAAAAAATTCGATAGATGCTGTTACTACAAATGGAAACCTGTAAAAGTAAGGAACACACATGCACCAATTTAAAATATTTGTGTGCAGCAATACACAAAAACGTAACTGTAGAGTTGCAATGAAACTGTCAGTTGTAAAGACAGTAAAAATGTAACTATTACTCTAACTTCAAAATGTTACAGTGAACATAAGATTATACTCAAAATTAGCTTTCATATACCAATATGTTAAATTTCCTAATAATAATAGTGTAATGCAGTCCACTGAAAGTATAATCATTCTGTGTGAGGGATTTATTTTATCTCAACTCTTACCAGTTCTGGTATCGGGTACTGACATTTTCTAAACTAACTGTTCAATCTAATCTAAAAACAATCACACATGTGATTATCATTATTAGCTTAATTCTTAATTATTGATTAGAGGAGTGCCTGCTTTGTGCAGCTATTCCCTTTGAACTCTTCTCTAAACAGCAGTAGCAGCTGACCTTAGTGCTGTGTGTGTGTGTGTGTGTGTGTGTGTGTGTGTGTGTGTGTGTGTGTGTGTGTGTGTGTGTGTGTGTGTGTGTGTGTGTGTGTGTGCGTGTGTGCGTGTGTGTGTGTGGGTGTGGGTGTGGGTGTGGGTGCGGGTGGGTATCTACTAGAATATCAATAGGAGGGGGGCACTGGGACTCCATCCTACATCCATATGCAGATTGGTTTGGAATGAGCGAGACATCTGCCAGTTTCACTGCAGACAGAGATGTGTTCTGGAGCTGGAGTCAAACCTCTGCTTCATGCATGTGTGCACGCTCACGTGGGAGATTCAGCCAGACAGGAAGGAGCACACACTGCCGATGGGCATCTGACGCCAAAGATTCCACACACCTCTGCAGCTGGTGCACAAATACACGGCCCAAAAAAGTGGAGGTGTCGGGTTTAGTGGGGCGGCTAATGCGTGGGTGTTGCGGGTCTGGGTGTCACATTGGGTGCTCGTGTCATAGGGCAAATGGACGAGCTTGTCCATGGTTCTCGTTTGACACCTTCATGTTGACCCAGGAGGACATGCCATTGCATGACAAAACATTGATGCAGATGTAGCAGTATATGTGGTGACACCTCGTTGTTTGAGTCTATTGACAAAGCAGTCAGGAGGGTGCATCTGCTGCAGCCCAGCAGGATGCTCTGTGTGAATCACCCACATACCCTCAGAGAGGGATTATGAATCAAGGGGCTTTATTATCAGAACACTAGAAATAAGACAGCGGAGCGAGAAACTATGCAGACTGAGGAGTCAGGGAGGATCTAATAAAAATGGAGGTGTCTTGTCTGTGTGTAGTCTTTGCGTGCCATTAGAAGACGCTGCCTGACATTTACTCACTCTGCATGACGAGGCAACGTCTAGATCAGACACTATAAAACCTAAACATAACATGGCTCTGCCTGCCAAGCCTATCGGCCCCCCCGTCACACTATCCTGCAGCTGCAGCGCGGCCGTGATTCACACTCTACACACACACACACACACACACACACACACACACACACACACAAACACACACACACAAACACACACACACACACAGCAATCTGCACTGAGTTTGGCGGAGTGAGTTGAGTAATGCAGTGAGCGGCCAGGTCTCACCGCTGTCTAACCTATGTCGTGCTAGAGATGGACAGAGCCCTTAGGCCTGAGCTCCACTTAACCCCTGCATCAGTAGGAGCGAGCACATGATGTACACGGACTAATCACAGCTGCAGGGTCGTCATGAAGCAGGCAGCTCTGCCTATAGAGCGCCGACTGACTTGAATCGACAGGAAGATGGAGGAGCGGCTGCTTCCCTCTACTGGCGGAAATCCACAAAACAGAAAGGATCAACACCCTTTATCTGTGTGTAGCGTAAGTAAGGTGTTGTTCCACTACAAGAGCTGAATCTGCAGAATGTTCATCAGTCTTTGCTGACATCAGCCATCCCCATTATTTTCTTTTTTTAATTTAAGTTTTTTGTTCTCAGACCGCATTTTTCAATAGATTCTA
Source organism: Lophius americanus (assembly GCA_037951165.1). NCBI lineage: Eukaryota > Metazoa > Chordata > Actinopteri > Lophiiformes > Lophiidae > Lophius > Lophius americanus. Next base: position 1,044,419 of record JBBDHG010000189.1, on the reverse strand, counting down.
AGATTTATTTTGCTGATAAAACGTTTTCTTAAGCATGCAAGATTATTTTCTCTATGAAGGGCTTTACACAACAGCAGTTCCCTCAAAAATCTGTAAACCTTTGTTGTGGTTTGGTTTGGTTTTTTTTTCTTCATACAGTAGCAGTGAGTGGGTTTTTATAGACCCCTTTATTCCGAATAAAATCCGAATAAAAGCTTATTTAGTAAGTTAATATCACTCAATCAATCAATCTTTATTTATATAGCGCCAATTCACAACAACAGTTGTCTCAAGGTGGTTTTCAGAAAGAGCAGGTCTAGACCAGACTCTTTATATAATTATCTACAGGACCCACAAAGTCCTCCTTGAGCAGCACTTGGAGACAGTGGCGAGAAAAAACTGCCTTTTAAAGGGCAGAAACCTCGAGCAGATCCAAGACTCAGTGTGGACGGCCTACTGCCATGACCGGTCAGGTTTTAAAAGAGAGACAACGAGGGAGACAAAGAGAAAGACAAAGATGGGAGACAAAGAGAGAGACACAGAGAGAGACAGAGAGGGAGAAAGGGGGGAGAGATACAGACGGGCTAAAAAGCAGCAAAGATATCAGCTGTAATCCACTTTCTTCAACCTCTCCATGGTCAATGCTCCATGTAAACACCCCAATTTCGAATAAGACTGCCCTTTCTGATTGAAATTTCAAACCGTTGCATGAGGTAGAATACGCCTTTCTGAATAACAACCGAAAGTCAACCGCTGTGTAAATGGTTGATGGGAATACCTTCCTGGTCTACATGTGCCCTGGCAGCGCAAGTCACCATTACAGCCGAGAGTTTGTTTCAAATACCAACTCCAAAAGAATTAAGTGGGGTAGTAAGAAATAATGAACTCCACAAACACATCCAAGAAAAACAGTCAGGAGCTGTGATCGGCTGAACCTTTTATAAAAATTAAGAAATGCTGGAAAATTTGGAAGATGCCAATTTTTATGAGAAATCCCACAACAAAGGATCAGACCACCGACTGAACATTTCATGGAACATAAATGAATGACTGAATGAAGAGGAGGATGACTACTGAATACTACTTTCTACCTTGGAATGAAACCCAGATATTGTTTTTGGGGGCCCGAAAACAGGTTCTAGAGTTGAGTTATTTGAAACACTTCTGTTTCTGCCATCTGTGGAGTTGCTCCACTGCCACCTTGAAAAGCAGAAATCAATTTCTGTTACGTCACTCAGAGTCTGTGTAGAGTGATGTCTAACTGTAAGAAATCAGGATCAGACGTATACATGTACCAGTATCCCAGTTTCTTTGGCATAGCTCCAGCTAGAATATTCCGGTTTCTTAAAATCAGGATATGGTCTTACCATAACACAGAATACGTCAAAAACCCGATCATAACCGGAACCAACACTGTCAGTGGCCTCTATGATACTCCTAAGAGTTAGTGTGTAGGGTGTGATCAAGATCTCAAATGTTTATGAAATCTGTGTAGTTTACTATCCAGGTACTATAAATACCTGTGTTCTTCTGAAGCTGCAATTATACAAAGCTGAACACACACTCAGGATGAGACAGTGATCTAATCACGAAACAACTTGAAGAGACAACGAAAGCCTCGGCTCTCGAACCAGACTAACTCCCCTGTCTTACTCACTGTATTTCTTCTAGGTGTGGAAGTGTTCACACACCCAGAGTAGCGCTGGTTGCTACAAAACACTGCCAGGTAACCAGGACTCACAGTAAATATACGGGCACCAAGTAGATAGAGCAAACTGTTGCACAGACAAATCATGGCAATATAATGCTAATTTCAAAACAAGGGCCATCAGGGAACAATGTATTCCCACCCCACACCCTACACAATTGAAAGGTGTTTTTGCATGAATTAAAGCTCTCTCAGTTGTGCAGTCAGTTAGAAATAAAAATTAGTTGAGTTGTGGCCGATGAAAATGTAAAGATTAGTTAATAAATAAATAGTTTACATGATATGCTCAGAAAACAAACCCTACACTCTTTGGAGGCCAAATTCAAGAGCGCATTGTTGGCATGAAAACATTAAAATAATAATTTGTGATTAGAGAAGGATAGCTTTTCGCATCAGAAAATGATTAACTAGATCTGCTTCGAAAATGAACTTCACTGCTTAAGATTGTGAGAACAGTTTTACGCTCTGGACAAACGTACAGAAGATGTCACGGTCAATACTTAACACAAAACTATTAACAAGTTTATAATCCAAAAAGTTTCTACTCCAGTGTACACTGATCAACCATAGCCTAATAACCACTGACAGGTGAAGTGAATGACATTGATTCTATAGTTACCATAGTTTCCTGTCAGTGGCTAGGATACATCAGGTATTAGGTTAACATTTAGTCCTGAAGTTCATGTTGGAAGCGGGAAAAATTGTCAAGTGTAAGGATCTGGAAACCTTTGACGACGACCACATTTTGATGGCTAGATAACTGTGTAAGAGCAGAACTGCAGGTCTTGTTGGGTGTTCTTGGACTGATGTGGTTATTACCAACCCAGGGTGTCAAAGACAACACGTAGCTGGGAGACAGGGTAATAGCTGCCGAAGGCTGATTGAGGCTCATGAGTATTGAAGGCCAGCCTGTGTTGTCTGATCCTGCAGAAGACTTACTGTAGCACAAACTGCCAAAAGGTATCAGAACACAGAGAACAAAATGAGAACCTAGAATATTAGACAGGGGGCTTTTGTGTTCTTGTTGATTGGTGCATGGATGATAAGGAAGACAGATAGCTGCCCAGTGCTCCTCAGGGATGGGAACCAATTCCGCTACGTTGTACTTCTCGCATGATTGTATGTGAAAAATAAAGGCTTTCTTCTTCTGATCAGCCACAAAAATAAAAAAATTAAAATGTCTTTGCTTAGAAACGCCTGATTAGACCACTCCACGGGTGAAGAGGATCATGGGTAACAGGCCATAGGTTCATGAATGACTAAAAAGGTTCAGCCATATAAGGAATTATGCTGCAAGGATTCAGGAGCCCTTTGTAGAACCGTCAAACTTGAACCATCAGAAAACTCTCTGGAATGGTCCTATACAATAACCTAATTTGGACATTAAATGTGTCATGATGCATTTGAACGGACACATTTATTAACATCTGAGTGTTGTGTTGTTAGGATGAAGGGCAACTACATTTCTAGCCGCTTTGCAGTAGATTTGGGTGAAAGTGAATAAAAAGGATTCAGTTTCCGGTTCAGAGATATTCAGAGAATTCAGGGTTGAGTGTGATGAAACTCAAAATACCATGTGCATCATTTACGCTGAAAGTCTTATTGTGACAACACTCATTACATTAACCAGCATGTGGGAATGACCTGAAGGCAGGACCTGAAAGCACGTAGTGCACTGAAACGATGACATGCACTAAATCGAAAATCGTTATTACAGAAATATAAAAACGCATTTGCTATGTATATTATTATTATTATGAATATTTTTAAATAATGCTACTTTCCTTTGTCCGAAATCAAACCTGTATATTTGATTTCTTTGGACTGTAGCTCGGACAAAAAGGCCTGTGAAGTCACTGCCTTCTCTTTTGTGACAAAGTATTACATCTCTCCATGTCTTTCCCAAGAACCACCAGACCTACTGACAGTATCACAACATGAATCGAATCATAACCTCTGGATCATGAATCCTACCGTTTGTCGTACTAGTACACAGCTCAAATAATCCACAAATAAAACACCTTATAAAATACTGTATGATCACAGCAAATTCAACGATAAGCCAGTACCAAATAAAATTGTACAACACATAATAAAACTGAGGTATGAGTCAAGGTGATTTCATTTATATAGCGCCAAATCCCAATAAATATTATATCAATGCGCTTTCCAAAAAGAGCAGGAATCGACCGTACTTTTTATTCTAGAGAGACCCAACAATCCCTCATGAGCAAGAACTTGGCATCAGTAGAGAGAAAGAACTAACTTAGAAACAGACCCTGATTCTCACACCAAAGCGTTCAGGACAGGGTTGAGAGTCAGAAGAAAGACGTTTACAGCTAAAAAAAAAACAGCAGCTATAATTCTAGAAATATTGCAGTCAGTGAATGTGAGTAATTCTGGATAAAATGAGAATTGTGCAGATCAGAATTTATATTATGATTCTGAAAGTCTCGCAGGTGATGCACACCAAATTGAAATTGGAGCTCACTTAGTGTTACATGAAAAATCTAAAATGTGCCATGCATAAATCCGTGGGCTCTTGTTTAGTAAACAATTTACACAGATTTGTTAAACATGAGGGAATTCTCTGTATTACAAATTCGTCTACAACTTCCTGATCCGTCACTGTTCCGTTTAGAATTATTCAGAGTGATGGTTGGGCCTGAGATTGTTGCTGTCACAAACCTCAGCAAGATAAAGGATCCATGAGTCTAACGGACGAGACCTACCTGTACCTGTGTGCACATTTTATTGATTTTTATTTTTCTCCAGACACTAGGGGAGCTCTGTACTTTGATGTACTTTGTTCAAGGTACGATATTATTAGATATACTTTATTGTCCCCATAGGGAAATATGTCTTGGACTCACATGCCACGTACATAGAAACCCCCACAGTTGTAGCAGAAGAAATCACGCATGGACCAAACAGAACCAGCGGTGCCTCAACCCAGCATAAATTGCAAATAAAAATATTGCACATAAGGCATATTATGTGTAATATGTGTTATGTGCTATGCCTACAGCCTCAAGCAGCATTGTTTAAAAGCTTGATAGAGGTAGGCAGAAATTTGTTTTTAAAAATGTTGGGTTTGCAGCGAGGATCGTTAGGTGCAAAGTGCAGGTAAGGTGATTTTATGAATTTGCGGTATCGCTTTGCGGCGCTGCAACTGTGGCGTGTTTTTCACTTTCATAATTTTCTCAGGATTTAAAAAAGTCCAGACCTCAGAATATGAACATTTTCTGATTAGAATCTCCGTGGAGTTGCTTTGATTCATCTCTTTCTAACCTGCGTCAGCATGGGGTTTGTTCTGGGTTCATTCTGCCTTCTTTGATCTCTCGTTTGCAAAACATCTCATATTTTTACTGTTAGTTTTAGTTTGTGCTGCCCTGCATCATGTGATCTCATGCTGTGCTCTCAGTGGTAGGAGCTCATGTTCCGAATTAAACCACTGCAGAATGGTCCTGCTTCATAAATGAGATTGCATAGACGCATGTATCGAGATCAAAAATGTTTTCAGATCAATCACCCAGCTGTACAAATAGCACAGTACTATAATAATACTACAAATAACTGATTTCTGAGTCCTTTCAGACCCAGAGGGAGGCAAAAAAGAAAGATCACCACTATAACGGCCTCTGTATATGACCGAGTGTGTGGGGATTAGACGGCGCTGCAGGCAGCTCAATTAGAAAAGAAAATACATTCAGTGCAGGAGTCAGAGCGCAGCTGAATCTAGGAGTGGCCCCCGGGAATCTAAACAACACAGTTTGAGCTTTGTTCAACTAAATCAGAGCGACTGATCCAACTGGTTACAGAAGTCCATATTGTCGGGATCTGTTAATCCCTCTCATGTGAGCCCAGAACAAATACAGCCTGTGTGGATGGACAGGGGTTCACGGGGTGATTACATAATTTGTTGTATTGGTGTTTCCCTCAACATGTGGACTTTTCAGCCAAACATTTCAACAAGTAAGACATCACAAACAACAACAACATTTTTTTAAGTGGATCTAGTCCACTGTTGTTTTTATGTGAGACGCTCATTTAGATAACCACAAGGCTGCCACAGTGGTGGGTTGTGCCTGAAGCGTAACGGTGTTCATTTATGATGAGATCATCTCTCATGGCGACAGCATTGATAGATCTTTGTGCACAAACATGTGGGTTTCCTCTGTCCCACCCACACAATGAGGTAGACTTTCCAACCTGGCCGGTCCTGCCACTCACATCTCTCAATTATAAAAAGCTTAGTTGGTCTCACCAACATCAGACCAGAACAGGCTCCTCTTCGAACAACAAGAGGCTTTATCTAGGCATGTTCCAGAGCTGGACTGAGTCATGTTGACGATATGCTCTGAATAAACATAGGGAGCACAGACTACAGATTCACCAGGAGTTAAGATAAAGCCATCAGTTATCATCAGATCCGAACAATTGAATAAACTAGAATAACCCCGTATAAGGATAGCATGGACTGAATTGGTTGTAATTGCTTTGTGTAAACTCCTGTTACACAATGTTTATTCTTAATTGTCATTTTCTGAGATAAACTAATGGCTTAGATTGTTAAATGGATAAGTGCAAGTGGCATCTGCTGACGATATATCCTATAAATTACATATCCTTCATTCATCTGACGAATATATAGTGGTGGGTATTGTTTTGTATTTACGATGGACAAGATGACAACCTTCAGCATCCCCATAAAATGGTCTTTCCCAGGTAAGAGTCGAGATACCTCAAGTGAAGGTTGTGGGCTTGCACCAGCATGAGTAGTCGAAATATTCTGTTCTGTTTTTTCTGAGAAAAAGTTTGTGTTGGAGTTGCACTGGACAGAAAACATGTCATCTATAAAACGGACAACTAAAAATCATACATGTTAAACGGATTGCCTTGTTCTCGCTCGTTGATTGATCTTTCCCTATTCATCAAGATCTGACATCATCTTCATTACGAAATAGGTGATGGGATTTCATACTGGCTCACGTACTTGCACCATATTTTTAAACCCAAGGGTTTCCTCATGCCTGCAGCATCAAACTTCTCAGTTGATCTGCTAATAACTGTAGCCTGCCCTGATTCAACACTGTGAGGAGATGCTGTTGTCGTCATCTCTGAGGCCATTTTAGATGCTTTGCCATCATTGCATGAAATTCTTGCGACACCAACATACCGCTAAGGTTGTGTTCACCACCCTTCATTACGTCATCAACGTATTTTACAGAGAAGACAAAATGTTCATATAAATGCGACTGAATGATGCAGGACGCTTTTCCAGTTCTTCCACTCCTCCAGTATCCATACCTGTCCGTCAGCTACTTCTTAACACGCTCTCTGCACGCGACCCAACGACTGCTCGTGTCTCCCTTCACTTTAACTCTGTCATAAGGTTCGGCCAATAATTAAAAGTAAAAGCAGAGAGGAGACTGTGTTCCACACAATTATAGTTCACGATAAGCGTATGGATCACAGACCAGTTAGTCTATTTAATGTATCCTGTTACACAAAGCTGAAATTCTGATGATGCGTTTTACCTTAAAGTCGAAACTGCATAGGCTGACTGCGTCGCCGTCATCCTTCTCTCTGCGCTTCCGTTTCTGTGGGGAAATGAACAGGCATGATGTTATTATGCTGTATCGCTGGAAGACATAAGGTATACAACATTATGAAGATGCAGAGTTTGAAGAATACTCTTATACATGGACATTGACACAAACACAAAAAATCTACAAAACACAAAAAACACATAGTTGTTTCAAGCCTTCAATTTGGTGGCCCCTTTTCCAACCCTCTGTTCTGGGTGTAAAAAAGGCTTTAAATGTAACTCTACCAGCCCTTTTCCCACCACCTCTGTAATAAACCAAACCGCTATAAATTATTGAGATATCTCCTAAACTAAATCAATTATACCTTTATCCTATTTTTTTTATGTTAAAGTTGAATTCTGGAGAGTTCTTTCTGAAAAAAAGACTAATGAGTCATTTACACCAAAATGTTTTCTGCACAAAACTGAAACCTATTCATTCATTTATCTAGGTTTTTCCTTTCTTTCACAAGACGACAGCATTTTAGGTGCCGGAAAGTGCTAAATTTTAAACTGGGTTCCAGAGTGAAATCTGCTGAAACCACCCGCCTCTGAATAGTTGTTGTAAAACTGGGCAAAACACAATTCTTGTAAAAGCTGTGACAAACACTGTCACAACAGCACATGGCTAATTTAATGTTTCAATCTTATTGCAATATCTATCAATCCATTCTCTCCAGCTTTTCCGGGATCGGATTGTAGTGGCAGCAGGCTAAGAAGGGTATTCCCGATATGCTTTGCTAACAGCGGAACTCTCTCTAAATCTGAGGCAATGGTTATCTGGTTATCTAAAAACAGAGAACCCTCATGGTTGGGGAAGAGTTACTGCCTCAAGCGAAAGAGTTTAATTGTGTTATGTGTTGGTGTTATTGAGTAATAGCAATGTGTAAAACACCTAAGTAATAACCCCACTTCATCATTTGTGCAGACACAATGATCTGTTTGCGAGTAAATTTCCCATAGTGTCTCTGTTTTCGCCCTGCGCTGACAAGAAAGCGTTTACATTTGTTTTCAACCCATTTTGCAGATAAGTATGCACAGGATTTTTCTCACCACATTGCCACATGCCTTAAACTGTTGTTATGTAAAAGGGACCTTGCATCAGAACCTATCATGTTTGGTGTATTCTCTTAGCTTTGTGTTTTAGTAAACATCCTTGTCTGGCAGCCTAGATGAGACATTTTACAACTCCTACATTCCTAACTCCTGCTTAATTATGCTAACTGCCCCTGTAGCTCTATTGTAAAGCTACAATAGACTCTCTTGGAGGTCCGACTGGGAACGGTTAATGTGGCAGCGGGAAACTTTAACACATGCATGTAGACTGTCAGTCAGTTAGCAGGTGGGAAAAGAGGTCTGGTCTGTTGAGGTTGTGGTGGGGTTTTAAAATCCTGAATAGCACTGGTGGCCTCTGAGACCCCCAGGGCTCACTTACTGCAGTCCATTAAGCATTGAGGCCAGACTGCTTCTGGGTGGACACACAGGATGTTAGGACCTGATTGTCCAGCGAGGTGAAGAGGGCTACAGTGAAGACATGGTCAGGGGCGAATGACAATTAATGCCCGAGTGGTGTGTTTGTTTGTGTTGAAGCAGGGCGTTTCTTCTCTTGCAGGCTAACCCGTTTGTTTTACCACCTCCGTAAAAATTTAACAGCTATCTACTTAACAATCCCCTCTAAACAACTGGAGCGTTCTCCATGCATGGACGTCAGGTGGTGCAGTGACTGCTAACACAACATAGTAATGAATAGCATGTTGCATTGGTTTTATTACAATACAAGAGGGATTGACCAGAGCTTGAACAAACATGGTGTAATCGACTGTGACTCAGCCTGTTTACCAGTTGTTGTGTTTGATTGTTTTAGAGTGTACAAACAGTACAATACAGCAATACGAAACACCATGATAAGAACTATCATTGATCTTTTTCACTCAGCTAAAAAAAAAACAAAGGTTTGAAATCAAAGTCTCAGAGAAGTCCAGATATCATTGATTATCTGTTAACCGTGACATCAGTTAGTGGTTGGCATCTATTAGACAGCAAGTTCTGGCTGTCATCTGCTTTGATATTGAAATTATTTCTCGGCATTTGACCTATGATGTCATGTCTATGTGTACTGTGTATGACTGCCATAATAAAGAGTAAACATTATTATTAACTTAATTCTCACAAATAACAGGAAGGTACTCTATTGGCGTCTGGTCTGAGACTTTCAGTAACCAGTGGCCCCATCGTCCCAATTATTCAACTGGTTGAAGTGGTGGACTAACCACTACATTTTTAGTCCAAATTCAAAAAGCACCACGTCAAATATATCAGGTTTTCTTTTTCAATTGACTTCATCCATAAGAAACCATGGTGGAACAAGCATCATAAAGAGTTTAAGGTCTTCTTGTTACTAAAGTTCCATTGAAAGTCCCAGTGGTGTTTGGCAAACTGTAGGAGCTTTCACTTGTGTGTGGATGACGGAGACTTTTTTGTGGCACCTCTCCCAAAACAGCACTGTCTCCCTAACCACCAACATCTGATGGTGGTTAAGGAGACTTTCTGACCCCTGCAATTCTTTAGTTGTAATCCTTGGAGAGTGCTTTGCCAGTTGAACCATCTTCATATATCCTCGCAGTCTGTGGGCTCAGTTTGTGGACATGTTCTCTTCCAGGCTGGTTTTTAACATCTCCAGTCTCTTTATTATTAATCTAACTGTTGAAAATCTGGAGGTACTTTATATAGGATTTGGAGCTTTTTAATAAGGTTTCTATACTTACAGTCGAGACACAATTCATTACCTGGGCCTGCTCTGGGTAAGCTTTATGTTGGCAGAACCCCAAAATTCTGCATTCTGCTGATTGGACAGTTTGTGCGTGCGTGTGTGTGTGTTGCATTTAGGGGAGCAGCCTTAATCCTGAGGGTAGCTATAGATCAGCAGGTCAGCTGAAGTTTACAGCTCATTGCCAATGAAGCGTGCGTGCTAACTGTGAACATTCCCTCCAAGTTAAATATTGCCTTTAGCCAGGGTCTTACAAACGAGATAAAAAATACGACAGTGGAGTAATCTCTGTGCATAAACAGACATGACGGGCAGGGGGAGAAGAAAATTAGCTGTACTGTTCCTGCCACCTTTGGAAATGCCTGTCAGCAGCCCGCAGATGATATAACACTCACCAAGCAGAGACTTGTTCAAACGAAGGGCAGGAATCGACGTAAATACTCCGCTCGACAAACACCCCACACCTCTGCTCATAACATGAATGCGGAGGGGTTAGAAAGTGTTGAAAGTGTGACCTGGACCCTTTATGGATTACTCATGTGGTCAGACAGATATGTACGTTACATAAAAGGTGGATGATGTAAACAGACGGGCACAGTCAACACTTTCAGAGAGTGTGAGGGTTTCGATATGAACCAAACCCGACTACTGATTAAAACCTATTCTGCTGTTCCAGACTCAAACTATGCCACAGTTTCATACCAGCATGGGCTGAACATTCAAAGAAAAATCCTTCCTGCGTCCAGACATACAGTCCAGACATACAGCTCATTCTGACCCGGGCCAGGATTAGATATGAGGCAAACCATACAGGAAATGTGTAACTCGTAGAGTTTGGTGAAAAAGTAGGAAAATATTGACTGTACAGGCAGGAAGAGGTGGAGGGAAAAAGAGAGATTAAAAAAGGGACAGAAAAACATTAACAGAGACACTTTCATGTCGGGAAATTACATTTCAAAGGCTCTAGCACTGTTGATTATGCAACAGTCAATCCTGTTTCAAAACCATCAGTGATGTTGACCAGCAATGATGTACAACCCAGCCTCACTAGATAACTTAATGCTCTCTAACCTTTCATTAACCCTTTCATTACTTTCTGTGGGAGAAAACCTGCATTATTGTCAAATTGTTGTAGATTAAAAGCATCACAATAAGAACAAAAACTGCCTACATGACTTGCTAGAGGCCAACCTTTTAATAAAATACATATTATATTACTAAGTTTTGCAATATTCACACAATTGTTCCGATTAAATGGTAAAAACCAGATCCAGAATTGAGGGTCCATGTGAACACAGCTACTGCTCTGAGGACTGAGATCTCAATCCTGAGGTCTGGTGGTTCATGATCGCCTGATGTGGTTTGATTGTCTATTTATATTGTCTAATTTGTAGATGTCTGTTTAGCATGGATGTAAATATCAAAAACAGAACAGCCAAAGGATGAAAATTGAATTTAAGTGAAAAGAGACGGTAAAGTTATATTGTATCATATGAGGATGTTTTTTTTTAAACTATAGAAAACAGCAATCAGAGCATCTGCACATAGTTTAAGAACACATTTGGTGACATTCCAGACCTTTTTTAATACCTCTAAATAAAAAACATGCCATTATTGCAGCACTACATACTAAACCACCATATATACGTATTGAGTTTCATGGAATTGGAAAAATGTAGAAATTCTTCAGTGCACATCAGCCAACAAACCTGCCTCTTTAAAGACATTGAAATAGAGCTTCATGGCAGTATGCCTAGTCTGTGGGAGTAGTGGAAGCTATGGTCGTTATCCCTAAAGGAGTTCTGAAGGAGTGCTGGTCTTTGTAGCAAAGGGCTCTATGGCCATTGTTCTCTCTTATAAAAAAAACAACAACAATGGGGGGAGTTAGGAGTTACTCGGGGCTCTCGGTTACAAAGTAGTAAACTCCAGGTGATGCCGGGTGCTCTAGAAGTTGAACTGCAGTTGAACTGCAGGGAAACAAAAGCCCGTTTGCTTTTTTTTTAGCACTCCAGCACCGAGTCAAGGATGAAAGGAAAAGTCTTTATTTGGGTATGTACAGGTTAAAGAAAATGCAATTAATTAATCAAATAATATCACGAATGGAGAATATTGACCGGTTCTGTTCTGCAATGGGTCTTCCTCAGGATAAGACTTAGAAACGGATCTACTGGGGCTTTTAAATGTCATGAGAAATACCAACACTTTGTTAAATACTTTGTGACAAGTTCACTCCATGTCTCAAATAAGTCAAGAGGTGGTTTCAGCCAGACACAATTCTTCTCCACTTCCATCCAGCGGTCATTGAAGTTACATGTTCTCCAGTTGAGGCTTCTTGGACCGTGGACTTTTTAAGTCCACCTGCCGCAGCCTTCAAAAAAACGATCAAATGCAACAGCTGTAGGTAAATAGAATATTACATTCATATTTATTTTTATAACTAAGTCGAAAGAAAACTAGGATGTGTGCAGAATGACACCAAACTATTGGAGGAACTGTGGAGGCATTTTCAGTTTGACCAGGCAGACAAATGTGAAAATAAATAGTACTTAAGCATTTCAGAAGGGTTTATAATGTTACGAGGACAATTGTTTCATCCTTGAACGCAGAGTTTTGATTTCATGTAACGGTAATGTTGTTGCTACACTGCTGTAAAACAGCTTTGTCACAGGGATCTGGTGACAAAGCTAAACACCACATGGAAGATTTAAATCTATTTGACTGGCTAACCTATAAGCAAACTGCTGGATAAGTTGTGCTGAAGCAGTTTAAAGACTTTTTAGACAATTAAGCTAAACACTGCTTTGTGAGGGTATTCGTTATCACAAAAAATGTATTACAATAACATCACGTGGGTTTCATAGCGAGAAGAGTGTGATGGACAAGAGTGTGATGTTTGTGTGTATTATTTTTGTCATAAGTTTGCGTGGAGGTTGCACTATGCCTTCACATTGTTGCAGAGAAGAAATGTTGATAATGTTTAGACCCTGTCCACGGGGTAAAAAAATAAAATAATTTTCTGGACTGTTGGCACAGATGAAGGGGAAGTGGGGGGACTGTAGACTCTTGTGTCTCCAGTGGGATGAGATAAAAGTGATTGCATCTGCTCACTGATTGCACTAATACAACACACATTATGTTTTCCTCTCAGAGCCATTAAAACATCAGAGAGGAAGCTAGTAAAGGCAGACAGGTGGGAAAAAAATCATTTCACTTAGCATGTGTTGTTGACTATTAAGGGGCAAGAATCCATGACGGTGGAAATGAACAGCTGCGGTGCTGCATCAAAGTGGGACCGATTCCTCTGCAGGGATGATCCAGCTGTTCAGCCGCGTCGCATTGGAATGGATGGGCAGCACCTTGGATTCATTATGTGTTTCTTCTGTGACAGATCCTTCTCTCTCTGGGATCCTGACCTGATCAGTCACTGCTTAGAGATGTTTGTCTTGTTCATTTAAAGTACATTTTCACATCATTCCAATGGAATAACACGGTTTCCAGGTTAAAACTGTTTTCTCTAGTTTACCCCTAAGCAAATAACATTACCCTCAGAAAAACTTTAAAACAGCTAATACAGAAGTCGTAATTTCACTTACACCAGAGTGTGAACACATCTAACTTACTAATTTAAGTTAAAAATTGTGCTCGACCAGTAATTCTTTTTAGATTCAACATCCTTTCTCTTTGCAGTGTGTTATTCTATGCAAAATATATGGTTAGATGCCAAATCTACAACTACACTGTAAAAAGGGAACTGTTGATGAACTTAAGAAAATGAATTAAACCAGGAACCCTCAATAAGTATTTTCAACTGAAATAATTATTTAGACTCACTAGAATTGAGTCTGTTATGAAGTTTAAGTTAATTTAAGCTGAATTGTAGTTTTATACTGAACAAAAACAGTATTTTATATCAAAACAAATATAGATTTTAGCTTTATTTAAAAAATGTAATTGGAAATACAAACAAACAGTGTAACTATATTTACTTACGTATGAAAAGTCCCAATAATTTGGGAAAACATGGCAACGTCGCGTGTAACATGGTTGCCTCACAGCAAGAAAGTATCTGGTTCAAATCCACCTTTGAACTGGCAACATGTTAAGGGTTTAAACAACCTCTCAGCCATGTCTGGCTCCAGCCAGAACTTGCTGGAGAGAATATATGTCTCATCCAGCCCAGGAACGCCTCGGGATCCCCCAGGATGAGCTGGAGAATGTTGCTGGGGAGAGGGACGCCTGGAATGCCATTCTTAACCTGCTGCCACTGCGACCCGACTCCAGATAAGTGAAAGAAAATGGATGGATGGAAGTTTCTCAATTTGTTTTTAGCTTGGATGAAAACAGACATTTATTTTAGTGTGCAGTGAATATAAATGACTGTTGCTGCCTTCCCACAATAATTATTAATCTTTGCATGAAACGCCTGACGCGGCTCGGTGATTAAAGCTGGAATGCTGCTTATCACTGAGGTCGCTCTAGAGGCAGACATCTCTGGCGGCCTCAACTTGTTTCTCCAACAGACACAGAAATTGACTCTTACTGTTGTTAATTACCTTCACATTCCACCAAACTACAGTCTGGTTTTATCAGCTCCACCTGGCATTGGGCTAGAAAACCTGACTCACAGTCTTGCCATGGCAGGCCCCTTACCTGATGTAGTCTGACAGGATGCACAAAAACGCCATGGGAATGCAGCCTTAGTCTGCTTCCAAGGTTTGCCATAGGGCCAACATTTTCCCGTCAATATCTGCCAGGGAATAAAAATCCCCCCCTTATCCAAATTGTGGCTAAACCTTTAAGATTTAAGTTGTGGTTTCAAGACAAATAGATGGATTTTTTAATGACAGGTGAAATGGAGGAGGAGGGTAGAGTAGAGATTGAAAGAATTATCTAATAAGGTCCATATGGTCTGGATGGATGAGCTAAGCGTGCCATATTTGCGAATCAAAGGGCGCAGGCTGGCACGAGATAAAGAGCCGTTTGCCTTCTCTCTCTAACCCTGCTTTTATTTCTCCTCAGTCTTCACATGAGCGATGGATTGCGTTTGAGGCGGCTGTAAACCCTGGAATGCCTCCAAACTCGGCATTCTGCTTGCCACTTCATCTGCTGGTGTTTTCTTGTTCTAATCACACAGTCTCATTTAAAGCCGACTGTAAACCACAAGCAGGCCAGTTTATTAGAGGCAGCGTAGGTTTGTGGGGCATTTATGCTCCTCGAGTGGGGGGGGGATAAGAAATGGGAGCAGGCTGGATTTACTTTATCAACATTTGGTCTCTGGCTACACGACGAGACTTTGTTCAGCCACATAGCAGCCATCAAAGTCGCTCTTTGAGGTATTAGATGCAGATATAGCTGTCGGAGCCGCATAGAATGCAGAGTATAGCGATCTTCCTCCGCTGATAGCGCTCTAAAGTCAAGGCACAAGGATCAAGGCTGGTGATTGCACTGAGTGCAGAGGCTCTGTCAAGGCCTAAAGCAGCACTAATTCAAACAAGGCCATGATGTTGGATGGGCTGTACAATTTAAATCAGTGCTGCATAAACCTCAATCCTGTCGTATATCAGAGTAACTTGAAACTTTAACAGACCTCCTCTCACAAACTACCAGTGTCCTCATTACTTTGGTCCGATAGCAGTTTGTCTGTTAGGAATGATATTGATTACATTTCTGAGAGTTGGGACGATGTATTGGCGGTGTCACCGATTAAAGAAACTGAATTAGTTCATTGCAATAGTAGAGCCATCTCTAGTAAGAATCCCCCAGAATTTGGTGGTTCATTCATTCATCCATTTTCTGTAGCCCCTTGCCCTGTCCAGGGGTTGTTGGTGGCTGGAGCCTCTCCCATCTGACATTTAGAAAGAGGGAGGGTAAACACTGGACAAGTCGCCAGTGCCTCACAGGGCCAAAACTAGGAGACAACGGTTCCTGCGGCCGTTTAGTCAAACAGAAAATTGAAAGTCACCAGTTCACTTATCCTGCAGTTTTTTTGGACTGAAGGAGGAAGCTGGAGAACCTGGACACAATCCACACAAACACAAGAACATGCAAACCCCTTGCAGAAACGACAGGCAGAGGTGGATTTAAACCCAAAACCTTCTTGCTGTGAGGCAATTGCTCTACAACTGCGCCACGGTGCCGCCCAGGTGGTGATCTGGATAAAAAGTGTACTACCGCACACTCTGATTACTCTCCGTTACTTGGATAGTTTTTAAATCAAATTACTTTGACTTTGACGTCCCCTTCCATCAGTAATCCAGGTTTCTGTGCAAGCTGGACATTTTTAATTTCTGACAATTTCCTTTATTGCTGGGATGAGAAGGTGATATCAGTTGTTTAATCCACCATTGGCCTTTCTTTTTTTTTTCCAAAGTATTATTTTAAAATTAGTCTTTGAAAAAACTCTGGTCAGCAATTTTCCTCTAATTCCCTGTTGACACTTACAGTAACAGTAATGAATGTTCCTAGTCCTGTTGGTGAAATGAGTATTGTAATAATGATCAAACCAATTCCATCCAGATTTTTATCTGAACTAATCTTTTCTGTATTTATTATAAATATTGTTTATCTGAAGCACTGTAAAATCTTTTTTTTCCTTTGTGTAACCTCCACCATAGTTGAGCTCAATGATGGATTTTTGAGCCCAGGAGAGTCCAGTATCCAGGATGTGCATCAGGCAAGCAGGGTTAAAATGCAAAAACAGGACAAAATAAAAACTGGTTGCAGTGCCCTTTACAGTCTGTTAATGTATTGATTTGATGAGGTAAAAGAGGCATCACTCTGTACAATCACTGTACAACCATAAATGGGCCGAGTGTTTCTAACACCGACATAATGATGACGATTCTCCCTATCCCTTGGTGCCTTATCAGTTTCAGGGGTCACGTTCTTACCATTGAAATTTTACGTTATTAGGATAATCCACTTTATAGGCTGGAATCCCAACGCGCAGTATTGGATTCACGTAACCGGAAAAAATATGGTGCTGCTTTTAATCACTATTTCACGGTCCATGGTATGAGAGGAGAAGGGACCGGCAGATATCCATCACTAAAGAACTTTGATTAGGAGCGGGCCAAAAAGGCTCTCATAGAATACATTCATGATAAAATAAGGAAAAATTTATTTTGTAGATAAAATACTTTGCATTACGGATTAAAAATCTCATTCATCAAGACTATTTGAGTTTGGTTTGATGCAACATCATAGACGACATAGACGAATGTCATAGGGATAGGGAGCAGTGGAATAAGCGACTACCAGAGGGAGGGAGAGCAAGAAGAATGTTCAACGAAGATCAAGGAGAAGGAATACAATATAATTCTAAATGAGGTAAACATAATTCATGCATGAAATAGTTGTAGGATTGTCCACAAAGGTGGATTATCATTTGTATCATGCTCAAAAAAGTAAAGTAAAAGTAAAGTAAAGTAAAAATAAAAGCACTACATGCAAAAGTTCTAAAAACTTTAGCAAGAAGAAAAAAACATACTTCTTTGTTTTTTAATGATGTCTGCATAAAGGGGTTAAGTGTCTTAAACGCGTTACGGTACTAATGATCATGTTTATTTAGGAGTTAACTCAAAGGATAAATCAGTCACAGTTAATCTGAGGCATCCTCCGGTCTAGATGGTTTCTGAGTTACAGAGGCTGTGAGTCAACAAGGAGCTGCCCTTTATCGCCGTGACACTGAACAGTGCTACCGCATCACAGAATCTGTTGAAAACTCTGAGGTCAACTTTGAGTCAGAACACACAGAACACAATGTCATGACAGGAAATGTTGCTCCCAGTTTGCAAGAAAAGAGAGAAGTCAGCCAAAAGAAAGCTGGAATAACTGCGCAGATGGTGAACATGTCTAAAAATACATACAGTATGAGGGTAATGCATCGAGTGTCATCGATGTGTCTCTCAAATGAGGTCACGCGTACCACTAGGGGTACTTTGGGGTATGTGCGATTTCACGAGATGGTTGAAAAATAAAATAGTATAAAAATATATATGACAAACATAACATAATGCCATATATCACTAGAAAAATACAAATGCAAGCCAATAAACATTGGGCTAATTTTGGATATTCAATAATCAACTAAATAGATTTTGGTTGTTGGGGGAAAAGAATGACTCCAATGGTGGTAGATTGTTGAAAAGAACTACTGCACGAGAGTTCAGAGAGCACAAACCGGCCGTTCGAGTTCCTCACCTAGAAGCAGCAGTCCGTTAATAAACAGTCTGAAATCCTAAAACCTGATTTTTCCTCTGCCACCCACCCAAACCTTCCACTCAGCATCATGGGAATTCTTGAAGTTGTTTTGTCTAGCCCCGAAAACCGGTCAAAAAGCCCTATGTGTGTAAGGTGATGGGTTAAGGGTTCTTCATCGTTACACACCCAACCTTTCTACCATGTTTCACTAGAACCCATCACGCAGTTACACAGAACAGCGACCTACCTGTATGTTAAAAAATCCCTCCAACCCAATAGTAAAGGAATGTGAAACTGAATTCTTGACTCCGCCCATTATGCAGATCCATTACATATTGTAATGGGTTCTTCCTCACCAACCACCAAACCCTCTTACATAATCTCATCAAAATCCATTGGGCAGTTTATGCAATATACAATAGGCCCAAAAGTTCAAAGCAAAAAATCCCTCTAGCACAACGTTAAACAAAATGAAACTAAATTCCTAACTCCACCCTTTCATTTGGATCTCCAAACGTTCAATTGATCTTTTTCTATCATATGCCAAACCCTCCTACCAAATTTAATGAAATCCAATTAAGTAGGTTTTATGTAGATCCACATCCTGCTAACAGATTAACAAACAAAGTGAAGAAAACATAACCTCCTTGTTGGAGGTTATAAAGTAAATAAAGCAGGGAAGACATGTCTTTCTGCTGGGCTATTTATGGTTCTGTGGAGCACTTTGATCTGTTTAAGGTTATTTTGTTTATATGTAACCCCTCAAAACTGCATTGCACTGTAGTTCATAAACATAAGGCATGAACTCACCAGACCGAAGTCCCATTGTGGTCCTGGGGTGAGGAAGGAGAAGGAACTCACTCGTCGCAGTGACCTGAAAAACCAATGCCAAAGGAGAGGGTCAGTTCTGCAATGTATCCTGAACTACAAAATCCAATATCTCCAGTGAGCATTCAACATAGAACCACCATGACCCTTTCAGATGTACCATTGTGGTCAAACATGACTCTGCAGGCCATGAGAACATTTAAGGAGTTCAGTCTGAGTCCATGCTTATAGTGAGTCAAGCCTATGAGGTGAATTCATAGTACTCATGCGGGTCATTGACTCAGGGGACAGTGGTGTCCTGAGAAAACATTCTCTCCCAGAAACCTACCACAGCCTCGGCATGGTGTAGCTACAGGGATGTTGTCTAACTTAGACCAGAACTGAAGGATCCTCCCTGTTAGATGGAGGACATGACTCAAAGAGGTCTCATCACACACTGAGCCATCTTTAGACCCAAGAACCCCATGAGATTTGAAGGAGGAGTAATTCATCCCCCACCTTCCTCCCACCCAAAGATTTGGACATGACCAAGATATCTCCTTTTGTTGGCGTTTTCTGGCAGGGAACAGCGTTGCCTTTTCAGGAATCCACGGGGGGATGAATGATCTGGACTAGACACGGCTCCATAGAGTCCGTGTTCAAAAACTCATTTTCAACCTGCATGATCGATATTACAACAAGGTCAGGCCGGATGAGGACATGCTTAGGCTCCTACATAACACATCCCAGTGGATGGCTGGTTACACAGAGGAGAACATCAAAGCTGCTGTAATGTCCTGGCAGTAAACAGGATTTTTATTGAAGCACTATTTCACAGTGATTAAACACTTTGTGATGACAGAGAGCCTCACCACAGCCGTACAAGGAAAAGAAATCCACTTTGTTTTTTATTTAAGTGACATGGATTGGATACATTGCATATTTTTAGGTGGGGGATTTCTGCAGGTTTAAAGTTCTATTTAAGATCATCAAAAATTAAAGACATTTCACATCCAAACAGGCATTAATGTATTCCAGACACGACGGTCCATCATGCAAAGTATATGCATTTACTCACAGACCTAGTTTTGCAGAAATACTATGTTTGAAGTAAGCAGCGTTGAAGTAGCATTTGATGATTGTTTACTTATCTAAGACCTCGTATAAATTAACATTAAGATAGAAAGCAATAAAACCACATTAAAAAAATTGGATGAAACGCCTAGGAATCAAAATTAATTTCATGTCGGGACATAAAAAAGGGAGTATGCGGGCGTGCCCTAACATGTGTGGCAACCCGTTCCACAGTTTGTGGGCTGCAGAAAATAAAGTTTGTTTGTCCCGTTCTTCAGTTTTGGATTTGGGATGACAAGAGACAGTTGGTTAGTTTACCTCAGTGATCATTAGGGAGTATATGTCTTTTAGGAGTTCATAAATGATTAAAAAGCCTCAACTTCTAACTATGAACACCAACGTTGTGAACATTTAGAACACTAGTTAAAAAAAACCCTGCATATTAACTAAATTTAGAAAGCCCATTTGAACTGGTATGAAACTACAAACAAAAGATGAAATGTTGAGGCGCGGTGGAGAGTGTTTAAAGGAACTATCATGATACACTAGTGCATCACACTCGAGCAGACGAGACAGGACGGTGAATCAAAACCGCCTACATCACTTTCATAATACATCTGGGGGTTCACACACGATCATAAAAGGTGCCACAATAGTTTACTTTATGGAAGATAGAGATCTTGGACTCTTAGAGGACAGGACATAAAAAAAAGCATCAGCATCCAGAGAATGCCTTGCTGCTCAGAAACACTTGCTCTGTTTGGGTGTCCAGCCAGTGCTGCTCGTAATGCCGAGTCATTCCAGTCATGCTGCCGCTCCAGGTGGTCTTTATCCAATGACACAACCTGCCATCAGGCCCTCTACGCTCTGACGCCTCATAGTGACGGCTAAGTTATGCATTTATTAGTATTTCTTAAAGAAAAAGTGACAAAACACTAATAAGATTTAGCTTCTTAAATGTACATGAGCTACTTTTCACCATAATACATCTGTGTCAACTTTAATACTTTTTGCTGAAGAAAACATGACATCTGACAACCTGGTAAGTTGTAATAGTAATGTTTTGGCTATTAATGAAAATGAATTGACTAAAAAATTCAAATTCATTAACATTCCTTAAGAAGCAGTCGGCAGATTAACTAATAGCAGGATTAAGACTAGATTAAGTGTAAATACCTTGGGGAAAGCAAAGCAACCAAGGGGAGACAATGCAAACTTCACACAACATAGGGGATTTGAACCAAGAACCCTTTTGTTTTCTGGCAACTGTGTACCACTGTTTGTTATACATACTAAATAAAGCTGGATGATTAATCGTAAAAAGATTATGATCTAGATTCAGACATATACTGTATATGTATATATCATTTCTGAAGTACAATGATTTTTGTTGTCAATTGGAGCCACTCAAGGATAAGGCTGGATATTTATTCAAGCTGTTGAAAATAAAAAATAAAGTACCCACTCTTTACCTATTTTGTTACCAACCATGAACCACAGCTATCGAAATATACTGGAGGTCTACATACCACGGTTTTAGGGCTGAGACTCCAAAGAGCTACTATCATGTAGCACAGTTAAGTTCAAGATTTGCCAAGACTTTTTTTTAAAGTATGGCAAAAATTGTGATCTAAATTCTATGGAAAAAAATAAATAAAAATTTGATTTTATTTTCATTTTAGCCAGAATCACCAGACGAAATCAAAAGCCAGACGGCCGCTGCTATAGACATTTCTTTATATATACGGTTTATGTAAAAATGTATTAATTAAAGGGGCAGTAAAGCCACAAAAGGTATAGGTTTTGGTAAAGAAACTTACTAGTTTTTGTGGAAATGTATTAACTCTTAAAATTGAAATAAAACATAGAAATGAAAAAGAAATGTGTTTGGTGACCAAAGCATCATCACTGTATGGCACAAATAATAATAATAATAATAATAATACATTTAATTTATAATACAGCAAAACAGATGTTAACTTCGGAAATCCATGTGAGCAGATCTTCAGCAGGTTGACAGAATTACCAAAGGTGTTGAACAATACTGGCTGAAGACTGAAAATGAGGGGAAGCAGAGGGAACCAAATGAGAGTGGGCGGGTCCCGTGGAGCTCGGGGGCAGGACAGAGCATCAATAAGGACAAATTAAGTAAGTTAGCTCTGGGGGGATCCGATGAGACCACCCATGTTAGAAATGTTTGCCCTGATACTAGGGTAAGTTGTTTTGGAAAAACAGCATGTGTTGTGGCTAGAGAGCCGGATCCTGGGTGTCCTGGAGTCAGGGGTAAGAGGTCACTGCAGGTGTTGCTAAGACTTAATACTCCTGTCAGTCTGAACGGTTTAGGAGGAGGTGAGCTGCATGAGATGACCCCGCCTCTCGCTCTTAGATACAATCCTCAAATGACTAAGATAAGGGTGGATGACATGTTTTGTAATTTTCACAGTGGTTTTTCAGGATAACACAAATATCTCTGCTGCAAAGATCAGGGAGTGCTTGTGTTAAAGACGTCACTTCTCTGATCCAAGTAGAGCCGGGTAAATACATGACCTCAAATCATGATCAGGATTATTTCAAAAGTTGACCCCGAACACAATTAATGAACAATTTTTTTTTTCGCTGTCTGCAGACAATGTAAGGATTATTTCTGTTGTGAATTGGCGCTATATAAATAAAGATTGATTGATTGATGATTGATTCTATCCTGATTTAGTCATGACTTACCCAAAACACAAAAAATAGAAATGAATGGTCTTGACTTTTCTGATGAGTGGCCACATCATGAGTGGTTAACTTTCATTAAACCTGAGTTTACCTATGGGAAAACCAACTATTGATCTTGTCTGACATGGTTTAGAGGTTTTGTCAACATCTACTCTGTGTGGTTAAAAGGAAATGAATATAGTTGTCCCTACTGCTTCACGCTTAGCTAATATGTCGTGGCTTTTAACATTGCTGTGTGTAAGAGATGAATGTATCTTATTCCTGTACGATCAGTCTCATCAGGGAACGTTACTACACAGAAGTTAATCTCTTCATCATTGCCAGTATGCCAGGCCCCTTTTTTGTCCAACTATAGTACGTTGCTAAAGTGGTGTGTCTTGGGCTAATCATTTATTTTGGTACTCGTGTAAACAGCTGCATTTCTTGCTTATTTAAGTAATAGGACATATCAAATCAATGTTTGGAGCTCACAGTTGAGTCACTCAGTTTGAAAGCTGGTAGTGTGGACGTGAATGTGTCACTGAAACATGGTGACCGTTGCTGCAGAACGCTGATTAGTTACCAAAAAGTAGTGCTGTGTCATGCCTGACGGAAAGGCACAGGCCTCTGTGGAATGAGCAGATCTTCAACAGAAGGGGACACTCAATTCTATTTGTGGCATGTGGCTGAAAAATGATAATCATTCCTGGGCTTGTTCACAAGCTGTCTGGCAACTGTTACATCATCAGGCTTTTAGCCTGACGCGTGTTTTTCACACTGTCGTAGAAAGACACACTGGGACACTCACAGAAGACGAGGGAATTAAACATAACCGCTCATCCGCTAATAGACTTTACACCTCGCTGTTAAATCTAAACAGATGAAGTGAACAAAGTCAGCTGGGCTGAAGCTGCCAAGAAGATTTCTAAGAAAAGAAGTGAGAGGAAGTGGAGACAGTATCGGTTGCACCCTTAAGACTGGTGGTAAATCTGGGTGGTATCTAACACTGTCAAGTACAACCTTTCTGTGTGGGGGGGTGGATCAATACAGCATAATATCGCCTATTTCGATGGCGATATAGTGGTGGTGGTGATAATCTGCTAATCTGTTTTAAGATATAAAGGCGTACGAGATAAAAGGACTTCCGTGGCTCTGTCAGGAAAAAAAATTGGACCTGAAGGGATTTGCATTTGCATTGAAATTCAAAAAAAGTTGTAGCATGACGTGAATGTATTTGGGTTACGGTTAGGGTCTTTACCTCGCATGTCCTGCAATGATCATCGGACAGGGCCACATTGCTAAAGTCATAGATTATCCCTGCTCTAACGTCATGTTTCTCAAAGTCATAGATTATCCCTGCTGTAACGTCATGTTTCTCAGGGGCGTTATGAAAGCGTTTTCGTCCCTCTGTGTAGAAGCGTAAAAGTGTTTCCTCAGTTGAGTGACTAATATAACCACATATTCATCTCTGCCTCCACCCAGGTGACAAAGGTGCCCTCTACTCCTGTACCTGCTCTTAAGCGTCGCCGAGTGTGTGGCTCATGACTCAGTGGATCGCCATCCCAGATGGCCCTGCCCTTGTTTGCTTGAAACTGAATACTGCTGAAATGGAGTCATTTCAGTTTAGTCAGACCTTTGACACTGATACTGCAGAAGTAATGAAAAGTGAAGAGCATTTCACAGGGTAGCTACAGTTATATAACGCATGTTGTCACAATGTTTGTTGATCAACATTTTCATGAGGCAGGAGCCTTTCCATGAGAACATTAAACTGTGCCAACGTGATATGTGAACTTAGATGATTGACAGCGACCTTACAATGTGGAACTTTCTAACAAATATTTAATCCCGGTCTCACTGGGGAAATCAAGCCTAATGTTCCCTCGCTCAGCACTCATGTTCTTTTTCCATAAACGTCGTTATGGAGGTCAAAAGGGATTTTTCCATGTTTGTCTGGAGAGTCAGTTTGGGCATTGTGAAGGGTTGGGGCACGTTGGCACACAGCCTGGAAATCCTTTCTACAGAGTCCAATATAAACACTCCCAGATTTTTATTATCCAAAAACATACAGATGACTATTGTCGTATGGGATCTACCTGTGTGTTCACAGATAAATCTCTCCACATTGATAAAAATGACCTCCTGGATATTATTTGAGCTCAGGTCAGATCAATGGCCATTACACTATAGACATAACTTCAAGAGGATATAAGCGTATGTGTTGTCTGGATCCAGAACAACGGACTATGTGAAGCTCATCTCTTAAGTCAACGGAGAGACAAGCATGGAAAAACACTAGGGAAACACTCCTTTTACTATTCTGAGTTCCCAGAGGAACATTTGACCTCCAGTTCACTGCCATGAATAGACATGGACCAATAACAGCCTTCTAAATATAATTCTACATCGAAATAATTTTCAAGCTAATTCTGGAATATTTATGGGCTTTCTTAAAGAAAACTTTTGCTCACATACCTATAAAAAGAGTTTGTGGTCCCTGTAATAGTTACTTCTCTCCATATCTCTGAATGACCCACTTACTTGTGCAAAACAAGGGATGGAATACAATATCAATGATTGTATGCAAAAAATTGCACCACCAAGGCGAGTTAATGCAGGTATGAAGCTGGTGTGGCCATGTCCATATCTTCCAAAAAACTGTAACAAGAATTTTATGCAAATACAATTCACTTGTGAAACACTGATCTACTACAGGTTTACAAGGAAAATCTACAAATGATCAAACTGATCACAAAATAGCAGTTCAATCAGATCAAGATGACAGATACAAACAGATTTTTTCCCAAATCAAACCCAAACATTTTCAATTAAATGTATTATTAATATTATTATTTTTTTTTATATCGACTGCACTCTCTGAATGACTCCAGCCTCACTAGATAGCGACTACAGTTCATTCTAAAGACCCTTTAAATGCTATGACATGCTGCTAGCTATGTTTAGGCAATATAAAATATTGGTTTCATTATTTAAAGGAAAAAATGTATCTAACTAATGTTTTGTAGTAAAAAAAACAAATGTTTTTACTTTCACTGGTGCCTGGTTGTAATGAGGTACTATTACCAGCAGGTGGCGGACAGAGCACACTGGTGAGTGTTGAGGAGATGTGTGGCTGGAGAATTTTGTTCTCGTAAGAGATGGAATGTGATGCAAAACGGGTTCCCAAAGAAAAAGACACGTGATGTGTCAAACAGCAGCATCAACGTCTAGTGTGCGACAGCTTCCATGTGCGTCCTTAACACTTTAATACTGAAATAACACCTGGGCTGAACAAATCATGGTAGTGGTTGTCAAAACGCCATATCCTCGTCCCACATTTCAAGATTGCGTTGAAACAGGTGTCTCATGCACTTAAACAATCGATACAACTTTATTGCCAGTTTATACTGAAATTCGTTGTGCATCCTTGGAGTGTTTTATTTAAGAGATTCACCGAGAGGCTAAACAGAGAATGCCATGTTAGAGCTCAAAACTCAACAGACAATCATGCACAACCACACCTTTGGAAACAGATCTTTGATATCATGATATGGTTCTGATTTTGTAACAAGATGGACTGAAGTATTAGGGAGTTCTTCATCCTACTTTTGTTAGATTGGTAGACACTAAATCCCCTCTTGGAGGGAAGAAGTTGGTATTCTCCATTCAAAACATGAAAAGAATCAGAGGAGTTAGTCAGATAGTCTGAACATGCTCTTATTTAGAGTTTGAAAGTGTAAAATCTTCTACTGCCATGTCAGAGGTGGAACAGAGACCCCGTCTTATACATCCATTACTTTAATTTAGTTGAAAAGCAGTATTAAATTACGTCACACAAGCCCAGTGCTGAATAGGTTGTGTGAATGTGACCATAGAAAATTTGATACATAGGTGTGAAAATGTCACGCATGACAGATGAAATAGGACGACAGATAAAAAACATGTAAGATGATTAAACCAACAAGATACACTGAGGATGATCATGAAGAGAAGGAGTGTTTTCCTCATCAAGGGCGACTCAAGCTAGCTGGAGCTCAGAGCCAGCCACAAGCCCTGAAGTCCCTGAACAAAGGCGAAATAATATATAATAGAGTGAAGGAGGCTTACAAAGTTTTATTATATTCTCATTTCAAAATGTCGTACAATTGGTTTAAGAAGCACAGGGCTTGGAGGACAGAGGGTATATTCATTTCAACAGGTCAGGATACATACACATTACACAATGTTAACCAGCTTTGTTACTTCCATTGTAATCCTTCAACTATCATTCTTTATTTATTGATGCAGAGCCAATTCACAACAACTGTTTTCTCTCAAGGTGCTTTCTAGAATGAGCGGTTCTATACCAAACTCTATATAATTTTTTATCCTTCAGAATAAGATCACTTAAATTACATTATTCATTATGATTTTGAAACTTAAAATTCTGTGATCGGCTAAGAAAATCGGTGCACCTCTATCGAGTACATTTTTAGAATCTGTACTGCTACTAGAGTAAAAAATCCTTGCACCTGCTTTTCGTACAAGGAACTGTACTATTCCTCGAGTAAAGAATGTGTGTACTTTTACTATCTCTGCACAAAATAACATGGATCCTATTGCAACACCTCCCCTGCATTCTGATCCAAACAACTCACAATTATCTGTTTAAACGCAAGTCATTTAAACACAATGCTAACAGAAATATACAAAAAGGAAAAAAATAGCAGATGAAGTCAAAGAGGAAAGAGTGAGAGGACATGGACCTGGCTGTTTACAGTAGAAAGCCCTCTGAGCCTGAAGGCTAACTGTGGCCTTTGGCATCCATCTAGTGGCCAATAATGGAACAACATGAAACGTATTAAATGTATTATCAGTGTTTGATAGCATGTTTTAAATGACTGCAGATCCTCGCATGGCTGTTTATATACACTTGTTCAAAGAAAATACAACACTTAGTCATAGCTTTTAGCAATAATAGGCTAGAGTGCGCTCTCTCTGTCGCAGCAGTTGCTTTCAAATGTAAAGATAAGTGGAAATTATAAATAAGAGTAAAAACAATCAATTAATTTGAAAATAAAGTGAAATCTGGGAGCTACCAAAGCTACTGTTGAGGGCAAAATGTCAACCAGTTCCCAAAAAGTGGGTTTAATAAAAGCTTAAAGGAATAGAAAAGGAATTATTAATCATTGCCTTATGCAAAAAACAAGAAAAGAAAAAAATGCTGCCACAAAACGGCAACATAATACAGTTACGATGAATGTTTCAAGTGGAAAGCCAATATGTTGAATTTACCATGCAAAATTATGTAATCCCAAAGCGTTTTACCATTACAATAATGCAATTAAACCTCTTGAAATAAAATGACTTATTTCAAGAGAAGTCAAGTAATGTAAACAACACAATTATTTTGTTAAAATTTAAAAGTTAAAATTTTATTTAATTAAAATCATAAGGACATTCGAAGACTTTAACCTTTATAACAGGCAAAATTACTTTACATAACTTATAACATAAACTCCAACAAATTTCACCTTAATGCTTTCTTCAGGGAATCAAACAGATCCAATGGAGAAGTGGGATCTCTGTTAGTAATAGCCAATGAAGATATTTTCATAAAGGGGTGTGGCCTAAAGGCAACGTAGTCACACTACTTCATAATATTAAATAAAAGCGCAAAATAAACTGTTACACAAAAGTGGTACTTACGTGTAATAAATAACCTTTGTGTTCTTTTTATATTAAACATTTTTAATCCAAAATTTCCGTGCACGGAACATTATAACGTTATAATGTGCATATATGCTGTGAAAGCTTTGAGACTAGACATATAGGAGAAGGTGGTAAAAAGGAAAACATAGAAAGAATTCAGTGAGTTTACAGAATTAAATAAATACAAGTATTTAAAAAATATATTTTCATTTATTAAAATATATTTTCTTAAGAAATTACAAAAGTTCAATGGTATTAATAGATTTCTTTTTAGTACTACGTGTAGCTATGGTTTGGAGAACTTTGGTTGAAGACACAAACTCAGAATGAGACGTTAAAGCGGGGCATAACTTTCATACACGTATTTTTATTACCATTATTACGACTCCTGGTGTCACCTTGATCCCACTCCGTCACAAACTAAACGAAAAACTATGTTCCGTCCCGCTGCTTGTTTGCAGAATTCATACACTGTATTTAATACAAAAAAAATCTGATTTAAGATCACTTATTTCATATTGTGACATATTTTGGACGTATTTAGTTATTAGACTTCTTAAGACCGAACGTGCATCCGGTACAGTCCATCTTTCCGCTTTCTATGACGGTGGGCTGCTAGTTAGGATCGTGTTGGTATGGACAGAAAAGTTGGACTTACCGTCTGAAGCTCCTGCTGCTGTCCTCCAGAAGCTCCTCTTCGTTGGCTAAATTCTCCTTCTTCGCGTTCGGAGAGCTCGTCTTCCTCTTACGTTTGTCTGCAGTTGAAAAGGGAGCTCTAGTTTCACTTGTTTCTTCCATTGCCTTACCGTACCATACTATACCCTTCGTAAGAGGCTCGCAACTGTTTTTGAATATGGCGGAAATCCAGGAATGACCAATCTTTTTTTTTCTTTTTTTTTAATGCTTTATTGAACACTTGAATTTATTCCAGTGTTCAATTTTAAAATAACAAGAGAGAAAAAGAAAGAACGATAAATTAACAAGGAGAAGCTGAAAATTATGTAATATAATATATAATAATAATTATGTAATATAATAACAATGACTTATAACTTATATAAGTTTTTATAAAGTTGAGAATTATCTAGCAGTTTGTTTGTTATTTATGTGGATTTTTCATTAATACATTTCAGGGATTTATAAAACATTAAATTAATGAAGTTCAATTCTGTGGCGTTTTCATAAATGTAGATTTCTGCAAATAAGATGGACGAGCTGCTGCTGCTCAAATCAACCACCTCGGACTTCCGCAGATCCGCCGCCCTGCCCTTCACTGAAACCTACCCAGGTTGTGTGAAGCACATCCCGGACACCGCGCTTCACCTGACGGGCTTCCAGCTGCTCCGAGCGGACCGCGTAACGGCGCTTTCGGGAAGGACGAAGGGAGGCGATGTCTGCTTCTATATTAATGAAGGTTGGTGCACGGATGTCACAGTGCTGAAAAAATCATGCAGTCCTCACATAGAAACTTTATTCATCAACTGTAAGCCGTTTTATTCTCTGCGGGACTTTTCCTCCTTCATACTGGCTGGAGTTTACATCCCACCTCAGGCCTGCGTTAGTGAGGCGTTACAACACCTCGATGACCAGATTTCTGATCTGGAGCATGAACACACAGACTCTCTACTCATCATTCTTTGGGACTTAAACAGAGCAAACCTCAGCCAAGAACTGCCAAAATATAGAGAACACATCACGTGTCCCAGCAGGAACACTAACACACTGGACCAATGCTACAGCACAATAAAGGGTCCATATCTCTCTGTCCCCTGTGCACCTCTGGGACTCTCTGATCATATATGGTCCATCTCATCCCGTCCTACAGGCAGAAATTAAAATCTGATAAGCCTGTATTCAAGACTGTCAAGAGGTGGACCCACGAGGCAAAGCTGGATCTACAGGCCTGCTTTGACTGCACTGATTGGAGTGTGTTTGAGGTGCTGCTTCAGACCTGGATGGGTTGACTGACACTGTGACGGCTTACATCAGTTTTAGCGAGGACATGTGTGTGCCAACAAGAACCTTCTGCACATACAATAACAATAAACCCTGGTTTACTGCCAAACTCGGGCAGCTTGGTCAGACCAAGGAGGAAGCTTACAGGAGTGGAGACAGAGTCCAGTACAAGCTGGCCAGAAACACACTGACCGGGGGGTCAGAGCAGCCAGACCCAGCATCGGTGTGGAGAGGCTTGGAGAGGTCACCAGTTACAGGAAACCAACATCCCCTGCTGAGGAGAGCTTTCAACTGGCTGAGGAGCTGAATAAGTTTTATTGCAGGTTCCACCCGCTCTGAACTATCGACACCCCTTGCCCCCATTACACCCTTCCCCACTGACCCCAAGCTTAGAACCTGTGAGACGGAGCTGAGGAAGCTGTTTCAGAGACAAAAGATCAGAAAAGCTGAAGGCCAAGACGGCGTTTTCCCCTCCTGCCTGAAAGCCTGTGCTGATCAGCTGGCCCCCATCTTCACACAGATTTTTAATAGATTACTGGAGCTGGGTGAAGTTCCCTGATGCTTCAAACGCTCCACCATCATCCCAGTCCCCAAGAAATCCGCCATCACAGGATTAAATGACTACAGACCAGTCGCCCCTCTGTGGTCATGAAATCCTTTGAGAGATTGGTCTTGTCCCACCTGAAGGACATCACCGGCCTCTTGATGGACCCCCTGCAGTTTGCCTACCGGGCAAACAGGTCAGTGGATGATGCAGTCAACACAGGACTGCACTTCATCCTGCCATATCTTGACTCTCCAGGGACATACGCAAGGTTTGTGGAATTGGTTCAGCGTTCAACACAATCGTACCAGGAATACTCTGCTCCAAACTCCTGCTGCTCGCTGTACCAGCCTCCACCTGTCAGTGGATCACAGACTTCCTGATGGACCGGAGACAGCAGGTGAGGCTGGGTAAAATCTCATCCTCCACCAGGACAATCAGCACGGGAGTCCCACAGGGCTGTGTGCTCTCACTTCTACTCTTCTCCCTCTACACAAATGACTGCACTTCTGACGACCCATCTGTCAAACTCCAGAAGTTCGCCGACGACACAACGGTCATCGGCCTCATCCAGGACGGCGACGAGTCTGTATAAAGACGGGAGGTTGAACGGCTGGCCGTCTGGTGTGATCACAACAACCTGGATCTGAACCAGCTCAAAACTGTAGAGATGACAGTGTACTTCAGGAGGAACCCCCTTTCATTGCCCCCCCCCCCGCTGTGCTGAACAACACTGTGTCTGCTGTGGAATCCTACAGGTTCCTGGGTACTATAATCTCTCAGGACCTTCAGTGGACATCCAACACAGACAAAATCCTCAAAAAGTCCCAACAGAGGCAAGCTCAACCTGCCTCAGGTGCTGCTGATCCAAATTTTAAGTGCAGTAATCCAGTCTGTTCTCTGCACATCAATCCCGGTTTGGTTTGGATCTGCTACCAAACAGGACAGAATAAGATTACAACTGACAATTAGATCTGCAGAAAAAAATCCTCGGATCCAACCTGCCCTCCATCCAGGACCTGTACTCCTCCAGAGTCAGGAAACGGTCAGGAAAGATCACTGCAGACCCGTCACACCCCGGACACAACCTGTTTGAACTTCTTCCTTCTGGCAGGCGCTACAGAACACTGTTCCCCAAAACTACCAGACACAAGAACAGTTTCTGCCCACAGGCCATCAACCTGACCAACAATGGAAGCAGTGTCAGTGTTGTACAAAAACCTGGATCACCTCATTATACAATAACTACCTCCAACTGTCTTTACTCTGATTATTCTGACATCTTTACACTGTCATATATATGTATATATACATAGAAACACATATATATTTAAATGTATATAGCCTGTACACAAGATCATCTCCATTTGTTTATAGCTTGTACATTTAATTTAAAATTATTTATATGACGTTTGTACCGTGAGAGCTCAGTTAACCGGAGTCAAATGCATATACACGGCCAATAAAGCTGATTCTGATTCTGATTCTGATATAGTGTTTGACGAATGAGACAATTCTATTAATCTTCTGATTTTATCTTCAATTCCAGGTACTAACATTATATCCACATGTGATGCCACACATATGCACACATTTAAACCGGTTGTTTATACATATACAATCGTCAAAACAATTGTATATGTGACATTATTTAATTTCAAGTGGATTTCCTTAACTTTGTAAGAATTCTATTTTTAATTTTAATGCTTTGGCTGGGTCCATATCTCTAAAATCAAGAGCTCTGTTGTACATATCTAGAAAAACCTCATCTGTCAATGTGCGTCTAATAAGATAATACAATTTTTTATCAACAAATTGGAGTTCACCAATATATAAAGATTTGGCAAATGTTGGTATGAATTGATATGAATCCTTGGCCAAACGCAAGAGCTGTTTGGGGATAACATTAGTGAGGTTGACAAACTGTTTAGGAAGACAAAAAAGGTTTAATTTAACAGAATAATCATTATATATGAACAACTTTCCATTTTTGTCCAGGAGATCTCAAACTGACCAGAGATTTCTGTTCATCCAGTCCAGTCCGTAATAAATATGTTATTGCAAAGTTGTGTTGAGTGAGGAGTAAAATGATTTTGTTTGTATAGCATACGCCAAAAAGGAAATTTTGGTAATGCTTTCAACTTTAGTCAAACAGGTACGTCTAAAATGAGTGAGATTTCTTTGCATCCAAAAGTATGATACATTTCTGCGGTTTGAAGATTTTCCGATCAAGCTTAAGTTTTCTGTTTTCGACATTTTAAGTTAGATATATTCCAAAGTATTTAAATTCTGTTTTAACTGCTATGTTAGAAATTGTTTGCTGGATACATTTTTTTTATTTGAAAAGGTCACATTTATTGAAATTAAGAAATCCAGATGTTCGGAGAAAATATTAGGCCTTTGTTTAAATTGGATCTGCTTATGGTACCAAAAGGCAAAGCAGGTGATATTAGATGTAGCCTTTATCCTCTATAAAAATGTCCAAAATATCTAACCTTGAACATATGCTATCATGAATTGATCACTCATCCATCCATAAGTCAAGACTGAGTTGTCCAAATAACTTCAGGTAGATTTGTTTTCAACCTGATGGCCAAAAATATTGCTGGAGGTTATGGTCACTATTCTGGAGCGCAATAGTCCTGAGGCTGCCATCCACCGTTACGTCTTCACCTGATTTCAAAATGAGGACAGTAACTTCTTGTTTCTTGGTTGGTGTTGTGATTCCAAACTGTTAAAAACACCTCTAACAAAATAACCCTTCTTCTTCTTCTTCTTCTTCTTCTTCTTCCAGAAATGTTTGTAAAAACATGCAGATAAAACATCTGATCCTGGAGATTTGATCCGTTTTAATTTAAGAGGAAGAATGACCAATCAGAGGAGTCGGAGGTTTGTGACCTCGCTAAAGAGGTGAGGCTAACTTAAAAGAAACTACATTCGAAATACCAATGAAAAACTCAGCATTGATTTAATTAAATCTTTTACATATTTTGTAAATATACACTGATAAGCCATAACATTGTAATCGCTGACAGGTGAGGTCAGAATAACATTCATTATCCGGTTACCATGGTTACCTGACAGTGTGTGGGTTGTATTTGGCAGCAACTAAACATTCGGTCCTGAAGTTGATGTGTGGAAGCAGGAAAAATGTACAAGCGTAAGCTTCTGAGAAACTTTGACAAGGATCATACTGTGCCGGCTACACGCCTGGATCAGAGCACCTCCAGAACAGATCCAGAACCATTGCGCTTTTCTTTTTCTTGCTAAGTATATTCTTAGCAAGATCCATACAGTTGGTTAAATCTCATGACAGTGAATCCTGAACTGAATGCATTTAAATGGTAAATATAACCATTATTATAGGTAAATATCGACACAACGACAGTTAAATAATCAAATGATTTTTTAATGCAAGACAGTCAATGACGTACAAACATTTTCAATGTGAATAATGAACAACAATAATACTAAAATACAGTGGGAACAACATAGTCATGAATATTTTATGTTGCTAAAGATAAAAAGAAAGTTAGTGTATCTAATTTACCACTTCCAATTCCAAGCATCCTTAGTCAAGTCCATAGAATGATCATCCATAACATTAAAACCTCCCACCTTATACTGCGTATGACCTGTTTTTGCTGCTGAAACCGCTCTGTGATGTCACAGTCTTCTCTCATACATTTTCGATCAGGACCAAATAATCAAGATTAAGGTCACGCGGCCTCACTCAACAACAGCAAAAGCTATCCATCCTTCCATCCATTTTTTTCTGCTTACCCGGGGTCGGTTAAAAAGGGATATTCAGACATCCCTCACCTCAGCTCATCCTGGGGGACTCCAAATGTATAAGTACTTGATTTATTAGAGCTGTAAACAGTTTGTAATCCATTAAGCACATGGAAACATCACTCTGTATCCATCAAACTCTTGATTGCCGCTTTCTTCTGCTTGTCCGGGGTCTTGCTGCTAACTCACAAAAGCATTGACCCACAGTTTTATAACCGATTTCAAATGGTGCTAGAAGGCTGCATAGGGCTCTAAACACCAGAAGAAATCGGTTATCTTTGAGTGGGGAAATAGGAGGAACGGTGCTGTCCTCCTGAGGATGACTCCGCGTCGGAGCTGTCCTCCTGTCTCCAAGAACACTGATTTCAAATGGTGCTAGACAAGAGGAACACACATCTAAACCACCATGAGAAACCAGTTTCTGGGGGAAGACCGTTTTGGATCACAGCTGCATCGGTGAGATGAACTCATGAAAGTGAGTAAAACATGCAGGTCTGAGAGAGAAGCTGTTCGTTCCTGCTTTCACATCAGTCCTCAGAGATCAAATCACAAGTGGACAACTCTAAGCCTGGCTCTAATGACGACGCATAAAGATCTCAATTAACAAACAATTTTTTTCAACACAAATCAATAACTTTATATTTGGGATCGTCTGTAACAAGTGTCAAAGAATTCAGAATGTGTTATAGACAGTTATACACAGTTTTAAGTCTATCTGAATTAGAAAATAGAAAAAAGTTAATTTAAAGGGATTCTTGAGACCTTTTCCACAGGCAACAAAGAAGAAGCCTATTATTGTTTACTGTATTTGTAAAATATGTTAAAATAAAAAATAAATTAAAATAATAAACCTTTTATTGGAGTTACATTTTTAAAGTGCTCTGCTAAAAGAAAATAATAACAAACTTTGTTTGTATAGCAAATTTCAATACGAAAAGTTACAAAGAGCTTTACAGGAAAAAAACATGAAAATAAAAGGCAGTAAATAATCGTAAATAGTATCAAAACGCAAATGAGGCAATCAGGCAATGAGCCCTGTTTACATTACTTAAAACATCTTTTAAAGAAAGCTTTTAAGAATGAAAAGATCATTCGGCCATGAAACAACGAAATTAAAAGGGCAAGTATGGAAAAGGAATCTTATCTTGGGTTGAAGGTCCAGATTGTGACGAATATCACACCTGAGCTCACCCCACCCTCAAGAGTCTACGGTGGCCTTCAAGTGTCGGAATGATGTCGTCCTCTACGACCACATCACCTGTCCTGTCTAGTTATGGGGTTCCTTCAGATTGAGATATTTAGAAACTATATTTTGTCACTTATTCTGATAAACTGAAGTGAGGACACTGTGTCCATGGTTTGGGGAAAGGGCCTTTTCGAAGTCGGGGTTACTGTGAACCTCCTGGCTGGAGTCATGAGCCATCTTTACCTCCCAACCTAACCAAGTTGACCTAGAACAAATTGCAGCGCACTGCCGTGGTAGACAATGTGCCCCCCAGGTTGATTCTCTCCGGTGAACTGCATGATTCGCACCATTTTACCTCTAAAGATTTCAAGTTAGGTACTCATCCTTACATTCTCCGACGATGAACTTTCAAACTCCATTGCTTTTCTTGTATTGAATATTAAGTTGATTGTCCATTTGTTACACAAACTTCATAAATAACAGAAGTTATCCAGCAACAACGTAGCCATCATCTTCCTCCTCATTGATTTTTAGAGCTGAAATGTTTTTTCGTCGTCTTTCTGCTCATCCAACCTAAAAGCATGAAAAGTCTTTTCAAGAGTGGATGTTCAGTTTATCCATTCTGGGTAACTGCACAAATGTGGCAGTGCAACACGGCAGCCTCCGTGGAAGAAAGCCTGCCTTTATTTTCCGCTCAGTAAACACTAATTAATTCAAAGCTTAAAAGAGATACCTCTTAAATTTTACAGACTGCACTTTTAGAATATAAAAAGAAAGATGTTAAAATGCTGTATATACAAGAAACACAAAGCAGAAACCCGTCAAAACAATAAAATATGGGAGCGTGCCATTCATTTAAAGCCATAATAGTGACTATATACTGTATGTTTTTAACTATCATTTACTAAATGCCCATAGAGAATCAGTTAGAGCTTCTGTTGGGTGTTCCATAACATTGGAGTGTTGCCAAAAAAATCTGAACATTTTAGAGCTCATAAAAGATTGTAAAATGATAGTGAAACCCTAACCCTAACTGTAAAGATATTTATAAACAAGTAAAAGAACGTTGAAATGTATTAAACAAAACAATGTTCATCCTTTTGGTATAAAATATGAAAACAGTAGGAACAGAAGCCAGGAGGTAGAGGAGGTCAAATACGTCTTCAGGGCTTTGTATAGAATAGAAAAAACGAATAAAGACAATCTGCTGTATTTTAAGATAATCTGTGAGTTTAGGAGCTGTCCTGTCAGAGATGGAGAAACATGTCAGAGCTTCTTACTTTGGGGATTTTCTCATACATGAATAGGGTTGTAATGGTAACGCAGCAACATGGACGCCAGGTATGTTAAAATCCTCACCGACAGCAGCAGGAAGACAGGAAAACCGACAACATCATAACAGCCCCGTCAGCATCAGGAGGTGGAGATGAGAGAGAGATGTTCCTGCTACATAATGACACATGATGATCTCCAAGACATCCAGTCCCAAGAACTCAACCATGACTGGTGCTCACAGTGCCAACGATCCTGCAGGGAAGAAGACAGAAGAATCGTATGACAGCAGATTGGTTGTTAATGGATGCATTCACATGTACCGCTTACACATGTTGTGTCACACTCCCTCCAGCGATCCCAGCTAAAGCCATGCACCAATGAATGCAACTCATGATTTGGATCACCATCAAACTGTGGACCATCGCTGGGTCGTGAAGAAAAAAATGACATTGAATAATAAACATTATTAAGATAATTACTGTTTCAGTTATTACACTATGCAGGAGGTTAAATGAAACCCAAAAAGCAAAAATGTATTTAATGGTCAAGCTAGAAAAAGCACTCAGAGAACGCACACCTCCGCCAAAATACAACAGTACCAAAGGTTATGGAAAAATATCTTGAAGATTTCTCCATTAATGTCGGAGTTTTTGCCGACCTTTTAATCTACCGCCATGTCCAACAACATCAAGGAACAGAGGCAGCAATAGCCAGATTGTGACTTCACTACCCCAGATATTCATGAATGTCCACCCTGTAGTTTGTCTGTAGTCCTGCCCACAGAGAAACAGACAAACCAACAGGAGTGAAAACTTAACCCTCTAGGAGTGAAAACTTAAGATTCACTGTTAGGTCACTGTCACCTGTCACATAAGAATAGGAATGTCCCATAGCAGAGAAACAGGCCCCTCCCACTCACTCAGGCCCTACATAGTCTTGCACCCCCCTGTTGTTTCAGGCCCCACCCACTGATTCTGTGTCATGATTTTATGTCATGCAAGGAGGTTTTGATGGTGTGTGTATGTTCACTGACAAGTCACAACATTATAACTACTAGGTGGGTTTACATGGGACACTTTTCTCCTATCCAAATTAAACTTTTCAGAATTGCAATGTAGGTCGCCCGGTGTTTACATGCATGGACTCATCTCGCTTTCTGACATACGCAGACGATCAACATTCCTGTTCATAAGGTGGCGATAATGCAACTGATGAGCTGGGTGCCAACATGCGCCCGGAAGAAGAATACGACAAATAGGGCATGCGCGGAAGGGACTTCTCGTCAATCTACCCATCCAAATATGTTAGACTTATTGAAAGTGGAGATGAATAAGCGACTCTCCGATGTAGACCGGTATTGTTTTGAAGGCGACACATTTAAAATACGTAGAGGCGCTGAAAATACTCACATGGAGCATTACGTCACGACACTGGGCATGTGCAGAATCAACTCAGAGAGCTTTCTGAAACAGCATTTACATGCAGCCACTGGCCATCGGAAAGGCGTTCCAAAAGGACTTAGACTTCCGCTTACATAGGGATGATATCTCATTCAGAAAGATTTTTCCATTCTGAAAGGCGTGTTTACATGCAGCATTTTCTTTTCGATTAGGCCTCTTTTCCGAATTCAATCAGAATTACGCTGTCCTTGTTAGCCCACCTACAGAGAGTTGAAGTCAGAATAGCATTGATTATCTGGTTACCTGTCAGTGGGTTGGATATATTGGGCAGTAAGTTTTGTCCTGAACTCGATGTGTCGAAGTAGCGAAAATTTTGCATTGATTTTGCTGCGATTTGCTGCGACCTATAAAAGAGTAAAACTGAGTATAGATTTGTTATTGTGCATGTACGTTTCCAACAAAAACAAGCAATGAATTAGACAGAATATATTCAGTTTAAGTTTTCTTCTTTTCAAATGAGGTTTTATGTGGTTGCAAAAAATATTTGTCTGTTCACTGAAATCCACAGACCCTACTCAGAAATGAGTCACAAATATATAGTGACATCACAGAGACTGAAGACTTATACAATATTAGGCAGGTGGTTATTATGTTATGGCTGATTTGGAAT
The DNA here is from genome assembly GCA_037951165.1 of Lophius americanus. Taxonomy (NCBI): domain Eukaryota; kingdom Metazoa; phylum Chordata; class Actinopteri; order Lophiiformes; family Lophiidae; genus Lophius; species Lophius americanus. The sequence continues at coordinate 1,005,078 of JBBDHG010000189.1, read as the reverse complement.
AGCCTTTCTCAGCATATATTACAGTCCTGATTTGACTGTACCCCCCAAGAGTTTTGGGACCTCTTGTTTTCAACATCAAAATCCCTCGGACACAGTCAGAAAAAGAAATCAAACTCAGACAAAAACAGAGCCCTCTCGGTGGAGGAAATGAAAACCCTTCAAACACGTCTTCTCTCTGTGGAATCGGGAAACATTGATGTGCTCTGTGAGAGGAGGATTGCCCGGTCGGTTTGTATAATTTCCACACTTACCCAGTAATCTCATTCGAAATCTCAAACTTAGCTGAAATGTCTTGCTATAGAGGCTGTCATCACACCTGGTTCCTCAGTGACATCCCTCTAACATAGGAGCTCCGGCTCCGGGAATGTTCACGGTGTCTTGGCCGTTTTGGATCACAGCTGTTTAAAGGAAACAGCACTTATGTAATCATTCATGTCGTCAAGACAACAAGGTGGCATTAAATGCCACCTTGTTCAACGGGCCTTTGCAGGCGTCTCACAGAGTAGCCACATATGAGCCGTAATGACAATCGCTGTGTCAATCAACACATCCAGGTTGGATTGTTATTCTGGGTTGAATGACACCCTTCTCTTGCCTAAAGAGGGTGGGTGTCCTGGAGGGAGCGGGACAGCATAATGTGTGTGAATTGAGACGTACTTGAATTCAAACACAAAATGTTGTCGTCCTGTCAGATGTAATTAAACACACTGCCTGAATCATGTTATTCTACTTTTAGACACTAGAGGACGACAGGACATCATGGGGCTCCCATTCCACCCTGTGAGATCGTTACCATGGTGATGCAGTCTGTCTTCACACAAAGGAAGCTTTCTCTGTCTTTGCTGGCCAACACTTATAGAGGTCAAAGGTCGGGGCCAGGTTATGCAGCGGAGGCAGAGATAAAGCCTAAAGCTGGTCATCCAAGTGAAAAACCACAACCCAGTATATTTACACTGATCAGCCATATAATTAAAACCACCTGCCTAATATTGTATAGAACCACCAGTAGTGTGATTTCATCGTTCCATGTGTTCTCATATCCATTACAGCAGAACCAGCATTAACTTTTTCAGCTATTTTCACATTTTTACAGTGGCTCTTCTGACAGCGCGGGCAAGCCTTCACTTCCCATGTGCAGCACCGTGATACTGTTTCTCAGGTTGTCCATCCTAAGACCACTTTGGTAGGTTCCAACCACTGCAGTCAAAGAACACCCAACAGGACCTGCAGTTCTGGAGTGGCTCTGACCCAGTAGTCTAGCCATCAAAACCAGGTCCTTCTGGAAGACCACAATTAAGTTGATTTTGTGTGTGAGACAGCTAACTGATTCATCAATCCGGTGTAAGCTTGATGCAAGTTGGTAAGTTAAAAACATAACAGCTATATAAAAGATATCATAAATCATCCTTAAGGCACCTCTCAGGTCACATCTGGTTGACTACAATTAGCTATTTGAACTAGCAATAATTCTAATATCACTGCATTGCTAGCTTAGTAGTAGTTGTGTTAGCCTTCTTGGCTACCAAAGTTAGGAGCTCCACAACCTCCCATTCTCCCCAATTTGAAAACATCCTTGGTTGATTTTCTTATTCTGATTTAGCTGCTAGCTACTTTTAGGTGCATTTTAAATCTTACAACTGGGGTCTACACACAAAATGTGTCTTCAAACATCAAAGGCCCCTTCTTTATTCACGCCTAATATTTATGTGACCAAGTTCCCGTAACTACCTCTGCTGGTCTCAGAGGGGGAACAACACATACCCCCCATTCACTTGGTTTATGCAGAACGGCGAGATGGAGTAAAGACTCACCAGCACCTAGTGTTTGACAGGTATCCATCATTCATGAAGTAATGGGTGCCCCTCTGTACGGGCAACCCTGTCCGTAAAGAACCTACACATACCACTGTTTCGAAGAGTCAGAGAAGCTACTTTAGCTTCCTGTGGTAGTGATGCAGGAGTGAGGGGGCAACACACATCATTCCTCTCCATCTCAAAAGGGTTGTGGTCCCTTCTTACGACACCTTCCTGTTCTCCTCTCTCCCAGGAAATGGTAGAGGTCTTGGCTCCTACCGATAACGGTGAGGTCAAGCTCCCTACAGCTCCATCTGTCCAATCACGCTGCGTCTGTACAGAGAAGGAGAGAGGTAAAAATGACGTCAACCGATGACGACTGGGAGTTTATTTCAGAGTTCTATTGTCTCTTGTTTCCTGTCTTGCTGAGTCATGGTACAACGCTTCAACGTCCTGATAACAGGGCTTCTTTCATAACAAGCCTATTTTTGGGGTCAAACATCTGAGTCACTGTTTGATCCTGTAACAACAGATTTCATCTGCACTTCAGTTAAAACCTCATGGAGGGAATGGATAATGGAGATGGTGGGTGTTGGCGGTGGAGCATTAACCAGCATTAATAGAATATTTACACAGGATGCTCACGCCATCAGAACATCCATTAGTCATGCTGCAGTGACACTGATGCCTCTCTACACCGTCACACCAAAACCGGTTCTGAATTGGTTCAACAAGAAGACCTTCTATGAAGTGGTTTGTTTTTCCAAAAGCTGAAAATACACTTAAACCACGCCAATACATCACAGTGGTACTACAGTCACGCCATTACATCACAGAGGCACTAGTGTCACACCGTTACATAATAGTGGCACTAGTGTCACGCCATTACATCACAGAGGTACTACAGTCACGCCATTACATCACAGAGGCACTAGTGTCACGCCATTACATCACAGAGGTACTACAGTCACGCCATTACATCACAGAGGCACTAGTGTCACTCCATTACATCACAGAGGCACTAGTGTCACGCCGTTACATCATAGTGGCACTAGAGTCAAGCCATTACAAAACAGAGGCAATAGTGTCACGCCATTACATCACAGAGGCACTAGTGTCACGCCGTTACATCATAGTGGCACTAGAGTTACGCCATTACAAAACAGAGGCACTAGTATCACGCCGTTACATCATAGTGGAACTAGTGTCACGCCATTACGTCACAGAGGCCACAGATGTCTTTGTGATATGTTTTATGAACCTGGACTTTTTCCCCGTGTGAACCTGGACTGTTTCATTGAAATAACCTGGACTGTTTCACTATATGAACCTGGTATATTTCATTGTATGAACCTGGACTGAAAGCTACACCCTCAGGCACATAGAAATAAATGTAAACATGATTATAAAGTTAAAGCTTTGGTTGTGAGAGAATCTTACAGGAGTTTAGCACAATTCCTACAGCAGAGCATCCAATGAGGTCGACATCCATAAAATCAGTATCAGGTGCACTGATATAATGTTGTCAGTTCCATTAAAAGTATGCAGTTGATGAATCAATCATAACTAAGTCTAATCTAAATAACACCAGGCCTCTTGTTTGGGTTTGAGTCTTTGTTACAAAGTCTCTTCATATTGTAGAATCATAAGCTAAAATAAAAAGTATACATACAGGACTAAATCAACCATGACAATCTATCCAATCCTTCCAGCAAAGATAACAGCTTGTCCCTTGGTGCAGTTTTTGGTGGACACAGTTTGTTAATCTGCATCCTGTTGGGCTCAAAGACTCTTCATTAATGTGAAGGATAAATGTCAGGCCCTGGGACAGACCACCGCTGAGGTGACATTATCGTACGGCTGCTAACGCTGCAGCGATGTGGACCGCCTTGGGATCCTGTTTCTGTTAATGTGCGTCAGTGGCGCGGTTCAGTCGGAGGTCATGGAGTAAAAAGCCCAGAGGGAGGCGGGCATGAGCTCTGACTGCGGAGTTATGCAAATGAGAGCGTTGCTGATGGCAGCAGCCGAGAGCATCAATCTCGGATAAAGACTGTGATGATACTTAAAGTCAGGGATGCAGAGGAGCTTCCCAGTGCTGCATGGACAACAGTTTACTTTACAGTTAACTGTGGCCTTTATCAATTTTGCATTTCAAACCATAAGCAACAATTTCACGGCACAGTTTCAAAGCCAATGTAGCTTCCAATTAACGGCTGTCCGAGAAAACAAAGACACGCATGATAACATGAATGTGGAAACTCGGCGTGTAAGAGAGTGTTTGTCAGGCTTTATGTTCCTGTTTATACCTGAGAACGTCAGCTGAATAATAGGAGTGAATAAACACCACGGTCATATATGGTGACATTACACAGCCATTCTAACAAGTGCGTTCATCCCATCGCCATGATGGATTGGAGAATAAAATGCAGATTATTCCCATATCTACAAGTCTGGGTTAAATTACCTTATATTTACAGATTCATGCGACCGAAAGCTCCCATATTCTGAACTCACCAAAGTGTAAATACAACCAATAAGAACAGGCGTGTGGTTTATCTAAGATGCAAATGTGTAGTCCAATGTAGGGTCAAATATAAGTGGACGTACTGTATAAGCACCAGCCGGACCTGATACATCAGTTGGTCCGTTTGTTTGAGTGGTCAAGCACAAACACGTCTGCAAGTGGTCAAGGTTTCTTCTTTTCTGTTTTTAGGCACTGGAACCAAATGTTTAATTAATTCCTTCACTCATTCAGCAAGTCATAAAAGACTAAAAGAAAACATCAAAGGAACTACAGACCTCTCTCGCCTCAATTGAAGTCCAGGGTCATGGCTTCACATTTCCAAAGACACTGGGTGAAAATGACATCATGGCAGAGTGGGAACTGCACCAAAGCAGCCACATTGGTCTAAATGAGGCCCATTATTGTTTAGACTGTATATAAATGATCTGATTGAAGTATATACCACAACTTTTCCATTGCGGACGACTCCATCCTTTTCATCTCAAATAAAGATTTAACAGAGACCCTTTAAATTACTCAATATGGGTTTGTACAGAAATCGACTAAAGAAACTCAAATTCAATGTGTGAAGGAACTTTTTGCCCTTTCAAATAAAAGTATAATGTAAAACTTTTTTTGGGGGGTTTAATAAAATAACTGTTCATATCCAAACCAAGATTAAAATTCAATATTGAAAATCTGAAAATACTGTTATTTAACACTGTTTTGACTACATTTCCCAGCAGAGTTAACGGTTTCAATAAGGGAAATGCCTTAAGAGATACACCCCGCTGCTGGAATAACAACACACAAAGGCTATAAAACAATATTAGACCAAAGTTCATGGCCTGTAGTAACAAATTTCCCTTAAATTTTGCTCGGATGGATATAACTTAATGGCTAACGATGGCAGGGCAATCACAAATGGGACAACGTGAGAATGCATCACAGACAGTCGTGTAAAAACATCCTCTGGACATAGACCAACAGTATTTCTGTGGGAAGAGAGTTCGTGCCTTCCAGTGCATAAACAAGCCTTACGTATTTCATCCTGGAAAAAGAGAGAGGACAAACAAAAACCTTTCCTTCTGGAGAATTTCAAACATCTGGCTTTGTTTGAGCTCAGTTCCGGGAACGGATCACAACTGCAGTCCACTCCCCTGTGCTGAAGCGGCTGGCCTGGCCAAGGGCCTTCCTCTCTGGACACAGATAAACACTCTTAACAGGCCAAATTAAAACCGGTGTAAAAATAGCAGCGTGTCACCACTTGTGGTTTAGAACTTCAAAACAGGCGGCAAGAGGGGGAGGAGGTGCGGGGAGAGCTGTTTACCTCTTAGTCTAACGTGGCCGCAGAAAGAAGGCAGAAGAAGGATGTAGAAATATCTTAGATTGGACGGGTTTATGGAGAGAAGTGTGGATGGCGTCTGACAGTTCTATCGCCATGACAACAGTCTCAGTCACTCGGATCAGAACATAGACTGATATCAGAGTTGAGAGGCTGTGAGTTTTCAGTGTGAGTGTGTGTAAGAAACGGGTCATGACATCATGTTGACACATCACCCACTTACTGAAAAGCCAGATATTTAGTCATCACTTTGCCAATAACAGAACCCACACACACTCAAAACAGCACTGAGACATTGTTACACCGCCGCTGCTTTGGAGTCTGACACTGTAACCTTTGACTCAGAAAACACTTTCTCTCGCACACACACACTACTACAAAGAGAAGCCTTTACTGGTAATGTGGCGCCAAAAGTACCTCATTGTGGCGCTCGGACACTCACAGACCCAGAGCAGCTGGGTGACGAATGCTGCTCACACATGTACTCAGAGTTAGTCAGCAGAAGTTCCGACCACAAGTCAATTACAGAGGCTTCAAGTTCCCTTTCTTTTATTTCCGTATCCATGTGGGCTCAGTGCCAGGACACTTCCCAAAAAGAGCAGAGTGTTACAGGAAAAATATTAAAGTTCCTGGAATGTCCTGTGTGAAGACAGCTCACTATGACTCTCCAAAGTGTTTTAAATGATCCCCCGGTTCCAGATAGACCCCCTGACATTGATGGTGCAGTGGGCATGCGAGTGTGAAGAAGGTTTAGACGAGCTGGCTGCTACTGAAAGATCCAAGTCAAGGTCTGCTGGCAAGAGCGTAAACAGTTTGTGTGCAGAGGAAGAGTCCTCTTTCAAACACTTCTGGCAGCGGTCCAGTATTCATGTCATTAATGGAGAATCTGATCTGTGAGCGTGTCATTATTCATTTCCCCACAGGCCATAAAGCTGGTTCAATGGTGCATCTACTATATATTATCTCCTTTTCCAACTCAACTAGAATAATACGTTTTCAGTGAGGTGTTATTGGACATGGGCAGCATGGTCGCAAAGTGGGTACTAGGTTAAAATCCATTTCTGGCCTTGGGCCTTGTAGTTTTCATGGGTTCTCTCCCGGGTACTCCAGATTCCTTCCATCGTCCAAAATCATGCATTATAGCTGAAGTGGTGAATTGCCCATGAACATTTGTCTGTACTTATGTTGGATGAACTTGTGACTGTCCAGTGTGCACTCTGCCTCTCGCCCGATGTCAGCTTCACTGGGCTCTAGTCCACTCTCAAAACCCTGAGCAGGTTAAGCAATTACAGATAATGAATGAATGTTATTCTACTTCGTAAAAGTGTTTGCATGCTGGAGTAGTTTGCACCTTGCAATTACTTCATGCTATAAACAGTAAACAATAGTAAATATCTGTCATTTGCACTCATTCACACTATTGTGAGAATGATTGAAAACTAGGTCAAAGCTAGGTCAAAGCTGTCCCCCCTGACAGCAAGGGGATATAATCTCAATCCCCATCTCTTAAAGTCTGAAGTCCAGGTGCTGAACCCCAACCCACTCTTCGGATGAGTGAATGTTGCCTTGATTTTCAGCCTCTATGCGAAGTGTGTGATTGGGTGAATGCTGGCTGGAGTTGTAAAGGACTTTGAGTGGTCAGTCAGACCGGAAAGAGGCGACACAAGCACAGTCCGTTTGCCATTTATCAACTCTTTTTACATAGCGGCCAAACCTTCAAAGACGTTCCAATCAAATACAAGCTGTCAGGTGATAAATTCGAAAGACGAAAGGCAATGTCAAACCAACAATGATGTCCTTCATAAGCAGAGGCTTTTCACCGTCCAGCAGAATTTTCAGTCTTCACCAAACTGGAGGTGAAGAATTTCAACACCTGAGGTCATTAGCAAGAGCATAACATATTTTTTTGAATTATGCAATGACAGTCATGGCTGTGTCAAGCCTCTAAAGGAGGCGTGTTTTCATATTGGAGAGATGAATAGAGATAACTTTTTGTCCCTGTTTCAGTCTGCTTTTCATCCCGTCAGACAGGATTTGGAAATTAAGCTTCACCATATTCTTATGTTAAAATATTTAAAAACAAGAACAGTAAAAATGTGAGATTCACTGTGGATGATATAAAGTAACACACTAAAAAAAAAGAAATAGAGAAGCGAAAATGTTAAAATAACGGTCAATAAATACAAAAAAACAAGATGGTGAATGGATAAAAAATGATAGATAATAGCAATTAAATTCAAAAGATAAAAAGACGACATCACATCTCAATGCTATGTCAACAATTCCCGGTTATCAAATCCAAAATGTTGCTGTAAGTACGTGGGAGTATTTTTTAAACGTTTCCAGTTGGAGAAAACTAACAGGAAATATGTTGCAAGTTGTTTGTGATGTACAAACAATATTTGACACTGAAAATGTTTGTTGACCCACTCAAATATATGAAACTTTGTTTACTTGGTTTGTTTTGCATCAAGGAAGCAGAAACACAACACGAAATTGAACTAAAAAGGCAACAATGATGGTATTTTTCCAATCTACTCCGGAGCAGTCTGGCATTACTGAGGTAACATCTCAGTCATGTCTTAATCTCTGATTTGTTGACTTTTGCAGTTTTCCTGCAGCAATGGTGTGGGAGATGTGGCAGCTGGATATGGAAAACTGCACAGTTCACTGTAGAGGCCTAAGGTGCAGAAGTGGAATCTAAAATCACAATTATGTTTTTATTGCAGGATCTGTGGGGATTTTATTTTACCATAAAAATGATGGTTAGTGAGAGCTCTGTCCTGGAGACAATCTCTTCATGCATGCACTCTATATTAGTGGCAGCTATCTTTAGTCTTCACCAGCTCATTCACCACTTTAACCACAACTGGTCACCTTCTACTCCAGCCGTTAGTCATTTGTGAGCTTTTTAACTTGTTTTCCTCTTTTTTTTCCTACGTTGTAAAAAGGGCTTTATTGATAAACTCAAAAAAAAAAAATTACCTCAACTGATAACGCTCAACTAAATTAAGTAGGTACAACTTAGATTAAGAAGTTATTCACATCTATTTAATTTTATTAAAATGATGAGTTGCACTTTTGTTAAATTCATCAACAATTCTCTTTTTACAATGCAAAAAAATGAAATTCCATCTTTTGGAATTCTGGGAATTCTTGGGAAGATTTTAGTCAAAAAAACTTTTCAAATTCAAATCAAATAATTTAAAATATTAAATCGTTGATGACTTAAAAAGTGACACAATTAAATTACACTAACATCAATCATACATTATACATTTTAACATATATTCACCTTAAATTATAGATTTGATAAAACTTTATTTAATTGTATGTTACCAACAAAAATTTTCTATTTTTTAAAGTTTCACCACCTGAAGAACACAAATTATGATTCAAAAGAAGATGAAATGTTTTTTTATTCAGATTTTTGTTAAGCTTTCAACTTTAAATAAGCTCTTTACCTAGTGTATACTTATCAACCTAATCACCTGTGACACATCTATTGAAACTATGAAAAAAAATTGCCAAAAACATGCAGAAATGTTGGAATCTACCCTAAAAGTAAACAGGCAGATCTGTGGGTGTCAACTTGATTCATTTATTCAAGTTTGATTGGCAGGTGATACATCAAACTTGTTTCACACCTGTGACACATCTTGTTTCACAAGTTTGATGTATCACCTGCCACCTGCCATATGACATCATCTACTCAGTAAAACAAACCATTCATTACTTTGACAATGTGGACCAGAAATCTACTGAATCAAGATATTCTGAAATGCATAAAATTTGGTAATTTTTGTCAGAGTTGAAATGTATTCTGGGTTCATCGGGGTTATTTCAGTAAAGCAAAGATTTGTTACCTACCTTCACCAGCTCTACCCTGACCTGATCCTCCCATCGGCTGTTTTCTTTTCATGGAGAGATGCCCACGTCACTGACTGATGGTAGAGTTCTCCTTCCTACAGAAGGCACCAAGTTCATTAGATAGCTTCCCTTAGTGATCGACTTCCTGCCACTTCTTATTGCTGGATCCACATCCGCCTGTTTGATCCGGAATGTCTTCCAGGGGAGATTTGAAACTTTTGGACTGTAATTTGGTCCCGATTAAACTGAAAAGTCCAAAAGTCTGGACCAAACGAGGTAGGTGTGAAAGCACCCAACGTGTCCAAGATGTTCTGTTCACAATAACCTGAATGTTACTGAAACTTTCTCATTGCTGTAAGTTTCTCTTATTAGTCTCTCCTACACTGGAACAAGTCCTCCTCCCTGGAATGGACCATAGTTCACCATTGCTGCGGTAGGACAGAACAGCCAACAATTAAATATTTCCTTATGAAGTCATAGGGCAAAGTATTTATACCTTTTTATGATTTGCAAACGTCAGAGGATGAGTGTTAAGCATTTTCCTGGCTGCATGAAAACGTATCTCTGATCTCACACTAACAACATTGTCTGGAGTATCAGTTTATTAAATCCCATCAGCTAAACCCAAGACAAACAAGATGTTGTAAGCAGCTATACATTACGTTTTACGGAGGAATTTATGGAGATAATTTTCATTCTTGTTTGTCATTGCTGCCTGGCACATGTGCTAGATTGTCAGTTTGGGAACATGCAAGAATTTAGGAGGATATGCAAATCACCCCTTCTGCTTCACCCGTTTCAAAGATATTTCTGATGGTCTGGAAGCAGAAACATCGTGACGCTCTGGAAGCGTGACTGTTGGGGGTTCATTGCCAGGAATAAACAAAGTATATCACTCTTGCTGAGTCATGCTTCTACCATGCAGCAGCCCACCCACTGATATTACGCACCGTGCTCATCAGCCCATTTCACTTTCTACCGACATGCTGTCACTCTACAGAGTCACTCTAAAGAACTACAGCGTTTTATCTGAGGAAGATGAACCCGTCAAACTTCACCACCGTGTGCTCAATGTTAGACGTGAGAGAGTGAAGCGTCTCCTGTTGCCTGCAAAATGGAATTGTGAGTTTACCAAGGCACGACACAAGGTGACTCCCAGACTCTACTGCAGACAACCTGGTAACGAAGACAGAATCATGCTCCTGAAGCAGGCACCTGTATGAACCCAGACTGTTTCACTGAATGAACCAGGACTGTTTCACTGTATGAACCCAGACTGTTTCACTGAATGAACCAAGACTGTTTCACTGTATGAACCAAGACTGTTTCACTGTATGAACCAAGACTGTTTCACTGTAAGAAAAAACACTGTTTCACTGTATGAACCAAGACTGTTTCACTGAATGAACCAGGACTGTTTCACTGTATGAACCAAGACTGTTTCACTGTAAGAAAAAAGACTGTTTCACTGTAAGAATCAAAACTGTTTCACTGTATGAACCAAGACTGTTTCACTGTAAGAAAAAACACTGTTTCACTGTATGAACCAAGACTGTTTCACTGTATGAACCAAGACTTTTTCACTGTAATAACCAAGACTGTTTCACTGTATGAACCAAGACTGTTTCCCTGTAAGAAAAAAGACTGTTTCACTGTATGAACCAAGACTGTTTCACTGTATGAACCAAGACTTTTTCACTCTATGAACCAAGACTGTTTCACTGTATGCACCAAGACTGTTTCCCTGTAAGAAAAAAGACTGTTTCACTGTATGAACCAAGACTGTTTCACTGTATGAACCAAGACTGTTTCCCTGTAAGAATCAAGACTGTTTCACTGTAAGAAAAAAGACTGTTTCACTGTATGAACCAAGACTGTTTCACTGTAAGAATCAAGACTGTTTCACTGTATGAACCAAGACTGTTTCCCTGTAAGAATCAAGACTGTTTCACTGTATGAACCAAGACTGTTTCACTGTATGAACCAAGACTTTTTCACTGTATGAACCAAGACTGTTTCACTGTATGAACCAAGACTGTTTCCCTGTAAGAGTCAAGACTGTTTCACTGTAAGAAACAAGACTGTTTCACTGTATGAACCAAGACTGTTTCACTGTATGAACCAAGACTGTTTCCCTGTAAGAATCAAGACTGTTTCACTGTAAGAAAAAAGACTGTTTCACTGTATGAACCAAGACTGTTTCACTGTAAGAATCAAGACTGTTTCACTGTATGAACCAAGACTGTTTCCCTGTAAGAATCAAGACTGTTTCACTGGTTGAACCAAGACTGTTTCACTGTATGAACCAAGACTGTTTCACTGTATGAACCAAGACTGTTTCACTGTATGAACCAAGACTGTTTCCCTGTAAGAATCAAGACTGTTTCACTGTAAGAAACAAGACTGTTTCACTGTATGAACCAAGACTGTTTCACTGTATGAACCAAGACTGTTTCACTGTAAGAAACAAGACTGTTTCACTGTATGAACCAAGACTGTTTCACTGTAAGAATCAAGACTGTTGCACTGTATGAACCAAGACTGTTTCCCTGTAAGAATAAATACTGTTTCACTGTATGAACCAAGACTGTTTCCCTGTAAGAAACAAGACTGTTTCACTGTATGAACCAAGACTGTTTCCCTGTAAGAATCAAGACTGTTTCACTGTATGAACCAAGACTGTTTCCCTGTAAGAATCAAGACTGTTTCACTGTATGAACCAAGACTGTTTCACTGTATGAACCAAGACGGTTTCCCTGTAAGAATCAAGACTGTTTCACTGTAAGAAAAAAGACTGTTTCACTGTAAGAAAAAAGACTGTTTCACTGTATGAACCAAGACTGTTTCACTGTAAGAATCAAGACTGTTTCACTGTATGAACCAAGACTGTTTCCCTGTAAGAATCAAGACTGTTTCACTGTATGAACCAAGACTGTTTCCTGTAAGAATCAAGACTGTTTCACTGTATGAACCAAGACTGTTTCACTGTATGAACCAAGACTGTTTCCCTGTAAGAATCAAGACTGTTTCACTGTATGAACCAAGACTGTTTCACTGTATGAACCAAGACTGTTTCACTGTAAGAAACAAGACTGTTTCACTGTATGAACCAAGACTGTTTCACTGTAAGAATCAAGACTGTTTCACTGTATGAACCAAGACTGTTTCCCTGTAAGAATCAAGACTGTTTCACTGTAAGAATCAAGACTGTTTCACTGTATGAACCAAGACTGTTTCACTGTATGAACCAAGACTGTTTCACTGTAAGAAACAAGACTGTTTCACTGTATGAACCAAGACTGTTTCACTGTATGAACCAAGACTGTTTCACTGTAAGAAACAAGACTGTTTCACTGTATGAACCAAGACTGTTTCACTGTATGAACCAAGACTGTTTCACTCTATGAACCAAGACTGTTTCACTGTATGAACCAAGACTGTTTCACTGTAAGAAACAAGGCTGTTTCACTGTATGAACCAAGACTGTTTCACTGTATGAACCAAGACTGTTTCGCTGTAAGAAACAAGACTGTTTCACTGTATGAACCAAGACTGTTTCGCTGTATGAACCAAGACTGTTTCACTGTAAGAATCAAGACTGTTTCACTGTATGAACCAAGACTGTTTCACTCTATGAACCAAGACTGTTTCACTCTATGAACCAAGACTGTTTCACTCTATGAACCAAGACTGTTTCGGTGTATGAACCAAGACTGTTTCACTCTATGAACCAAGACTGTGTCACTCTATGAACCAAGACTGTTTCGCTGTATGAACCAAGACTGTTTCACTCTATGAACCAAGACTGTGTCACTGTATGAACCTGGACTGTTTCCCTGTAAGAATCAAGACTGTTTCACTGTATGAATCAAGACTGTTTCACTGTATGAACCAAGATTGTTTCGCTGTATGAACCAAGACTGTTTCAGTGTATGAACCAGGACTGTTTCACTGTATGAATCAAGACTTTTTCACTGTAAGAACCAAGACTGTTTCACTGTATGAACCAAGACTGTTTCACTGTATGAACCAAGACTGTTTCACTGTATGAACCTGGACTGTTCAACTGTCTACTGCAGAAAGTTGAACTGTCTGTCTGCAGTAGACAGACTGTCTATTATTAATATCATATATTAATAATAATGAGCCTTATTAGTAGTAGTAGTATGAGACCGGGTAGTCTGTGTCGCCACGTTACCTTGAAAGATGCTACATTGCCATAGTTACAATTTGAGAGGATTTCTATGTTGAAGAGATTTCTACGATTTCCTACGATTTTTTGTGAAAAGTGTTTTTTGTGAAAGTGTTTTTTCTTTGATAGCAGTTAATAGAACTATTATCAAATTAGTCAAAATCAAGCTGCACATTTTGATAAATATTTTGTTTTACATTAGTCAGTGCTGCAAATTCAGACATATAGAACTATGTTTGAATGCTCAAAGCTGTAGAGCCAAACAGCAAAGGACTGGTAAATTCCTAAACACCTTCCTGAATGAGGGTTTGCTTATGAATGTTGGAGATCAACAGTGCAAAATGTTGCCCCTTCTTGGCCCGTCTCGGTCTCCGTTCTGGCCCTGGAGTCGTTCTGAGGACAGACTCAGAGTGGTTCTACTTTTGGTTGCTCCTATGTCTATTCTTGTCCGATATGTTTTGTTTTTGGTAGAGGATCAGCGACCTGCATAATGGCCCTTTGTGGGCTGGCTGGGTGGCTTCTTCTGTTAATAGTATGTGTTGTTCCTGTTTGGTTTGGTCATGTCCAATTCATAAATCATTGCTTTTCTACATTAATCAAGAATTATGTTTTTGCTAAAACCTGATTCTTATTATTTCTCCTTTATCTTTACTAAGGGTTGTAAAATTAACTTTAAATTTGATTTATGTTCAGCCGTGCTTTGCCAGTTTAGATCAAATCCTCAGGTCTCGTCATATAGTGAAACTGACCATTACTGCCTGAGCTGCATAAGAGGAAAAACGGCGCACATATATATGGAATAAGAAAAGTTAGTGGATTCATCTGCGTCAGTCTGGTCGGACATATTCTGACTGGAGTCACATGGCTGCCTCGCTCTTCATTCTGTTCCGTGTGGGTTTGAGGGAGCAGATGCCGGTTAGATAGTCCTGCCTTTAACATGGATCATGAATCAGAATTTTAATGTGGGCTGACCCTAATTCCAGAGACAAACGCCAAAATTTGATTTCCATTTTATTTCAATGTAGAAGAGGGCGTCGGCTTGTGTAGATTATAGATGTGGCTTTGCTGAAGTTTTCCACTCCCTCCGCTGAAAACTTCAGTCGGACAGGGTTCGACTCAAACAATCATCCAAGTACAGTACAAATAGCTAATTTCCAGTGAACACTAATCTTTATTGTAATAATAGTATCTCATTTTGAAATTCAGCAGTATGCTTGCTGCAGCTTATCCTCTATATCATGTCCACATTAGTTTCTGTACTGTTTGCTGATAAATTTAAAAACCAACGTTTACACTTGTAGAATCTGATTTCAGTGATTGCCAACCATTTTTCACGTGCTTGTTGGACTGACCTTTAAAAAAGCGATTCACGATTTCATAAAAGTTTGATTACAAATGTTTACATTTCCATAACATTAAAAAAAAAGAAGTTACACATCTCTACAACGATGTTAAAAAAACAACCCTCATCTGCGACTGTGGAATTAGGGGATTATTAAGAGAGGAAGTCCAAGCAGGAATGAAAATGAAGAACATTTCACTGCAAACCAGAATTGCATTCTCTCAGTAGCCATGAATGAAGTGGGTTCAAATCTGTGTTAAGGATCTTAGAGCGGTTTGACAACCGAGAACAACGTAGAGTTTGTGTATTGACCAGAACTAAGGTTTCAGAAATACACAAATTCATGCAGGTGGATCGTCTCTGCTCCCAAATGCCGCCCAATGGAATTTTGCCCAATCACACTGTGATGCCAATGGGGGTGTTCCCAAAGTAATTAATTCTGAATCTGATCAAAACCTCCACCCAGACCACACAGACAGACCAAACAGCTCTTTGGCTATGTTTGAGCATCTACTAGGAGCACGTTTACACCCACCACAGCACATAAACACCCAACTGTGACACGGGTTCTCAGCTGCTTCTCCCAACTCAAACAGGGTGCTTGGTGTGGTCGCTGTCAGCTCTCAGCCCCGGCAGAAAATGATGCCGATTTGGCCTCATTAAGAGAGAGCCCCGCTGACGCCTATCAACTGAGTCAGATGCTGCTGGGTTTGGATGAGAACATGTTTTCAACTCTGACCTCTCAGACAGGCTGAGCAGGTTCAGGGCAGAATTAGTGTTGGGTGATAAGACAATACATTTGGGTTCAGGGAGGAGTCGATCGCTGACCAGAGGACACACCCTTTTAAATGTTTTGGTGGAGCCATCATCTGAGAAATGAAGTCTGTCTGGAAATCATGGTCTATGTTGTTGGGGCTCGGGTTGAGTTTGTATCAACTTACTTATCACAGTAAACTGCATATATAGTTATTCCAAGGTTAAACCTGTGTTCTACTAGATAGTTTCACTAGTCTTTCCTTAAACACGCAATTGATTTTTCGGGACCGCTGGGATCTATCTTTTGGGTCCAGTCCAACATATTCATGCTCCACCAGCCTGACAAAGAAGACAAGGCTATACTGTGGTATCGATTCACTACATCCCCGTGAGCCGATCGACATGCAATGCAATGAGAGTGAGAAAGTGAAAGTGTAGGTGTTGGTCACACGTGATTTTCCCTCAGGAGAGCAGAGTGTTTGGATCTCTTTAGACATAAACATATCTAAGTACTTCATTCACATAGTCCATCCATCCATCTATTCAAATTCTGTAACAGCTTATCCTGTGCTGGATCGTGAAGGCGCGGAACTTATCGTAATTGATTTTGCGCAAGAGGTGTGGCACACCCAGTTCTTTCAAACAATACTACGCTCACATTCTACACCTGAGGGAAACCAATTCACCTACATTTCATGTGTTTAGACTGTGGAGATAGCTGGAGTGAACCTGAACATTTGCAGAGATAACAGGCAAACTTCACACAGAAATGCCACAGCCTTCATGCTGTGACGCTAACCGCTACATAACCAGTCTACCTTTCACATAGTTCCTAAACTGAACCAAAGTGCTATTTCATACTACGCACTCATTAGGTTTTGTGCCAGGAAGGATTTGCACATCGGCCACAGTCTCAATATTGCAAATGGTGCTTATGGAGGAGATGTAGAGAGGAAGAATCCCAACTGTCACTCTGTAGTGTCCATAAGATGATATGGTATCAGTGGCTACCGTTTTGTATTACAATACACATACTGTATAAATATACAAATATTTATGGGCATGTTTGAGAAGTGTTGCTATGTCTTTGACAGATTTCCTACATCACCCTATCAAATAAGTTCAGAAATCCACCTAACTGTTTCCAAACCACAAATGACCATAAAAAGCAGCCAGGTCCAGTTTGCGGTTATGTGTCAAATGAAAACCTACAACTAAGAGTGTAATTATGGTTTGCACGTAAAGATGCACGTGTTCAATATGACGCTCATTCGTTGGAAGTGCTAGTAAAGGCTGCAGCTCAGGTAGTTTACATACCGCAGGGTCCTTGACATAGACCCTGAACCCTATTCGCTCCGCCGGTGTTGCTGAGGGTCACATTGTTGTGCCGTAAAACACAAGTGAACATAAAGAGTATACATTATTAGAAATAAAAAAAATATTAATATTAATACAAAGTTCTTAATGAATATATTTGCTATATTTGTTAATATTGATGCTGTGCAAAAGGGATGCGATAACATGCTGCGCTCACACAGAAAAGAAAAGCAAAGCTGCCATCTGGACTCCAGGGAGAAATTCACAACATGGCTTGAAAGCCTATCAGCACTGAGATTCTCCAAACCTAACTAGGAAAATGATGTGGAAGTGGTAGTCTATCGTGGCTGTATGTTTATTCCTCTAAAAAATGTTGTGAACTTGGAGATGGGGACGTTTGGTTTTCGGACATGAATGTTACGTCACAACAGCAAAAAGCAGTTGATTGTTTATTTTAGTCAATGTTGATAACAGAGTGGACCGTAGGATCAAATTTCCTAGCGGGAGAAATCTGAATTTGTGCGAGTGATGTCATTGATCTCAGTTGACATTTGCACAAATAGAGCAAGTAGAGCGTCGCAAAAATCATTGTACGATGTTTTTAAAACATCCCTTTGTGAACACATTAACTAACGAACCAATTGCTTCAGAAATCACCCAACCAGCCTAGTAGTCATCCAAAACCAAACCACCAATGGACACAGAAAACATAACTATGCTGAGTACAAACAGGAGATGTGGGCCCCCCTACGCACACACTCAACCTTTCTGCGTCTGTCTGATGGAGACGGAGCGTCATGGAGACAGGACGGGGTGGCTGTATATGCCGGGAAGGTTGGTTCACAGCAAATCCTTTTACCTTCCTCTGACGTTAGACCACGTGAGGAAAAACGCAGTCAGGTAAACAAACACATGCGAACAGTGCATAGGGCAGGTGTGACTTTGTTACACACTCACACCAGGCTATACTCACCCTCTCCTGTGTTTGCTGTGTCAAGTTTTATCCCGAGACTGACATTAGCAGGCAATCCTCTTCCTCAGAATTTATCCGACGCATCTCTTTCATCTGAATAATGGTGTCACACAATCGCATCCTCATCCTCCACCTCCTCCACCTCCTCCACCTCCTGCTTCTGATGGAATCGCCTGCCTCTCGCCGAGTCCCCCTGTGACAGATCCACTCTTCTCTCCGGCTCCTCTTCTTTAGGTCCTGTCCTACAAAACAAAGTGGGTGTGTCTCTAAGAAACACGCTGAAAAATGTATTTCCAGAGGAGGAAGCCTGGATCTCGTGCAATTGGACTCTGCTCTGTTTAGGAGGAGGATTCTATAGGTGTGTCTATGAATAGGAGTAGTTGGGATTAAGACAGATATCAGGATATTATTAATATTTGAGTCAATCCAGTTGAAACCGGACCAGTACTTGGTCATTTTACTTTTATATCACCATGTGATTTACCCAGTAATAGATGAAGAGTTCAAATGTTTCAGTAAAAGTATTAAAACCACTCTAAAAACACTAGAAGTAAAAATCATGCATTGAAAACCTTGTTAAGATAGAGGTTTGTAAGTATTATCAGAAATAGGTAATAAAAGGTTAGGTTTATCCCACTACGTTATGATGCTGAGTAGTTTCATCTAAAGGCTCACCATAGCCTGTTTTGATCTTTTCTGACCTGTGAAACCACCTTTATCTAATAAAAGTCAACTTTCCCTAGCACCAGCTTTGTGACATTTTGAAGATCATCCGAAACGTTTTAATAAAAATGTATTTAGGTAGAGAAGTAAAGAAACACCTAGTCCTTCGGTTTATCATAACATATCAAGACATTTTGGAGATACATGGTTTTAAATGGACTGCAAGGGTATGGAAATGTGAAAAGGAACTACAGTTGTGAGACAATTGTAGACGAGAGGTGTAAAGTAGCTGAAAACTAAACAACCAACACAAAAACAAGTCATCCAACCAACCAATCAACCTAGAAACCAACCTTCAAACTCACCAATGACTAAATCCAGAAACCGTCCAACGGACTAATCAACCAATCCGGAAACCAAGCAAGCAACCCAGAAATCAACCATTCATTATCTGTAACCTCTTGACCCTTACACAGTTGGGGGGATGGAGCTTATCCCAGCTCAAATTGGAAAAGAGGCGGGGTGAAAGAAAGACAACCATTCACATTCACTCAACATGGACAATTTAGAGTAAAAAATTCATCTTTACAGCAAGGAACCCAAAAAACAACAAACCAACCCACCCAGAAACCAACCAAACCATAAACCAATAAATCCAGAATCCAAACAATCAGCCCAAATCGAAGTAATCAGGTAAATTACCGGGAGCTCAACTACTCCACTGGGAGTATATAGCTCCCTCAGCACTTGCATCTTCACAATAACAAATGCAGACCACCTGCATTACCATTTTAGAAATCCCACACAAGTCATGGAGGGAAAGAAAGAGATTCAATCACTAAATAAGCAGTTGATCGTGTCCATCGTCTCATCTTGGTCATGGAAAAAAGATTGTCATCCACTAATTTTCATCATAGTTTTCGTCCCATGGGGTGTATCAAAGTTCAACTTTCGCTCTGTTTGTCTCCAGCACACACACACACACTTTACACCCAACCTCATTGTGTGTTTATGTGTTTGTGTGCCTTGCGTGTGTGTCTGATGCCAAGTTGCTCCACTCAGCTGGACAGAGTCCCAGCCACACCGGAAGGATGTCAGAGAATACCAGTAGGAACTAAAATAAATGTGATTGGAAGTGGAATTGAACAGACAACCCTGACAGTTTTGGTGCCTTGTTTTGCTCTTTGAGCTAAACAGCGGGACCACACACAATCCATTTCCGCTCTATGGTCATGTAAGAAAAGTCCAAGTGCCTCTTGGCCCTAAATTGCTCTTCGTCAGACTCCAACTTATGAAGTGAATGGTAAACAGCAGTGGCTCTATGAAAGAGCTTCCTTCTCCATGGTGATGCCAGAAGCAAAGAGCGGTTTCATCTGAATGACCGGCCTTCCCATCCCTTCTGTACACACAAGTCATTGTGGGAAAGCAAACACAATCCTCATGCCCTACCTATTGGGGGTTAGAGTTGATCAAAGAGCAGAGCAATAGAGGAAATGTTACTCTGATGATCTGGATCCTGACCACAGGTCAGAAATTCAGGACTGTCTAAATCATGAATCTTTATTACTACTCCGAAAAAAATAAATACAGTATTACCATGTAAAAGTCTACACCCATTTTTGTTTTCCAGCACCAACTCTTCAGGACTTTGGCCTCTTCTCGGTCTTGATCAGATAAATGTAAAATAATGTTTTCGTTCAGATATATGTGATTTTAATGGAAGTGATGGCTAGAAACACAATGTCTGATCTGTCTGTCCGGATTCTGCGTTGCCACTTACAAGAAAAACACATTTCTAAAACATACTTATGCTATTCCTTGTGAGAATTTAATGAGAAGTCTGATACCACTCTCGCATCTGCCGGCAGAACATACAGATCCAGCTGGTGATTAAGTTTTTTTAACATAAAGCTCAACATTAAGCCTGGAAAACAATGAGAAACATAAAAAAGCGTTGATAAGGCCAGAGTTCAGAAATCTATCCAAATGAGTCAGCGCCTCAAAATGTCACTCATTAAACTTCTATAAGGGAAAACATAAAAGGGCCGATCTGATATTTGTCGCGGTTTGGTACAACTTATCGCTCCATCGTGGTGAAGATAGATCTGAGCCATAAGGCAAAGGTCTGGATTTCCCAGTTGATCTACATTCCAACCATCACTTACGATCTGAGATCTGGATATTGACCGAAAAAATGCCATCAAGGATGCAAGAGGATGAATCGGCATACTTGGAAGGGCGGCTAGGCTCAGCCTTAAACTTGGGGAGAGGAGCTCGGAGTGGAGTTGCTTCTCCTTCACAACCCTAGGAGCCAGTTCAGGCGGTTCAGGCATCTGTTTTGGATTCCTGAACCACCTTTAGAGGTTTTCCTGGCAGGAGAACCCAGCACAGACCCAGAATTCATCGGAACTGGGAAAGCATCATTAGCTCCGTGGATGAGCATTGCTGGGAAGAGAGAGGTTTTAGAATACCCTGCTTGGCCTGCTGCCACCGCAACGCGGCAAAGTGCAATGAAAGTAACGACACTCACTTTGTGGGTCACCACCCTGTTCTGTTTTCATGTTTTCAATATGATGCAGGGCTCGCAACGTTTATTGGCGCTAAAGACATCACATAAGTAGATATGTAAACCCAGATGCATGGTCCATAACCTGATGGTGTCTGCAAATTAACTAAAGCCAGAAAACATAGCCAGAAAATGTTTGGGTTGAATAGTCCCTTTAACTACCCAGAGTGATCAGTCTCCACTGTCTGGCACAGGTATGTGGGTCACAGCAGTAAACATTAATACAGCTGCTGCGGAAGGTGAGAACAGGAGCTGGATCTGCAATTACAGAGCATGATCCATGGCCACAAAAACACACAGCTGGGCCCAACCTTCATCCGTGTGTGTGTTTAAAGGGGAGAGAGAAAGACAGAGAGCGAGAGCACACGTGTGACCTGAGCAACAAACAGGTTTCTTACTAATGAGTCCTAACTCTACTTTACACTGCAGATTCACCCTCTGACAGAACGGGGCCCTTCACACACGCGCACACTCATGCAAGCACATACACACAAACTAACAGTCTGTTTGTATGGAGATAAAGTTTAATGAATATGATGTTGAATTGCAGGGCAAAGGTACAGAAGCGCCACACCCTGACCTTTCTGCCGTTAATTTAACCTAGTCTGATTCCAGGAACACAATCAAAACACGGGAGAGAAAAGTGTGGGGTCAGCCATGTGTGTTTGTATGTTGCTTTTAAAACTGGGATATCAATTTCAGTGGAATTGTTTGTGGTGATCAATCTGGGTTTATTTTGAGTAACATTCAGACATGGATTAATGTTGTTAACTAAATCATACTGACCCTGCTGATGATGGAGAGTACAAAGCAGAGGACGCTAGTGTAACTTAGCCTACTAGCTAGTAAACTGAAGAAGCCTCTTGGATGAGAGGTGAAACGTCTTCTAGGCAAAACAGAAGTCCAGTTGCTTTGGATTCTACTCACATGGATTACCATGACCTGGATGGATGGAAATACACAGACATATTAGCTAGATGTAGCACCATCCACTGTGTCCAACTGAAATCCCTTTAACACACAAATCTCATTCATAGACGGCCTCTTGTTCAACCTCTGAGGTGGCAGCGGAGGTTGTAAGAGAGACAGAACGGATATCTGTGTAAACACGAGACGGCAAAGCAGGATGGGGTTGTCAAACTTTGCTGATGAATTATATGTGCAGCTCATGACTGTCAAGAAAGGCAAATATTAACCGAATATGTCTTCAACTCGGGGAGACATCATCGTCTGAGCAGAGGTGCCATGTCATTTGGTTGTTGAAAAAGGACTGCTCATTGAATTAGTCAAATGTTACAGTAGACACTGTGATGTGCTTCATTCCTTTTTTTGTTTGTCGCAAGCGAGCAAAATCAAACAGTGGAGCGAGGTCCTGTCGCCTTTGGTTTTTTTGTCTAAATAAGACGTAAGCATAGAGAAGGCTTTTTTATTGCACTGCTGTTGCATGATTCCTGTGTTACACAGGCGGCTGTACATAAAGTTCTGTCTAATGTTACCCAGATATACCTGCTATTACTTATACAGTATAACCTAGTAATTACATTGTACTTACTTGTATTGGTTTGTACTGAATTGATTACCTTACTATTATTATGTTGATGCCGAAACTGTAATTAATTATTCTGTTGGCTAGCCTGCTAACAGTTAGCTCGCTACCAACAGTTATTCATTGTGACTTTCATCATATGTTACATGTCAACCTCATCAGAAACTCACTTATATTAAAAAAATTTAAGATTTTGCCCATATCTCATAGTTTGTAAATCCACTAACAATATAACCCCCCCCCCCCCTCTTTAGGTTTTAGCCAAAAAAGGATATCAAGCAAACTGGTTCAATGAAAGAACTAATTCATCTTTTCGACCAAGGCAGTTCCAGACTTTCATAGAGCAAGGAACCGGTTCTTTGAGATTCAACAGTCAAAGAATGGCTCTCAGCCAGGAAAACCGGTTCCAGAAGGAAAACAAAACTTTGGTGGTTTAGACAGAACAATTGGAAACATCACTGTCTTCAGGTGTGGTTGTAACCAACAACACCTAGGATGGTAAGGCTCTAGTGCCTCCGTGACATAATGACATGACACTAGTGTCTGTGACGTAAAGATGTGGCTCTTATGTGTCTGTGACATAATGACATGACACTAGTGTCTGTGACGTAAAGATGTGGCTCTTATGTGTCTGTGACATAATGACATGACACTAGTGTCTGTGACGTAAAGATGTGGCTCTAGTGCCTCTGTTAGATAATGACATAGCTCTAGTGTCTAGTGGTTTCTTGCCTTTAAAAAGCCCCATAGAAAAATCTTTTGAACTTTGGTAGCATCTATGTAGAAAATCTAACATGAAATTTAAATAATAATATAATATTTGGTAGGCTGTATTTTTACTGTTTACTGATGACCTTTTTGGTGCCATAATTTAACAAAACATAAAAAATATTAAGTTGTTGAATAATGGCTTCATTAACACTAAGTTAATACTCTTCATTAAGAGTAATAAAGTTTGTAAGGTAGAGCAAATAGCTGGGTAGCCAGCTTATATAGATATAAATGTTCTGATGAGTTTATTATCAATAAAGAAGTGTACTAAATCTAAACAGGCAATAATAGCAGCAATTATGTTTGCTTGTTTGATAAAGTCATTCAGCAGCTGTGGATGAATGCGCAATAAAACGACATTGTGAGCGTCACATGTCAGTCAAACAATCATATTCAAGTAAAGTCAGGATTCAAGTAAAGTTAAGGATTGCTTCAAGAAGATATTCTTACAGTAATGTATGTTATTTGTTAGAGCTTATAATCCTATTAACTGACAGAACATGACATACACACAATCCGTCACTCACGTGAAAAGGTGGCTCCTGCGTCAGAGGTAGAAAAAAAGTGAATGTTCAAATCCATCCCCTCCCTTCAGCTCAAACACTGCCCCTGCGTCCGTCACACAGCCACAGGAAACTGGTGTGTGTGAGCAGGCTGTACCGTCATTCATACTGGTCTTGTCCTAGCTGTGACTCAGGGTGCCTCCCACCCTCTTTCCCAATCTATCCAATCTGAGGTTAGCTCCGTCACATTCTCTCCACCTGAGGACTACATCTAGAATAAGAAAATAATAATGAGTATCCTTCTTTTAATAACCTCCACAGAGTTATATATTACTCGGGTCTGCGTTATTTTGATGCCTTTACAAGCCTAAGCCAAATCATGAAAGTATGTACCTCTTTTGAATAGATTCTAAAATATTACTTAATTTTTTAAGGCTCTGTTTTGTATGACTTGGGGTAGAAGAACCTGAAGGGCCATTTTCACAACAGGGGTTTTGATATAAAAACTGTAAACTATTGTTGCGGTTTGAGTTTTCAGTTACTCAGTAGGGACTACATTCATGACTCCTTCTGTAGGACTGTAGGAAAATACACAAAGTGACCACAGGGCAGCACGGTGGTTTAGTGGGTAACACTGTTACATCACAGCGAGAAGGTTCTTCGTTCTATTGTTATTGTAGTTCTTGTTGTTGTTTCTTTGTTTTGCAGTTATTGTGGTCATCTTCCTTGTCCCCCCAGCCCCTTTCAGTTTCTTTTTCTCCCTTTCATTCCACTGTTTCCCCCCTGCTTCTCTCATGGCTGGTATGATCTGTGCCACGAGTGGACAGAACAACAACAAAAACAAAGTCCACAGAAAAGGCAGAAATGCTGCACCGTAACTGCCTCCAACTTCTGGCCTGGTACATAAGATATGACATTCCGAGTCACTTATGTTGCTCTGTTTGAAAATAATGTCTTCATAGAGTTGTTATCTGAACTTTGAACTTTTTCAAAACACAGAAAAATGTTTTCTTTTTTTTCTTTTTTTTTAGTTCAAAAGGTGTCATGTAAAAATAGCCTTGGCTGTACAGGTCCAACACTGTACAGCCAAGGCTAGACAATAACGTCTACCTAGTGCCCTATCTAAAAAAAAAGCTTGATATATATGAGATTATTACCAAAAAAAACACCGGAAAAATGGGACCCCCTTCAAGAAATATCAGGTTTACATAATTAAAAGAAATAGCAACAACAACATGAACAGAACTTTCCCAATAATACAAATGAATAATAGTTCATTGTTCAGAGTTAGTCCCGTTTACCCTGATGGAGGACATGAAATTCCTGGGAGTGTATCCCCACTATCCGTCCAGGAGAACCAGATAGCACTCGGACAAGTCCACGCGCTGGGGCGTATGAAATGATAATAAAAATAAAGTACGCCAATTCAAGTGTCAGGGGGGCGCGGTTGTTAGCGCTGCTGCCTGCCAGCAAGAAGGTACCGGGTACGAATCCAACTCTGCTGGCCTTTCTGTTGGAGTCTGATTGTTCTCCCCGTGTCTGCGTAGGTTCTCTCTGGGAACTCTGGCTTCCTCCCAAAGTCAAAAAACATGCAATATAGGTGAATTGGTGACACTAACGGAGTGAGTGTGAGTCGTTGAGTGTCTCTGTGTCAGCCCTGTGATGAACAGGAGACTCCTCCTGGGTGTTCTCTGCCTCCCGCGACCCTGAACAGGGTCTGCGGTTGATAATGAATGACAGATATGATCCTAGTGATCATATCTTTGTTATACCTATGTGGCCAATTTTACAACTAGGTAGAAATTTTTGTGATGATTCAATTAGATAACTTTATTTAGGACAATTTAGTTGAGATTTCTCCTTTAGTTTTTCAGGTATTGCTAGCCTCTGTTTTCTACCTAAAACTCCAACAAACTGTTCAGTATCTCTCAAATACTACTCTGGAATTTTGCCTTGCTCTCATTCCAATCCCTCATTCTAATCCTTCTTCCACTTCAGTGTCTATGCCCAGCTCACTGACAGAGCAGTGTAAGGTGACATCACCGCTTCAGATGGCTTATTTTATCTTATTCCAAATGTTATCGCAGCTGTCATCGTTCGGCACAGGTGCAAAGAGGTTAGTTGATGAACTATAAAATTTGATTCTACGGGCACAATGTGACATCACCGCTCCAAATGGCTAACAATTTTAGTTTGTGCTACAACATACATATTGCCACCAAAATCTAATCCCCTCTAGGATATGCAGAAACCTCCTTCTGTGTTAATATTCAAGCAAATCTTTCAAACCAACAAACGCACAGAGTTGAAAACAGAACATCCTACCTTGACGGAGGTAATTCCAGTTTAACTACAG
Organism: Lophius americanus; assembly: GCA_037951165.1. Taxonomy (NCBI): domain Eukaryota; kingdom Metazoa; phylum Chordata; class Actinopteri; order Lophiiformes; family Lophiidae; genus Lophius; species Lophius americanus. The sequence continues at coordinate 978,582 of JBBDHG010000189.1, read as the reverse complement.
CTTTCACATTTTTTAGTAATAACTGCTTGAGTCTCGGTGTAGAGTTGCTGTGAGTAGATCTGCTGTCATGTGAGCAGAGATATATAATCTGCTGAGGATATGTTTTGAGTCATAGTACAAAACCCCCTGGTGGCCCATCTCCTGATGAGGATAGTGTCCGATCTATTTGAGCAATACTGGAATACATCTTCAGTCCACATCTTTAGTCCCCCAGGACAACAGTAATACAATCAAGTAATAAATGATTTTTAAAATTATTAAATTATTATTATTATTATCTAATTATTATTAAAAGTTATTATGTTTTTGTAGATTGTCATTCATTGAGGTCATGGTAATCCATGGAGCTTGAATTTGAAGCAGCTGGACGTTGATATAATTTATAAACTTTTTCCACTTATCATTTTCTATCTGGGCCTAAAATATCAGAAGGAAAGGTTATTTCCTGCTGCTTAAGGCAGCCTCCGCCCCATCTCCGGACATGCGGCTCCAGAGTTGTTCCCAAAGGGTGGCTAGCCACTTTGTTTTCATTAAGTTCGTGCGCAAGAGAGAGAGGCAGATAGAGGGACAGAGAGAGAAGCAGAGAGCGGGGCTGAGAGACAGAGACAGAGGCAGAGATAGACAGAGGCAGACTGAGAGAGAGAAAGAGAGAGAGAGAGAAACAGAGAGAGAGGCAGAGAGCAAGGCAGAGAGACAGAGAGAGACTGAGAGAGAGAAAGACAGAGAGACAGAAACAGAGAGAGAGGCAGAGAGCAAGGCAGAGAGACAGAGAGAGACTGAGAGAGAGAAAGAGAGAGAGACAGAAACACAGAGAGAGGCAGAGAGCAAGGCAGAGAGACAGAGAGAGAGAGCAGACAGAAAAGAGAGAGTTCCTCAAGCACAAACGTCTGTAAAATGTCCAGTAGGTCCTTTCCAAGGATGTTCTGGATGTGTAGGAAATAGTCAGTGTGCAGTCCATCGTCGCACATTCAGAGAAAGATTGTCACGCTGGCAGGAAGCTGGTAAAGTCCATAACAAAATTCAACAGGAGGGATAGAGCATTACAGACGCAGACAGCTATCAACTCCACCTCTGCCTCTTAACCCCTGTGCCATCATTCTGCCTTTTCCTCAGAGCAGTAACCTCATTCATGAGACGGTGCCGTTTTCGGGTTATCCAGCCATCTTCACCCACAGCCTTCTGCAGGGTGTCCCCTACATCTACTGTCTTCCCAAAAGTGCTATCAAGGAACAAATAATTTCTGCAAGAGTACAGATATTTCATTCCGATGTACCATCAGTGACAGAACCATCATCATGATCTGACGGACAATTCATGTCAACCTCCTGACTTTTCTGAGAATCGCGGGCCTGACCCTGGTCCACAGTCCAAGTCTTTACAGCAGTAGAGACATTCTGGCCGATAGATTCTTATGCAGCGACAGAACCTGTCTGACCCTCCGGAAGCACAACAATATGACCAGTAGCAGCCATATTTAATTCACCCTCTGTGTCAGTGACAGTAACAGACGCGCTGGACTAACCGCTGCTGCAGCGGCAACTTCAGCCTGACTCCACGCACACATCTTCACAGCATCAGTATGCACTGTTGAAAATGTAGGGCTCACCTCAGATATATCAGTGACTACCGTTTTGCCATCCCGTGTTTCATTGGTGAACTTCGCCGCAGCCACCCCAGTAACTGCTGCGGGACGATCAGCAACATGCTTGTATGTGGTGGTAGGACGAGCCGTCCACATGAATGTGGCTGGACGATCAGCGACATGGGGCGGTTGTAGCTCAGTGGATAGAGCGGCCTTCTCCCAAACAGAAGATTGGAAAGTAAGCACTTTGAGTTCTACCAGGGTCAACTTGTCGTAGGGTCCCTAAGCAAGACCCTGAAACCTTAGCTCCCGGGGCGCTTCAAAGGGGCCGCCAACTCCTCCTTCAGGGATGGGTCAAATGCAGAGGAATAATTTTACAAATTCGTACTGTGTATGACTGTATTTGATAAATAAAGGATACATTATTATTATCACCGCCTCCGCGGGGACAGGAAGAATGCCAACTTTCAACGCAGAGGCAGTCAACGAGAGACGCAGTCAACGACCCCGAGGCAGCAGATGCTGGTACTGCAGCAGAAGAGCCGGATTATCTAAATGAGGGCCTGCCTCCACAGAGAAAAGACATTTTCATTAAGAGACCTTAATATCGAAGATTAACGGGTCAGAAACCACGGGCGAGTTTTCCCTAGCTCTTTCTTCAGTACTTCAGAATACTCTGGCATGAGCAGCGGACACCAAAACTTGGAACAACTTTCTGTTCAGGGTCATGTTACTTCGAACACACTGGGGCCTCCCACGGCAGGCAATGGCTGCAGTCTAACAAAGGCCGCAACAAGAAAGAAACACGGTGAAAACACACCAAAGCTCAAATGAAACAGTTGGAAATCGGGTCCAAATAAAACCGTCTACAGGCAGAGAGAGCGTGAGCAAGACAGGGATGCTTGACGCGCTGCATCTTAGAGAGAATTTGTTTCTGCAATGCTTCAGCCTCAAACCACAGGACGGTACTTAAGAACACACAAAAACTAGAAAGAATCTCTACAGAACACAAACCTCCAGCAAGACCCTTCCAATTGAATTAAACCCTTATCCAAATTCCAACAAGACATGTTTTCCTCAGGGTTCTGTTTAAGTCAGTGAGCACATGAAATCATTGCGTTACCTATCAATTTGGATCTAATCCAAAATTTTATGGTACATTTTTGGGCTTATTGATATCAATCTTCCTCAAACCTTCATGAAAGTTCATCACGTTGGTCATCCATAACGGAGCCTCACATGTCATCATGAAACCTGTCAACAGTCTGCCTTTCTCACGGTTTGTCAACAATGTAATGTTTCTAGACACTTTTGTTATGTCCTCATATTCAATAGAATAGGTCAATATTTAGTCTTGCTGGTCTGACATAAAACCATAATGAAAAAGCACGAGGTCAGGCAGCCAGTACCTCTGCCTCACTGAAGAGGGTGTGCTGAGCCCACGGGTTTTATTCTATTCTGCTCTCTGATGTGACTCTTCTTCTAGGCAGGGACAAAAAGAAATACTCAAGTTCACTACAGTAGTTTTTTTTTTAAGATTTGCTCTGGCTGCAAAAATGGAATATTCTATATACAAGCCAGCCCAGGAAAATGGAGTAATTGTTAAATTAAAAGAAAAAAAATTATAATTTAATCACCATGCGATCTTTTCTCTTTGCAAATACAAATTTAAAGGGTTTTTTTTGGGCCAAATGTGCCGTACCTATGTGTGAGTAGAGAAGTCTGATAAGAAAAATGAAACACAACCAGTAGTCACTGGATCAGACAACTCGAGCAGGCCTTCCCCTTCCACTCTAATCAATGATCTTTGGTTGCCCATAATGCTGTCTCCGGCTCACCAGCTGTCCTTCTTTAGACCACTAAAGTACTAAAAACAGCAGACAAGGAAGACCCAACAAGATCTGTAGTTCTGTAGATCCTCTGACCCAGTTGTCTAGATATCACAATTTCGCCCACGTCAAAGTCTCTCATATTCCTAAGTTTGCCTTTTTTTCTTTTGTCCAACATCAACTTCAGGACAAAATGTTCACCTGCTACCTACTACATCCCAACTACAGACAGGTGCCATCATAACAACATGAGCAATACTATTCATGTCAACTCTCAGAAGTCATAATGTTAGAGGTCATAGGTGAAAATAAATGAGTCCAACCTTGTTACAAGGACATAAACGCTTGTTTTTGTCATATGACATGCCATTTTAATTAGTCTAATGATCATAATGGCTTATTGCCGGGTTAGTTTTTTCTTTTCATTTACGATTAGATAAGATTGTAAGGTATGAGGTATGTCAAGATATATGATAAATTTCGATAAGGTAAGATATACAAAAGAGAGAAAAAGGGACACCGGAGGTTATAGACCTACCAGTGTTTCCCATATATAGTCTCTACTCGGGCGGTCTGAATGTTTATCGCAAGATCAACAACAACCTAGAACAATAATTAGCGTTCGGTCCGATGCTAACATATAATGGGACCGCTATTTACTTGCTAAAGAAATTAGCATTAAGGGCGGGACCCTAATCAAACAATAATACATCATAACTATACTTCACATATATTTGTTAAACTTGATGAGGTGTTTGTTGATGAGACACTGCTCTGAATATTTTGTAATGACAAAGAGACTAATACTAATACAACTAATACTACTATCATCTGTGTGTTAGTTTTGTTAACGATCATTTGTTCGGGGAAGAAGAAAAAATAAAAAAAAGATTCTGGACACAATCTTAAATGTCCTGATGAGGAAACCGTCTGTCCTTCAAAGAGAACTTGAGGAGTATTTTTGCCACATTTCAACAAGCTTTTCTTCATCGTTGTTCCCCTTATTACCAGTGACATCACTGGGTCTCGCTGCCATCTTTGTGTTCACTCCGTCATTCTATTGGTAAACTTCAGAACAGGTTGGGAGCAATTAGGAAAAAATCCTGGCATGCAAAACTTTTCTGACTCGTGTTATAAAGTGTCCAAGACAACATCCCTATTTGTTGATTATCTCATACTTCAAGATCCGACCGATCAGATTGGTTGTTAACTCCATATTCGTGTCACTCCTGGAAATTGTCGGCAATGACCAGAATTGCTACAATCCAGCCACAATCATGTCGTCTAAACTCAGCAGCTGAGCATGTGATGAGGCGACATGGGTTTATGAGTGCGTGCCTATAGACAGGATGTATGGACGGATGGTTTGCATACAAAGTAGTGACAGAATTTGCCAAAACACCCAATTTAATAAGCTTTTCTTCACTTGAAGCCTCTCTCAAGTCTCATCGGTTAGTTTCAATGTTATTGATGGAAAGGGGGCAAAAAAAAGCCCTAGAGAGTGTGGGGAAAACTCCTGGATCTGTCCCTTTACCAGGATCCGGAATTTAATGGGTTGGCCCCCATCATGTGCCAGACTCTATCTTATTAACAGGCAAACAAACATCAACTCCTCGGTGGTAGAACTCGGAAAAGTCATGGTTTGTGTTTTACCTTCATCGTTACTTGCTATGTGTGTGTCGGTCCGTTGCACCTTAAAATAAGTTACAGAAGAGGAATTCTGAGAGGTGTCATCAATTTAGGCGGAGGAAAACACTCAAGGGCAATATGCATGAATGCACACCACCCACGCATGAATGCACCCCACCCACACATGCGCACACGCACACACACTATTTTGTTCTGCCTGTTCTCAACTCTCCATCAAACCTTCCATCAACAAGATGAAGCTTCCAGAAATCAGCCGGTTGACATGTTAGTTAAAAGAGGGGATGCTGTCAGCAGATTGTTAGCTCAATCGGCCTCTAATTCCGACTGACAGACGGAAATGCCTCAGCAAGTGAGAGGAACTAAGCCACACAGCTTATTTCAGGGTGTTACTGGTGAACCCTATTAAGCCTCACTGTTATGTTAAACGCAATGAAGGTGTGAGGGGATGTTGCTCTGCCTCCCAGCCATCTTGCCGGAAAGAGTTGTGATGTTTTGACTCCATTACGTGAGCAAACAGACTTAAAAACAGCTAGTAGCAGTTAGCAGGTAAGTCAGCCTAAAGTTCTACTTGATTGTAATGCATATTGCCATCGTAACAGGGCTGCAAAAAGCATAAGAGCGCCTCCTGGTTCCACTATTTTAATGTGTATCTCAGACTAAACTGTTTGGATCTTCAAACTGTATAGTATTGACTGAGCCAAAAAGGTTCTCTAACACCAACTGGATTCGTGTGATTAAGGCTCCGCCCCGTTAAAGACTAAACTCTAAAAACTACCAAACTTCATCAATACCTGGTTTCAGCTGGACTAGACCCACCCAGACGTGATCACTATCAGTCCGCTTCAGTCACGTTATCACTTCAACAGAACATTTACAGAAAAAGAAAGTTGGCTCCTAAGTCTCACTAGTTGCAAACTATGCCAAAATCAAAGCAAATTTCCGACGGTGATTGAAATCTATATAGCCTGGTAAGGGTTCCAAAGTTGTTTGTAAGGTTCTTGGACTCCACAGATTCAAAGTGAGACACATTATCTACAAAAATGTAAAATATTTGGAACAATGGTGAAGCTTCACTATAGTAGACCACCTTCCTCCAAGAGCACTGTGAAGGCTCATTCAGTAGGTCTCAAATGATCCGTAAACATTTTCGTGGCCAAGAGACTCTACATTAAGAGGACATTAAAGTTCATCTGAATTTACCTACAACACAACTTGATGACCCTCAGAACGTTGGGGAGAACTTTTTATCGACTAATGAGTAGAAAGTTGGACAGGAGTGCACCATCTGTTATGAACCAGCACAGAAATCCACAAGAAGAACATAAGACCTACAATCAAACTAGGAGTAGCAGTGGAATGTTGTGGCTCTGCTCTGCTTTAGTACCAAAATGACTCACCATAATTTAGGGAAACATGAATTCTGCTCTTTAGCAGAACCTTCTGAAGGAGAATGTCGGGTCCTCACACTCTGGGTTGAAGCTCATACAGGAGACAATGATCCCAAACAGAGTCCATATCTGAATGGATCAAAATAAATAAAATTAATATCCTGGAGTAGTCTACGCAAATTATGGCCTCAACCCTCATTGAGATGCTGTGGTGGGACCTGAAAAGATCTGTTCATGTTCAGAAGCCATCCAATGTGGCGGCACTAAAGCAGTTCTGTAAACAAGAGTGGGCCAAAATTCCACTAAACTGATGTCACCCTTGACTCTCTATCTTCCTTTGCCCTTCCTTCCTACCTTAATGAAACATCAAAAAGAATCAACCCAGTGGAAACAACTTCAAATGAAGCCTAAAAAGCTTCATTCTCCTCACTCAACTCACTCCTCATTTACCTCTCGGCCTTTTGATCCTCCCATCCTGCCAGCAAACATCACTGTCAGACAACTGTCGGGAAAATACACACCCCCATGGCGCTGTAAGGGCCACCTCACAATACCGGAGAGGAGGAGTGGCACGGTGCACAAGGGCCGGCGAACACACAAAAACCATTTTACAACAGGTAGGATCTCGCTGCCCGCCCACACACACATTCCTCTCCTTCCACAGCAAAGTAAACAGTTTGGACCAGAGGGGGGAAGCACAAAGAGGTATACCACACACAGAGAGAGAGATTTACACCATTTAGCCAGTTGACCCATTCTAGTCTTCCTTGTTGTCTTGCAGCCTACAGGTTCCTGCAGCATACATAAACTTGTAACCAGTGAAACCTGTCAGAGAGAGACAGAGGGAGAAACCCCCGGTTACATCCCTCAGTCTGCCCAAGGTGATCATCCGAGAGGAGAAAATAAATAGGCAGATGTTATATAAAAACCATTCAGCATAAATAAAAACACACAAGACCATAAGGGAAGACCACACACACAAAACAGGCCCGCTGTCAACTCATTAACAAAATGATCCATCTGCATCAGATCTCTATTCCCGCTGTGCTCTTCTCTTACAAGACCCATCTCCATTTACAGGAATGTGAGTTCAGCCTGGAGCGATGCTACTCGTTTAGGAGCTCACTGAAGATGGAGACCGTCCAGAGCTGGCGGGTTCAGTCTTCTTACTGTGGTCACTGATCACCGTCAAGACTTTTTGTTCCAGTCACATGCTTTAGTTTCCCAGCCAGAGGTTTAATGTAGTAACAATAAGACTATCCATTTTCAAACTTCACGCCACAATCATGGCTTGGTTTGTTGTTTCCTGTGTTAGTTTGAGGTTTATTTTCCTCTGTGCTTTGATTCAGTTTACTGTATTCCTATATCCTGTCTCTATCCCTCCCTGATGGTTCCCACCTGTGTCTCATTGTCTTGTTATTGCCCTGTGTATGAAGTATTCTGCTTCTTCTTTGAGGTTTTACGGTGGTTGCCATTATCTGAGTTATATTACTGCTTCCTTCTGGCATTAGTGCCTTCTTTTTGGTCTCCCTAAGGGGTCGCTGCGAATATCCGTGTGTCCTGGCTGTGATCTCCAGTGTTTCCTGGCTGTGATCTCCAATGTGTCCTCACTGTTATCCCTCATATTTCCTCGCGGTGACATCTTGTGTTTCCTCGCTATAAACTTCCCTGTCTTCTCATATTGATCTCCCATGTTTCCTCGCTCTGATCTTGCATGTTTCCTCGCGGTGACATCTTGTGTTTCCTAGCGATGACGTCTTGTGTTTTCTAGCGATAACATCTTGTGTTTCCTCACTGTGACATCTTGTGTTTCCTAGCGATGACATCTTGTTTCCTCACTGTGACATCTTGTGTTTCCTCGCGGTGACATCTTGTTTCCTCACTGTGACATCTTGTGTTTCCTAGCGATGACATCTTGTGTTTCCGTAGCGATGACTTCTTGTGTTTCCTCACAGTGACATCTTGTGTTTCCTCACTGTGATCTTCCTTGCTTTACCAATCTCTCCTTGCGTCAATGTGTTCTTTCTTATTCATCCTGCTTTTGCATTTGGATTCATTACTATGGACATTTTGGATTACCAGTGCATCCGCCTTCTCGTTTTGAATTTTGCATACCTTCTTGAAATGCCTTTCTGTTTAAGTACCCTTCCTCCCCTATATCAAGAACTGAGCTCTCTGCCTCTTGTTTGTCTTAACAGAATGTAAGAGTATGCAGGTATACTGCTATACATTTAGGTAGAACATGGAGGAGAGACATGTTCTAGTTTATTGTAATAATGTTATAATCGTTGTCTATATCCAATATAGACAAAGACCAGAGAGTAAAATATGTGTCTGCCTGTACAAAGCCACCTGGTCCTGAATCGTTGGTAATGGCTATGCTCCCACACTAAGCTCTGCTGCAGCTACTAAATCGGACACTCAAAGCTAATCAGGAGGCATATTAGCAAAGGACACCAGCCTTTATGTACAGACATATTTGGCACAATCAGGATTTCCTTTATTCCTTTTCATCCACATCCTCTCGAGTTGAATTTCCTGTCAAACCTGGCTAATGATTGCATCCATCCTTCGTGGTCCATAATGTGTACATGGCATTTATGGAGCCCAGCTCCGGGACTTCATGGTCTTAATTATTGCTTGTGTGAGCGTACAGTCATTTCAATAGTAAGCTGTTCAATTTATAAACTGTTTTAAGTAACCAAAATTTAAAAACAGAATAATGCAAAAGATACAAAATCAGGCGATGGATTGTTCTCTCAGGAAAAGAAGATCTGTAATTGAAATATTCTTTAAAAGAAGCATTTGGTATTCAATAACAGCCTTTGGAGAATATGATACTGGACCATCAGACCAACTGCACATTGGATAATAACAAGTAACCAGACACAGGTGAATTGATAAAAAAATAAAAAAATTTACAAAAAAGGGATGGTACACAGAAATGTAGTGGTGGAAACGTCCAATTATAATGGTAAATAAAGGAAATAGTTTATTTACCAGTCTAGTGTGATAGTAAATAAGCATGCATGCGGTTTTACCTTCAGCCTCAGCGTCAGGACTGTGAAGGGGTAATGACAGATTACATTTTAGCATCAATGTAAATTCATTGATCTCGGCCCACTAATGGCTGCTGGTTTCCAAAGCTAATGGGATGAACCTTCAGAGCATGACTGACAGCAGGCCAGTAGGGATGCTACGTGACTGTAGCCAGGAGGGCAAAGTCAGTCAATGTTCCTTCAGGACGTCCCAGCAACGGTATGGCCTCAGACCTCTGCAGTGTGTGGTTGTGTGTGGTTGTGTGTGGGTGTGTGTGTGTGTGTTTGTGTGTGTGTGTTTAGGGCTTGTACACATTAGGATTTTTTCAGGTTGCTATTTATTTGTATTTGCTCTCCTGTTTCAAGTTGAAGGCTTATTATCATTGTTCTGTGTTAAATGGTTTCCTGTCTTTCTTCTACGTCCAAATCCACATTCTGGGGCTTTTCTGTGTGGAGTTTGTCAGTTCCCACCACGTTTGTGGGGGTTCTCTCAGGTAACAGGTAACACAAGCTTTCTCCCACGGTGACAACGTGAATACAGGTCGATTTGTTGGCGATTCTAAATCGCTTGAAGGTGAGAGTGGATGTTTGTCTCTATGTGTCCGCCCAGTGGCAACTAGTAAATGGTGTTCCTCGCCTCTTGACAAATGTCAGATGGGGAAGGCTACAACCCTCCATGATGACCAGCGGTGATGACCAGCGGTGATGACCAGCGGTGATGACCAGCGACCCAGAACAGGATAAGCGGTTACAGAAAATTAATGAATGCACACTCCCTGTTTTATCTTGAATAGTCTATTCCTCATGACATTGCTCTTGATTTACACGTTCTGTCATTATTTGTCTTGTAACATGTTTTGCCCTTTTAGCCCTTTGTGTAGCATTCTGATCCACTTCTTTATACCTCAATTTAGTCTTTAATCTTTTGTTTGTCTCCTATATTTCACACAGCTGTCCTCTTCTGACGGTCTTTGTGTTCCACCTTATTTTCCTTCCTCGATTGACTCCAAATGTTTCTCATTTTGTAAACTTCAGTCCCTTCAATCTGTGGTCTTCTATCCTCATGTTCCATCTAGTTTGTCACTAATATTTGAATCACACATCCCAGCTACTTTTCCCTTCTAATCTATCTCTGGCGTATATATCCGGTTTTCGGCACTGCCTGATTCTTCGGATTTTGCCTTTGCCTTCTTGTTTTGGATTTGTTTGCCTTGTTGGACGGCTTCCTCGGTTTTCACCCCTTGATGCCATATGGACATTGTATTTTGGATTGATGTTCATTAATTCCTTTGGCAGCACCTGTACTGCCTCCGACACGTGTCTGCACATGGGCTCATACTCTCCTTTTTGCTAATTCGTGACAGAATAAGCCTGCAAGTGTGTGTGGTTTAATCACAGGGCGAGTGCCGTAAACTGCAATCCAGAGCTCCGTACATCGTGTTCCTGAACAGTATCTGACAGCAGCGCTCACATGCTGCCAAAGAATGTACTTCCTGGCTTCTGCCCGAAACCTCTGACTGCCACACACACACACACACACACACAACACACCACAAAACAAGCTAACTACAAAACCTTTGAGGTTGTTTTGGCAAGGGACTCTGAGAAACTGCTATTAACGCCTCTTGGTAAAACAATAATGCTACTTTTGTGAAATCCCCTGCTCTGTTATTTCTGAATTAACTCCATTAACATGAATCATCAATGCTTCTCTCAATAGTGGATAGCCTGAAATTCCCAGAATGCATTATAAATGTCCATTTCTTTTATCAGAGGGTCCCACTGAGTGGCTACCACCTGTGCGTTGTATCTTCACCTGCAGTTACTCCAGTGGCCACCAGGTGGTGGCTTAAACTTGAACTGTAGAAAAGTGAATCTGAAAATGTTATTCTTCATGCCAAAACATAATTCACTAGCTTTTCAAAGGCTAATGTTGCATTCAAAATACTCCATATGTTGAGAAAAGAAAGACAAGATTATTTCAATTCATAGTAATATTATAAACAACAGCTTCAACTAGATTTTTAACCATTGTATGTTTCCATTCTTAATATATTAGTAAAGCTGTCAGTGTCACTGGTTTTGAAAAGACGTCTGTAATAACCGAGATAAACCTACTAGTATACACAAGCTTTAATGATCTGAACATGATTTGCTCTTATGGACAATCCAGCAGGGTATTCATGTCATTCTGGATTAATCAGAATTGGTTTTACCAATTGTGGAAAAAACGATCTAACTTTGGAAGTGAACAGAGTTTTAAATATATTTTATGAGGGGTATTGCTTTAAGGATCAGTGAAATGACATTTGGATCATATTTGGCTTCCAAAATTTGATCATCTCATTTCGAAAGATTAGCTCGCTCACTCCAGTTAAACCTTGAGCAGAAGAAAGTTACTAGTGGACTTCAGACAGATAAGATGACTGAAAGTAATTCTGATCTCCAGAAAGAGGAAGTTTGTAGTGAATGTGCCATGACGGAACAATATGACAATGGCTACACATCAAGCCACATCTCACTGCAGCATTTGAGCAGAATTGGAGTCGGCTAAAACTTTTGCCTAATCTATCAAGACCTTTAATACTACAGCCACAAGGTCATACTCCACAGTGACCCTTAAGGGTCACCCGAGCAGATCATCTGTTTTCATCTTGCCCTTTCCTCTGCAAATTCCTCTTTCAAACCAACCAAATGCATCACCACATCCAGAAAACTCCTCTTAGGTCTTTCCCTTTTTCTTCTGCTTGGCAGCTCCTTCTCCAGCATCCATCTACTGACAGATCCCCTATCTCTCCTCTTCACGTGTTCAAACCATCTCAATCTGTAACAGTATAATATCCCCTTGAGAGCCACATCAGTATGAAGATGCTCCCAGATTTTTTTGAATGGGAAAGAAGGAAATTATCAAAGAATTATCCACCCATGGTGGAAATCCGCTAAGTTCTATCCACCTCCTGTGAAGCGTTTGGGTTTTTCAATCATCTTGTTCCAGCTATATGATGGCGTTATTCTATAAAGTTCCAACATACCTATATAATTGAAAATTTTATTATAATAAAAAGGGACAACATGGTAGCATGGGGATAAATACTATTGCCTCATAGCAAGAAGGTTCTGAGTTTCAGTTCACTGGGTTACATTGGGCCAAATGTGTTCGTGTGGACCACACCTACACTTATATACCTATTGACAACACCCAATACCACCACCTCCCTTTCACACGCCAGAAACCCATAATAGAGGTGATAATTACATTTTATTACAGGGTCAAAATTTGCCCAGAGGTGTGAATGTGAGGATGAATGGGTGTTTGTCTGTATATTGACCCTGTGGTCAACCGGCGATTGGTCCTGGGTTTACTCCACCTATTGCTGTGAGAGGCATTCGCTAGCCCGCACAGGAGAAGAAGGTACAGAAAATGGCTTATAAGAAAGTTCTGTAAGGAACATATTAGTTCCAGTGAAGCAGTGTACTACCTTTAAATGTCATAAAATTCACAACTCTCCTGAAACGATTAATATCCGAGTCAGAAAAAAAGCCCCACTACTGTGGGGATATTATAGAGGAGTCACTTCTTGCTGGTCCTCCATATCTCACCTCTACATGGTCAGCCATTTTCATAATGAGAGATATAAATGCCAGGTTCTGAGGGTGCAGTGCTGGAACAGTATGTCTGTGAAATTCTAATAAATGATTTTATGCCTTTGTCTGTGTGTTTATGTGTGTGTGTGTATGTGTATGTGTATGTGTGTGTGTGTGTGTGTGTGTGTGTGTGTGTGTGTGTGTGTGTGTGTGTGTGTGTGTGCGTGTGTTCCCTCAAATCACTAAGGTGAAAACCTCAGAGTTGGCAGTTGGTATTGATCCGCTACCACACTCCAACAGTTGAGTCATAACACAGCAGATGTTCTCTGACACTCATTATAGGAGTTGTCTGACAGTTTGTGAGAGTTCTACCTATGGTCAGGTGTTAAACTGTGAGAAACTAAAGTGGTTTACCCTCACTTTAATCTACTGACACTCTCCCAGAGTTATCCAAATGTTTCAATCTTAGGTTCTGGGTAAGGCGGTCCATGGTTATTGGACTGTACTCAAATTGATCCTTTACAACAAAGCCAGCATTCACTCATTCACATACAGCGATGACAGAGGCTACCATTAAGGGTGCCACCTCCTCATCAGGAGCGGTAACCAGTCACACAATCCTGCCACCAGGAGAAAATTAGTGTTCATGGTTTTGCTCAAGGACCCTTGTGCAAATATAGCGGCCACCGATCCAATCACCAACTTTCTAATGAGAAGGACCTCTTGCCTCTTCATCAGCAGGATAATGGTGGTGGAAGAGTTTGGAAGGCCTTTGTGCAGAGCGAACACAAAACAGTGCTGGAATGAAGACTTTTTTCGCTGCTAGTGCATTTTAGCGAGTAAAAGAGGCGAGTCATAAAGGTAGCTTCATCTGTGTCTAGTGTGATATTTTACATCCTATGATTTCTCTGTTAAAAGGTGGCAGATTCCTCCCTAGTCTGGTTGGGTAATGGAGTTCCTGTATCTGACCCCGTCTCCCTCATTCACAGACCTTCACGGGTGACTTTCGTTAATCCTAATGCCACCTTGCTGGCTCTCCATCCACATGTCAGCTTTGTTTCTAAATGTATCCTGAGTACATCGCTGCCCCGTATGTTGTGCTTTATACTTACAAAGTTCCGTATCGCAACCGCTTCAACTGTTTTTTGACTATGGATATAGAAGTATGTGGGTGTCGCATGGAGAGATAATTAGATTTTTGTCAATGTAAATGAAGTATAAAAGCACCTTTATACTCCCACAAAGCACTGAGTACATTCTCTCTTCTATCTTACTGATGCAACAACAGCACTCGGTAGACAAAACCCTCTACCAGGGCTCAACAGTTCTACTAAAACACATTGCCAACTTCATTCACGCAGCAGCTTTTTAAAAAAATATAGTCTTATTACCAAGTGTATGAGTTCATCTGCAGAAGAATGTGAAATATTCAACCAAAATAAATCCCTTAAACACAAAATTTTGGAGAATGGGAAATCAGCAAAGAAGAAAAGAGTACAAACTCTGCAAACCTGCAAATCGAACGCCACCTCTCCCAGTCATACCAGCATGAGAGGTGCACAAAAGACACGCACACCAGTTGTGGACAATGACACAAATATCCTGAAAAAAGTGTATGCAGGCAGATAAACTCACAGATGTGCTTCTTACCCGGCAGGCTACAGAAGGGGAGAAACTCCATCTCTCTCTCTGTTCAGTCCAATCTTCTCCTCTATTTCATTCCCGTCTGCTCTCTGCTCTGACATCACAGGCGTGCTCGCTCTGCCTCGTGCCATCATGAATAAAAAGAGGAACATGACTCACACATCGAAGTCCCACTCACAGACCACAAACCCTCACACAGAGCTTAAAGCAACCCAAGTTGCTCACAACTATGAATATGCCCTCATCTGAAGTGCGGCGTTCACCTGGGCGACAAAATGAATCCTAGCGAGGGGTCCATTGAACATGACGGATATGACGCAAACATATATTTAAGATCAAAGTATGGAGAAAACTTTAATTTCCTTCAATGCTCTGGCGCCACTCCACCTCCACTGAAGGGAAATCAATCTCATTGAAAAGAGCTTCCTAGTTTCTCCTCTCAGTAACTTCTGAGAGCATCCTTCATGCCAAAGAGTGTCAACAGTCCTAATGGCAGATCTGATTGGATTCAGCCAATAAGGAGCGAGCGTGGTGGCATATCAGTGAGATGTCAATCATATTTCTCAACTTGTTTTTCCTGCAGGACGATGGCGCAATCTGGCGTCATTATAGCCAGGAGCGAGGGTGGAACCGGAGGCGAAGCTCAAACACTCCTGGGTCGTCTGTCGCTAAGCTCAAGTGGGTCAAGGTCAAAGCAAAAGGTAAGGAGTGAACCAATGTTGACAAACATGTGGTGTGTTTGTAATTCTCCTTACCTTCTAATATGACACCAACTCAAACGGAGATGGAGACTCACGTGTGGCAGCAGAGTCTCTAAGGACCATCAGTCACCCACCAGCAGACGTCACATTTTCAACAAGGTTGCAACATGATTCACGACAAAACAGCCCTGAACATAAACACATTTAGATATTCTCACAGTAACGATCAGTTCGGGTGAAATAGAGAGGCAGAGAATATTAGCTGTCCTGGGCATTATTGGAAAGTTGTAGGTTGCTCTGCGGATCAAAGTTAGCTCAATCACATTTCATCTTTGACTATAGATAGTGACACGAGGTATATTGTAATAATAGGTTTTTATGATAAGTATTCTTTTGATGCCAAGAACATTGAGATTGAAATAATATGAATGCAAATAAGTCAGTTAAGACAAAACAAGCAATGTGGAAAATAATCACTGTTATTTGGATGTTGTTTAAGTCATGAGTCAAATTTGATCCGCAAGTAATACATTAGAAAAAAATGTATAAATATCAGAGGTAAATTAACTTCAATCAAGAGGTGGTAAATGTTGTGAAGCAGTCACCTGAACATGTTCCAAAACTTTAAAAAATGAATTGGCCCACGGGCAACAAAGACCTTAACACTGTCTGTAAAATTAGATGGACTCTGCATTCTTCTGCGGTGAAAACATGTAAAAAGGTCCAATCTGAGCTTATCTGAACTTGTAACTGTGTGTTATACGTATACCAACACCTAGTTGTGCCCACATACAACAACAAAGGTACATACGTAGTCAACACTTATCACACCTTTATCGACCCCTTTTTCTAGCTAGATGGGCAGAACCCCCTCATCAAAGCCGGTGAGGCTGGACCCCTTCAACCCAACTTGTGGGGCTGGACCCCCTCATCACAGCTCATGGGCTGGACCCCCTTATCCCAGCTCGTAGGGCTGGACCCCATTATCCTAGCTCGTGGGGCTGGACCATCTTATCCAAGTAAGTGGGCTGGACCACTTATCCAAGTTAGTGGGGCTGGAACCCTTTTCTTAGTTAGTGGGGCTAGACCCCCTGATCCGAGCTGGTGGAGCTGAACCCCTGTATCCCAGCTAGTGGAGCTGGATCCCCTCATCCCAGCCGGTATGGCCGGATCCCCTCATCCCAGCCGGTATGGCCGGATCCCCTCATCCCAGCCGATGGGGCTGGAGCCCCTTATCAAACTAGTGAGTCTGGACCCCCTGATCCCAGCTAGTGGGGCTGGAGCCCCTGATCCGAGCTTTTGGAACGCAACTCCCTTATCCCAGCTGGTGGGGCTGAACCCGCTTATCCCAGTCGTTGGGGCTTGACCCCTGATTTTAAAAATCCCATTGTAGGATTTCACAAAAATCACATTGTAGGTGAGGACTTACCAAAATATGTATATATCACCATGAAAGCCCTGAAAATGCTACCTCCATTTCCAAAAACATATCTCGGAGAAGCAGGGCTGTGTGATTTATTTAGTCTTCGTTGGTTCAGACAGACTTCTTGTGTCGAAATCAATATTGGACTGGACCAAAATAAGGTTGGGTCTCAATGGTTGGCAGTCTTAATCTACTCACCCCCATGCAGATGGAACATCAGGAGAAGTTTCTTAATCCAAAAAATATTTCTGGAGCTTCATGATGGACCAGCATTCCAGCATTTTCCTAAAGAAGAGAATGAAATAAAGAGTAAAGATATAGACTATAATCAATAAAAACATACATTGCATCCATACAGGTTTTTGTGTTATGCCTCTCAAGGATTTAAGATTCATGCTCCTAAGGAGCTTTAAGTTCTGTGTATTAACAAATTTCTCTCCTCTCTCTTAACAAGTTCCTTCAGAGTACATCCTCTAAACTTGTAATTACATTGAATTTCAAGTTGGTTGGTTAAACACACACAAAGTTTTCAAATGATATTGTGTACGGTATTTCCATGCTGTTCAGGCGTTGAGTGTACGGCATGACGCACAGGAGAAGGTTAGAGTGACATCTGCTACTGCAACAGTTGCTTCAGGGTGGGA
This sequence comes from Lophius americanus, assembly GCA_037951165.1. NCBI lineage: Eukaryota > Metazoa > Chordata > Actinopteri > Lophiiformes > Lophiidae > Lophius > Lophius americanus. The sequence continues at coordinate 961,098 of JBBDHG010000189.1, read as the reverse complement.
TCAGTGTCATAACGGACCTAACAGTCCACGTCACAGCAGGAAACATACCGTGATCGCTTTATGACTGGTGGACGGTTTGGCCTGTGTGATCGTTATTGGGCAGGAAGTGAGCTGTAAATGTACCTGACAGGAACATTTATGAGGTTTCTCAGTACTGCAAGCACAAAGTCAACTGGACACTCTAGACCACAATCATCCATCAAAAACTGCTCAATGACCTTATCTGTCTTCTCTGAACGGAAATTAGTCATCTAAAAAAATTATGCATCTATAAAGATAAAGATCAGCCATGAGTTTGTAGCCACTGACAGGTTATGTCAGAATCATGTTGATTATCTCTTTACCATGGTTCCCAAACAAAAGGTAAGATATGTTAAGCAACAAGTGAACACTTTGCAGATGTGTTGGAATCAGGAAAGAATGGATAAGTGCAATGATCAGAGCAATTTGGCAATAACCATATTGTGATAGATATATGACTGGGTCAGCGGCTGGTGTTCAATCTGTGTCAGACAGATATTCAAAAATGAGAAATACGAAAATCAATATTCAAAAACAATTTCTATTGTTCTACTTTCTATTTCTCCTTTTAATGGTCAAAAATGGATGAGAGTACCCTGACGGCCATGATGACGTTCATGATGACATCATCATCGCCATGATGATGATGATGAACACATCACACCGCGTTTTAACATAATAACTTAAAAACTATTTAATGGATTATTTTCAAATTCTTTACCCTCATTTGAATTTGTGCAACAAGGAACTGGATTGTTTTCTGAGAGGTCAGTTGTTAATGTCCAACACTAGGGGGAACTTTATCTCTGACTGTTCCGAACCATTGGTACTCTGTAATTCAAATTTGGTGCATACGACTTGACTGTAGGAGATCTAGTAGGTCATATACGCCACAGTGTTCTACACTGCGGCTCAATCAGGGGTATTGCTTGGATTTAGGACTTTTTAGGGATATACCCTTGCTTTCGGGGACGACATGCCGGCCTATGTTACAGCATTCTAGTCACTTGTTTCTAGTTTTTTAATATCTGTTTCTGAACAAATAAAATCAAGTGACTGTCAGAGCATCTACGAAACTGCTGGTCTTGTTGGAGTTACTGGTCTGCAGTGGTTAGTACCTACACATTTGGTCCAAGGACGGACAATCAGTGAACAGGAGACAGGGTCATGGAAACTGTCGCCTTATTGATGTATTTGGAGGGAAAGTTTCCGGGTGTTGTCTGATCCCACAGAAGAGCTATTGTAGCACAAATTTGTTGAAAATGTTAAAAGCTGATTCAGATTTGTTTAAAGAACTTTACTGAGAAAAAAAAAGGATATAGTATCAGCACTGAACTGGCAATAGACAGGAAATATTAAACAGGCTATCTAAACTGGTACCAGAGAATAATGACACAGAGGTGAGAATAAGACACACGTGAAACCCATAAGACAGAGATAAGCAAACATGAAACAGGATGCACACAAGGAGAAGGAACATACTGAAGACATAATAAAACCAGATCAGTGAAAGCTCTTGTAGACGGCCTGCAAACATGCATGGGTTTGATAAGAATCCTCCACAAATGCAGGAAATTCACAAAAAAACGTGCTTCAGAAGGCTTCATGTTAACACAGCTAGATTAACACAACACCTCCAATCACTACATGATCCTTCTGTCTACAGAGATGTGACTCTATGATTACTGGAGAACTGGAGCATCCTGGTGACACGTGATTATAACAATATTATCTAAAATGTCAACAAATGATATGTTTGTCATAACGTACATTCATTTTTATGCAGTAATAAGACTTTTTTTTTCAACAGGTTTTTTGTTTTAAAGTGGAGTTTTACCTCATGTACGACTTCAGTCAGTCTACAGTCTGCAGGTCTACGCCGTCATATTTCGTGCTTCATAACACATGAACCTGAACCTTTTAGCATTAATGGAGCTTTCACAGATACCAGAGGGCACTAACAACCCCCATACCATCACATGTTGGCCTTTGAACTTTGAGCCAGAATCATTCTGAAAGTCCCTTTCCCCTTTAGCCTGACGGAAATCCATGGTCCACAGTTTGGATTTGTCAGACCAAAGGATTCTTTTTTTAACTTGTCTGTGCAGATTTTCATTCATCCAGGTCATGGTAATCCATGGGGGTTGAATCCAAAGCAACTGGACTTCTGTTTTGGTTTTAAGATGTTTCACATCTCATCCAAGAGGTCAAAACTTTTTGGATGAGCAGTGAAACAACTTCATGTTCTTCACATGAATTATCATCATTACTTTGTCTCAGTCCATCTCAGATGAGCTTGGCTCCTGAGGAGTCAGCAACGCTTTGTTTACGTTTACCAAAGTGTTGCTAAGCTCATTTAGTAACATGATTCATGCAACTTTTTGTCAGGGTTGGAATCAGGGTTGCATATGTGAAGAAACACCTCCTCAATTTTCACATATTTTGCTAATTCTGAAACTGAAAGAAACATTCTGAATACCTGAAAAGAAAAGCAGGGAAAGACGGGGTCGTCAGACCATCTGTCAGGTGCTGTCTGTAATACGTGGTGAAGTATGGACTGGGAGCAGTCTGTAGGCGGAGGAGTTGAGTCAGATTCATTTACCTGTTCTCCTTTGACAGATAGGGTTTGTGGGCCTTCACATCCTCTCCACAGCTGCAGGCATAAAGAAATCGTGTGCTTGTTTGGATGTTTAAGAGGACTTCTTTTTCATGGAATAAGTAAAGAGCGAAAAGAAGAACTCCCACACAAGGTCTTTCCCGTAGACAATACACTGTTGCCTTGACGCTGCTGATGTCTCTCAGCTTTACACTTCAACAGGAGGCACTTTTACACTGGAGCATATACTGGGTTTAAGCCGAACTTTATTGTCACGACAAGAGGTGACCTGTCAAACTATATTTAGTCACAGCATTTGATGTAATAGGGCATCTTTTTATATTCCGGTTGGTATAATTGTTGGCTAGAGCCCATTTTGCACAGACCATTCAGTACTGGGATGGTTTACCTCTGCTCCACCCATTTGTTCTGTATAAAGGTAAAAGGGTTTGTGTTTTCTAGGTTGTTCCATCGCTGACACATCAGTGGAGGCTGTAACAGAGGTGAAATAGACCCTCTCTTCTACCACTCATCTTTCCAGTTATGTTTAACTGAGAATGTGACCACACTGACTCTCTTTTCACTGTTTTTAACCTTTTTCTCTCTCTCAGGTTGATCAAAGTTAATTAATTAAAAGTGTGTTTGAATCAAGTTTCGCCTCTCTCCCGAGAGTCTCTCTCTCTTCCCTTTTTATCCCTCCCACGTCTCTTCTATCGCTCATCTCTTCACCCTCTGTTCTCTCTTCCATCTCTCCCTCTTAGTTTAAAACCTGTTTACATTCCGCAAAAGAGGGAACAGCCAGAGAGACAATAAAAGGTAGTTTATTAGTGGCTTCTGTGTGCTTCACCCCCACCCCCACCCTCCTTGTTGCTATAGAAACATGTCTTAAGAGTCATTGCACTCGCCCCTCTGAGATAAACGAGTTACCAAAAAACCCCTGGATTCACGCCAAGCAGATGCTGCCAGGTGGACTGAAGGCCAAGTCCCAGAGCCAGCAGTGTGGCGTAATCAGGAAGGCAGAGATAAACATGTGGTAGCCTCAGACTGATGACCTGTAGATGTGTGTGCATATGCCTGTTTCAATTCTTCTCCAATGTTTTTCTACACAGTCCTGATTCTGTGTCACCATGACACAAGCTGAGTGTTCCTGGCAGCAGGTTGTTGCAGCTCCCAGGTCGATACTCCGCAATGAGGAAGTGAGTTAAATGCCAAGATAAATAGGACACATGACGCAGCAAATAGGCTGGGGTGGGCTGTCAGTGGAGCACACACATACACCAAGGCATCTCAAAGTGAAATCCATAAACATAAAACACACAGGTCACAAGGACATCAAAGTCATATGAGATAGAAATGGTGAAAAATGTTAAAGGCAGTGAAACCAGACTCTGAATACTTTCTCCAGATCCAGGCAAAGTTTCATGAAAAACTCAAGGGTCCAAACGTGTGTTAAGAGTTCAGATTATTGTTGCAGAAAATAATACAAACGAGATTTTATGAACAAACGAAGAAGTCACTGATTGACTGTGAATAAAGCTGCAGTATAGTCAGACAAATTATGTTCGAAATGTTTATTAATATTATAAAAGCAGTGCAATATAGCTTCAGTTTGTTTGGGAGTAAACTTCTGAATCCCCTTATCACAGCCTATAGGTGGATGATGGGATTACCTTTAGTAAAAACAAACACAAGCTGAAAATGGGCATTTTGGGATATAAATGGTTAAATATTAAAGATAAATCTGTGAAAGGAACCTTCAACGGTATTTATGCAGTTTGTCTCTTCTGGGTTTAGTGCGTTTAAGTGACTCTGACATGTCTATTAGAGCATGAAATCTGCTTTTTCACAGATTACTCACCTTAGCCTCATCTGGTAAGACTCATTGTGGACCAAGAAAGCTCCAAGTTCTGGTCACTGACTATCCTTCAAAACATGGCAGACATGATAGACGACAACATACACACACCAAGAATCAATCAATGCAATCATCAACTTACAACCACTGGATACAATAAAGAGATAATATATGGACATTGGCTCATATAAATAGACAAATCGTAATATGTCAAGAGTGTTTATATCTAAGGGAGAAAAAATGAATCAGTTGGGTCTTTTTGTCCCATTTCTTAGACATTAATTATCACCTTTGACTTGTGAGTAGACATTGATTTATTCTACTCGTAGATAATATCAATCTCAGAGCTTTCTGACCTTTTTTCACCTAAATGTATGTGGGGAGACGATCTTCAATCCGCAATACCTTTTTTCCATCTGTCCTTCTTGTTGGCTAAAATTGAGCGCTAATTACATGCGTCCACTGCTCTGCTCACAATGTCAGGCTACGAGGAACTTCTAAAAAAGGAGAGAGGACTGAACGCTGCAAGTTACTAGTAGCTCTGATAAAATGAGATGCAGTGGGTGCTGTGGATTTATCAAGGTCCATTTGGTGGCGTAAGCAGAACCTGGAGACCCAACGGAAGCAGGTCGTGAAGATAAGACAGCTTTGGATTACAGCGTTTACTGCCCAAAGCTCATACCCAGCTCCTCCTCTGTAATAGAGCTCACTTTCTGCAGATGCTGCTCACACCAACCTTGTCCACGTATGAAAATGCAATACCACCCTCTTCCTCCTTTGTTTTTTAATACGCATGAGCAACCACATGCAAATACTAAACGTCACCAGCATTTCCAAACATTGGCCTGACATTCAGCATCAAACCTAAGCTCACTCCTCCCACACCAAGAATCTACAGCAGCCCTCTAGTGTCAATATGACGTTCTTGAATTGTGGCAGAGGGGAAAGGAGGAGAGAAGGTGCAGCGAGCATGAATCGGTCCAAAACCTTTCCGAGCTGAGCCACAGCCGACTGACACCTCAACTTATTAACATGAAAAGTCCTCTCTAAAGTCAGTGCAAAAAGACGGCCTCCGTGGTGCAGGACCCGCCCCCTCTGGAGATTTTAAGGGTTTATTTTGAGCTGCTGCCAAAAAATAAGCTTATTATGCACTAAAAAAAAACTAGCTATGAAAATAACCCTAAACTTTACAAACTGGACCTTTAATTGAAAGGCAGTGCTTTGGGAGCAGCAGAGTGTAGTGATTATGTATAACTTACACTTCTCTCTCATAAATATGGAATTAGCTCAATTGGTTGGAACACGCTGCGTGGAATCACTCCTTGACATGGATCTAATTGAACACGAACAGCGCCTGGGGCCCTCCTACCGAGAACCGCCAAATGGCATTAGAGGGGATCTGTGGGCATGGATCCGTTTGTGTGTGTGGTTCGATCTGAGGTTTCCACACACATCCACCTCAATATTTAATCTTCATCAATTCATGCCTCGGACAGCAGCAGTAATCATTGAAGGTCTGCACATCTGAGCCTGCTGTATAGGCGAAGCTGGAAAAGTATTAAATAAGAGAATAAGATCAGGTGGTGTCCCACCACACTTTATCCAACGTCACACATCGATCACATCCTTCAACGGAGGTGTACAAGATTGTTGTTTTATGCACACTGTTCCCATCTAGTGGAAATTAAACACACTACAAGGTAAACACCAGTGCAATCTGTGTCACACTGTCAATAGTGAACCATCAACAGCCTGAAGGCGAGCAGGACATGAAAGCTGAATTTCCATGTTTGATTTCCCTAGCCCAGGGGCAGACACAGAGCAGCACACACACACAAGCCACAAGATCTACTGTTATGTAACCAACAGCCACGTGTTGCCGTGGGAACAGGGAAGTAGCAGGGCAAAGGAGGGGGTGGGGAGAGAGATCAGACAGAGAGAGAGAGACTAACAGGAAGTCATGAATCGATAGCATGACGCTGCAAGACTGGCATCACAGTGAGTGTGCATTCTTCTCCAGCACCTTCTAAACGCACAGAGGCCCGCACTGACCCACCTCAACACTCAGCCTCAGTCGTGTTTCCATCTCTATCACCTTCTCGTAGAGCTGTTCCCTGCTAGGTCTCATATAGGGGCTGCACCCTTTGAAGGATCTGGTCTATGAAGGTCAGGCCACATTGGGTTCTATTAAATGAGAGGGTCTGGTTGATGCAGAATCAACTGTTCCCGTTTCCACCCTTGCGTCACAAAACGCTCTGCCCGTCACCTGGCAATACTGACATCTGAAGCTGATTGGTTGGTGATTAGTTATGGTTTAAGGTTGGTTGCAGTAACATCTGAACTAAATTACACTTTTATTCTTTTGACCAATCTTTTATGCGTGTAGGCATGTTTGTATGCGTGCGTGCCTGTTCTCTGATTCTTAACCTGATTTTATTAATATGAGAGTTCACCTTCCAGCCTTAGAGGACATAAGGACTGAATGAACTAACTGTTTGTGATGTTTTAACCATTCCGTTTGTTGGCTTGTTTTTTCCTTGAGTAGATCATATTTAGTCTGACTGACTACTCATTACACTTACCATGGCGAGCATTCACCCAATCACACACATTCAAACAGTGGTTGGAGGGGACGCCATGCAAGGCACCACCAGCTCACCAGGAGCAATGAAACAATTACAATACTAATAAAAATGGAACAGCCATTGAGAGTCATTTGGGCTTCTTGACCCAGGACACTTCAGTTTGTAGGTGGCGGTTAGTGTTTGCTTACCACCCACCCTCCAATAAGTGAATGACCTACCTTTCACAACTACTCGACTGAACCTTCTTCCCCAATAACTCTACTGTACTTTCTTTCACAATAACTCTACTGAACCTTCTTCCACAACAACTGTAATGTACCTTCTTCTACAACAACTCTAGTGTACCTTCTTCCACAACAACTCTATTGTACCTTTGTCCACAATAACTCTACTATACCTTCTTCTACAAAAATTCTATCTTCTGGGCAAAAGCTGCCATATTGAGCAGGATAACACAAAAAAAACCTGGGATGGTTTGGATTGGGGAGGGGACAACACTGTTACCTCACAACAAGAATGATAGTTTTCAGAGTTTTCATATTCTCATGTTTGTGGGGGAACTCTGGCTTCCTCCTTTCTGAAACCCTGCTTTATTGAACGTTTTTGTCAATTATGCATGAGCTAGGTGGCAATGTGGTGCAGCGGGTAGGGCTACCTAACAACTACAAGGTGCCAGATTCAAATCACCTTAATGTTCTCGCAGCTACTCCAGCATCCTTCCATAGTCCGAAACCATACAGTAAAGGTGAACTGGTGATCTAAACTACTATGACTGAATGTGAGTGTAAATTGTTGTCTGTAATGAACATGTGGATTGGCTCCAGCCCTCACAACCCTTGAACCGGATCAGCGATTTTGAATAATGACTTAATGAATAAATGTATAAGCCACTTGACGGATTAGCGTGAAACTTCACAGCTGTGACCATCGAAAGGAGCATGAGAATTCACTATTAGCGAAAAAAGTCTAAGACCTCCTGAGCTGAACTCATCAATGCCAACTATGTAACAACAACAATGTTCCTATTGTTTTCAATCATGTCTTTGACATTTTCTTGATGTATGTTCTCGTTCATAACTGGCTGACATCGACACTGGTACTGCTGACCGAAAGAAATGATTGCATTCCTGCTATCATTTACATTTGAATAAAAAGGAAAAATAACAGGATATAAACGCCGTGTGTGATGTAAAGAGCTGGTTTTGTTTTTAAAAGCAGCAGCCCCGTCTCCTTCCCGTTGTTTTGCATCGAGCAAAGGGCAGCAAAACTTTTGTTCTCGGACAGGAGTTGTGTTCTGTTGTTACATCAGGGAGAGATAGAGGAAAGGCTATAAACGGCAAATGTCACGGGTCCATTTTCAACAATCTAGGCCAGTCACTCTGACGCACAACAGTGGAGCAGTTGCATCCCCCACCAACTAGTAGCAGTGGATGTCGTGGATCAACAAAAGTGTGTTTGCGTGCATTTTACAAAACACCACAATGTCAGCAGGATTATCAGCAGCCCATATCGAGAAGTTCAGAGAAATCTGAGAACTTGTAAGATCCCCACGTAACCACAGCACTTCCTCTTGCAGAGCAGACTGGTTTGACTGGTCTATTTGGTTCCAGTCGCTGGGGTTACTGGTGCTATGGTGACAACCTCCCGTCTCTTCCTAGTGCCGGACAAAGACAGATGACAGAACCAAAGAAACACTCCCAGAGGCGGATGTAGAAATAGGCATGAATAAATCCACAAGCAAACACAGCCAGGGGAGGATCGATGGATTTGTCTGTTTTTCTCTGCTCCCCTTCTTATCTTATATTCATCTCTCTGACCTAACTACTGTTTCTCTAAACCACACCGGATTGCTTGCATTTTTACCCCGTCCAATCGCTCCATGTCATTCAGCGCCGATGTCGCCAGCTCCTCTGTTGCCTTGGGGATGCAGCTTACTTTTTGAGGGCTTGCAGTTGTGTTTGGTGTGAGAGACTGTCAAGGGAGGAGGAAGAGGAGCATGCCAGAATTTTGTTGCCAAAGCTGAACTTCCTGTGACCTTTGTGACCTGGACTGGATGCCTGACGCCGGCCTAGAGAAAGACCCTGACGTTACATTGGTTAAGGAAAAGGTTATTATTATCTCTTGGCTGAGAGAAATAATCCCTTCCCCTTTTCAGCCGGGTGGGTTTTAGGTGTCCTGAGAGACGTCAAACAGTATGGGATACATGACACCATCTGAGGCTGAAGCAGAAAGTAGAGAACTGCGAACAGCAGCATTGGTTCATGTGTCACTCTCCATTGCCTTTGCCCTACTTAACAGAGCTACGCCTCCCCTAGTGCTGTCTCCTGCTTGCATAGTCACCAAATGCCTACTGCGTTTATAAAACACAGTTATAACATCACTGTCTCCCCTAAATTTATAATAAGCTACTTTTTCTTCATCACATGTCTCTTTAAAACCACTTAAGCCCCAAAGTTGGGCTTCGTGCAGTCATGTTTAGAGAATTCATGGTTGAACTTACTATTTTTCAAGATTCAAACTGGTGATGAAGAGGGGGGCTACAGTTCTTTCCCTAAATGGTTTACCTATTCATTTAAAACATTATCATATTAATACAAATATTGGATATCATGGTTTTTCCGTAAGTAGTTAATAAGTTAGCGCTTCCTGATTCATCTGGAAAACACCTTAATATTGACCAAGGCGTATTAAACTTGATCACATTATTACTGAGGAGTGACAGCCGCTGTGTATTACAGATGGAAATTCAGATTACACCAAGGTTGTGTGAGTTCATCACAGCGACGAGTTTCAGCGAAGACGTGACCACAGGTAGGAATTCAACTCTCTGAGGTTAACACTGGTACAGCAGCAGCACAACTTAGCCACGTAAACTGAATCTGACAGGCTGGTAGTCAGAAGCACTAATGGCTGGTGATCTACCTATCACACACAGATAACAAGTTTTAGACTCTATAAGATGTCCTATTACATAGTATGACTTCATTTCTATGTAAAGTGGGATCTGTCAGCCTAAATTCTAGCGCAGAGGAAAGACTCAAAGAACCATAACCACTAAACCTATAAGATAGCAAAAATTAATTATATTTCTAAATTCATTTTTTTTAAATGCACATAACAATATGCAATAAGAGAAGGGGAAATTCAAATACTGATAAGTGTGCATGATAATCGACCTTCATTAAGTGATTACACAATTACCAGCACAGTGTTTTGCATTATGAAACTGCCAATTATACATAAATTACATATCGAAGGTGCTTCAATGGCTTTCCAGATCTTGTTAAAAACAGAAAATAGTCGTAACACAGAAAGACACCAGGTTCCCAGGTGGATTTGAAACTTCTTGCTGTCAATAGTGCTACCCCCAATGCCACCGCACTGCCCTCTTGGTAAATGAGGACCTGAATAAATAGATTGCAGACATGAAACTGCTTCATCCTCTACCACAGATGCTCCTGTGCGTTCCCTCTTTCTTCTCTCGCCTCAAAAACTAGGTAGCAATCTTGGATTCTGCTCCCTAACCCTCATCATCATCCTCAAAACAACTCTTCTATCAGCACCTCAATCTGGTTATCTATTAAAACTCTCTCCTCTCACTCTTCTTCTTTTGTTTCTACACTGGGTAGACCCCATTAAAATATTCCTCTCACTGCCGACCCTCCTTTCAAGCTCCTCTCTATTGTCTCCGCTCCAACCTCAGTGTAACCTTCCAAATATCTCTTCCATTAATCTCACACCTGCAGTTACATTCTTTCAGACTGGATTAGGTCAACATATCGCCGCCCGAATCAGTTAGAGTCTCATTTTCCACCCACTCACTTCTGCTCCCGTTAATACTTCCTGGTGCCAGAGTTCCCTCGGTCGTGCCCTGCGATGAGAACGCCTCATTCTGAGCGCAAATTTAAGATAACGAGTGTGCGTGTGTGTGTGTTTGTACTGAGCGAGAAAACACACAACTATTAAAAGCTTGTACACCCTTCCGGCTAAGCCACATCTATGACCTTCTTCCTCTTCATGTGTCAGTGTTTATATCCAATTCCCCGCAACCCATTTTAATTCAGCATTTTCTGCTTTAATTGCCGTGACCAGCAGAAGTATGGACAGGAAGTACATGGAGATAACAAGCATGCATAGTTAAGGATGTTTGTAATGTAATGCTGATTTATATCCCCCCTAAATCCCATTATATCAACACCCTCTCTCACACGCCTCCCTCATCCCTTCTCTAATAAAGACGAGGGAGGGTTTCGCCTCCATTACCCCTGCCCTGCTGAAGTTTCATTTCACTTCTTCTCAGGCCAGCTGGATACCAAGCAGCTCAGTGCCATTCTGCCAGGCTCTCCCTGCCAAACCACCCCTCCATTCTGCAGGCTGTTTAATAATCCAATCTGTCACTCACCTCTCTCCGGACCAGGATCGAGCTCAGCCTGGGAGAAGGCCCGCAATGCAGTAACAGACCTCAGAGAGTGAGGCAGGGAAATACAGCGATAGAGTGGTTAATAATAAAGTCATCTGCAGTCTGCGGTCACTGTGCAGCATCAAACTCACCTTCCTCTCCTCACTTTATTCTGCTGGCTTTGCTCGAGCCAGTGATGCAAGCAATACCAACAATCTTTATTTCCGTCAATTCATTCCTTCATCAACCGTGACTGACGGAACACAATCGCTGCTTTGTTTTGGTTGGGGAAGACAAAATGCTACTGCTTCTGAGTTCACAGTATCCAGGATAAGATTGTCATCCATTAACGCTTCTACACCGGCTGTGTAGAGTGTGTTATTCCTGTCTAAACGCACTTTTAGAGATTTGAACTCGGTAGAGAAACAGGTGCTAATGTGCATCTCAAAAGCATATTAGCGTTGAGATTTCAACTGGTCCAGTGTAATGATGTTGATGTTGAAATAATGAATCATCATGACAGTCACAAATAACGTAAAATATTGCAGTCACCCCCTGTGACTGTCGACTTTGATTGTGATTGCTCTGTATGAAAAATTGTCTTCTGGTTTTGCCTTTATAGGTGTGGTCTAGCAAGTAGGCAGCATTCACCTAATATTCACTCTCCCTAAAGAGAATAATGTATTCGTACAGTGATGCACAGTGTAACAAAACAAGCTGAAATACAAGGATTGTAAACACAGACTGCACTTACTTACAACTTACATAATTAAGTTGAATTTGATACGTTCTTCACTCACTGGCCACTTTATTAGGTACATCTTCTAAATGCAAATATCTAATGAGCCAATCACATGGCGTTAACTCAATGCATTTAAGCATTTAGACGTGATCAACAGGACCTACTGAAGATCAAACCGAGCATCAGAATGGGTTAGAGTGGTGATTTAAGTGAATAGAACTTGGCATGCTAGTTGGTGCCAGACTGGCTGGTCTGAATTTTTCAGAAACTGCTAATCTACTGGGATTTTCATGCAAAATTATCTCTAGGGTTTTGTTAGCATAAGCTACTATGATTATATAACCATCATTTTATCCTATCCTATTATAGCTGATATTAATTTTGTTGTACATGTCTATGTAAACCCAGCCAGCCATCCCAACTCTCCTAACATAACCATTGGGATATGAGGCGGAGGGCCATCCACCCTGAGTCTGGGTCTACTGGAGATAGAATAAAGAGATGGACAGTCATTATCCTCCACTGAAGGGAGTTATACACCTGAGGAGTTCTTTAGAGCTCCTCTTTGACACTCCCGAGAGGTTTGAGCACTGAGAACCAGAGAAATACTGCATTCGTTAATGTACAAAGGACACTTTTCTTACAGCTGAACACGTAGCACCTTTGCTAATTCGCACTGTATCATCAATGGTGTAGAGGAACCTCTTGTTTAAAAACACATACAGCAACCAAACAACTCTTTTCAGATGTGAGAGACAAAAGTTATTCATATAAGAGATGGAAGGAGGAGAAATGACCAGATATTCATGGAATGATCCAGTCTAGGCCTCACAGTCCTCTCCTGACGTAGAACTATATGACAAATGACACGACGTGTCAGAGCTCTGCTTCAGGCTAGGAAGAAGCGAGGACTCCGGGACAAACTCAACGTTTGTTGGCTCACAGATTAAGTTACCATGGTATGCTAACCTTGCTTTCTCGGTGAGAGTTCCCGACATCATGGATTTTCCATATTTCTTCTTGCCTTCTGTTTTTAGAAAATTTGGCACTATTCAAGTGAAACTAACTTGTGTGGTCAGTCATGGTTGCAATGAGGACTTTAGGCTGTTGACAACATTATCGCGTCAGTTTTAGTAATATTATTACATCGAACCGTCCGACTTCAGCTTCACAACTTCTCTACGTGAGAATTTGGTCAGAAGGTTCATTGCCTCTCTTATGAGCCCTTTTGAGAAAAATCTCCCAGTGTCTCTTCTTCACTTGTGAGGAAGAGCAGCGTTTGCTTGACAAATATTTGACATTAATATAAAAATATTATAATACTGAATATTAAGGTTGCTCTGTATTGGTTAATAAGTTACCACTTCCCGATTCATCTGGAAAACACCTGTATATTGATCAGGGCTTTATGAAAGTCTAACAGCCGAGAAAGTTCCAGTCTGCACTTATCGAAGATGGAAGCCTGCCAGAGGGATGATGACTGCTGATAGCGACCAGGGAGGCGGACTCAGACCTGGACATCAAACAAAAGACTTTGTCACTACTTTTATAGTGGGCAGAGAGTAAACACATTTCATAATCTAATGCGCACTTGCACAACCTACGTGGGTGCTGACTCATTTTCGCTGCCTGCTATCACTTGTTTGCGACGGATCCGGTCGGCGATCATGCAGTCTGCAGCAGGAACGGAGAAAGTGATTGCTCATTAGATTCTTTCTCCTTTCTCATTATTTTATCTGTGGTGTTCCTGCCCCATCCCTCCCTCTCTCTCCCTCCCTCTCACTGTCTCTCTCTCTTTCGGCCTCTGCACCAGTGTAATATCTGCAGCCCTCGCCCCTCCTGCGTCACTTCTCTTCCTGGTCGGCTGTCATGTAAACACAAGCACGCCCCTGCTCACACGTATAAACCCAGTCACATGGAAACGGCTCATTATGACCAGAGAAACCCAGCAGAAATGCAACTTTCACGGCTGTCTGTTTTAGACGCTTAATTCAAAGGCAGTGTTTAAGTCAATTATTCAGCAAAACGCAAACCAGAGAAATAAAGTAATAGGCTCATTTCTCAGATTAGCCCCTGATGCCTGGGCTTGTAGAGGCTCCTCTAGCAGTGCTGGTGAGGAGGAAGGCTTTAGGGAGATTTATCAGAAACAACGACGGGAGGCAGGTTTAGCTGCAGAATCAGGAAGAGGATGGTTTACAGCAGGTAGCGAAGAGATGGATGAGCAAATACTCAATTTATTTGTTGAAACAAGGCGAGAATAAACATGGAACAGACGTCATGCACAGTCCATGACGCAGATGGGAACGTCTGTGTTCAGTAAGCGCATACATATGCCCACAAAAAGAGACCCAGATAAACAGGCAGGCAGGTCATGTTATCCCAGCCGGACTCCTCTGACACACTCCAGCCATTTCAAGCACGTCACAAATCTGAGGTCCAGGCTCATTGGTGGAATTCTGTGCATAAAGGTTTGCCAAGTAACGCTCTCAGGGGCGGAAATAAAAGCTTAGAGCTGTGATAACTTTTGTCCAAAAGGCTGACGGATTTGTTCTCACCTAATAAGGCCAAACAGAGCAGGATGAATTCTGGTCAACGCTGCAAGATTATTGCAAACTTCATTATCCTACGGGAGCTGCAGGACAGCAAAGCTCATGTTCTACGCTGCTTGTTTTTATCAGGGTACAGTTGTTTATTTGTTTACCAGGGGATGAAAGATAACTCCCGTCCAACTGGTTTGCTGTTTATGTGTGAATTCAAAGGTGAGGCAAATCTTTCAAGAGAAGTAGGCCTAATCAGAAACCCCAAAGTTTTACAGTGGATTACAGTCACGGTTTGGTTTTCACATCATGTCCTAGATTATGTAGCTCATATAGTTGGCGCTAAAGAAAACATTGTACTTCATTCATACACGTCCCTCAGTGCTACGACGCATAAGTAGTAAGCGAGGAAATGCTGGATTCCAACAAGGGACTTGAACCTCCTTCATGCTGATCTTGCACTGCACCATCAACGTCATTGGAAATGAATACTAATAATAGCATTTCTTGTAATAGAAATACTAATAACTGTGCAATATCCCAATGCAATATCCGAATCACATGGGTAAAAAATAGTAATATAGTGTTATATAGTATTAGTGTGCTATACTGTAATGTCTTCGATATTCATCATACTCTTATTCTTCTACCGCGCATCTAAAACTTGAAAATAGTTTAACATCTTGCTCTTTTCTGCTGCAACATCGAAATTTCCCCGCTGTGGGAAGAATAAAGGCTTATCTTATCTAAAGTCATGATCAGACAGGACGAAATAAGCGTTTGCACTAGGTTTCAAGAATAACACACTAAACCATAATTCCTTTTTATTTAAGTAAATTGTGCAAATTGAAAAATGACAACTTGGGTGAGAGATTTTGTGTGATGTTGTGATACAAAAACTTGCCACAAAGAGTTGCTATTCTACAGATGTCACACATCCGGTTTGAAATTCTCTGCAGGTGCCGATAGTGTTAATGTTAACCCAATAATGTCCTGCTCAACTGTTTGAGCACATTTTGAGTCACTATTTCTTATTGAAAAATGTGTGCCGCTTGTCTAAATCTGTTGACCCACAATCAACATGTTTATGCTAAAGAGTAAGGGACCAAGAACGGAGCACTGGGGGACACCACAGGTCAAAGGGGCCCCCGAAGAGGGTGCATTAACCATGGCTATTAAGAAATGCCTTAAATCAATGAGTATGATTTTTTTTTTTCTAAAAAAAATAAATATTTTTGATTCTGATACAATCAAAAATAAAGTCTAATTAGGGTCAAAATGTTTTCTAGAAACAAGCCTCCCCAAAAGGTTGTTCTAACTTAATACCAAATTTCATCATGAAATAATCTTCTAAGACTTTTAACTGTTTAAAACATTGGTCAACATAGTGACAAAACAATCTGTTTTCGGTAAATTTTGAGTGTCTAATTCATTCAATTAATAAATACCCCTAAATTTTAGACATAATATATATAATATATATATATATATAATATATATATCAAAGTTTCCTTTATATGTATATATATATATTTTATATATATTATTTAAAAAACAAATATATATATATCTATATAAAATATATCTATAATAAAATATATATATATATGTATATATTCGATTTGTCCTTTCATCTTAAAATTATTATTGTTTGCAATGTATTATATTCTGCTACATTGCCTCGTATGCCACTAACATGTTAATTGTATCGTGCTTGTGATGCATGGAGGTTCTATGTTTTTCTTTGTTGTTTGTACGTAAGGAATTGTTGAATAACGTTAAGATTATTTTTAAAAAATAGAACACTGGTTTCAAAAAATAATAGCAAGTAACTTAATATTGAGCCGGAAGGTACTCTACAGGGGATTTCCTCCACCAACATCCAGCAAACTCAGACAGGCCCCGAGACAACAGACGGCTTTGAACCCGGAACCTTCTTGCTATGAAGCAACAGTGCCACCCTAATCATTAATCCAAATTCCAACAAGACGTGTGTCTCATCCATACAGAGGCCCTCAGACTTCTAGCAACGTTAAAGAAAGTTAAAGGAAACTTTGATTGACTCTTAGTATCTTCAGGCTTCCGCCCGGCTTCATACTTGTCCTTTAGGTAGCTGAAGCGTAAGAAAAACAGAAGGGAAAGGGAAAAAGCATATCGTAAAAATAAAGAAAGTGTGTCCAAGGAAAATGACTGACAGCAACAGAATAAAATCTACCATCACTGCTAGTTTTAACATTATGCATACGGATGACCTGCATCATATGACCAACACAATGATGTTGCTCTGGTGATCCCTAGAGGAAAGTAAATGATTTGGTTTTTGGTAGGTTGAATACAGCAGACATTACTGCCTTAAGGAGAGAAGAGGAGGAAGAATAAGAAGAGATGCACCTGCAACAGCAGTGGCTCTTTATGTAAGGATGAAAAATAATTAGAGAGGAGAGGGCTTTAAAGGCAAACAATGACAAACTAAATAGTTTCCTGTTATCATCAAACGCCTATAAATAGCACAACAGTAAGCTGCAGATCTCTGACATAAAGACGCCATTACCTACAGCTGAGTCCAGAAGTTCTCTCTCCATATTGTCCTGCTGATCAGTCAAATTTCTAGACCTATGCCAGCCTTTCACATCCACTTCCTCCAGCCGGCCCAGTCTGCTGCTGGTAACCATCTCCGGAAGAGACACTTGAATAGCTTTTAGAGGCTGCAGCCAAATTTAGAGTGCGTTTGAACTCTCTGTCAGAGGAACACAGATGTGACTGAGCTGTTATGAATCAGCAGAATGTCGGAGTACAGCACCAGGCAGGTGTTTGCTTGTTTTGCCCCAGCCGGCACTGAAATATTGAAGCGCTCTCGGCACCATTCCAAACATCCTGCAGGAGAATTCGTTGTCTTTATTAACTCTTCATGAAGCATCACATCATCACATCATACTTGGGGCTACAAATACCTGCTTGTTTGTACTACAAACAATATACGCTTGTATAACATACTACATATAGAACAACATATGCAGAAATAAACATTATGGATTTAATTCATTTTCCACTTTCACTAAATCAACATCAGTCCTGATCATAACTATCAAATATTAATTTAACTTCAGGATGAAGATATGCAAAAAATGTATTTCTCATATACAAATCCAAAGTCAAATATTTGTTAATGTCAATGATTAGCAATAACACTGAATTACATGTATTTTTACATTTTGTTGAGTAATAGTTTATGAACTCCTTTTCATCACATTTGAGGATATAATAGCTCGCTTCCTTAATATCCTCACCAAGAAAAATTAAAAATTATTTCACTGCATGTTTTATTTACCTAAACACCCTAAATTGACCATAAAATGAATAATTGTTTGGTCATGCACATTTATAAAACAAAAATTTCTGACTTATAAAATTATTTAATGATCAAAAAAATTTTATTTCATGGAATATAATCTTTTTTAATTGAATTAGGTCCCAGTTTTAAAGGCAAGGCATGTTTATAGAAAACTATTTCACCCTCATTAGACTTTTTTTGGGCTGTATCAAGTTACGTAGTTACGTTTAGTAAGTCCTCACGTGCTTTAATATGCCACAAATAATCCTACTTATTGAATAGGATTTTCTCATTAGCCATGTTTAATGCCTCTTCCTCATGACGCCTTTGACCAGTGGTGTTCCCCAGGGCTCCATCCTTGGCTCCTCACTCTTAAGCACATACTATGCTGCTACTGGGTCATATTATGAACAGTTCCAGTCTATCGGCACTGATTTTTATTAAGACTCATTTTTTATTTAGGGACTCAAAATGTACGGAACCAAACCGTTGAGCAGGACTTTAAAGGGGTAAACTACTAGAAAATATTCTATCTTTATATTATTTTACTTTGTAACTGACTTACAATTTTTGTATAACATCATTATAATCATGATTTTAACCCTTTAGATGCCCTTTTAGATGCTTGTGTTTTTTCCAGTAATAAAAATTCTATTAATTGTAATATATTTAGATTACTAGGAAAAATATGTATTTTAATTCCTTTTATATTATGTTCAATATTATATTCAATATATTAATTTTTTTTTCTCCTTTTAAATCCTTTCATTACCTTAGAGGACTTAAAAAAGCTCCATCTTCATAATGCCTTCTTCATAAAATAAACTTTATGAGGAACAAGCTAACCTAAAAATTATTTTATACTTTTTCTGACTTAATATTCTTAGCTAAATTCAGTCCTGATCATAGCTATTAAGGACTAATTTATTTTCATTATTTTAACATAGGATTTATGAATTTGCATGTATTTACCACTATGTACCAAACAATGGAAAATAGCTCCAGGTTATGATTAATTTTGAATTTTCAAGCTAAGATTCAGGAGTAAAAGCATAACAACATGCAACACAATATTTAAGGTTGTAGTTTTAAAGGGTTTCAATGGGGACTTTTCTTTCACCTTCAAGCTTTTTTTACGGTGAATTAAAGACATTATATGATCAGAGGATGAAATGACACTAAAAATGTCCCAAAGGAATCCAACCTTACCAAAAATGTATGTCAATTGCATTATCAAAAACAAAGTTATCGACAGTGAAAACACAAAAATGCCCCTAGAGGAAGAAACATTAATAATATTTATAGCAATGACAATAATAATAATAAAGTCAGCAAGGTTCCAAATATCAACTTATCAAAATGGTATAGTAAAATCGAATTTAACAAAGAATTAACAAGTAAATGAAAAAGTAGCTAAATAAATAAAGGAGTTACAAACAAACAAAGCGAAAAATTCATAAATTTAGTTCGCAGCCAGAAAAACTATTACACTCAGTTTTAATAATTGCTCACAGCATGTAAACATCGTCACGGCGCGTTCAATTAAAGAACAAAGATCAAAAAGGTTGTTAAACCAGTTCTAGAGAGAATAGATAAACCTCTCAGAGTTACGTATTGTCATAAACGGGGTCAATCCAAACAACTTAACAACATGTTCCTGTCATCAGGGTTGGGTTTGGAGAGAGGGGCGGGAAGAGTCCAGAGCCCTCAACCTCAGAAGAGGCGCGCGGCCCTCGGACCCGGTTGTTTATTTCAGCTCCTATTTCTAAGTGCGCAACAGCACCTGGAATGCGGACAACGCCGATTCAACCGTACACATGATACATGACCGAACATCTCCCCTGCAGGGAAATGTCGGTCTCTGCAGCAAACTCACTTTTTTCATTGACGCTCACTAGAAACAACAGAACGCGCGGGCAGACGCACCTGCGTCAGCGGCGCAGCACATCAGAGCCCCGCGCTTAGAAATAACTTGACTCACTCTGGAAGACTCTCTTTTTCTTCTGCCCACACCACGGTTCTTCTGCTCCTCTGCTGTTGAGGCAGGTGCAACCGTAAACAGAGAGACACTGTCGGTGGTTCCGGTTCGGTCTCCCTTGTCCGTCTCCCAGCGGGCTGCCGACTGTCAGACCGCAGCCCGCGTGCATGTTCTCCATCAGCCGCGAGCCGAGCCGAGCCGAGCCGAGCGCTCTCTGCCTCCTGTTCCTGCCTGCTCATTAGATCAGTCCATGTGACACGCTCAGGACTGTCAGTGGAAACTTAAAGGGACCTCCCACGTGACGGCGCTCTATGCGCGCTCACAGTGTGGGTTGCGCGTTGCGGGGGAAATAAATACAGCCTGATGAAAGCAATCAGGACAGGAGTTGCATCAGTGGAATGCAGACCAGTTGATGAAAAACAAGTAAAGGTGAACCAGTTGTAGATGGACCAGGAGAGGATAAACCAGGATAAGGTAAACCAGTAGAACATAAACCAGTTTAAGATAAATCTGTTAAGGCTAAACCAGCAGAAGTTAAGCAGTGGAAGATAAACCAGTAGATGATAAAACAGTTGAGGATAAATGAGTAGAGGGTAACCAAGTAGAAGTGGATGAAGATGATGAAAAAGTTGATGATGAAGATGAAGAAGAAGTATGACATTGAGGAATGATAATGATGATGATTATTACTTCTGGCTGCCCTGATGAATTCTGATTTGTCTGATGAAGATGAGGATGATAATGAAGATGACTCTGGTTGCTCTGACGTTGACTAAGACCACTTCTTGTTGTTCTGATGATGAGGATGGTGACGATTCTTTCTGGTTGCTATGATGAAGATGACCTCACTCTCTCAGGATGAGGTCATGCTGTGTCTGACATAATCACAGTGTGATTACGTCTGTGGGGAAACTAAATGATGTCCTCTCAGACAGACCCGGCTGGAGTCTCCTCTCACAGCCTGACTTTATGTCGATCAAAACCAATCAGAGTGGATCTCTCTCCAAGATAAACCTCTGTGTCCTTAGTGAAGCCACCCCCCTGATCTCCTCTTCAAGGAAGCTTGAATAGGAGACACACTCAATAAGTCTTTTTTATCTTCTCTTCAGGAGACATCACACTCAGAGGGTTTCAAATATTTAGCATGCTGATATTATCTTAGTTTTAAATAAATTATTCAAAATCAAGGATATGGGTCCTAACAGACATTTAACTCGATGACAGAATGGCAGGTTTGAAACGGTTCCACACACACGCACGCACATCTTCAGTGGTCTCCTTACATTCAAACCGGATTTACTAAGGACAAAGGTCAGGGTGATACTACCATCTCACTGAGGTGAACACTGAAGCTGCTGTGAAGCAGGAGCATCTGAAAATTCACCTTCTCTGCAGCCTAAATTCATTTCTTTCATTCAGTTTCAGAGTTCCATTAGGTCTTTTACAGTTTCTCCGTTAACAGGACTTTGTTCTCTGATGAAGTGAATGAAGTGCTAGTTTGAGTCACAGAGGAACCAGAGCCACATCATTATGTCACAGAGGAACTACAGCCATGTATTTACAACACAGAGACACTGGCAGCACATTGCTAATGTTACAGAGGTAATAGGGCTACGTCATTATGTCACAGAGGAACTAGAGCCACATCATTATGTCACAGAGGAACCAGAGCCACATCATTATGTCACCGAGAAACTACAGCCATGTATTTACAACACAGAGACACTGGCAGCACATTGCTAATGTTACAGAGGTAATAGGGCTACGTCATTATGTCACAGAGGAACTACAACCACATCATTATGTCACAGAGGAACCAGAGCCACATCATTATGTCACCGAGAAACTACAGCCATGTATTTACAACACAGAGACACTGGCAGCACATTCTAATGTTACAGAGGTAATAGGGCTACGTCATTATGTCACAGAGGAACTAGAGCCACATCATTATGTCACAGAGGAACCAGAGCCACATCATTATGTCACCGAGAAACTACAGCCATGTATTTACAACACAGAGACACTGGCAGCACATTCTAATGTTACAGAGGTAATAGGGCTACGTCATTATGTCACAGAGGAACTACAACCACATCATTATGTCACAGAGGAACCAGAGCCACATCATTATGTCACCGAGAAACTACAGCCATGTATTTACAACACAGAGACACTGGCAGCACATTCTAATGTTACAGAGGTAATAGGGCTACGTCATTATGTCACAGAGGAACTAGAGCCACATCATTATGTCACAGAGGAACCAGAGCCACATCATTATGTCACCGAGAAACTACAGCCATGTATTTACAACACAGAGACACTGGCAGCACATTGCTAATGTTACATAGGTAATAGGGCTACGTCATTATGTCACAGAGGAACTACAACCACATCATTATGTCACAGAGGAACCAGAGCCACATCATTATGTCACCGAGAAACTACAGCCATGTATTTACAACACAGAGACACTGGCAGCACATTCTAATGTTACAGAGGTAATAGGGCTACATCATTATGTCACAGAGGAACTAGAGCCACATCATTATGTCACAGAGGAACCAGAGCCACATCATTATGTCACCGAGAAACTACAGCCATGTATTTACAACACAGAGACACTGGCAGCACATTCTAATGTTACAGAGGTAATAGGGCTACGTCATTATGTCACAGAGGAACTAGAGCCACATCATTATGTCACAGAGGAACTAGAGCTACATCATTATGTCACAGAGGAACTAGAGCCACATCATTATGTCACAGAGGAACTAGAGCCATGTCATTTGTCACAGAGGAATTGGATTCAAGTCAATATGTCACAGAAGAACTAGAGCCATGTATTTACGTCACAGAGGCACTGGAAGCAAATGATTATGTTACAGAGGTAATAGAGGTACATCATTATGTCACAGTGGCACCAGAGTCAAGTCAGCTTTCCACAGAGCCACTACAGCCATGCTTTTATGTGGCAGAAGAACTACAGACACGTTTTTATGACATAAAGGAACTAGAGCTACGTTATTCTGTGACAGAGGAACTATTATGTCACAGAGGCACTAGAGCCATGTCAGTAAGTAACTGAAGCACTAAAGTGACATTATTATGTGAATGAGGCACTACAGCGCAATTATTATTTGACTGAGGCACTACAGCCATGTTTTTATTTCACAGAGGCACTAGAGTCACGTTAATACGTCACAGTGGCACTTAAGCTACATAATTATGGAGACATCCACAAAGTGGGGGTGAATGGTGGGGTAGAAACCGCAAAAACTAAGGCCTAAAATCAAATCTACGATTAAAAATACAACAAGATGATGTTACGATTTTAAGATGGAGCAACATTCGCTGGTGTCTCTTAACTGTGAAACTATAGTCACACATATTCTCATGTCTGCTGTCACATCCAAATAAAGTGAAGTTGGCACTCTCATCAACAAAAGACACCTCTCCGCTTCCTTCTCCTCCGCTGCTCTGAAGAACAATGATAACACCAACTGATAACGGCTCGTTTAGACCTGCAAACACAGATATCAGACACAAGCCTGTGATATAAGAACAAGATGTTCCGAGGCTCAGCTTCTTTAAATGAATTAAGTGGCGCTCAGTAGAGCACCTCTGCCAATGCTGAGTATTCCTACATATGTATGTACTGTATGTATATGTAGCTTGTCGGGCCAATGCACCACCTCTACACACATTTTTATGAAAGAGGTTTACTCATTTTTGTAAGTATGGGAAATATCAAGAAAAAAAGATCTGCAACTTACTCACACCAAAATGTAATGGATTTTTTTTGGGGGGACATTTCTCTTTCACCCGACAAGTATTGTAAAAATTCATACATCAAATTAGGCAAGTTTTTGCCTAATTCTGCAGCCACACAAACCAACAAATAAGCAAAAATCATACACCATACAACATCAACAATGATCGTGGGTGAAAACATAAGCACCTAATAAAAATGACAGCTAATAAGTATGATGGAATATTTGGACCACAATGAGAAATACAAAAATCAGAGATGTTGATATTTAAGTAGAAAAATTCAAGTGTAAAGTTGAAATTTCATGAGAAAAAAAGGTTAGAATATTACAATGTATTATTTGTACATCAGAGTACATATTAGAGGATACAATTCAGAATAGTGTCATCAGCATTAAAATACAGAATTTGGAGCAGCCTGTTAAGTACACTTTAGTATAACAGAAAGTAGGCCTATACAACTTTCACAGATGCTTAGTCTCATTTTCCTGCTTCAGGGTCTGGGGCAACATTTGATATCAGCTGTGCTCATCCAGGCAGCCACTTCTATCCAGTCACTGTCCCTAGGTGACAACTCTTCTCTCAGCACCTCAATCTTGTCATCATATAAAACTCTCTCCTCTCAAACTCTTCACGTTTGACTTTTTTTGCTTTAAAAATCTTCAAATGAATGATCTACATTACTTGGAAGTTCTGAAGTAAGTGGTCTCCTGACTTTATCTTTGTGGAGATGACTGCATTGGGATTGAGATCCACCGGGTCGTGCAGAACGCACGTAAATCTCATGGGAGCAGATAGAAATACAGCATGTCCTGATATAGATTGGAATTTGCTAGCGCAAACCAAAAGGATGGAGTCAACGACTGAAACTGAAGAATGCAATTTTACCAGACCAAATGTAAATCTAACATGTTGACAATTTTCATAGTAATTACTGAGAAAAATTAAAAGTAATTAAATTGTTGAAACAGAGGTTCAAAATTTTAATCAGCTGGGTATATTATATGTTAAATTATTTATTCATTTAGTGTTTGGGGGCATTTTAAGGTCTCAATCTAAGTTTTAATTAAAAACATTCTTATTTTGTTTGTTTCAGAGCGCTCCATTTAGGTGTCAGTTATTGTGTTTGAATACAGGCATCACAGACGACGCTTCTCATTTTACTGATGATATGTTTCGGTAAAAAATGTCCATTTAACTGGAAATGATGATGATTGCTCACCAGATGATTTATCAAATCATTCAATGACTCAACCTGTAGAGAAAGACTGAGATCACACATACTGTAGAGGTGCCTTTGAGAAGATGGGCCACAGCTGTTGTCTGTAACTGTGACAGACTAGAATCACTGCGATACCTGAATCTTGATCAGATTGTATACAGCAAGAAATCGTAGTGCAGGATAAACCTAACAGAAAAATGTGAGACTTGACTGCACAATGGGAAACTAGGGGTCAAATTCATTGTTACAGCGGTATAGTTGTGTAAAGTTCTGACAAGCTAACATCAGTAAAGGCTGTAAATGGGAACTATACGTAACAATGTAAATATTTTCCCGTTATAATCCATAACCAAAAAGGCTAATGTGAAGGGAATATTCTCCATAAACCCATCTCAGACTCCTTAATGCCACTCTTGCATTATAAAATATGGCCTCACTATATGAGACATTGTGTTATTTATGCTTGAATATGCTCAGTCAGTAAAAACTCACCAGATCACGTCTGAAATGTGAAATTTTGGAAAATCAGAAGATGTCCTCAGTGGATCCAGGATGAAAAAGTATTTATCTTTGTTGGACGATGTGTCTAAACTAACTCTGTTCACCAAGAGTCTGTCAGAACATCTGTTCTCAACGAAATCTGGTCTTCAGTGGAAGTGTAGAATATGATCTGTCAGAACGTTAACTCTCACCTAACTCTGGTTTTTGGTGGACGTCCGGACTATGGTCTTTCAGAACATCTATTCTCAGCTAATTCTGGTCTTCAGTGAACGTCTACATGATGGTCCGTCAGAATGTTTACTCTCAACTAACTCTGGCAGCCAATGGACATCCAGACTATGATGTGTCAAAATGTCTATTCTTTATTTACTCTGGCTGCCAATGGACATCTACATTATGGTCTGTCAGAATGTCTATTCTGAAATTGTTCTGGTGATCAGTAGAGGTCCACATTATGGTCTACAACAAAATCTATTCTCAACTAACTCTTATTGCTAGTGGAAATACAGATTATGGTCTATCATATGTCTATTCTCAACTAGTTCTGCTCTTCGATGGTTGTCCAGTACGGTTTATCAATGTCTTACTTATTTACTTACGGTCCTTTATGCCACTTTGTAGGTAGGGCAGACTGCTGTTTCCGAAACATATCTTTTTTACCCGCACTGATTTGTTAGCCCTGTGCCCAACCTCCAAACTGGAAGACCAAGCAATTGCCTTTTCATTGCCTCTTCCTTCGCCTCTACTCAACTCTTTCCCTTTATATGGATCCATTCATAAATATCCATCAACTCTATTTTAACCCACATTTTGATGTGAATCATTTACACCATAAGTAGAATATCGGAGCAACAAGAAATTCCTACATCAGGACAGCATTTAAAAAACATATAGTAAACAATTAATAGAGTTATAATCAATAACAACACAGAACAATAACATAAGGATATCAGAGAAAGATTGTTGTTTGTATATGCTAAATAATCAAATTGTGATGTTTAATTAATCTTGTAGTTTCAGTCAATTTGTTTATACATCTGTAATTTTAATATGGTGTAGGGAATTTGTTGAAAACAGGTTGATGTTATGATTTTATAGAGATGTTTGGTTCTAATAGGAAAGTAATGCTATAAACAGGCTTACAATGTAAGGTAGTTAGAATACCTCAAAATTTAACACTAAAGAGATAAATTTACTTCACAATGAGTGCTTTTACTTTGATACTTTAAGTTAATTTTGCTGATAATACTTACACATTTTAAGTGAATAAAGTTATGTATGCAATACTTCACTACAGGTAAATGTATTGACATGTACTTGTAGTCGATTTATTTTTCAGTCTGGTATCAGTACTTTTACTACAATAACGTTTAGAAAGCATTTTGAAAGAATTTGAAAGAATTTTGATTTGGAATGTCTTCATGTTATGAAATGGTATTGGTACTTTTAAATAAGCAACGTCTTGAACCATTACTTTTTTTTGAGTAATTTCACAGTATGGTAGTAGTACTTTTACTGAAGTTATTTACCTGAGTACTTGATTCACTTGTGTAGAAGAGGAAGCTTACAGGTGTACTGTTTATTCACGCACGTCATAAAAATGCGCTACTGTCTGTTTAACAGACGTCATCTCTCGCGCCCCGCCCGCCTCCCGCTGCTTGTTATTTTCTGCAACAAGATGGCAGTCGTTCCTGAGAGTAGAGTCCTAACGTTCGGCGTTTTTAAGTGGAGCTCCTACTCCTCTACGTATTTACCCGAGTGAGTAATTCACGCGTTATTCTACCCGGCTTCTCCTTCAGGTTTTGTGGTCACAGGTGGCCTCAGAGTTCTACGGCTTATTCAAGCCCGCCTGACTGGCCTGGCTTGTCCTAAAACCTAGCTAGCTAGCATTAGCATGGGGGCGTTCGTTTTTTCACACCACCCAGCCCGATTGGGATGTTGTAGACATTGTTGTTGACATTGAGGAGTTATGAGATAATCATAGTTATTAAGCATTATATTTAATTTTATACATCAAAGAGATGCATTTTGTCAAAGGTGATTTTCACGACATTCCAATTGAAGTAATATATATTAACCTATACTTTGATTTATATGCAAAAGCAAATAAGTTTCAGCTTCTGTTGTCTTTTTTGTTAGTTTTGGGTTATCACACCTCAGTATTTTTTTTTAACATATGTTGTCTTCAGAGTAATAGCATGATAAAATCATGGATAATATTTCATAAATTGATTGAAAGATGTGCAGTCCGGTACCTTTGTGTGTTTAAAACGAACGTCAGCTAACTCCAGAACTACAGAGCTCTGTTTTAGAAACGTTAGCCAAGGAGGCTATTTCTTGTTTTCTAGTTGTTATGAATCGATCTGTCAGACCTTATGATCCACACACATTTTTTCTTAGGTGTATATTAAATCACACATAGCTTTAAAGCATTCCCCTGTTGCTGGTTCGACACTTAAGATGCTGTGGATCTGTAATGTTAGCAGGCTAACAACAGTCTGTTAGCTCATCTAGCACTGCTCTGATCAATAAATTCACTCAGTAACATCTTTAGATCATACAACCTAAAGTGCATGAGCAGGGTTATTGTTTAATTATAATTTTCTGACGATATAGCTAATGTATTCACCCACATTTATTCACTCGCAAAGATAGCTTTACACAGTCCTGCTCTGATGTCTCACAAGGATAAGTAAATACTTCTCTGTCTGATTGTAAATCTGTTTGTTTTTTTTATACTTAAGGAATATCTTAGTGGACAAACCTAATGATCAATATTCCAGGTGGTCATCTGAGAGCAACTATCCTCCACAGGTAGGTCTGCTGGGGTTCACACATACAGCTGGAAGAAAAATAGTTGTTTTATGTTAAGAGTGTAAAAAAAAATTATTTCGTTTCTCGAAAAAAAAAAGTTTTGTTTTGATGAATAAAATAAGTTAAAGATCATGATTGTAGACAATAAAGACATTTTTTGCATGTCATTTTACAGATTTTTTAAAGAGGTACCGAAAATTAGATAGAGGACACTCTAACTAATGCAGACTAACTCCATCAAATACATATTAATCTTAAAGTGTAATACTTAGACTACATGTTGTACCTGATATGGTTGTGAAAATATTGGATGTAGCTTCAGAAAACCACATTGGAAGAATTTCTATAGTTCGTCCTATACAGAGATTTGGCTACATGCTACCGCAGAAAAAACCCTTCTTAAAGACGCCTTGTTTGTTTACATTCAATGAAATTGAGAAACTTTGCTTCTTTGGTGTTCATATTTTTTTTCAAACAGCGAGTCAGTGTTCTTTAAACAGAATAAATGTCATAACAGCGTTATAACACAGCAGTGTCAGTGTCTAGTGTGGCACCTTATTCATGTGTCAGGCATTTTATTTTCTAGACAATAGCTGAATATGACAATAGTCTTTTACCTTCATTGCTACATGGTGGTGGATCTCATCCTCAATGCTATGCTGTTTCCTTTATTTAAAGACATTATAACCTGATTTTAATCTTCCCTGAGTTAGCTGCTAACTGCTATACAGGGTTCTAAATCTTCCGGTTTTAAGCTTCCCAAAAAAATTCGTCTTTCAAAATATTTCACCCCCACACTGCCTTTACTCCTTATCTGAACAGGGTAAGCGGTTATGGATAATGAATGAGTTTCAGACAGTCTGTTGCTGCCTTACCGCCACTTGCTGTAGGTAGGCCAAAATACTAGGGACCAGAAAAACATTTTTAGGATAAAACGTTACCAATAGATCTTTTTTAGTGTAATGATTATTCAGGAAGGATTGCCCATGCCTATTAAAAATACTCAGCGCCTGGGACTTAACTGGGTGAAACCCTCACCCAGTTTTGAAGGGAAACTCCCAAGTATTTGTACATTATTCAGCATACCAGTTCAGTAAGACGGGTCTTGTTTAACAGCACATTAGAAACTGTCACTGCCAACACCCAGGGATTAAATGGTTAATTTATATAATTTCTCATCAACTGGAAAATCAATCACCGCTAGTAATTTGGCTTGCACCAAATTACTAGCGGTGCTCTGTAAATAATGACCTTAGAAATATGAGTAATTCTGGCAGCTTGATTGTAGAATCAGCTTGTATTAAAATGTCAGTTCTTAAACTGAGGAAAAAGACCAAGGTCAATTCTTTAGAGGAGAGTCAAACATCAATTTTCTTTTTCTATCGATGATTGAAAGGGACATTCATGTACAAAGAGTCACATCAGAGCTCCTGAAGTTTGATTCCTGCTTACAAAAGGCTCAAGACATGGAAAGTGATCTGTGTTTTGTGAGAGGATTTAAAACAATTGGTCGCTGGGATCTACAAAATGCTTCACAGTGGCACATCAATCAATCTGGAAAATGGCCACGGCTGATTCATCAGCAGATGATGTGCTTGTTAGAGCACCAACAGCATGTGAATACTGATTATAGATTCCACTCATCTGATGCAATAGATTGACCCCCCTGGAGTCATTTAGATAATGAGCAATTCTTCTTACGGTGGAGCACCTTAAGCACAGGCAGTCACCCAGACACACTAATGCTGTTCCTTTCTTCGGGCCGCATATTAATATATTTAACTTATTTAACTAGGAAGATAAGCCCATTGAGATCAAGAATCTCATTCACAAGGGTGACCTGGCCAAGAAGGCAGCAGGACACCTCATAAATAACATCTATTATCGCTTCTCTCTTTCTCAGTTTTTAATCTTGAAATTGGAAAGGCCAGCAATCGTTCAGAGCATCACCTTTGGCAAGTATGAGAAGACTCACGTCTGCAACTTGAAGAAATTTAAAGTGTTCGGTGGGATGAGTGAAGAGAACATGACAGAGCTTTTGTCCAGGTGAGACATCACTTCTTATGCCCTCCCAACAAAATGAGAGGAAGATACAGTTTGGGAAATTAAGTGGGGTCAAGTTGTGATGTTCCAGATTGCAACCTCTATTTCAAATCAGCTCACCTTTTCTTACCAAGAATCTACGGCCTTCAATTTTCAAAAAAGTCATAGTCCGGGACCTCATTCAATATCCTGTCAACTGATGACCACACTTAAAAAGATAATTTTAGAAATTGTATTTTTTTTATTTATTCTGTAAAACTAAATGTAAAAGGTTAAATGCAAGACAACCTATATTATAATTTTTTTCTCTCTCTGTATTGTGGTAATGTTGGTAGTCGTGGCAGGTCCCTGCAAAAGTCTAATAAAAAAAAAAAGTCATACTTATAATTTAGCACAAAAAAAGGGATGGAGCGTGAAACATTGGTGTGAAAAAAAAAAAGAAGAAAAAACATGGAGATCGGATTTGTGAAACCGTTGCGAGGTAAAATGGTGGGGCCTGTGCAGTCCAAACAGAGGGCTCATCTTGGTGGGAGAAAGAGGGCAGCACGGTGCAGAAACACTTGGTTCCATGGTGCAGCAAACACCTGGTCCAAAGCCCTGCGAAGAAGCACAGTTTGGACGGTAAAGCTTGTGGCCAGAGTTGCGAGCCACTTTTGCTTTTCCAAGGTGACACAAGGTGGGTTTACATGGAACACTTTTCTCCTTTCAGAATTAAACCTTCCCGAAATGCAATGTCGGTCGCCTGTTTACATGCATCGACTCTCCTAATAAGAAATGCTTTCAGACATACAGACGATCCACATTCTCGTTCATAAGGTGGCGATAATGCTCAGGTCAGCTGGGGGCCAACTGCTAACAAGCACCCAGAAGAAGAAAACGACAAAGAGAGCGTGTGCGGAAGTGACTTTTCACCCATCTTACCGTCCAAATATGTTAAACACGACGCTGGACATGCAAAGATACAAGTCAAACAGAAAGCTTTCCGAAACAGCATTTACATGCAGCGACTGGCAATCGGAACAATTGACTACCTCCCTGCAATGTTATGAAATCTCATTAAGAAAGGTTGTTTCCATTCGGAAAGGCATGCAGCATTTTCTTTCCAATTAGACATCTTTTCCGAATCTAACTGGAATTAGGCTGTCCATGTAAACCCACCTACAGAGAAAGTCGTGGCGCACCAATGTGTGAGGAGAACCAAAGGGCCCTCCAAGGCTGGGGGGAGGCCACACGAGAAAATCCTCCAATACCATGTGTCTGTCCCTTTGGCATTGAGTTGCATCTACCAGGCGGCAGACACATACCCAGTATACCTCTCAATGGGTTTTGCGAGCCGGGTCTTCATGTTTCCCATTTGACAGCGATGTTTCAGGCTCTATCGCTTTTTTCTTGTGCTGAATAAAAAGTATGACCCTCCATTTGTCAAAAGTCACAAACATCTCACACCCCAAAAATGTTTGTTTATATCAATTTATTCATCATCTGCCTATTTGTTTGTTTAAAAAGAAGAATAAATCTTTAATGGATCACATACAGCCATACACAGTACATCATAGTGAAATTATTTGTCTGCATTTGACCCATCCCTGAGGGAGCATAGATCCATCGTTTAAAAACATGGAAAGTCCTCTAAAGAGCCAGTGTTCAGTTTTTCTGTTTAGTCTACTATAATAATAGTACAACATGGCCGTGTACAACATGGAGGCCACCTGTATGGAAGACTGTTTGCCCCCTCTAGAGATATTAGGAGTTTTTTGTAAGCTACGAATATCATATTCCATTTATTCCAAAAGATAACCCTAAATTTTAGACATGCCCCTTTAAGGGGAACCTATGTCTACAGTGTCTTATAGTGTCTCTATAGATTATTGATGTTCAGGATTGATTCTGTTTAACCCAGTCTCATAGCATTAGTCCTGAATCCACCCGATTAAGATTGGTGCCAGTACTATCCTTAAAATCATGTTTCCACTCTGGAAACTTAACAACGTTTGAGCCGCTGTGTGTTTAGGTTCTGCTTTGTGTTTCCACTGTGTTTTACAATCGGGGACATTTTGGATCTGGCTCAGAAAAGCAGTGTCGAGACAAACTGTTCAGAGGGTGAGCAGAGTTCAGTTGTGGGACAGCCAGCAGGAAGGAAAAAGTGAGCTTGTATTGAGATTCTTTCATGCCAACATGTAATAACTTTCAAAGGTCAGAATGTAAGCAAGTACATGGATAGAAGAGCTCTACAGCTCTACCTGCAGAAAGACGTCAGTGGGTTGGAGCAAGGATAATGGAGCTGTATCGATTAGACAGTGAGATGCAGCAAAATCATTTTGCCTTCTTTTTTTCTTCAAAACAAAACAGTTAATCAAGTTGTAGCTATGGACATGTGTTGTTCAGTTATTTGGTGTCAAACAAGAAATTTGAGGCTTGAAACTAGGGATGCAATTAATAGCAAAAAGATCACAATTTTGGTTCAGACATATATATACAATGTCATATCGGAAGTATGGCGATTCTCTAGCATTTTGATTTATAATGTGAGCTGCAGCAAAACTTGCTAGCTTAGCCGCAGCTTATGTTACGACAACCAATGTCTGCCTTCAAGATCATGGCTTAGTGTTTTGTATTTCTGCCGTGGGGGATAATGGGAGTTGCTAAGTGCTAAAATTAGCTTTGGTTTGCCTAAACTAAGTGCTAAGCTTAACACTAAATTAGCGACTTAGCGCTAACTAAGAGGTCTACGGTGGTTGCTGATGCTTGGTTTGTGAGTACGCCACATGTGTGCAACCGGCACTGAATCGTGAGTGAGTGAGGTCGCTCATTGACGATGACATCAAACTAGGCCTCCCGGTGCCAATTGATCGGCGCACCTCTATCCTAAATACAGCATAGGCTATGTATTATTTATGCAGCTGTAAATTCTCATGCAGTAGCCAAGCTTAAACCACAAAGGACCATATTCAGTGAAGTTTAACGCTACTGAAAAACGTAAGTGGAAATTATAGTTTTGAGCGGCATTAATTTAGTTCTGGATGTAGAGTCTAACCAAGTAGTTTGTAAATGGTAAGACTATTTTATGTATATAACTGCTGATGACAGTGTGTAATGTTTGTGTTTGGGTTCAGACACCAGCTATAAGGGCACTGAGTCCAAAGAGACCCTTTTACAGTCGTTTACTCTGCTGACATGAGTATTCAGGGTAAATAAACGAGTTGTAATCATGGTAACAACAACTCTGTAACATCCTAAAACTCAGTGCTTCAGCTATTGTGAACTGTCGCACACAGTGTCCGACGGTTACCCGTTTACCCTGAATACTCATGTCAGCAGAGTAAACGACTGTAAAAGGGTCTGTTAAATATCAGGATCATTTCTTTAGTGATATTGTATACCTGAATCATCAGCCGCCAAAAGGGGCATTTTGGGTTAACCTTGTCTGTACCCACATATCCTAATAATCACAAAACAGAATACAATAATATTTCACACATGCTTTTTAGAGGCCAAAGCATGTGCGTCTCATAATTGCTCTCGTCACTTAACTTATTTTTATATTTTCAGGTGAAGTTGAACTTTGAACCTAAGCTGTTAACCAACAAAATCAGTGATCATGATTAAGAACAAAAACGGCACACACTAACAGAAACATGCAAGGACTTTTGACGGTTTCATATTTTGTGTTGCTTTTAAACCAGTTTAATGCAGCTCATTTATTGTTGATCATAGCAGAACCAGCAACCGAAGTTGGTTTTCTAGACTAAATATAATCTTCAAGTTTATGGAAGTGTTAAAACCATTTGTTAAACAGTTTCACTTCTCTTACAGTGGCCTTAAGAATGACTACAACAAGGAAACGTTCACCTTAAAGCACAAGATTGACGAGCAGATGTTTCCCTGCAGATTTGTCAAAATCGGTGAGACCTATTGTCACAATGAGGTTTGGCAAGTACCTGAGAAGATACATGGTGAACATTGTTTTTACATTGTTCTCCTCTTCATCCACCTTTTCCCATGTCTCAGTGCCTCTGATGTCTTGGGGTCCTAGTTTTAATTTCAGCATCTGGTACATCGAGCTTCATGGTATCGAAGATCCTGAGGTGGTGCAGCCCTGTCTAAACTGGTACAGCAAGGTAAGCAAGCAAATGTAACCTGGGGTTTACAGACATTATTGTGTCTCTGGATTAATCAGAGGCCAAGAGTACTTCTGTAATTAGAACTAAGCTGGCGTCTCTAGCAAGAGAAAATCCCTGAAAAGTCCCCAGTCCCTTTTATTGTACAAGCAATCCCACTGATTGAACCCCTCCAATTGAATCTGAAGTTATGTCCACATTATTTTTTGTTAAAAGAAAAGCTCACCAACGTGAGTAAACTGTGACCTTTTAGATTAAAATATTATATGGATCGATCTCTCTCACTAGTTTCATATGCACTGACTTCGTACATTTGTAGATTGGAATGATGGTTAGGAAGTTATGTCTGTAAAACAGTGTTTTCAGTAAAAAGCTCACCTTAGTGAGTAAAATATGAACTATTAAAGTAAAACACAATGTATATAAGATAGATCTCGTTCAGTCCATTCATATGCACCATTTGGACTTCATTGGACCAATTACTAGGTAGTTATGGCCGAAAGCATTTGGAGATAAAGCGCCCCCTAATCTACAACCGACCTTTCCCAAAAACACTCCAGTTCTTCCTCGCACTAAAGATTATGTGGGTATAAAATTAGAAAATTATCCATGAAATAATTTTTGAGTTATCGCGTTAACACGAAGGATCTATGGTGGTTGCGGCGGCGGTAATGTAGATTCCGTAGCATCGCCGACTTTTCGGGGATATAAAAAGTTCCTTGGAGGGTTACCTCAACAGGCTGCCAAGAGATAAATCACACCTACATTTGGCAATATATTGTTAACTATATCCCCACCCAAGCTGAACAATCCTGAATGTTACTCGACGCCTCATAATAGAAAAAAATAAATAAAATTATGTTTGGTTGACTTCTACTGATAACATTTTCCGTGTCAGTATTTCTATTTTGTCACAGCCAGGGTCTTGAAATGATCAGAATTTTCACAAACCAAATATGGATCTGCATCAAAGGTCATAAAAAAAGTCATACCGTAAACTTTCCATGCCACAAGTAAGGAGAAGAAT
This sequence comes from Lophius americanus, assembly GCA_037951165.1. Classification (NCBI taxonomy): domain Eukaryota; kingdom Metazoa; phylum Chordata; class Actinopteri; order Lophiiformes; family Lophiidae; genus Lophius; species Lophius americanus. The sequence continues at coordinate 925,555 of JBBDHG010000189.1, read as the reverse complement.
AAAGAAATTGGCTCTGACCAAAACTCAAAAACGTTTTTTCACAAAAGCTTTTTTAGTACTGTAGGAGGGCCTTTTTTCCATTTAGGGATGTATTTTTGGGGAAATTTTTAATTTAACAAACAAACCAAATTTAAACTCTTCTTCTGTTAGTGAGTTTTGTCTCAGATGAAGGTTTCAGGGGCACAATAAGAACATTGAAATATTTTTTCATGAAACTTTTATCTTCCATATGAAGAGAGTTCTCTTGATATATTGTTATATTGAAGAATTTTAATTGATTTTTATTTAGAAAATCTTTACAAGTTATGCAATTATTTAACAGGGACAACTTCCATTACTCCTTTGTGTCTTCCTTCATTGAAATACATATTACAGCAATACACTGTATTTCATTCTTGTTTATTACAAGGAAGTTGCATCTTTCTGAGTCTGTCAGACAGATCAATACCATTCATGCTTTTTTTAACCTCAAGTTCTCTTTATTGGTATTCAAAACAAACAAATACAAGGTGCTGTAAATCAGATTCGCTTAGTTACTGCTCCATCAGAGCTCCAGGCCATAACAGTACCACCCAATAATGAAACCATCAATTTTACTTTATTTGATCTTATTTAATATTTTAAAATCAATAATCCAACCATAAAAAGAGACATGTAATACATTAAAAACAAATAAACTTAAGGAAAGGAAAATTAAGGTCAAAAGTATAACAAAAAAATCTATAATCTAGGGTCTTAGGTATAAAATGTATGCATTGGTGGTGTCCATTTTCAAAAAAATATATAGTTGAAGAAGGCTTTCCATGTAACATATAATATCTGAGCACACCCTCCTAAAATTAACGAATCTTCTCCAACACTAAATGAGGCATAAATTATTTAATCCAGATTTTAGTGGAGGAGGACATTTCTCCTACCTTTCATGGAGTATAAGCCGTCTACGCAGCTGAAAAAGATTCAATTGCTATCTTGGTTTTTGTTTGGAAGTTTGTTTGTGAAGTTTTTTTTTTTAAAACATTGAATTATTTCTTATCTCCGGAGAATGTCTCATTTCAGTATTTTAAGTGAAATTTTCAATAAAAACAAAATTATCGAAGATGTACCCATTTATGTGAATCTGCACTAAAATTAAATACACTTTTGCTGACTCCTAACTAACCATTCCACAGTAAAACTTTTGTGGTTATCATTTTCATTAGTGTTTGCACAATCTTGCGATTAATACAATAAACATACACGGGTGAAATCAAAACCCTTTTTCCCGGGGAGATCGAGTTTAAAAAATAACTTGCAAAACTGGAATGGCACCCACTTCCCGCCCTGGCTGAACAATACTGCACATTCTGTTTGGCTCGCTTCATCAGCCCTCCAAAATGTTGCATGGAAATCAGTTCAGTCGTTGTTGCATAAATGGGGAAAATGTCAAAAATTCCCAATGTTGCAATGTTAAACAAAGGCCCACTCCCATCCTTCCTCTAAGTGAAAATCTGTATAGTGTTTTTTTTATAATCCTTCTAACAAGCAAAGCAACCCAGACTCCTATTGGTTATCACCAGGATGAAAGGTCTCTTTGTTCGATGAGATCAGATTAAATAACAGATGAAGGCTTGATGCCAAAATATGTCAAGGTTTTGGTTCATGTGGGTGACAACACTGTGACTATAAATGTACTTTGGTTATTTTCCTTTTCAATGTTTTGTTTGCATGTACCCCTGTAGCCAAAAACATCCCTATGCTCCGTCCTCACCTTTTTTGAAATTAGTAAAAACATTACATCCTTCTGACACACTTTAAATAGATTAAAAAGTACATCTAATATCCCATAGTAGACGCTGAAGATCATTCAAGGTTTTTGCATTATTTGGTGGGACCCCAGTTCAAATGGGACCATGGTCATCTTTTTTGTTTCTTCCCTAAACAGTTACAGCTTGTACTTGGGTTAAGATATGAGTCTTGATCCGTTTCCTATCCATTGTGACCTTGCAGTACAGGGAACAGGAAGCGATCCGCCTTTGCCTCAAGCACTTCCGACAGCATAACTACACAGAGGCTTTTGAGTCGCTGCAGAAGAAAACTCGTATAGCACTGGAACATCCGATGCTCACGCACCTGCACGACAGGCTGGTGCTGCAGGGAGACTTTGACGCCTGTGAGGAGCTAATAGACAAAGCTGTCAGAGGTATTGTAAGACATGCAAGTTCATTCTGAGTAAATTATTTGAGGTAATTTCCCAAATTTGGTGTTTTGTATCTGGTTCTGTTTGTGTTAGTGAGACTTCTGTCAAAAACGTATCCTCCTCTGTCCTCACTAGATGGCTTGTTCAACCAGTATATCAGCCAGCAGGAGTACAAGCCCAGGTGGAGTCAAATCATCCCGAAATGTAACAAAGGTACAAGCGTCCAAGAAATCAACAGAGACGACATGAACAGTGAGACCATCTTTTCAAGCTCGATTGTCCCACTCCGTCAATTATTCCAGCTGACTGTGAAAGCTCAATGACCTTGCGGATAAAGCAGTATCGCGTTCCCTTCTTTGTTGCTTCACTCATACCCTTTACTTCTTCCATTGATCTTTCCATCCCACCTTATTCTGTCTTCAGCAACCTCCATCTCTTTTGTTCATCCACCATCTTCCTCTCCTCCTCCCTCCCTGTTTGTAGGTGACGGGGATGACAACAGGCCAGGGATGAGGGGAGGACATCAAATGGTCATTGACGTCCAGACTGGTGAGACCCACACAGCCAGTCTCATGACTTGGCTTTTCATCCAGTGCTATGACTCACATCGTCCTACGTAGACTCGGAACACAAAGCACTTTTATTGATTCTTTAAAGTAGAACGCAAACCTCTGCCAAGGCAGCTCAGCTCCCCCATTACATCATTACACGTAAAAGCAACAGTCCAACGAAAATTTGACTCTAATAACATGACTCTTCAGCCATAAAATCCTGCATCTAAACTTTAGAATTGCATTGGTTTTATTATTTGTTTGATATTTCAAAGAATATTCACTAATGGTATTTTTTTCAGGCTTCAAAAGTGTTTTCTACTATGGCACAAACCCCGCCCTTCAATCCAGTTTCATGTGTATCTGATGTTTAACCAAATTCTTGACTCTGCCCCTTTATGTTGATCAACTCCAGGTTTAAGATAAGATAAGATAAACTGTTATTAGTCCCACAATGGGGAAATTGCAGTTTTACAGCAGCAAGAGCATGTTACAGAATACAGAATAACAGAGCAACATTATGTACAATTAAATTAAATGTGCATGTGGACATGTTGGGTTGACATGTTGGGTAGACATGTGGACATGTTGGGTAGACATGTGGACATGTTGGGTAGACATGTGGACATGTTGGGTAGACATGTGGACATGTTGGGTTGACATGTGGACATGTTGGGTTGACATGTTGACATGTTGGGTAGGTTTTAATAGGTGAAGTTCTTGTTTGTCATATACCAAACCATTTTGCTTTCGTTTTTTGTGTAGTCCTGCTCACAGGTAAAGACGATTGAAACATAACCTCCTTAGCAGAGATTTTCATCCCTCCGTTCTCTTCGTCCCCAATTGTTGCTTCCCTCTAAAAAGAAAACATGCCTGGGGGCATTACTTTTCTAAGTGCACATACATCACTTATTTTGACACACACGAATAGTTATTGTTTTTGTTGTTATGAATCTGGTGACATCGTAGGTGATGTACTTCCCCAAAGCTAAAGTCTGCATATTGCGTATGTGTTGTATGTGAGAGAGAGATTCAGTATCTACAGCATGAAGCATAATATTCAGTTTTTTGTTGTAGTTGATCGTACCTTTAGATTCCCAAACCTTTAACACATTCACCCCCTGAGACCCTCTGGTGGGCACCAAACTTTTCCAGGTCAAAATTCCTTTTTATCTGCCACTGTAGGCCGAGAGCGATTGTTGCGAAATATAAGAAAATAAGGTCCACAAATGTTGATGACTGAAGTATGATCTTTGAACACAGTTTATTTTGTCACATACAATCATACAAGTAGTACATTTTTTAACTCATTTTGATGGGCAATGGGTGGCCTTCTTCAGGGAGCATGTTGAGGATTAGGGTCATGCTCAAGGACCCTACGACATGTTGGCTGATGGGTCAAACCGCTATGTTTCTAATTGAGAGACAACTGCCCTACCCACTGAGCTACAACCACACCAAAAAAGAGAACGTAAACATCATACACAAATGCCACGTGCGCCCTCGAGACCCCACACAACTGAGAAACGCCCAGAGCCCCGTCAGGCAGCCTGCCACACCGGAGAGGCTTGGACCGTCACCACCACCACCGAGGGAGAGGGACGACACCCGCTTCGGCCCATTGTTGACACCCCGAGGGCAGGATCAATGCCTCTCTGCCTCTTTTTTCTCCCGATCCCATTTTCCCAATGACGGAACATATTAACTGTAAAATACGATTGTTGTTCAATTGGACACACATCAGGTACATATCTCTTGAGTCTTAAAAGCTTCTTTTTTTTCCTTTCCTTTTCTAGGAGCGCTTTACCTCCCCGATCTTGTCACTTTTCCTCCTGATTTCACGTTGATTCTCAGTAACAGTGCACATGTACCAAGAATTTACCCTGTTGTCTCCTTTGTTGCCGGTCTTGTGCAGATCACGTCAGATCCTGTGTAAATATTTGCCATTTTTAATAATTTTAGTTGTTCAACACAAAACGTAGCTTTAAATGTTAAAATGTACGTGTGCATGGAAATGTTTTTATTAATCACTAGTAGTGACTTTTTCCTGTGACTCATCCTTCCATTTCCAAGTAAACATTTTCCATACATTTAGTTATAATGATCTCATGCTGGAAATCTGATGATGAATTCTTGCCTCTTCATTGATGTTTTCTGTCCCATGCCAACCCCAAGCAAAGTTCCGTTTCTATCGTGTAGTTATAATCCTGTGCTCAGGCCATGAAAGGTTTACTTTATCAGGAGCTGTGCATGTGGTCACAGGGAAGACTGATCCAGGACCCCTTTATAACTACTGCACCGCCTTAGGAACATTTTATTCCGCAATCGAATACGATTTTAATAAATAAGCTTTTATTGATCGATTACTTTTAACAAACTTTCATTATCAGGGACGCATTAGATTCCACAGTTCTCTTATTCTGGCATGTACTTTCCATTGGAATCTTACCAGCAATGGGAAAACTTTTATATTCCGCCACACAGGTTTCTTATACAGTCACAACTTCCTACAACAGCACTCTGCCTAAATTCTGGTGATTTTTTACCCAAATTATATTTTCGTACTCAAGACCCGCAACTGCCAAGATCCATGACAGCTCCACATCTGAGCAAGGTCAGCCGCTCCGGGGAATACTAAACACAGCACCCGGACATGGGGCATGCTGTAAAACAGCCCACCTCAGGTCCCATAGCCAACAAGCCGCTAGCTCCGAGCCCCAAACCCATCACACCCCCCAAACAACCACCATCAACTGCACCCACTGGAATATTCCCAACCCTTACTGACTGACTTCATGTCAGTCCGGTTCACTTTGTAGAATTATCAAAGATTAATAAACTACTGTATAGAAATGATTTAGTGGAGCGTTTCTCTAACATGCAGATACATGAGGCGATTAAATAATAATAATAATAATAATACATTTAATTTACATTAGGATCAAATCTCAAGGGACTACAAGGTAAAAGCAGATAAAGGAAATGTTAGATAGCTGCAGTTTTGTTGAGCTGCTGTTGAGTGACATTTGCTCTCTGCAGAGATCGTGTACCTGTTTGGAGGCTGGGATGGCACACAAGACCTCGCCGACTTTTGGGCTTACAGCGTTCAGGAGAACCAGTGGGCCTGCATCTCCAGGGACACCGAGAAAGAGGTGCGTAGACTTGGAAGATGCTTTGTCCAAATACAGAAGTTAAATTTGCTAGTAATTTCCAAACATGTAAGTTGAGCTATGGGAGGTTTTGGGACTGTTGGCTCACAACCTCATTTTGTTCTGTTGCCTACTTTTTTGGTCGGTAGAGTGGTCCTAGTGCTCGCTCGTGCCACAAGATGTGTATTGACTCCCAGCGGCGTCAAATCTACACGCTGGGCCGGTACCTGGACTCCAGCGTTAGGAACAGCAAGTCTCTCAAGAGTGACTTCTACCGCTACGACATCGATGCCAACACCTGGACACTGCTAAGCGAAGACACTGCTGCTGACGGGGGACCAAAGTTGGTGTTTGACCACCAGGTATCTAGAATCCAGTTCCATTTGACTTCCATAATTTATGACTTTGTGATATTGTGCTGTTTCTCTACCTTTAAACTTTACATACACTGACCGTAATGTTGCGGCTAAGACGAAAGAAATTGCCCATGAAAGCGGCCTTATCGGTATTGTGTACCTTTGACGTTGGGGATTATGGGAGTTGTAGTTTTCGGTTATGTGTGCAACCACAGCAGCATGAGAGCATGCTGGAGAAGCTCCATCCTGTAAGCAGTATATTTTTGTTGTCACTTGGAGTCACACAGGGGTACAGCTGTATATTAATGCCCGGTCTCTGCTTTAGAGTTGGTCCGGATTCTATGTTGTTACCAACCACGATCAAGAGCTAAGCACCTAGCCTAATGTATCAGAGGTCTCTATGTCATGGCTCTGGCCTGAGAAGCCGGAGAGTTGATTGCAACAAAATTCAAACAGAATTGTTATCTCAATTCCAATCAAAAAACAAAAATAAAATCCTCATTTTAGGTAGAATTGCCCAGCCCTTGTTGTTAAGCTTAATTACCTCAGAATTAAACCTCATCAGGTGATGAAGGAAGACCAAATAGACCTCTTCCAATTTAGGGAAATTTTAGTCAGTTACTCCTGACCCATGTAGATTGACCTGGTTCAAACTGTTTGCCAAGGTAAATTATTTAGTCACATTTGGTGATTGCCAAGACCTAACTATCAACCCTGGGTAGTAGTCAAAAGATAAAATGTATTATTATTATTATTAACTAAGCAAGCACCTTAGTATTCTCAAAAATCTTTTACTTCCTTGTCTTATCATTTACAAAATAACTTCCAATAATCTTATAATATATATATATATATATATATATATATATATTATTATAATTATTATTATTATAATTATTTGTTGATTTTGCGCTTTAGTGCTTCAGTTTCCATTCATGACTTCGTAAAATTTGTTCTATACATCTAAAAAAATTGTATCTTTGAAATTAAAAATTATACCATTTTGATTGACATTTCATACATCCACTCAAATAGTGGAATACAGAAACTCCTGCTGCTCTCCAGTAATTCTATCCTGAAATGTCACTCATCTGCCGCTTCATGCTCCTCTTGTAGATGTGCATGGACTCGGAAAAGCACATGATCTACACATTTGGTGGTCGCATTCTAACATGTAACGGCAGCGTTGAGGACAGTCGTACATCTGAGCCTCAGTTCAGCGGTCTGTACGCTTACCACTGCCAGGCAGGAACGTGGAGCCTACTTCGGGAAGACTCATGTAACGCCGGGCCGGAGGACGTCCAGTCTCGCATTGGACACTGCATGCTTTTCCACACCGTGAGTCCAGTTAGCGTGTCATGTTCTTCCTATTCCCTATATCTGAGGGCAGTCCTCCCTGATGTGACTTTTTTCTGTATTTTCTCACAGAGGAACCGATATCTATATGTTTTTGGGGGTCAGAGGTCAAAGACTTACCTCAATGATTTCTTCAGCTACGATGTCGATGGGGACCATGTAGAGATCATTTCTGATGGAACCAAGAAGGACTCAGGCATGGGTAAGATCGATCCCCCATCATAAAGTGTTGTGTGTGCTGGAGGAAACATGACCCTTTTCAGCACAAAAGACAACTTTAAACCCCTTCAGTATTCACAACTTCAGAACGCTACTCTGTCTTCAAGTTATAAAACCTCAAAGACTGGTCTAGTATATTGTAACATACAAAGATTATGTTAAACACTAACGAGCAATGATCAGTGACTTCATATTTCACTTCCATCTGTGCATTTCTTCACGGTTAGTTCCTTGTAAATCCTCAACCTCTCTGGAAGATAACTGCTGGCTAAATTCTTACTTAAAGCCATGTTACATTATATCCTTGGTTCTCTGTCTTTGGTTAAATAATGACTAACAACCTAACATTTGATGGCTAAATGACAGGGTCATAGAATCTCCAGAACTGCGGGTCTTGTTGGGTGTTTCTGTTCTGTAGTGGTTAGTACCTATACAAGCGGTCGATGGAATGACAACTGGGTGGTGCAGTGGTTAGCACTGCACCTCACAGCAGGAAGATCTCAGAGTCGAACGCTGGTCTGTCCCAGGTTTCGATTCGGATTATATATAAAATGTCTGATCAAGAAGTAAACAACTGGTGGCATTCCAGACAGAGACGGGCTTCCGCTGGACTTAATAACGATATTATTCTATTTTCAACTTTTGTCATCAAAACATTTGCCTAGATTACACTTGACCTGCCTTATTGTCCGGATGACCTCAATGCAGTATGTAAAACATTCTATTAGTCGATGAATGGCATCAAGTCACTTGGCAAAATGTTTTTTTTTTTTAGGCATAAAAGGTCAAATTTGAATCCCGGTATTAGCTATTATTCTTTTTTTCATGCAAATCTTATGGGTGTTATTATTGTTGGGTTTCAAGGCGTTTAATGTCAGAGTGGAAACTCAACAGGGGAAGAGGGTTTGCTCACTGTTGATCTGATTTAGTGGAATTCCCCCAGTCTCTTCCTCTTTTTTTAGACATTTTAATTATTAAATGTTACATATCATATGTTTATGTAGCTTTGGAGTCTTTTTGCCACAGGCAGCTGTGACTGGAGGGATATTGTTCTCAGTTTCACTCCAGCCGTCTCGCTCTCGGGTACATTAGGAATTCCTCAAAGTATTTTCATATTTCCAAATACAAAAATATATATCTGTACTTGAAATGGAACTGAATTTCCAGGGGACCTCATAAAATATGTCTGTGCTGTGCACACAAATCATATTCTAATTTGGATCCCAAAATTCTTTGATCCCAACTTTATCTAACACCATGACTGAGGAACAGAAGGGGAAACTGAGAATGGTGGAGATTTTTCGTTTGGTCAGAAACTGAATTGTTGAAATTAAACTTCTAATTGTCAATCACATGTTCTATGTGGTTGAATATTGGTGACAAACATCCACATTTAGAATTTGTAGCTTTTTTGCAGTAGCATCCACCAGAAACTCACTGATTTTGTTGATATTTAGCTTAAAGTGATAATTGTTGTATGTATGTTCAGAAAGTGTTGATGTTCAATGATCATGCACAACATTAGAGCCAGTCAATGCTGGGGGAATGCTGTTGGGACACCCACAACGTTGACCTACACCTTGCTTAGGTGTGGGTCCCCCTCTTGATTGTGTTCTGATACTTTCTATTAGAACCAGCATCAACTTTTTCAGGTTGGGGTACAATAGCTCTTTTGTTAGATCAGACAACACAGGCTAATCTTCACTTCGCATGAACATCACTGAGCCAGGGCTGTCCGGGACTCTGTCACTAGCTCACCAGATGTTCTAGGTAGCTACTAACCACTGCCGACCAGGAACACCCAAAAAAGACTTTGAGAGTTTTGGAGATCCTCTGACCAGGTCGTCTAGCCGTCATAATCTGGTACCATTTTTCCTGCTTCCAACATCCACTTAAGGACAAAATGTTCAGTTTTTCGCTAATATATCCCTACCACTGACAGGTAAACAGATAACCAATATTATTCTGACAGTGTTACTAATGTTATGGCAGATCGGTTTATATCATGCCACGGGACAGACAGGATGCCAAGTTGCAACCAGGAATGTTTTTGGAGACAAACCGAGGTGATCATAGTAGATTTCACTTTTACTTTTAGGGTTGATGGAGGTTTAATTATTCATGGAGTTTGTCAGACCCTTGCTCTTCTTCCTAACTAACAATAATATAGACCTGGAAACCTCTAATCAAGTCGTATTCTTATGTGAGCTGGATTAGATCTACCTCGGAGTAGAGGGTCCAATCCTGATTCATCACTGCTGTTTATTCCTTCACAGTGCCAATGACAGGCTTCACCCAGAGAGCCACCATTGACCCTGAGCTCAATGAGATCCACGTCCTGTCAGGCCTCAGCAAAGACAAGGAGAAACGCGAGGAGAACGTCCGCAACTCTTTTTGGATCTATGACATCGCCCGCAACAACTGGTAGGAGAGAGAGTTAGGAATTCATGCATGCTTCTGTTATCACTTCTGAGACACTGTAGAGAGAGAGCCCACACAGTCACACAAGAAATACTTTGACAAAAACGCGCCAGCTTTTTGAAGCCCAGATATTGCATACAATAGATAAAAGACCATGCATGAAAACACACACAAAAGCACTTGTCACCATTTTACAGAAATGTCACTACCGCACAGCGTCAGATTTGAAAGAATTTCTTGACCTGTCAGCCATCTCCCAGGGAACAGCACATTCTCGGTGTCATTGTACAAATGTGTGTGTGTGCATAAGAACAGTGGCTTTGAAAGAACAAGCTGTGTTCCTCGTTCCAGTCTGTTTATTTCACGAGCTGTTCTTGTACACAGCGTCCAGTGAAATACATCAGACCTTTCAGCGCAATCTTATATTGGCCAGTTCTCAACGCTCTCCACTAGACCAAAACTGAAACTTTTCCATGAGTGATTCAGGAAGTAATCAACCAATGAAACATTGCATCCCTGTCTTTTTGTTTCCGTGTGTGTGTCTGCCGCTGCTCAGGTCATGTGTGTATAAGAACGATCAAGCAGTGAAAGAAAACCCAAGCAAGGCTCTCCAGGAGGAGGAGCCATGTCCGCGCTTTGCACACCAGCTAGTCTACGATGAGATGCACAAGGTAAAGCACCCAGTTCTTAATCAAACAGTTTTACTCAGTTGACTATCAAACCACTTTAATGACAAATATTAATATTTCAAAATGGTTTGTGATGGCAAGCTACAGCTCCAGTTTCACATACCTCACTCTGCTGCGTCTCCTGTTCTAGACATACAAGTAATAAATCAACATTTATTCATCCTTATGATGATGTACAAATGTTAAATCAACTTTCTGGACTGAGTCATCTTCGCTCTATTTTAGTGCAGACATTGGTCTCGCTTTCTGGTAATTTCCCTTTGTCTGGTTCTGAGCTAGTGGAGCTATATATATAAATATATTAATATATATATATTAATATATATATATATAAATATATATATATATATATATATATATATATATATATATATATATATATATATATATATATATATATATATATATATATATATATATATATATATATATATATATATATATATATATATATATATATATATATATATTATATTAATATATATATATATATATATATTATATTAATATATATATATATATATATATATATATATATATATATATATATATATATATATATATATATATTATATTAATATATATATATATATATATATATATATATATATATATATATATATATTATATTAATATATATATATATATATATATATATATATATATATATATTAATATATATATTAATTATATATATATATTTATATATATATATATATATATTAATATATATATATATATATATATTTCTACAATTACTTATGGAAATAAATTCAGTAATTACAAAAGTGGCTTGTTAAGAGATAAGTGCGAAAAAGGAAGGGGATCTTAAAAATGTTTATATAAGTGTGTGACATATGTGATAAAGTCAGGTTGTTTTCACATCAACAACCTTTTTTCTCAGTTATTTTCCTTTTGAATAACCTCATTCAAAACAGCTGTTGTAAAAACAATCTGGCCTCAGCAGCTGGTTAGAATTAAATGGTTAGAATTGTTGACTCGCATGTTGAGTTTTCAGAAAGTGTATTTTGGCTTCAATTATCGAAACAAAAGTCTGATGTGTGGGATAGTTTATTCCCTAACTGTGGCCGGAAAGAAGTCACTCATTACGCGATGATTAATGTCAACCAGTTTGACTAAAGGCAGTTTGATATCAGTTTGATCAGTGAAGTTTGTTTATACTGCGTTTGGTGCTTTCAGGTACATTACCTGTTTGGAGGAAACCCCGGGAAATCTTGTTCTCCCAAGATGCGCTTGGATGACTTCTGGTCCCTCAAACTTTGTCGACCCTCCAAGGAGTACCTTCTCCGCCACTGCAGATACCTCATCAGGAAATACAGGTGGGGGAAAGTCCTGATACAGCACTGTCCGCATCAATGCTGACCGTGTTAACCAAACGGGCAACTTTGTAGTCACTGTTACTAGACTTTACTGTAAAAGTACAGCAAAATTTAAAAGTTTTCAAATGTTTTTGACTATTCTCAGTAGAAGCCAGTATTCCTTCCACAATATTTGCCATGATACATCTTTACAGATTTGGAAAGATTTTGATGAAGAGCTGTGAAGTACCTGAAAATATGTTTTGTTACAGTCATTAACAGCAGCTCAACAGGAGGAAAATAACTTATGTATATGTCATGAGAAGACCTTTGACTGCATGATGTCATCCGATCAGTAGTCATGAAAGTCTAAGTGAAGCTGTGGGATCTTCCATCCAGTACTTGTTGTGATCCAGAGCTTTATGCCTGCTGCCATCTAGTGATCAATTGTTGTAAGTGTGATGTTCACCATCAGTGTGTTTTGATCGGCCAGGTTTGAAGAGAAAGCCCAGTCGGAGCCACTGAATGCACTAAAATACCTGCAGAACGACCTCTCACTGACTGTGGACCACACAGACCCTGATGAGACCAAAGAGGTACCAGAATATATCCGTTTCTCTTTCAGTGTAGGTTGTGTAATATTCTTGGTTCCAGGTTAATTATGCAGAAGTAATTTAATTTAAGTGCTCAGACTGCTGTTGATCAACCCGCCATCTGCCCATTTGGAAGTGTGATCAAAGGTGTGTTCTTTGGGTTACAGCGGTTGCAACAGAAGCCGCTTCATCTGCTGTCCTGGTTGTTCAGTGTGAAAGTAACTCAGATGTTTTTAATGTGCTTTCAGTTCCAACTTCTGCCCTCGGCTCTCTTCAAGTCCAGCTCTGACTTCATCCCTCTGGGTAGGAACCTGGTTCTGCTTCACACTAACCACCACATTCATCTCTGGAAGCATTTATATGTAGCTCGGTGTTGTGTGTCCCATCTCTAATCTATTGCTGTGTTCACACCACTCTACTCATTCAGATGTCTTCTGGGATCATTTGTGTTACCGACGGGAGTATTAACAACCTTATTACATAAACTGTGCATGCTTTCCACTATTTCCCTCTGTTATCAACCATGACCAAAGCCAACACTTAATATTTGTTGTGAAGTCACGGATACGTCTGAAACCAAAAGTCAGAGTGTCTGAGCTCAACACATTATTCACAGCAAACATAGACGACTTCCATAAACTTCCTTAGCTTTAGCTGTAGCTCAGAAGGTAAAGCAGTTGTTCAAAGGGTTTTTGGTTCAATCCTGGGCCAACGGAGTTTTCATGTCAAGGTACGGCTTGGTGATTAATTGTAAAAAGGTTGCAATCTCAATTTAGACATATGTGATCTTGTACTTTTCTCCTACAGCCAATGAGAGTTTGGTGGTAGATCATGTAACACTGAGTAAAACATTCTGAGGTGTGGAGGATTTTTGGATTCATGGAAGACATATAGTCCATTCCGCTTCTTCCTCATCAACGTTTTACTGAGGTCTGGACATGGGACGTATGAAGAAGCTCAACATGGATACACTTAAGGCCATGGTGGGAGGTCAATGATTCGGGGAATGTGAATTTTTTGTCTTTTGGATGAGCCTGTGTTCTGTGTTACTGGTGCAAATTTGTGAAGAATGCAAAGCAAGAAATGTGGACACATTCAGTGTGAAGGTAGCATAGGACCTGCTGGATATATTCATTTAGACAAGAAGATATATTTAGTGTTGGTCACTTACTGAAAATTGGCGTTGGTCATATTGTGATGATTTTAATTGAGTCCAGATTTAGTCAGTTTTAGTATTGATCAATGTTTTGATCAGAATTTTCACAACCTAGATATGGCAATCTCCTATCTCCAAACATGTCGATTAGAAGTAAACACACTTTTTCAATGTTTAAATTTCTTTCAGAAATCTACACTTGGAGGCCAAACTATCTAACTGTCCAACCAGTCAACAATCCTGTCCATTATTTATCAAGTTTTTCAGCCAAATATACTTTTCATCAGCTCTTTTCTCAGGAAGATGATTACTCTCATCTGATGACTTTCACAGTTATTGAATAGGCAAAAAAAGATACTTCACAGAAGTATCATGACTCCCTGTGTTTGTCTGTGTAATGTCAGAGGGATTGGATCTGTCTTAAACAGTTGTTGAAATGACTGGTCGTTTTTCCATCTGTTCCTCCAACAGGTTTCTCCGACATAGATCAGACGTATGCTCAGCGAACGCAACTTTTCGACACCCTTGTCAACTTCTTCCCGGACAGCATGACTCCGCCCAAAGGCAACCTGGTAGACCTCATTACTCTCTAGCCCCTCCCACTTCCTCTCCCCCATCGCCTCATCCACCGGACTGCCTGAACATGCACTCATCCACTCACCTGGTTGGAAAGAAGAGACAGAGCCAGTTATTTTTCTACTCCTGAACCCTGCTGTGGGATAATGCTCCGTCTGCTGTCTCAATCTTGACCACCAGAAGACATGGGGTGGAAACACACATGGGAACAATACCGTTGTTATTATACAACCTCAGAGTGTGTGTCTTCTTGCTTAATTATAGTTCAGCTCATCTCTGCCAACCAGCACTTGAGTTTTTCATCATTGCTTTTTTTTTTCCAGGAAAGTTAACACCAAAAAGAGGATTTTGCATTTTTTAAGTGTTGGATTTAGTGCTTTGTCCTCACACAGTGGACCATGAGCGTCTTTCTTCATGTTTGCAACACAAACAGATCAGCAGGCGTCGCCTGTTGAGGCCAGTCTGAGTACAGATTAACTGGATGTTAATTTATTTTAAGACAGGACGCTGTGACAGAAACACAGGAAACCACTCTCGACAAGCTCATCGCCTCTTTCTGTCAACTACTTTCAGGTAAAGTCTTTTGTTTCAGGAGGAATTTGGTAGTTTATTTATAGTGCTTGCCCCTATTTAAGATTGTGACACCCATGCAAAGGTAAAATCTATCATCAGAGTGAGCATCATAAGGTCCTATGATCTATTTATTTTGGTTTATGTTGTGATCTCTGTAAATCTGGAAGGTAAATATAGATTTAAAACAGAGGACACAAGTTAAAAAAAATCTTTTCACCACAGTACTCCATGGTCTCGATGATATAATTCTGAGTGGTTAAATGCTGTATAAGATGTGTAAATATACATATAGGACATTTGATGGATTCGATTCTGTTGGTCTTCTTTCTTGACCCTCTTCGTCACAAAGTCAGACTTTCTGCCTCAATATTTAATTATCGTTGTTATTGGGGAGACTTGAAAACAGTTGGAGTGTGTGTGTGTGTGAATGAATTACCGGTGCCAGTTTAAATAACAGAGTGGGGAAAGGGCCTTTAATGGCAGTTTGTTTTAGGTTCTAGCTCTGATATCCCTTCAGCGATGGTAACAGCGATGGTATACAAAGCATCACATTCTAGCTTGTCAAGTGATATAAATGTTCACTTACCAACAAGATTGTGTAGGTCAGTCAGCAAGTCTACCGGACAGAAGTTGTTTAAATTAACAGTCCACTCGAAACGAAAAAATAAATTATTCATTATCTCTTAATCGTCAATGCTGAATGTCTGCTGCGTTAAGTTTCTGGAGCTTCACCGTACATTGTTGAAGCATTCTCCTGAACAACAGCGGTAGGTAGGTCCTGGTATCAAGATGTTTAAACAAACAAAACAACCTAAGATGACTAAGTAAACAAAAAATAACCCTCAATGTCTGAATCACTCTTTGGTCTCCTGATACCAAAACGTTGTGTCACATTCAGCAGAGCGAACTCTCCTGAAGTTCCAGCATGAAGCTCCTTAGTTTTATATAATGTTCATGTAATGTGGCGTTCTCGTTGATTTTGTTTAGCAGTACGTGTAAATAGGTTCAAGCTAATTGACTCCGACGAGCAGTATGAAGTCAATCATTCTTTTATCCAAACATCAGTCCCCTTCTCCGTTTGTTCAGGAAGGCACTGCAGTGCTACTTTACTCTGTAGCTCCTGAAATGTGTTGAGGACCAAACATATTCTGACTTTCTAGCAGCATGCGGGTGACCAGCTATTGACTGAACTGCTCCTCTGAGTTAAGGGATACTGAAGGCTGGTGGAACATGAGAAACTCCATCAGAATGCTCCAGACACATTCCTGTGGCCAACGTTCAGAGGCTGGTAGTGACAACATGATACCTGATTGACTGACATGGGAAAATATGCAGTTTTCTAAAATGGGGAAGGAACACCAACCATGAGGTTTCAGGCTAATCGTTTCTTTTGAAGGGCTTTTACACTCACAGTGTGTGTCATCACAATACAAATATAAAAAAAACACAAGACCAAAATTTGATGCTAAATAAGATGTGCTAAAGAGTAGAAGCCCTGCAGGATTTCCTTCCTGCACATACACCAGTTAACTATTAGTCAACAAACTCATGAATCATCGGTTAGACATGTTGATACATACAGATCAATTCTCATTTGGTTCAGGCCCAGCTAGCTTTCTGCTCAGATTATCTAGCTGAGTCATTTTGTGTAATCTGTTAATTGAAAGCGGGAGTGGTCACACAATGTTTAGGGTCTGTGTTGAGGCTCATTTATGGTCCCCCTACAATACAATGTCCAAGAGACAAGTTTCAAAGCAAAAGCTTTTGCTAACCTTGTGCTGGCTTTTTGGAAAGTTTACGTCTGCTTTCATTGAATCATCTGTGGGGGTTCTGGCCATGGTGTCCTGTGGTCCCTCGCTCAGTAACTAGAGAAACTCAAACTGGGGAGATTTGGAAACTGTAGAGAAATAAAAACTATCGAGGAGGAACTCAAACTATAGAGAAACATCCATTTTCTCTACATTTATCTCTTAAGGATCTTTTAATTTGTTATTGCTATATATTCTGTCGATTTTGGAATCATTTCATTCATTTTTGTCCTTGTGTAAAGAATTTCACCCAAAAAGCAGAATATAATCTTTCGACGGTAACTCAGCAAGAGCAGATGGCCCAAGGCCCACCCATGCTTTGCTTTTGAGGTCTTTTCAAACGGCAAATGTGGATTTCTTATTGCATTTATTTTCTAATTTATATAAAAGTTTGGATAATATTGGAGTGATTTACTATTCTTAAAGTGATAAATTCTAAGATTGTTTTTATATGAAAATCTACCACTGTGACCCTCGTATGGTTATTAACCTGTGATCTAAAACGTATATCTTGAGTCAGGATGCAGGAGTTTTGATTCAATATATCGTGAAACTTTTTTATTGGCCAGTCTTGTTTGTGTTTACATTAGTGAAAGGGCTTCCTTCTCTGGCGGAGTGGAAGAGTTCCATCAGCTGAGGATGTTTGACTCTTCTGACATCCATCAGTGAGGAGTTTAAACCAGAGCCACCACTCACCACATGTCAAATAAGCATTCAAAATCCATAGTGTTGTTGATAAAAGTTATTATACCCACCCTATCAGTATTTTCTTTAATTTATTCAAATCTGCATTTTAGAAATTTCAAATTATTTATTGACTTTGTTGCTAACTTTTTTCAAGGATGCAGGATGGGGATGAGAAAAACAGCGGTTTGGACCTTTTTTGAAGGTGTCAGACAAGAGCGCCTATGGATGGATAGATTATCGGTGTTTTTAATTTAAATTCTCAGCTTCACTTCCTCCTCTGATTCAAGTGGATTAATAGTGAATCAGTCAGGTGCTCCTCAGATGGTCTCATTCCTGACCCAGCAGCTGTAACTTCAGCGCCTTCAGGAGTCACGATGCACGAACATCAATGTGTCTGACGCTACAGACAATTAAAGCAACATGTTTCCGCTTGAAGCTGATTGAAGGTTGAAAGGACTTGATTCAGATTTTTTCTTTTTTTTATGTGCCAAATAGAATTATTTTTCCCAGCGGTGTTAAATACAAAATATTTTCTTTTAAAACCGGGTTTCATTCATTTCCATATGTTGTCCAGATTGCAATTTTCTTGGCCGATCACCAATTCCGTTTTTTTTAAAGTTTTTTGTTTGACGGCATACATACATACAGTGGGCTTGTGGCTGGCTATCGCTAGCTTTAGCCTCACTACCAACGCCAAGCTTATTTGCAAAGTTTGTGTTTTGTTTATTCAATTTGAAAGTGTCCAAGCTGGTGAGTTGCTTGTAGCCATGGTAGTTCTTGCGTGGTGTGCTTTCACAGCACATGCATGGAACTGGCATTGAGCCAGCCTCAGTGAGGCTGCTTGGCCGATCACCGATCACATCAAACAAGGCCTCCTGTGCAACGTGGATGTGAAGCAGTGAATCCTGTCAAAGTCGCACCAGATGGGGTTGATACTTTGCCTTTACTGATGTCCGTCATAATACCCAGCTATCACTAAGACGTTGACGGGCCACTCGAGGACAAGTTTATCGTAGTTGTCCGAGTACGCTAAAGGATAATGTTGTTAAGTCAGACACAGTGGCTGGTGTCACTGGAAGCATCTGACTTCCATAACAACTACGAAGCAGGAGCTGTGTTAACTTTAGTCATAGTCGATGATGAAATGAAACTGCGAAATAAACATTGACATCACTCGTTACTTGTGGAATTTACTCAACTACAAACTGTGATATGAGTGAATACAGGTCACTTATATAATGGATATTGAATGTGAAGCATCAAGATCGCCAAAAATGATCTGAACAAAAAGTGTGAACGCTTCGGTGAGGCCTGGAAAGTGAATGCAACAGTTATAACCTAAAACTATGATATAACGTATTTATCAAAAAGTCAAATCATAGCCTCCAACCATCAACAACATTCATCCTTGTCCACCATGTTTGAGTAGAATTAGAAATTGTCTAGCGAGTGCTTTCCAACTAAAGGCAGGATTTGCACCGATTTTTTTCGCCATTCTTCTCCCACACCTTGAACGCAGCATAACCTTGTTTGATTATTATGAACCTCCTCATGATGTGGTTCACAGTGGTTGTGGGCTCTCTGTGACATTTCATTTCATCCCTCAGACATTTCATTGTGAAAAATGTCTGAGGGATGTTACATGGTGATTGAAGTGTTGAGTTTCAGCGGGGATTGGTTGGCTGCAGCGCTCACTGACTAGACAAAATAATTCACGAATACGAAAATTAAAAACCGCACCAAGTAACTCCAATCTAAATGTTGCTTGAGAGTATTTGCTCATTCCGTCAGAGGAGGAGGTTGGGTGACTTACCCAGGCTTCCACATTAAACGATCACTGATCAAATGTCTTTGGAGATACGACTAATTGAGAGATTATTTTTGATCTTTTAAAGCATTTCAGGTCCCTCCTGCTTGCCGTAGCATTTATTGTTGTCGTGTGCCAGAAGAAAACTGCGTTAGATGAAAGCACCTTTGTTCAAAGAAAAAGAAGATAGAAAGAAACGCAATGCCAAATTACACTTTTATTCTCTCTCTTATGTTAGAGTAAATATCCTCTACACATCTTTGCTTACTTGATTTACTGTTTTTGTTTCCCTCCATCTCTCCCTTATTTGGACCGGTTCTGATGCCGATACTTTTGGATCAGTGAGCACTACTCTGTGGATAAAGTGAATGTGTAGAAAACCTTGTAGTATTGCATTGTATGTAATGTATATAATAATTAAAGATTGTATTTTGTTCAGGTTTTCTTATACGTCTTTCTCCGTGGTATTTCTGCCCCCTAGTGGCCGTACACAGACACAACTGACAGGAAAAAATCACACCAAAATGGACAAAACAAAAAAAAAACTTCCTTTATTTGCAAATCTGAATAGGTAGAACAAAATGATCGCCATGGCGATAAAGAATTTACAGTTTCCAGTGTGTCAGACCCCTGTTGTTTGTCTTCTGCGGCAAACAAACTATAAATAGATACAATACTGCTAAGTTACATTCGTGAAAATATTACAGCTATAATAGAAAAGTGACAAGAGGTTTAAAAATAAAAGATGGGTTGGAATACAATGGGCTGTGAGTTCATAAGAGTATAAGAAAATATATATTAACATGTTCAAATAATGTCACTTAACCAAAATGTGCTCATAATATTTTAAAACGATCAAAAGTTTGAGGCCTCCAGCCCTCAGGAGACAGTATTTACAGTGGACACCTCACTGACAGTTACACAACGACAGAATATCAGTGTCCTTCATCACTCTGTTCACTCATGTTTGAATGCTTTTTGGGTCATTTGACGAAGCCTTCAAAGTAAAGTTCTGGAAAAGAACTCGACCAATATTGAAGCTCTACTTTCAGAATGTTGAATTGTAACATCCAATATGAGTGAGCGATATTTCACCTCAGTAAATATTTAAATACATCACAACCTGAGTGTTATGGTGTCGCCTTTTTCCATTTGGTTGGATTTCTGTGAACTCGGTCGGAGATTGGGACAGAATAGACCCTGTTCTAGTTTAGGATATGGAGATTTTGAATCTCCCTGTACAACTTAGTGAGCTATTCTGACCTGTAAAACTCACATTGATTACAATTTCCCAAAAAGCTGTAAAAAAACAAATGTAGAAATTGAATTTATATGACAGCAGTTTGGCGATGGAAAAAAAGGTTTTCCTTTGCAATTTAGAATCTTTGTTCTTTGTTCCAACAACAATAATGTGAAAAGGATTCTCATATATCTGCAAACTACTTAACTCTGTAGCATGCATGCCAGGCCATGAAAATGGCTGCGTAACTTCAAAATCAACGGCAATTCCTTCTAAAGGCTCATTTACACTCCATCTATGTACATAAATGTTTCAAACAGTGTATCCTTCAACCCACGCATACGGCCTTTATGTTGTCATTGTTCGTCCACAAGACGACGGTGAAGATTTAAAAACTTTGTCTCTAGTAAATAAAAAGTAAAAAAAAAGAATCCGAAGCATCAATGATGAAACCACTGGGGGCACGCGACTCTGCCCCCAGTGGTTTCTGATGGTACTGCTCCGTTTAGCTCTTTGAAAACACGCAGGAATGTTACAGGAGGAGCACAGTACTGCGGGAAGGATCTGTCCATGTCTGTCTTTACAGGTGAGCATAAATGAGCCTTCAAACGACGTGGTGAGAAAAAAAAATCAAAACTCCAGAGTCCCCTAATGCCCCATCATCACATCACTACTGGGCTGAAAGCAGCAGTGTTGGCATTTTTAAGAAAACTCTCTGCTACCTTGAGAACCGGTGGCGTGTTGTCGTCCTAGTAAAAGTTAGCAGGATGCTTCAGGTATCCCGAGGTCATCTATCGCTAACTCTACAACTATCAGGGCGGCTGATGTCGCCTTTACTCTCCGGTCTTCCTCTAGGTGTCCGGAGCAAAGTGCTCCTCATCACACGCAGAAAATACAAAACAGACTATTTACAGGTTTACACATCAGCTCTACTGAACAGGAGACGATCAACTTTGGGCTCCTCAGAGTTTTTAGAAGGACACATTTTGAATAGTGAACTGTAAAAATTACAATATAGGCACACAGTGATTGATTTAGTGTAGTTTTAAACTACACTTCTCCCCAAAGTTCTTCTTCATTTCTCACAAACTCCAGAGGAATACATGAAACAGGAAGGGAGTTTCTATCGGGTCTATTTCTGTGGAAGGAGATCAGTCCCGCGGTCAGGATTCTTCTTCTCTACAGGTGAGTGTCCTCCTCGTCAGCTATGTCCTCCTTCAGCAGGTTGTCGATCGGGACGATCCAGCTGTCGTTGAACTCGCCGTTCAGCGCCATCTTCTTCTCCTGCATCTCGGGCTGCACCTCCATCACCTCCAGCGTGGGGTTGTCGTGGTAACCGTTCTCCACAGTATGCAGCTCCTCCGTCAGGTGTTGCTTCAGAGAGAAAGTGAGAGAAAAGGAGTCGGTCAGCATTCAGAAACTAAAACATAGTTGATTTTAATTGTAAAAATGGGGATGTTGAGGTTTAGGGGCCTTATCATACATTTCTTTAATTCAATGGCTTTGAAGTGTGTGAATGCTAACGTGAGCTTTGCCAATCAGATATTAAGTGATTGTGACTTTTGTTCAATTATTTAGCCTTTAGAATTTTAGGCGAGGATGGCTGTGAGGTCATGTAGAGGTCATCAGTAATGATGTATTTGTGGATTCTCATTCAGCCAGGTCATGGTAATCCATATGACTTCAATCCAAAGAAACTGGACTTCGGTTTTGGCTTGAAGACGTTTCACCTCTGATCCAAGAGTCTTCTTCAGTTCTACCTGGCTGCTGGAGTCGTGGTTTTCATACATCCAGTAGATGTTTGGTACATAGAGAGTTGTTTGCAGTTGGCTGTGCATGACAAATGTGGGGGGGTCTGAGTCGTCAGTAGTCTTTAGGGACATAGTTGACTTCATCGTCTGCTCGGGCATCAATTGAGTCGTAAGCATGATGTGAGTTCAGGTGTGGACGATGGCGAAACCGTCTTGGGAGAGATGTGGACACTGTTTCGAATGTGTGTGGTAGGTGGAGGCGTAGACCCCCACTCCTGTCTAGAGAGGGCCGCTCCAGCATGACATAGATGGCTTACTTAACTCTTCTCTCAAATCATCTATCCTCTCTGTCCACAATGGGAACATGGTTGTCCTCAAATGAGTGTCCTTGTCCTTGAGCTGCAGAGGAGTCCTGTGTTGAGGAGCCGGCTCTCCTGTGCTGGGCCATGCATCTGTGAAGTGGTTGTTTGGTCTACAGATCTGTGTACTCCTCGTTGCAGTGAACTCCATGAACCACATTTCTTTGATTGTGTCTCGTCTTTGGGTTGAACCAGTTTTTGTTTGAGGGTGGTGCAGGGTTTGAAATTAACTGGGATCATGTGTTAGCAAAAAATCCTACCTAGCTTTTCCGAATCCTTAGCCCTATGAGGTATGACGTATGGTTTTGAAGCCTGTCCCTGTCTTACTCTGTGGAGCTGTTCTTCTGGGGTTTCCTCGCAGACTTGTTGAAAGCCTAGTTGGGATAGCCACAGGTTTTCAGTGCCATCCTTAAATGCATTCGTTCCTTGTCCTTTCCCTCAGCCTTCGTGGGGATGTTTGCAGCCTGGTGGTGTAAGGTTACTGATTACTCCAAGCTTGTGTCCCAATTCCATCAGGTATTGGACCTTGTGTGTTTAGATTTGCGGTAAACTTCAACGCTGTGTCTACCGCCTCCCACAGCACGTATATCACAATCAAAAAATGGTAGCGAACGCTCTCTAATGTTCTCCGGTAAAGGCGTTGATGTGATATGAGAGGGCAATAACTTCACAGGCCTTGATTTGACCCATGTGTCTTCCACATACCTGAACCAGTGGTTAGGTGTTGTCCCATTAAAGGAAGTAAGAGCCCTTTGTTCCACTTCCTCCATTTAGAGGTGGGCCACAATGGCAGACACTGGAGAACCCATGGCGCAGCTGTCTTGTGTGATGTACTTAAAGTAGGCTGTGTTCAAGCAGAGGTCAAAAAGCATACACATCTGTCCCGGTTTGAAGGTGGTTGTATCTTCCAGAGTGCTGTCTTGTAGAAGCCGTTTCCTGACAGCTTCCACTGCTTCAGAGGTACGAATACAAGTGAATAGGGACAAAACATCAAACGGCGTCTTTGTTTCATCCGGGGACATTTTGAGTATCTGAGCCTTCTTCACAAAGTCAGTGGAGTTCTGGATGTGATGTGGTGCCTTTCCATCTAGGCGTGCCAAGATCGTAGCCAGAGTTCCTTCCTTGTGTATTTTTGATAGCCCATGAATAGAAGGTGTGGATTCTCCAGGACAGAACCGGTAATATGCTGTACGGTCCAGGGCTTTTCCTTTTCCTGTGCAATCAAGACCACTGTGTCCCTAACGACTCCTGACGACTCAAACCCATCCTCATCGGTTTTGCACGACCAACTGTCAACAACTCTCTATGTACCATCACCTACTGGAGGTAATAAATCTATGACTCCCCAACAGCCAGTTAGAACTGAAGAACACTCTTGGATGAGGTGAAAAGTCTCTGAGCCAAAACAGAGGCTCCAGTTACTTTAGATTAAACCAACATGGATCCCTAATGATGGACGGTTTAGTCTGCTAATATTAATCAGTGATTTGACCCCCAAAGAGTCAGGGATATATTTGGTAAATGTCCCGTTAGAGACCTTTTAACCGGACAGTTCCGTTAAATCGGTCCTTTTAAAAGGTCAGTTTTAACGGGACAATTACAGGTAAGGTGAGGTAAAGGGGTTCACCTTACCTGTGAAAGGTTAACCCCTTTCACCCCTGCTAAAAAAGCTAAACCCCTCACAGGTAAAGTAGTGAAATAGATCGAGGAAGAGTGTGATCTACCTGGGTCTCGTTATAGGGCTTACGGTGGTGAGAGGCACACATGGCGAGGATGACGATCATAATGAGCAGAGCGCCGCAGGAGGCCAGGATGGCGATCAGGGTTCTGTTATCTGTCGGTTTCTTTTAGAGGAGAACAAGAGATCGACTTCAGTCACATTGAACCCGTCTCGCCTTTTATGTGAGAGAAACACAACAGTCGTCTGTGAAGCCCTACCTTCGTGATTTCTTCATAATACTGCTTTGCAAGGCTGGACGTCACTGTAAGGCAAAGGTCAGTTCACGTGTCTCATCATTCACTTCCTGTTTATCATCGATTCGACCTGATGTTTTTTCTCTAATGTTGGAAGTTGCCTCACCTTTGCCATTTATCTTCACGCTGTCGAAATTGATCTGATTGTTGTTGTGCAATGTCAGGCTGCAGTTTCCGTCCAGCAGGTTTGCCATTAGCCGCCTACACAGCTCCACCAGATCTTTGTCATCCCCCTTCTGAGGGTAAAACGACACGTCAGTCAAGCAATGCCACGTTTTACCTTTCTGTAAATAATTCCAATCCAATCCAAAGGTGAGTGTTGGGGTTCCAATTTCCTGTGCTGGAGTATTGCGTCACAGCACAGCTGTGAAGGCAGACAGAGAGTAAATGAAAGAGGTGTGGGAACGTAGGAAACCAGTGAAAGGCAGGAAGGCTTCCCAATAAGACACTTTTTCCACCCAGAGGCTGGAATCCTTTTTCTGAAATGTAAACATCATTCTTTCCTGTATAGATGCTGGAACGCAGTCTGGGCTTTTCTGAGAACCTGCCACAGCCTCCTCTGGAGACAGGAAGTACCCGTGTCTGTCCTCAGCTTTACACATGGACTCTCTTTGACTCCACTATTTGGGTCATTAGACAGAAAAGTAGAATCTGGGTGAAAGGTCGGTTTAGTATGTGCGTACAGTCATACATAGGTCGGACCTGACATCATCTGAATTTACTTGTTCATTTTCAGCCCTGATCCCATGTAGGCCTACCGGTACCTGAGGATTCATCAGGAGGACGGACTGTGTGTATGACCTTTGAATGAGTGTAAGTCTTAGACTCATTCAAACTCTAAGAGCACAGAACATTAAAGTTACAGTTCTTTGCTGGCTCCACATTGGGGGGATGAGTTCAGGTGTGCTGGGGTCTTGTTCACTGGTGAAGGGACAAGGGGCAGTGAGATGTACCGGGGGTTTGGATGCAGAATCATTAGTAATGCAGGTGTTGTATCGTGAAGAGAGTCGATTCCGATAGTAAAGTTCTCAATGTAGCAGTCCATCTACGTTGCAACCGTCACCTGTGGTCGTGAGCTCTGAGTGGTGACCAAAAGAAAGAGGTCAAGTATAAGGCGTCTTCTAGGAAGGAGTGGCTGGTCTCAGAGTAAGAAGTAGGGTGAGGCGTTTGGACTTCTGGTGGGAGGTCAGAGTGGGACCGCTGCTCCTGGCGGTCAAAAGTATTCAGCTGAGGTTGCTCAGTCCCCTGATCGAGATCAGTCAGAACTCTCAGAATGACTACATTCCTCATATGTTCTGGAAATGCCTCTGGAGAGGGCTCCTGAGAAAAGAAACGTTTGGAATACCCTACTTGGCCCGCTGCCACAGCAAGAAGAACCCGGACAAGAGGAGGAAAGTAGATGGATGGATTGTGCATCAAACAGGCGATGGAGGCTAACTTTGCTGTGAGTTCTTCATGGCAACATAAACTTAGTGAGTGGAGAAGTAGACAAAAAATGACCGATCTGTGGTGATATTATAAAAAGTGATGAGAAATCTTTACTCAGACTGTTTGATAGAGATACATTTTCTGAAAGGTTTGGTTCCTGTCAGGAACAAATCCATTCATTTTCATTTTCTTTAATGACAGACAGAGACTTTTAGCAAGTTACTCGATAAACTGAAAAACTACAGAACCAGCTCCCACAAAACTTAGTAGAAGGAAGTAACAGGTGTCGGACAAGAACCATTCAGATCTAGATCTGGATACGGCTGGCGGGGCGGATCCAGGATCTTTTAAATGTAACTATCTTTAGCATTGTTATCTATGACATTTTTTGACATTTAATCTAATTTCTCAGGCAATAATTCAATACAAACACAACGCACCTTTATGGCGTTGATGCTGATGAGCATGTCTCAGTTACAGATAGTACGAGTTTAATATATGTTTTTATGGGAAGGATCCTAATTTAGCTTCTGTATGGGGAGAATAGGGGTTAGAACACACAACCACCAGCTGAGATAATGACCTTTAAATGTTGCGGATTTACAATACCTGCCTGGCAGAGGTATCTGGGTATCTGTGGATACGATGCTACAGAATACGAACAACAGTCCCAGCATCTTTGAGCTGAGGCGTTTCAGGCCGTAAATGTCAGTGAGGGGGGCGTGGCCGCACCCACTATGGGCGGGACTATAGCAGAGGCTTGACAGAGTAGTGACTGTGTTTATGTTCATATGCATTGTTTAGGTGTGTAGAAGATTTGAAATGAGTCGGCATGGAGCAGGATCTCACCTCGTGTCCCTTGTTCAGAGAGTACTGCAGAGAAAAAACAAGAAATAGGTTAAGTCCAAGAATTTTTCTAAAAGTATCGGCGTTATTTATGTCATAGGTTAAACAATTTACCAGAAACAACTTTGGGGGACCTTCCGCGATGGTTTTGGGGGTTGTGAGTCTGTGTGAGTTGTCTGTGGTGAGGTTGGCTTGCACGGACGTTTTTTCAGCTTGGGTTACGGTGGTCTCTGCAGCAGGAGGCATTGAGTGGACAGGGAGGGATGTGGAGGGAAGGGGGGCGTTGGTGGTCTCTGTGTGCCTGGTGGGCTCTGTGGCCCTCGATTCTGTCTGCTCGTGACTCTTGGCTGACACGGTTGTCTTCTCGGTGTCTTTGACTGGAGACAAACAGGAGGTCAGTGAACGCATCGCAACAACAAACAGATCGTCCTATCAAGATGAAGACCAGTTTTATATCTCAGTGTTGTGGTGTGAGGAGATTCATACCCCCTTATAATTGTTATTAAACGCCTGTCAGTTATAACTTTATAACCATCTGAGTAATTTGTGTAGGTCCACCTTTTACCACCAAAACAGCTCTGACCCACCGAGGCATGGACTTGAGCCCACCTCTGAAGGTGTGCTGTGGGATCTGGTACCAAGACATAAGCAGCAAATCCTTTAAGTCCTGGAAGTTGTGAGGTGGGGCCTCCATGGATCTGACATGTAGTCGAACACATCTCATTATCTGCTGTGTAATTCAATTCAACTAATTTCAAGCAAGAATAATTAATCCACAGAAGTAACGGTCTAAGATTGGAATAATTATTTATCAATTTTGGGTTTATATTTGTTTACACAGTGCTGTAGTAATAATGGAAGCGTGACTCCACCAGTGTGTAACCCATCTCTCGCCCAATGTCAGCTAGGATAGGCTCCATGCATCCTCCACCCTGAGCAGGATTAGCGGTTATGGATAATAAATGAATCAACTTTAAAGGTGAAGTCTGTGGAATTTAGTTGCTGTAAGGTTTCAGATTGCATTACCAATATTAAACCGCAGTTCATCCGTCCCTATCCAAAAATATATGGTGGCTTTCTAGTGTCAAAATGACGCTTCTGTGAAAATATAGGTGAAGCTTTTGGTCACTTTTGGCGCAGACCAATATTAGGACAGCGACCGTCCCTCGTCGACTAAGTTGAAAATAGATATCCAACAATGTATTCATTATCTTTTTCTTCATCCTCGTAGCTTTTTAGAGTTGAAGTGTTTCTTCATCGTATTTCCTCCACTTCAACCAATAAACCTGAAAAGGTCCTCTATAAAGCCAGTTCTCATTTTGTCCATTCTGGGCAACAGTATAAACATGGCAGCACAATATGGCAGTCTCCATGGAAGAGGATCTGCCCCTTCTGGAGATTTGGGGTATTCGCCGACTGTCCCAGTATCTTTTGTGGGGGTGTTGAAGTTATAGAGCGAAAACTTTAGACATTTTGTCGTAGTGCTATTTTCATATAACCTGAATGTTTGGGAATCATCCCATTTTGTTGTATTCTACTTTTTTTCTCCAAATCAGTGCTGTAAATGAATAATGTTGTTCTCCGCCCTTCGTCAGGTGTTTGAGCCTTCTATCATGACCTTCCCACCAGGTGTGTTATTAGGAGAGTAAGAGGACCGTACCTTCTTGCGTCTCCTGGCTCGTTGCAGAAGGGATGGTGGTGGCGTCTATGGGTTGTCCCCCTATTGTGGTGCTGTTTGTTGAGACTGTGGTTGACCCCACATGCTCAGTGTTTTTTGGTTTCCAGACAGTACCTTGAGTCCCAGCGGTCCCGAGGGGATAGCCATCAGTTGCTCCACCTCCGATGCCAGCAGAAGTTCTGCTGTCAGCCGTTGAAGCCGGGCTGAAGGTAGTGGGAATGCTTGGGGTAGCAACAGTAGGGGTTGAATCGTGCTTTACTGTATGGGCGACAGCAGAGGCAGAGACAGGGAGAAGGGCTGCTGTGTTCGATTTTTGCGGTTGACTGGTGCTTGGCCCGAATGTAGGATTGGCTGTAGTAGTCACTTTGTCAGCAGTTGTCTTGAACTCAGCAGTTGTCGTTGTAGGTTCCTGAGTTGTTTGGATTTTTGCTGGTGTCGATGCTTGACTCACGTCAGTTTTAGTGGGCTGAGTGTCAGTACTTGATTCAGTCCCAGATGCACTTTCATTGATTTTCCGTTGTACAAAGCCAGGCGCTATCGTGACAGAGGCAGTATCATTTGATGCAGATGTAGCATTTTCTGAATAGATGCTGTCAAACAGGAGGCCTGAGAAAGAAGGAAAACATTATTTATATGTAAATCATACAACAAGCAATCAGCGGTAAATATTTAGTTGAACCTCATCCGTCTTGGTCAGGTGAGGGAGGGACAACAATCTGTAAACAGAACTCTGACGGTATCAGCTCATAAAATTCTTTTGAGTGTGTCAGGCAACATCAAGCAGACATGGAAAGCTGGGGCATGAGCCAACGAAGAGGCTCCCCCGCCACCAGGGGGCTGCCAAGAACAGTTGATAGACTGGAACAAACTTTCATTTCTGTGCCTTACAAAAAAGCCTTAGTATTGAATGGATTTTTCAATTCTCGGATTTTTGAGTTGGATATTTTGGATAATGAAGATGGAAAAAAATACTTTGAAAGTTGAATTCAGTAACATAATTCAATTACAGTTTATACAATAATTTTGCTTGTACCTTTAATGCCTCTGAAGTTTGAAACTTCGATGAATTGGATTTGCTTCCATACCAGAGGCTACGTTAGGATGACCAGCTACTTGATAACAGCTGTGTGTCGTAGTCAGGTAGACCTCAACGATTAACCATAGTACAACTACTAACTAGTGAATTTATCTTCCAGGGCTGAACGTTATCTACACTGTGTTATTTAACTTTGGCTTTATATAACAGACAAATAAATTAAATGGTATAGGTGTCATTCCAGGGACAAAAAATAGCAAAATAAACTCAGTTTGTAAACATTTTGTCATTTCTTATTTCTTTATGATAACCATCCACACCATCATTCACACATCAATGGAACAGCATTTGGAGCAACCTAGAGTTGTGTATCTGGCTTTAAGGACACTTTGACACGTAGACTGCAGGGGCCACAAATTCAACCACCTCCTGAAGTTGTAGAGAGAGCCACCGATGCTGCTGTGAAGCATGCTGGGACTAGATGTAGCCCAGCTGGAACACCTGGGTGAGGTCGTCTGTGGCCGGAAGAACAAAAAACCCCTATGACCTCATTAAAATCCCTTTGGAGGGATGTACATATAACTTATACGGTGTAACACCCAATGTCATAAAGTTACTCTTACTTCAGGCTGAAGCATACGGATGATGCGAGGGAACAAAAACAGACACCCTGACTTCAAAACAATGAGCTGAAAGAACATAAAACACGGCACATTGCTGGTTTGTGAACCTCTGCTCCTGGGTTTCCTGCAGGTCAGACAGATGTAAGCCTCAGCCACGGCGCTCCATCTTGTCCTGTCGCTCTATTTTTAGAGACCAGGACAGGATGCTGCACACAATAAACTCAGAGCACACCCTGGACCACGGCCGGTTGGAGAGCCCCGTGAACAATACTCCTGCCTCCACAGCCATGAAACAATGGTCTGACATACGCACGCACACAAACACTGTCCTGTGTTTTCTGCCCTCCACCCATATCCAGATACACACACAGGATTTGCGACACAAATGACATAAACCCAAATATTCCACATGACACGTACATTATGTAATATTTTCTCAGAGGAACATGATGATGTTTCAACATGTTGGTGGTTATACATTGCATTATTTGCAGTATTTCTCTATATTTGTCTCCATACTTATATGTTTTCCTTCATTCTTAAGCACAAAATGATGATCAAAACTGAAAAACAGAACAAGGCCCATAAGAAGAAGTTGTAAGCAGATAATGTTCACTGTGATCAGCATCATCTACATGCAGGTTTTTACAGCAGGCTCGGCACATAGTTGTGCTTATTAGACTTTTCACAGCAAAATTGCGTTCAGTCATTACCCGACAGCAAAAGCAAGGTACTGTATTATTTAGAGTTTCTAGTTGTATAATAGTATTACAGTATATTATGCATTATTAAAAGAAAACTTAAGTTCTTTACAGTATACTTGTAAATTATCAATACAGTTCTGGTCACATAGCTTCCAGTAAATTATAAGTGTAACATAAATAAGAGCAAAATTAGTACAGCATAATTTTTGCAATATTTTTGTGGTAATATCCTATCTTTAACCCAAGTATCTGTATTTTATTATATAAATTGAAAATATGAGTTGAACTTCTTTGAACTATAATAATAAAATCAATTGCTATTTCGAACCACTAGACTTACGCACATACAGTACACACACATACAGTACACACACATACAGTACACACACATACAGTACACACACATACAGTATACACATACAGTACACACACATACAGTACACACATACAGTACACACATACAGTACACACATACAGTACACACATACAGTATACACATACAGTACACACACATACAGTACACACACACACAGTACACACATACAGTATACACATACAGTACACACATACAGTATACACATACAGTACACACATACAGTACACACATACAGTATACACATACAGTACACACACATACAGTACACACATACAGTACACACATACAGTACACACATACAGTATACACATACAGTACACACACATACAGTACACACACACAGTACACACATACAGTATACACATACAGTACACACATACAGTATACACATACAGTACACACACATACAGTACACACACACACAGTACACACACATACAGTATACACATACAGTACACACACATACAGTACACACACACACAGTACACACACATACAGTATACACATACAGTACACACACATACAGTACACACACATACAGTACACACACATACAGTACACACACATACAGTACACATACAGTACACACATACAATACACAAACATACAATACACAAACATACAGTATACACATACAGTACACACACATACAGTACACACATACAGTACACACATACAGTACACACACATACAGTACATACACATACAGTACACACACATACAATGCACATACAATGCACACACATACAGTACACACACATACAGTACACACACACAGTACGTACACATACAGTACACACATACAGTACACACAAATACAGTACGCACACATACAATACACAGACAATACACAAACATACAGTATACACACACAGTACGTACACATACAGTACACACATACAGTACACACAAATACAGTACGCACACATACAATACACAGACAATACACAAACATACAGTATACACATACAGTACACACACATACAGTACACACACATACAGTACACACATATACAGTACGCACACATACAATACACAGACATACAGTACACACACACAGTACGTACACATACAGTACACACATACAGTACACACAAATACAGTACGCACACATACAATACACATACAATACACAGACATACAGTACACACACACAGTACGTACACATACAGTACACACATACAGTACACACATACAGTACACACATACAGTACACACACACAGTACGTACACATACAGTACACACATACAGTACACACAAACCTGAGTCATATCTTCTTACTGATTTTCTCTGTTTGCTGCTGTTGATTCTGGGATGCTGCTGTTTTCACTGTCTTCCACCCCAGTTTCTACATCGCTGCTAATAATATTCTCCTCCAGATCCACACATCTCTTCCTAAAAGTTTCCGTTTGAGGCCACGATTACATTGTTATTAAACCACTCATAATTTTAGCTTCCTTCGCTTACTGTCTTCTTGTCCTCACAGTTTAGCTTGTAACGGCTTGGCGCGCGCCACAACCCGACTACGCAGCAGGCTGATGAACGTCTGAACAAAAACACTACAGGAAAGGCTGAACTTATTTTAAAGCCCAT
Organism: Lophius americanus; assembly: GCA_037951165.1. Classification (NCBI taxonomy): domain Eukaryota; kingdom Metazoa; phylum Chordata; class Actinopteri; order Lophiiformes; family Lophiidae; genus Lophius; species Lophius americanus. The sequence continues at coordinate 892,510 of JBBDHG010000189.1, read as the reverse complement.
TTCATTTATTTCATGGTTAGGATATTTTCATTTCATTCATCATAGTATTTTGATAGTATTATACGTTTTAGCCTTTTCCTGTTCGGGTTCCAGGGGATATGTTTATTTATTTACTCCAGGACCAAAGTTAGTCCTTCGGGACTAACCCCTTTACTCTTGACCAGCGGAAGAAAAACCCAGACCAGAGACTCTGTGTGCTCTTGGAAGCTGCAGCATTTATTTCAGACCTCTGTGCCCTGCTGTACACATACAAAATCACTTAGTGGCTACAAACTCTTTGCTAACTCTCCCTTATTCCTGCCATTCTCTCTCTCATTCTTGCTTGACCACCCCCTCATACACACACAAGCTCTCTTAAAGGGGCAGAGCACTCTTGCAACATATGTGTTTAAACACACGTTTAAACTAAACTTATTTAATTTAGTAAAAGTAGGCAAATCAGATATTCCTCCACGTACCGCTAGAGGGGGCCTGCATACTGCTAGTGGTACGCGTACCATAGTTTGAGAACCACTGCACTAGACAGCTCTATAAAAAGAAATTTCAGCTGTTTGCAGCAACAACAATGGAAACATCAGAGAGCGTAATAAGATCACTGTTAAATTGAATATCCCCAACACTACTGGTGTTGAAAACAAATATGAGGACCTATTTTGGATATTTTAATGAGGGGAGGAAAAGAAGGAGATGAATGTAACTCACATTCCCGTTCACATCCTACAACCAGAGACATGAGAGTATAAACGTAGCACTATATTGGCGCCTCAAAAAACCCGATCAACTCTGGACACACTTAGCTTGTAAGATCTACCTCCTAAGTATTAAAAGCGGTCAGGGAACAAAATAGTCCATCAAAGACATACGACCAGAAAAACTAGGGAAAAATTATGACTTCGGTCTTCTGATCAAGAAACTGGAACCAAGGTACTTAACTCCATGGTGAGCTTTCTCCATGGACCCAGCCGTATGTGAGCTCTACAGAGAATTGAAATTTAAAGGTCAGAAAGGATTCAATCATGACCCGTACGTTAACGACATTGGATCATTCCAGTCTATGACCGTTGTAGCTCATTTTCTGACTGAGGACTGGAGGCCGCCATCTCACCTTCTCCAGACTAGAGACCTGTATTAGTCTAGTAGTCTACACATATTTACATTCAGTGTCATTGGACCAGACGGTAACACAGTTCAGATTGTCAGGAGCAGTGCGTCAATGTCCTGACAGGCTTTTATGATGTGTTGGTCTGACTGTCTGTCTACCATCCAAAGTGTTTTACACCAGCCCAAGCATTAACCCATTCACACAGAGGCTACCTTCGAATTCGGGAAATTTCCTCAGTCCCCATCCCCATCTTAAACCGACTTTTTCAGCCTAAGATGAGTAGGTTTCATTTTTGGGTGAACTATTCCTTTAAGGAACCAATAGGTCATACACTCCCATAAGTTCCTGACGGATGTTAAACAATCACAAATATTCTCCTGAGTTGCTCAGGCCATAATTCCTCCAGCCTGTGAAGGCAGCATGATAGCAGATAAGGTTGGTCAAGTGGAGGCTGGTGGGGCTGAGATAGTCCCGTCTCTGTGAGGCACCGAGCCATCGGTTATCAGCCTGTAGCCTGCTGCTGTAAACAGCCTGACTAAGAGAGGAGCGCTGTCAGAGCTATGTGGGCTTTGATTGAGCTGAGTGCTCTCTCCACATCCCATCGGCTGGAACATCTAGTCCAAGAGGCAATCACTCTGCAACCCTGATAAAAAAACAAAAAACTAAGCCTGCTGTGTGCAACCTCAGGCAACAAAGACAAATAGAGGATATGGACACAGTTTACTGCAGCTGAAAGGAATTCTGAAAGGAGTTTTCTTCCACTATCAGTATGGAAGATAGATCCAGGAATCCAATGATGACAAAAGATGATAAATCCTTTCTGCTCATCATCATTAACCATTTGGTATTGAAATTGATTTTCTCTCCACTCCACCCTCTATCTTCACTCTCCCTCCCCCAGGTGTGGCATCTTGTTCTGTGTGACCTCCTCTGACCCCAGCTGTCACTGATGCATCTGCTTCTTTGCGGGCGACAGCATCCACTGATCCTGCGGCTATCAGTACCGAGGCTGTTTTTACCTCACCCACACATTCCTTTGCAGACTCACACACACACAACACACACCACCTGTAGTCTGTCAAATCCACTCCCAGGGACTCGCACACATACATACACATTATGCCATGGGATGTTTACTCCTGTTGCTACTTAACCCTCTGGCATCTGAGGTCAGGATAAGGTAATGGTTAACCCTCAACCTTTATATACCTTTATCACTTTAACATACTCTCTAAGTATACGGAACCCCGAATATTGTAGGGGTTAGGGTCAGGGATCACACCGGCATGATCTTGGGGTCCAAAGGGTTAACTACAAAAATATGTTGTATCAATATATTTGAATATTTGTCTATTCCAGAGCACTATGAGGTTCCCTGGAAGGACAGGAGATTAGTTTTTGAGGCTTATCCTCTATCCATCTTCTGTAGTTGTGGGGAAGCTGGAGCCAACCCTAGCTCAAGATGGACGAGAGGTGGGGTACACCCTGCACAAGATGTCCGTTCATCACAGCACCAACACACATACACACATATAGAGATAGAAATCCATTCACGCCTACGACCAACTAAGAGCCATCAATTCAAGTGTATTGCATGTTTTTGGTAAGTGGGAGGAAGCAGGAGCGCCTAGAGGTGCAAACAGGAGGAAAACAAGCAAATGCCACACCTGAAGGTCTGAAAAGCCAGAAGTACGGTGTGGCCACAGTGCTGAAACTATCAGGCGTTATTGGTGCTGCAAATTTCTATATTGTGGCCTGAAACAGGAAGTTCTTATAACTCTCTTTTCCATAGTTCAATAGGTTGGAAAAGAGTCCAAGCCTGAAAACACGTCTTTCTGCGAATTCTGCGACATTCGTAGCCAAACGTGGAAACTGGAAATTACATACTTAATTAGAAACGCCAAAAAACTGAGATATAATAACACCACAGTCCGTGGCGTCATCTGTCGCTGACAACTGAGATTCTCCTGTAGTTCTTTCATTATGAGAAACGTAATGGTACTAACAAGCTATCAGAGTACGGGCATCACCATAGTACTGGATCAATGGCATCGTCCAGGTAAACTTCAAAATCTACTCCGCTTTTCCTGTCCCCAAGAGTTATCCTGCTTCCAAACAAAAACAGACACCCATAACATAATCTGCTGTGAGGCGCGTTGGCGAAGGTATACATGAAATGAAGACAGGAGTACACCTCCCCCATCCACACACGCTGCCCCGGGGTCTTCTATGACTCATAATGTCATTTCCCACCATCAACACTCTGAATACCTAGAGTTAACCCTTAAACCCGATCAACACAAGTCCTGTTCAGGGGGTGAATCCAGGACTGGTGGTTGTCCTTCACAGCAGAGAGGAGACTCTGTGATATTGTGCGGTTGTAATGCTGTTTGTCTCAGGGTGTGACCCGCTCCAGTGAGGGGGTCAGATGGCAGAGGGTGTGAGAACTGACCTACTGTCCTTTCCCTGGCTCTTCTTTCTGCTACTTGGATCACATCACTTACAGGAAACAGTTCTGTTGATTTGGGCCCATGTGTTCAATAAGCCATACCTACATGACCTTTGTAACAGAAGGACATGAGTGCATCTGACCGCACATGAGTAACCGCTATGGCGGAAAATGCCATAAAGTGTCACAAGTCAAATCAATTTTAATTGAATAGCACCAAATCACAACAAATGTCCAAAAAGAGCAGGTCTATATATAACTCTAGCCGACAGTTCATTCATTCATCCGATTTAGAAGTGGCCCGAAGTGAAAGAGATCCGATTCGAGGTGATTGGTGTCAATCATACTGCCATGAAAAAGTCTTATGAAAGCAAAAATCAGATTTTTTTCCTGCAGTGTGATCGTAGCATCAGTCCAGGGCTAACCTTAGCCTCTCACTTGTCCTCGCCACGATGACCATGTGACTGTTGGAGGAATGTTTATATTGTGAGACACGTACAACTTTCAAAAGGAATCCAGTAGCTTCTGATAAACCCTCTTCCCTCGAGGCCACCGCACCAGCTGGGGCATGTATTATGGAATACATCTGATTCTTCAGTGGATCTGGATAAAGGGACAGTCAAACTATAATAATACCAATGCGATTCTAAAGTTTGGTGGGAGGTTTTAATGGTCATGGAGTCACATGATGAGGGTCAAACTATTAGTGGATGACACAACAGGAAAACTCTCTTGCATTGGTGGATGTTTGGGATCTCTAACCTCTTTGTTTAAAGTAAAAAAAACTTTACTTTACTAAAACTTGGGCAAATTTACAAAACATGCCTGAAAGCAGATTCATATCATTTTCAACAATGAATGAAGGTTTTTACCCTAATTTTTAATTGAGTCTTGATTTTTGTGGGTCACGTTTGTATCATTAAAGCTGTAAGAAATATCAAACCAGTAATAAAGGTCATTATCTTTGGAACACCTGAATCTTCTACATCTAAAGAGTAGAAAATGTCGTCCTGAAATGGGACCACTGAGGCAGCTCCTATAGTAAACCTGTGGGGCGTGACAGTCTTTAACCTCAATGGACTGAGACTAAGTGGAGGTCCAGAGGATTTCAGAAGGAGATTTCTGTCCCCCTTTCCCTTTAGGGGGTCCCATTGCTTGCTTCCAGTGGGTGTCAAACTCATCCTGTCCAGTGTGAGAACCATCATCCATACTCATTAAAGGAGAATGACAGGGCAGCCAGGGGGTGGAGACTGGCCTCCTCCTTGACTGCCATGTTGTAATTGAATACCCCATGAACAAGGCCACACACTCAGAGACACAGAGACGATAAAAGCACTGAACACGACAAGGGGGACATTTTTATTGCTCTAATACTATTGATATGGTTGGGATCATTTCCCCCCATTGAGCCAAGTGAGGACCAGCACTGGTGCTGAGTCTTACGGTCTGACAGGAAGGGATTGGATGGAGCTGAAATCTAGGCTTTGTGCTTTACAGTCAGGTTCCTCCACATCAAACTGGGAAAATCTTTAATGTCTGATCCTGACTTTGTTCTGAACATTAACGGACAGAAAAAGGAAGTGACCCCCAACATGATGCACAGGAAGAGCTGACTATGGAGAATATTAACCTAGTTAATAGTCTCCTGACCAGTGCAAGTACCCTACTGAAATGTTAAGAGTTATTATGTTCATACCAAATTAATAGCCTTTTAAGCAGCTTTGTTATAGATTGTGGAGAAGGCTTTGGCGAATTAGTTTGCTAGCATACAAAAGTCAGAAGTTATAAAGGGACACTCTTGGGGCCATGGTCTAACTCCAACCTGAAGTGTAACATTTTTAATTTGGACGATTTTTGTTACCAAAAGTCTGAGTTTTTGATGAACAGTCCAGAAAATTGATGCCTGACTTCAGTATTTAGCCTGCATTCACTTAAACTAAGTGGAGGTCCAGAGGAGGTCAGAGGGTGCTCCCTGTCTCCCTGTCCTCCAGTCAGGGGGGCCCACTCTTTGCTTCCTCCCTGCGTCAACCCCGTCTTGTCCAGTGTGAGTACCACCACCAGTACACAGTAAAGGAGACTGAGGGTTATCAGAAGTTGTAAAAAGCTTCAGTTTTTCTATGAACGCTGTAGCCTGAGCAGGGAAAACCGATGACTTCAGTCTTTGGTCTGCATTCACTGGGAAAATGGATGCATTGCCATAAAACACAAAATTGTCACACTCCACTGTCAAAGGCCCGATCTGCACCAAACTTCATTTGAGATCAGTCCCGAAAGGTATGTTGAAGAGCAAGCTCTTGCTGGAGGCTTGGTGAAGGTCTTCAGCGGTCTCTATGGTACGGAACCATCTAGTATCTGGTTTCTTTCAGGATAGCCCGGAGCCCGGAGACTCAAAGGACAATGATTAGGGGTCTTTGAGATGAAACAATGTCAATCTATAGTCAAACTTTTAAGGAAGAAGCCCAACTCGCTAACATGGAGCTAGGGCCATGGCTTAACATAAATATGACAGCAGGACATGTTCCATGTCTAGATGTATTCCTTAAAGTGACATCATCAGATCGACTCCTCACTAAAGAACTGTATTCCGGATCATTCAACCTGTTTATATCAGATGGCTACCAGTTCAATCTCATGTCAAATAGGAGCATATAAAACACAAATATCATATCAATCTTACCTAAATTGGTTGAAATGTTAATAAGATTGAAACGTCCAAAGTTTTTTCCAACTAACTACAATCTAATCTTCGTTTTCTTTCTTCAGCCAAACGTTGGTATTAATTAGTTTCATGGCTTGTACTTGGAATTGGGTTGGAAGGTTGCGCTTCCTCTAACAATGACATTTGCGTCTAAGATTCTTGTTATCACTTGATCTGATCACAGAATACTGAATTAACACTATTGGTCTCATTATCATTACAACACCAGCCACATTTTTTTAGTGCTGAAAAATTGCCCAACTGGCGCAGAAGGCATCGTTGTGACCTGACCGCTCTCGCATAAAACCAAGATATAGACATTAGTCTCTAATCCTTATTTTCCATTAAAATAATCCTTATTATGTACAATAACCCTACCTTATCTAGTAGTCCCTGTTATGATAATAAAGACAGAGGAACATTTCAGGTAACTTCCTAACAACGAGCCAATGTTAGAAAAACAGCTCAATGATACTGTAGCCACAAACAGGTTGTTAGATCATAAAAAAAAAACATATGGTACATTCAAGTAAATGTAACAGCCGACACATTACCTCTCCCTAGTGTAGAATGACATCAAGTTCGGAAGAATACATGTACATATATAAAAGTATAGTTAGTGTATGTCAAATTTCTTTAATTTAATTTTGACACAGTGTCTCAGCATTTTGGAATCAGGGTTTGTGTATGCCACAATGTTAAACCTAAATGAGCAGATAAAATAGCAAGAACACCACCACTACTTTTAAATGGTTTTAAATTTAGGGTCACTGATTTCATCCGACCTGAACAGCCTGGGAAACCAATGACTTCCAATAAAGCCTGGATGGCAACCGAGCAAAAGATGACTGATGCTGGAATCATAGCTAACCCTAACCCTAACCGCCAAGACAGCCAAGCAAGCAACAGAACCAACAACTGAACAATATTTACACGGTCTCCTGAGTGGGGACGCACAGGGCAGAGAAAATGGTAGCAGCCAGAGCAAGTAGGCTTAGATCCACATCCTGGACTGTTGAGGCATGGGAAGTCAAGACATGGCAAAGAATCTCTTAAGAGAGCGGGAAGGCTTAAGACACATCAGATCAGATCCAAGCTTAGAGAAGGAGCAATTCACCCACAATGCAGAGAGCTTTACTCTGGTGAGTTCAAGCAGAATTATCATTCCCAGGGATCCCTCAGCACCTGCAGCCTCACAGTAGCACATGGTTACAACTTTAGGTGTCATTCCGAAAGAACAACCCAAGCCACAAAGGAAATAAAGCTGAAATTTCTTTACAGGCATTTTAAAGCAGAGAGCGCTGACGGTGAGCATGGAATGAAAATGGCAACTTGTATCATAACGGGGTGAAGCATCTTGTTTTTTAAGGCAATGGATTTAATTCTACATCAGCCAGCAGGGTCAGGATACTCCCTGGAAGCCTGGATGAGACAGGTTGGGATGTATCCACCGTAAAGGTTGTACGCCCTCTGATGACGTTCAGTATTTACGGACGTCACCAGAGGTCAATCCTCCAGGCCAAGGATTGACCAGGATCGACCAGGATTATTTCATTCTGTCCAGCCATTTTAGGGGTTGATACTAACCTCAGAGGGAGCTTAAACTCGCCTCTGCTGGTGCCAACTGAAGGAAAGTCAATAAAAAATGTAACCGACGCCCCAGACCATCAGTGTGACAAAGCTGCCCCCTTAGCTTCCCGTCACACAAAGTTCCCTCCAACCCCACGTGTGACCATGCACGCTAGGCTACTCCCTCAATGCAGACCCCTGCTACAACCAAGGCCTTTAAGCGTACCACCGCCCCCATCCTTGTCCCATTGAGTTGGGTAATGCAGCTGTCTGAGAGTGAGGGGGGTGGCTTGAGGTGGGGCTGAAAAAAGATAGGGAGGGGGGGTCTTTGCTTTGTGCTCTGCAGTGAAGAGAGGTGAGAGGCTGTGAATTTAAAAACACTTGGTGGGAATAAAAGAGAGACAAGCCAAATGGGCGGTAGGGGGGGGAAACCGGAGTTTGAGACGCTGTAAATCCAACGGCCAAATGGAAATGACTAACCACACAGACACACAGACACGGAATAACACTTCCACCCTCGCTTTCTTTACTCACTTACAGCACGCTCCCTGTCCTTGGCAACCGTACTGGTATGTGTGTTTATACGACCCGTCGGGTGGTTAGCAGTAAAAGTTCAATGCTAGAGCTTCATTACCACACACCTTTCCACTGGGAAGCAGGGAGGCATCCAAATACAGGATTTAGGTACAGATCACATCATTTTCGTATTTATATGGTGTCAGGTTGAACATTCCCCACATACACGGTTAATAAACTATACTTCTAGCTTGACAGACCCATCAAAGAGCTCTAGAACACAAAAAGCGTCCGACGCTGCTATACAAGGCTCATCAGGCCTGCCTTCAATACTGAACCTCACACAAGATATTTGATCCCATCCTGGGATATTAAACAGTCAAATGTACAGGAGAGCATGGACGGATAGCACGAGCAGTGGGTGATTTCTTTTATTCATTCATTTTCTGTGCTTTAAGCTTGTTGTTTTTTTGCACTTTGGGTGAACCGATCCTCCAAGGAGAGGCTGACTGTGTTGGCATGTTTCATGTCACGGTTTATTAATGTTTTCCTAAAATGTGAGAGATGAGGGGAGTTCAGGAGAAGTGATGAGGCAGATGAAACGAGCGCACAGAAAGGGAGAAGAGGAATGAGGAGGAGTAGAAAGAGAGTACATGACGGTACCAGCCACAGGCCTGATTAATGGACACCTGGGTGTGCAGCATGGCATGCTGGGTAAGATGCAGGGAGTATGAGGTTATAGTAGAAGTGAGGGGAGGGTTGTTTATCTGCAGAATCAGACAGTGATGAAACTCTTGGCTTCTCGGAGGGCGGAGGTTCCTCCATGAAGGAAACCTGCAGCACATGCCAGCCCTTCCCGAGCTTTGAAAACACGAACTGGTAGAGCTGGATAGCACACATGCTTCCTAAAAAGGACACCTCAGGGGTGTTTGGGGGAGGTCAGAAATTTGAGGTGCACAGATCAAACGTGTTTGAATTGAAATAAGATTAAAAAAAATAATGAAAGAAAGTGGAGTGTTGGTTGTGTTCTGTTTCACTGGGCTATGACAAAGAGACCTCAAACCTTCTGTCAGATAGCTCATCCATTTAAATAAAATGAAACCAACCATATTCACAGTCATTTCAGTTACTGATTCAAAAACTCTCCGTGTGAATGCATTGATCGTTTGACATTTGATAATAATCTGCAGAAAATGATTAAACATTAAACTCCATCATTTCCCTGAGAGAACAGAGAAAATCTGTCTGCTCATTAAAACTGTGGCAAGACGGAAATCATGAAGGTGGCCATTTCTTTCAAAAGAGGATCTACACTGATTCAACCATAACAATATAACCACCTGTCTAATGTTGTGTAGGTCCTATTTGGCCCAACAAACCAATTCTGGGATGTTACTGTGTATTCTGACACCCCTCTCAACACCCCTCTCAACCAGCACTGATGTTTTCACCAAGCTATAACACAGTGGCTCTTCTGTGGGATTATTTAATTTTCATTTATTTATTTAACCTTTATGTAACCAGAAAATATCCAATTGAGATCAAAGGCCTCAGCACACGATTAGACAGGATCAGACAACACAGGCTGGCCATCACTCCCCATGTCTATCATTCAGCCTGGGCGCCCAGCATCCTGATACAGTTTCAACGGTGGTCACGGGACTACATTTATATAATAAATAATAATAATAATAATACATTTAATTTATAATGCACTTTACGTTTGTATCAAATCTCACAGTGCTAATATGGCAACTGTCTAGTCCTCCACCACCAATAAGGCTTTACAACGCGAGTGGGCATTCACCCATTCCCACACTGTCCTCCAGTGGTGACAGAGGCTAATCAGGAGCAACGGACATTCCTCCAGCGATGGAACAGCCATCAGGAGCAATGTAGGGTTAAACATCTTGCTCGAAGATACTTTGAAACATTAGTCATATTTACACTTTACACATTTACACACACTTACGGATCACACCTACTCCATTTCTCCTCCAATTCAATTACAAAATGATAAAACCGTTTGTACTCTCCTCCAATGCATCTAGCCTTGCTGCCTTTCCACCTAGTCTATGTGTCTATCTTTCTTCTCCTCATCATATCAGCTACATGTCTAGTTATTTAAATTTTTTTTATTATTTGGTGATAAAGAAATCCATTTTAAAATTCAACAATTTTGAAAACATTGATTATGAATGTTTTTATTAAACTGGAAACACACATCTCAGCTTTCCTGCTTACGAACTTTTGTATTTATTGTGTATTCTCTCCTACAATTCCCAGAGTTGTTTGGTCGGGCTGCCTTTTTTTCTTACCCTGGATTTTGTCCCGGAGCCCTGGTCACAACTAGAAAAAAATATTTTCTGGTTTGTAGTAATTGATAAGATATGTAAAATAATTTCTAGTCCTTCAGTAGTTGGAATGGTGTCTTGGAAAAATGTCTGTTTTTGTCTTAAAGCAACTCCACCCCACTTCTATTCATACATTCCCCTCCAGCTGAATGAAAACCCTCTGAGGGGGAGACGGTGGCTCAAGGCCGTCTCCCGCCACCACACCCTCCTTGGGAACTGGGATGTTGATAAAGATATTTTCCAATCTATTGTTCTCAGTTCTCTCCCACGTACACGAGCCAGAGCCGACACCAGAACAGTGTGCCAAGTAGGTAGTGTCTCCCCGGGGTTTCTGGTCTGTCCACTGGTGTCCGTGCAGGCCAGGAACCCCGACTGCCTCTTATCTTGAAGGAAACGGACAAGTCTTGAGCCACCGAATAGAAAAGACAGAAGTTGTGCGGAGGGTTAGGAAGTCCTGGAGAGGAGAGATAACTGAAGAAGCCGCCTTATTCCTGCAGTCCAGGACCCCAATCAAGGATCCAAACGCTGAAATCATTATCATGCTCACCTAACCTCGTATCTTATCGTATTGATCGTATCGTATTGTATCATATCATTTAGAATTGTATTGCATCATTTTAAATTGTATTGCATCGCATCGCGTCACACCTTACCCACTGCATCCTATGTTTGGTGTTTGTAGTCAAAATCTTCGTTTTGTATTATCCAAATCTTCAGAGAGGAAATGTGCCAGGAAAAATGACATCAACATTTGGTGATTTGGGAATAGTCAGTAATTCCTAGTAATTCAAATACGTTCCACAGGACGTGTCGTGTTTAGGATTGTTGGGTGTCGGTGAAGGTTTACCATTCTAGTGTGGATATAACAATGACCTCTGTGAAGAGTTGTAGAAAACCTCTCTGGTCCCAAACATGCCCGTTTAAAACAATGTGTCCTGAGAGGCTTCAACTAAAGTTAAAGGAGGTCCCGTAGGTCATTCCTCTTCCACTGCAAGGGGCCGAATCTGAAGTCTCAATCTAAACCCTCATCACAACATATTACATAATTATAATGATACTAAGATTTCAAAAATGAATCAAAACAAAAAACTCCTGAGGTTTGAACCTGCGTTGTCTTGATGTGGTCGACTCACACAGTAACTCCATATGTAAGCCTGAACCAGCTTGCAGGCTTGGCTCCATCAATTTACTTTATTTGAACAGTTCTGGAGTAAGGAACGGTTCTCAAACCTGATTTGAAGAGTGGAATTTTTGTCTCACAGTAAGGCAAAAGATCAGAACCGGGCCTCTTCGATCTGCTGATTGGGCAGAGCTTTAGGTGTGATGTGTAAACTATTGCTGTACGGACATGAGTCCAGTCTCATTTTTATATCCTACTCAGCCAGGAGATTGAAACCACCAATAATATTGTGTAGGTGCTGTCAAACTCTCACTGTGTGTTCTGACCCCTTCCTATTAGAACCAAGTTTTTCAGCGAGCTGTGCCACAGTAGTTCAGAAAACACCAGCTAACCTTCATTCCAAACACATTAGTGAGCCTTTGGCGCCCATGGGCCCGTCGCCGGTTGACCAAATGTCCTTCCTTCCTTCCAAATGTACCAGCTGGTTAGGTACTAAGCACCGGGGCCCAGGAACACCCAGCTAGACCAACAGTCCTGGGGATGTTTAGTCCAAGCTTCTGGTAACATATTATCTGTTTCGCACAGAGGCGCATGTACTGTAAAAAAATAATTTCTCTTTTGGGTCAATAAGGTCTAAAGTCTCTGACCCCTTCTTGAAGCAATCCCAATTGGGCTTTTGCCAAACACTCTCTGAACCTTAAGCTTGTCCATTTTTTCTGTTTCAAACATCAACTTAAAGACAAACTGTTCACTTGCTGCCTAATATATCCCACCCACTGACAGGTAACCATGGTAGCAAGATAATCACTGTTAGTCTGACTTCATCTTTAAGTGGTTAGAATGTTACGGCTGATCAGTGTACATCGCCACAATGCTTTAAATAATATGTGAGGAAATGTACTTGAGTTAAAAAGTGTCTCTTCAGGACCCTGAGGGTTTTTCTCAGTTCTATTTGATGGTAGTGACAGGACGGACGCTGCCGCCTCAGAGCATCATTATAAAAAACATGCTATCAGCAGCGACAGAATCAAACTATAATAGTCAAGGCTCCAATTTACTCTCACAACATTCATACTTCACATTAAACACATTAAATTTAGTAGACACACTGCACACGTTGAGCTTTTCCACCACACGACTGATAACAAGGGTTAAACAAACACACACACAGATGCACGTTCACACGCACAACTGATGGTTCGTGCTTTTATTTCTCTAAAAAGGGCTGACAGACTTGTGTCACATGTTTTAAAATAAAGGCCTCCCATAGGAATCCACCGAGTGTTGTGGTGAGAGAGCGGCAGGTGCATAATTAAAGAATAACACTCTCCTCGCCTCTTCGCCAAGGAGGGGGGGGCCGCTTCATTACTCAGGCTCCTTCTGCCCTCAGACACAGCTCAGCACTGAGGCTGATGGGAGGGAGGAGGGGGAGAACGGGGGAGGTCTTCACTGTGAGATGGAGTGACAGATGTTTCGTACAGATTTTATCCAGCATTGGGAATAAGTGCTTCTCAAATTGTAACAGAGAAAATGTAGATGTTCAACACTGACGTCTCTAAACTCTTGGACTGGCAGCTCTCTGGTGCGTTTTTATATAAATAAGACTTTGTTTGTGAATTAAACACACACATCTTACATTTTTGCAGCTTTTATACTTCACATCATCCTCCAAATGCAAGTTCAGCTGCTGTATGCAACAATATTGTCATGGTTTTTAATCATATACGTATAACAAGACAAAACCTTCAGAGTGGATGCTATATGTTGCTGAAAAGGGCAATTCTGCACCTTTTTTCTCTCATATATACGCAATGACATCACCAGATAATTAGGGCACAGTATAACAGATGATCATGCATTCAGTCAAAACATCACTCTTTCGTTTGAGTTTTCTAAATAAGACTTTTAACAGGAGAAGATTGTGCTGCTGGGAAAATGATGATGAGGGCCACTAAAAAAGAAATTCTGAGAACAATGCTGGAACACTATGTTGTAACTGAACAATTACGAAATAATATTGCATCAAAAACTTTAAAGGAAACAATTATAAGTTAAAAAAGGCTGAGTATATAGAAACTCATTAAATAACAAGAATAAAGTCATATTGTTAGGAGATAGTGGCATTACTTAGAAGAAAAAAAGAATAATAAAGTAATTAATTTTTTTAAATGAATAATTCTATAAGCGATTTAATAAGAGAAAAGTCAGAATATCTGATAAAGTCATAAAAGTACAAGAGTAAATGGATAATCATGAATAACATCAAAATATTTTTTTTTAGTTTTTTTTAAAGATTTAATTTCAGAAGAAAAACATCAGAGTATCAACAGAATAAGGGAAAGATTCTAGAAAGAAAGTAATGATATTTAGAAAAATAACAAATCAAATTGGAATTCAAGAAAAATGTCAATGTCAAAGAACAAAAGTCATAATATTAGAAGAGAACTTCTGAATTCTATAAGGAATAAGTTTTTACATTTAGAGGAATAATAAGAAAAAAGTACATTGTATAGAGAAATTCAATAATAATAATGATAATAATAACAAATAAATAATAATAATAATAATAATAATGATAATAATAATAACAAATAAATAATAATAATAGTGATAATAATACAATAATAGAATTTTTATTTTATCATAAAAGGTCAAAATATTTAGATTTTATCCTAAGTCAACACGAGAAACGTTTGAATATAGACAAAGTCTCAATATAACAAGAAAGGCATGACATTCTGAAAATAAAGTTTAAAGTTTAAATTTTCATATTCTAATAGAAATAAAATTGTAAGGAAAAAGGTCACGATACCGTGAGACTACCTCATACCTATCGGAGGGTAAATATAAGACGCGGGTCGTATCTTTGAAACGATGATCATGGATCTTATCAAGATCCACTTTAGTAAAGGGGGTACTTTTCTCGCTTCAGTGACGTCTCGGGGATTGAGAGCAGCATAATCATTGGGTTGGATCGGCATGATATTTTGATTCTATTTTGGTTACAGTGTCAGCTGGGATAAGACCAAGTCCCCCGTGACTCTATAGACAATGGGGTGATATATTTAATGGTGATCACGCTGATCAGTGATACATCACTGTGAGGAGCCTCTTCATCCGCGGTTGCTTGAGCTGAAGTTCATTCTGTTGTTGCTTAATCTAAGCAATTGTTTCACCTGTGTCCACGGTTGTTTGTTACCTCACCAAGGAAGTCACGTTTCTGTGTGTGTTTGAAGATTACAGAAAAAACCAATGGACACATTTGAATGGAATTTTACCCAAATGTTGTTTTTATCATGACGTCATGAGAACTTTTTCTTAGCAATCTAATTGATTCTGTTTACATTGCTGTCTTTGTTGTAACTGTAGTGCTTTCGCGGAGGTTTGTGCTCTCTGAGTGCTTTCTAGTTAAAACTAAATTTCAGTCATCAATTGGCCTATATTAGTGTTGTAGTAAGTGGGTAATAAATAATATTATAATACATAATGTTTACTTTTTTATGTATTATATTAATCAGATGGGAATTGGTCACAGCAGTCAAGATGCACAGTTTTTTTTAAATACTAGTCAACTAAATATGCTTGATTGTATTTATTGTTTCAGATGGCGTATTATGTTTTTTACTATAAATATTAGAATATACCCTAGCAGTTTGAACAAAACTTCAAAAATGCTAAAATATGTTAATAAGGTAGTAATAACAGAATATATAATAACATATATGATTGAATAACTTCCACCGACTCTCAGCATACATTTGTCAAGACCAACCCCCCCAGGCCCGCCGCTTGAATTAAAATACTGTACTGGAGAGTTTTCAGTACTTCCACTGAAGAACAGCGTCATCATATTTCAACCATCATTCCATAATCTATGTTTTTTATTACTGATAGTTAAACCCTCTGGTCTGGAATCTGCAGAGCCTCCACGTCTTTACTCTCACACTATCATACACACGCCACAGTGACCTCAGTGACCTCCACACATGGAGTACATGCCTCCTCCTGTGAGTATTAGAAGATGGTTCTTTCTGCGGATCTTTCTACTGCAAATATTACATTAAGACCAGTAGCATCCTTCATGTATCTCACTATACAGGACAACTTTGTGAATTTATTCTCTGCGGTTGACCCTCTCTGAGGAGCAGTGGACGGCGCACCCTGCACGCAGTGTCTTGTCGGGGCAGTGCATCGATTGAATCACAGACATTATCCAGTAATCCAGTCCAGAATCACAATAATAACACAGATAAGATGGAGGGTTCTATACTGGGCCCTTTGAAATGAGTCTGAACGAGTCCAGACTCAGCCTGGATCGTAGAGTCAGAACACTTTGCTCTGATCTGGAACCGGACTGACAATAATCCCTATTTTTGCATTTTTTTGAAATTGAAAAATGAGGCATAGATTCATGTAAATAAGGTCTATAAACCATAAATTCCGCAAAGACTGTTGCAACTGTTACTGCAAAATCTGTGATAATGAGTTGGAAAAAAGTTGACTAAAAGGTGTGAAATATTTTTGAATTCATTCTTTATGAAAATCAAGCCAATTTTAACCCGGATAAAAGTCACATGGTTGACAGAGGCCAATGATGAGGGTAAAGACAATTACAAAAGCCATCCCATGGTAGGCTGAGTTTGGTTTCAAGATAAGAAGATATGTATCCTCAGACTTTAGAATCATCAAAAGATCTCTTTTGTACTTTCTGAATGCAGAACTTAGTTCATCTTCATTTTTCCACTCAACTTTTTTCAAGCACCCTGAAAGGCGAGCACCTGCTGCTGCATCGCATTCTGCAGTCTTAACCTGCTGCTTCTGCACAAAGAAGCTCTTACTGACCTCACTCCTCAGGAGCCTTAATAAACACGACTGACATACAGACACCAGAGAGGAAACGTCCACATCCCAGCATCATGAAGAGAGATCGCACCGTCACAGGTGTGGATGTACTCACTGAGAGAAAGCAGCAGCCACGTGATCCTCAGAGTCGCTCTCATCCTGTTTCTGCTCCCAGATGTCCTGATCCTTCATGCAGCGCCGTGCTACAGTCCCTCAGGCTTACCCTGCAGACCTCGTAGGGATGGTGAACCAGAGTCTGGCCGCTGTCACGCCTCTCTCCTTGAATTTGTATCTGGACTAAATGATATGGCCCAAACTATTGTCACTCTTTTTTCCTCCTCTTCTGAACTGAAAGCCAAGAATGCTTTTGTGCTGCTTCTTTCTCTCCTCTCTTTGCAGACTTTGGGGGGGATGAGTGTTTCTGCCGTCTCCTTGGCGGTCCTGTTGTTGCTCAGGGTCTCTCGGCCTCCCTCTCTGTGTGTCTCCCACAGCGACTTGCTGCTGTATTGTGCTCAGACTTCAGCTGCAGCTCTGCCCATTCCTCTGGACTGTGCCTGCCTCCCTTATCAGGAGGAACCAGGGGCCGGCCCAGTCCAGTCCAATCCCAGAGCGCTGGACTCAGTACAGCCAGGACATTTTGAATAACAAAGGAAGCGTTGACACAATGAGTTCTGATTTCTTTCCTAAAATGGTCCATGTTTCAAGGCCGTGTGGTGGAGTCACATCAGCAGAGATGTTGTTTGATCCCAGGAAGAGCCTGTTGAGATGGACAGGGTCAGCAGGTCCTCATCTGAGCTGCTCCCAACATGAGATGAGGACTTACACATCCTGGACCGCTGAGCTCTTTATCAAGTCCTGTTTGAGGAGCAGTCAAAGACTTGACGGAAAGAAATTCAAAATTTTTACCGTAGTTCTTCAAATACATCTCCAAAAAGTTGGGGATATTATGGATTCCTCTTTGCCGCCGCTGATCCACTGTTTCAATGTGATAACTCGAAATGTATTTCATGAATCATTTTCAGATTTCATACCCTCATAGACCTCAGTTTGAGGAAAAACTGGATTGATTTTGGGAAAGGTATGTCGTATGTACAACAGAAAATAGGGGGAGTTTCATCTCCAAATGTTTTCGTGTCGTATTTCTCAACGGTTTCATTTAGTCCAGATTTGGTGCATATAGATCTACTTAAGGGGATCCTTCCTGTATGTGCATATTTTACTTTTACTATACTTTAACATATTTCACTCACTAGGTGGAGCTTTTTGTTTTTAAAACACTGTTTTTCTGACGTAACTTCACTCTTAATTTATGGGGATTCAATCAGGGGGATTTCAGGGGGATTAGTTGTACAACGCAGAGGGGTGGGGGCTTTTCTAGGATATACTATTGCTGTTTTATACCTAAGAATATATCATTATATTTGTGGTGTAATGACGTGGCTCTGGTTCCTCTGTGGCTCTAATGCTTTACTGAGGTAATAACCTGGCTTTAGCAGACTTGTGTCATAGTGACGTAGCTCTAGTGTCTCTGTGATGTAATGATGTGGCTCTAGTGTCTCTTTGATGTAATATTGTGGCTCTAGTGTCTCTGTGATGTTATAACTGTGTATGTTAATAGTGCCTCTCCAGCATCTGCCTGGTTCTCTTCGGTGGAAGTAAAAGTGAATGACAGATTTAGGTTCATACTGAACATTGGACTTTTTTATGACTTTACTCACGCTCTGTAATTCTGAATTCTGATGCAGCGAGACTAACATCGACATCACGGCATGCAGCAAGGCAGCAGAGGCTCCTCCCGCTGATACACTGGGGTGCCGTGGATATGAAGAAAAAGGTTTGAGAGAACTGGAATGCGTCCAGAGTGTTCATAACAGCTAATACACACTCTGTGACATCACAGCAGCACGGTGGTACGGTGACGAGCACCATGGCCTTACTGTAAGTTGGTTGAGGGTTTGAATCTAGGTAAGATTTAGGTGTGAATGCGTGTGATGTGTTGGTCATGTGATGAGCTACCCAGGATGTACCTGGCCTCTCACCCAATGTCAGCTGAGATAGACTCCAGTCCCCACACGACCGCTAATAGGATCATGTGTTACAGATAATGAATGATTTCTCTACTTGTCTCAGTGCAGCAGAAGAGGATTTAGGCTCCTCCCACATGGCTATCGGTGGTATTTATCATCACCTTACTATGATGTTTTTTATCTATTTAGTTGAGAAATGATTGAAACTAAAACGACGGGGTTAATTATTGAATTGATTACATTATATTGTTTTTCAGCTGTTGGTTCATGGATGGAGATCTTGACCTTTCACCCCTCATTTAGATGCATGTTGTTTCATGTTGTTCCGCTCGTCCTTCTTTCCTTCCTTTTCCTCTTTCCTCGACCAAGAGGAAATTATATTCAAAGTCTACTTTATAAAATTAAAATTAAAATATTTTCTCCTTTCTACCACTCCTTCCTTTTGCCTCCCTTCTTCCTAATTCCTTTTCTTGTCTTTTACTCACTTCTTTTTTTTCCCTTGTTCACAACTTTCTTCCCTCTTTCTTCCCTCTTCACCGCATTTGTTAACTGATCATACCTTGATACATATTGGTTTATTTTCTTTTTTTTCATTGATCAATACACCTTCACCCCTTTTATTTAAAAAAAAGAAAGTTTTTTAAAGAATTAAAAGAAATCCAGATTTCATTCCTTCTTTTTTTCATTTACTTTATTCTATAATAGTAAATATTGTCCACAAACAATCAGCCCTGTTACTGTTGTTGTACGGCTTTGCAGTATAATAAAGATCGCTCACGTGACGGAACAAAGATCCTTCAAATGACATCATTCAGAAACCATCCTTGTTGTGAGACGTTTGATGAACCTATCCTTTTCTTGAGCGTGGCGTTTCAACGGATGAAGAATAGCGTGTTCTCTCCATCAGCCTCCTATGACAGTTTAATTTACTTAAGGAATGAGAACATTGGTCCAGCTGGCTCTGTGTTTGATTTCTGGATTAAAGTCAAGCACTTTGGCCAGATTGCTGCCCTGCAGGAACCACTGAGTTTACTCCACTGCCTGTAACCATGACGACGGGTAGTCACAAACATCCAATGAATTGCTTTCATGGCACTTTTACCATGCTTCCATTCACTTAGCTCCAAATCTCCTTTGAGTGACGGGTCAAGACTGGATTTAATCCACCTCCTCTGAATGTTAAATTCAGCAACAACTAGAAGAATGCCCGTCTTAAAAAAAAAGACTTGTCTTACTACTGCGGGGCTTTTGGGGACACAAAAGGAACTTCAACTTGCTGCTGATGAAAATTCTGGAAGAAAAAAGACAAAAAGAAAAAAAGTGGAGGAGATAAGATCAGGGGTGTGGAGGCTGGTCGAGGCGTTTCCTTCCACTGGAACAGTTAGGAGTCATTAATAAAAAATCTTAAAAGATATGACCAACATCAGGAGACATGCTTGGTCTGCAGAGTTACACTCACCAGAACTGATCTCAGGACTGATGGAGAGAGGATTCAGGACGACTGAGGATAGTGTGTGAGTGTTAACATACCGTAGAACTGTGCACGCTTCAGTCCCAGGCCTGTTTGGGAGCTCAAGGCTAATTCATGCTCAACATTAACCCTTCCATGCTGATCAAGTTTTTGGTTGAGAACATTTGAAGTCAGGATTTCTGAAGGCAAAATTTGCCTGAACCTGTTTGTAATAGGACCCAAATGCGGCATGTGTATGCTAAAGAGTAAGGGGCCAAGCATGGAGCCATGTGGGACACCACAGGTAAGAGGGGCCAGCGAGGAGGAGGTATTAACCATGGCTATTGACAACAACCACTTCCTTTAGCAGGTTTTCTTTAGACATATGTGAGGACCTACTAAGTAATGTAACATGATAACGCCCCCAAAAACCTCTAATAAGGGTGAAATAGTTTTCTAAAAACAGGCTTTACGAAAAGTTTGATTTCATTTGATTAAAAATTATGATTTTATTTGAAATACGACATTTCATTATTCACATTATTCTATAAGGCTGTCTTTGTTATACTTTTTAAAAACAGGACAAAATAATTTGTAATTTTATGATAAATTAAATGTCAAAGATATTAAATGTCCTAAGGAATTAGAATATTTGAAGATATATTTAGTAATTTTTTTTGTAAATTATTCAGTTAAAGCATAGTTCAAACCTCAGATGTAAGACAACCCATACAGTGCAGAACCATGCACTGTATGGAACCATGTTGGTTCTGCATCGTGGATTGTGTCCCCTTCCCCACGCAGCGAAAATACAATCAATTTACCTCCTATTCAAAACAAATGCTATCTCAAGGTACTTTTAACCAACTAATAACTTACTAAAGCCTTCAGCTGGTCAGAAAGATGCCACAGCCTAGATTTAAGCCTTTATTGTCTCCATGCAGCCAGCATGATCGTCAGGCGGGGTTTGCCGCACATGAGCATGAAGTGAGAAAATGACAGATGGACGGAGACAGAGAGGGAAGGATGTGTCACAGGACTTCCTGGGGTTGTGTCCCCTGTCACTACTCTGCCTTTCAGCTGCGTCTCACGAGGAGGAAGGATGTTCATCATCCACTTTGATGATGTAGCCACTAATAGACTGCTGATCATGATTGCCTGATTCTAGAAAGAATAAAGGTCAGCGCTGAGCTGCATTTTTTACCGCTGAATTTATGGAAACTCATAGAGATTCATAGACTTTTTCTAAATGAACTTGAGAAAAAAACGTCATTAAAAAAAGTCCATGATTTTGAGAATCATACTGAGGTAAAGATCTCACGCATCCACCTCTTCTTCTGCTCACTTTTTTTCCAATGTGTCTGGTTCTTTGTTCCACCAGTTTCAGTACTGATAGTTACAATAATGTGCTGAGGTGACAGGTGACATATTGACATAACATTATAACCACTAACCGGTGAATTCAGATGTGATGATGATTATGTGGTTACCATGGTAGCAGTGAGTTGGTGGGATACGTTAAGCGGCAAGTTTGTTAAACCAAACCAAAGTGGTTTAAGGAAGGAAAACTGGTGAACTGGCAGCTGGGTCATGGGAGCCCAAGGCTATATTTGACTCTAAAACAGAGACACAGCAGGTGTTGAGTTTCCAACATTCACAAAGCATGTTGGAAACTGTTTGATGAAAAGGCAAAAATTAACATTACTGGTAAACTCAAATGTGCAAATATCCCGGGGATGTTTGCACGAGTAAAGGCAGTATGTGTTGCAAAGAGTCTCTTTTGATGTGAAGGTGAGGTGTGAGGTCCATGCCGGTATGATGTCATGATATAACATAGCAAACATCTGATGCCTTAGGAACTCAATCGAAGCCTGTAAGTGTCATTATTTCCCTGCTCATCTGTTTCCCTGTCTAGGTTAGTGTGTGTGTGTGTGTGTGTGTGTGTGTGTGTGTGCGTGTGCGTGTGTGTGTGCGTGTGTGTGTGTGTGTGTGTGTGAGTGTGTGTGTGTGTGTGCGTGTGCGTGTGTGTGTGCGTGTGCGTGTGAGCGTGTGTGTGTGTGTGAGCATGTGCGTGTGAGCGTGTGTGTGTGTGTGTGTGTGTGTGTGTGTGTGTGTGTGTGTGTGTGTGTGTGTTTCAAGGCGGGGTTCTTCCTGGTTGCAGAGGCTGGTAGTCCAACACCTGATCTCCATCTTACACTTAAGATCAGCTGTATATTTAACCCCGGTCTCAAGCTCTACTCTCCACCAGATGGTTGAGCTTACTTCAGTGGTAGTATTCACGTTCAGGCTGTAGCCTCAAGCTCTTTTTTTTACCAGCTTTATTGCATTTCCTATATACTTGGTTCACTTTAGTGGTAGCACAAAGAAAAAGGTTCTGGGTTCAAATCCACCTCTGGCCTCTGGCATCTGAGTTTGCACATTCTCCCCATGTTTGTGTGGGCTCCCTCCCGGTAATACAGTTTCACCCCAAGTCCAAAAAGGACACGTTACATTAAAGTGACGCACTAGAATTGTTGAATGGATTACCTTTAGTGACAGAAACACAAGCTGAGCTGAAAACTACCATTTAGGGAATCAGGGTATCAAGGATAAAGAGGTAAAAGATGTTTTTTTAAAACTGTTAGTGACTCCTGTTTTCATATGGATTAAAGAACCTGCAAAAGTAACTGTCATATTTCTTACATGAAGTTAAGAAATACGTTTTAAGTGATCGGCAGAGTTTCTGCTACTTGACAAATTGTGATATTGAATCCATCGTTAGCATATCATAGTGCTGCTGGGTTTTTAAACATAACCCTCTCCATTCATGCTGCTGATACGTGGGCCCTCCACCTTCCCATCTCCACCCACAGATTCATCATCTTCATCATTCATCAGTCTCAGCAGAGTCATCAGCCGCTACCAACGCTCTCCAGGTTATACCTGGACAGATCCCCTAAATACACAATCTCCCTGTAGAGGGTCAGCACCAAAGTCTTTCAGACAGACTAATTCATTTTCCAGATTCAAACCTAAGTCCAGAGGTGGATAAGTTCAAAAAACAAGAACAAACTACAAGAAAATATATTCTTAGTTTTAGTTTTTTGAGGAATCTGGACGCTGTCAGCAGTGAATATCAGATTGGCTGATGTCTGACTCTGATGTAGATGTGTGTGGCTGCTGGCACCGAGCCTCGCCCTCTCATGTCCGGCGTTAGGATTCCTCTGCCGTGAGCTCAGCCCATCCATGCCGGCCAGCGCTCCGCTGGCATAGAGTGCCCCCCCCTCCCCCCCTCCCCTCATTAGCCTCCTACAATGAGGCGGGCATGCTTGGAATGTTGAGTACATTCTTCCTCATGCCCCCCAACACCCCAGTAGTAAACTCCTCAACACCTTCTGGGTCTCCTTTAAACACTCACTGTCCCCCCCCACATTGGTCTTCTCTCCTCACTCACACACTCCCCCACTCCCCCACATGTGCTGGAGCACCCCCCCCTCACACAGGTCCTCTCCCTGCCCCTCGTTCCCATATTCACCAGACACAAACCTCCCACTGCGGAGATTCTGGATGCCTGTTCCCCAAACAATCAGGCTTTCAGAAATTCCCTTTGGACATGGTACCACTCGCAGCGAGATAAGACGCTAATCCTCCCCAGAATTTAGTGCATTTTTGTACCAGCTCTGAGCAGATTTATCGAGGAAATATCTGTACAAGAGAAAACACACTCAAACCCCATCCCCCATATTTCTGCCGTGGATTTCCCCTGGAGTTATGTGTGCACATATTACAGTGATGAGCTGTCATTCCATGGAAGCCCGGTTTGACAGACATAATTACCGGACACACAGACTTTCTTTCTTTATTGTCATTCATTGATGTCCGCCAACACGTTTTTCTTCACTCTGCATTCATGTCTGATGAACAGCGGCAGCAAACGGACCAGCTGGTGGTCCTAAAAGTTAGAATTTTAATTCGGAACTAAAAAATTATTATAGATATTATTATTTCATTGTTATATGTTTGGTTGATAATGATGATGATACATTGAATTCATTATTTTTAGGATAATTACTCTGTGTTTTGTTATATATTTAAAAAAAAAAGAATAGATAAGTGTTATAGGTGTACAACACAAAAACACCAGGATTATATATACTTTAGTATTTATAAATTTTAAGGGTTTAATTTATATTTTTGATATGGTTATTTAGGTGATGTTTGTGACCACAATATATTCTTTTGAGGTTGAAGTAACTTAAATTGTTTTTTAAAAAGTTTTTTTTCCTTACACAAATATTTATTTTGGGACTGTATGATAATTTCAATTTAGATAGGAGGTGTAGAGATTTATAATGCCAATAATCAACTAATATATGGAAGTCCCACAGTTTCATTATGCTTTTATCGCTATGTTGTCTCACTTTATTCAATTGCTGACATGATCAGGATATAAATCCTGTGTCTGATCGACTTTGACGTCTTTCCAGACCATCCAACTTGCCATAGTAACAACGCCACGGGAACTTTATCAGGTTACCATGTGTGTGTAGAGCAGGACAGCCCACTCCTTTAGTTGTAATGTTCTCCATCCAAAAAGTACAACCTTAGCATATATGCATGTTTAATATCTTATAGTAGGAAGTTGTACTAATCGTTGATATGAATCAGGATGCAAATTTGATGAGAACAATACTTTTTGTCAAAATACATTCATTTTTACTTCTGGCAATTCTGCTCACAACTACTGGGGTATTCTGAAGTATGGAAAGAGGGAAGATGGATTCCATCAAGCAGCGGGAAATCGCTGAAGAGAACATATCTTTATCTTCGAGGAAGCTGAAGCTTGGCCATAATTGGCCAATCCGAAATAACCCCGATCCCAAGCAGAAGTCCTGTAACATTCAATAGTGGCTGTCAAAGAAGCCCGGATAAAATCTCCATTGGGATTTGAGGAGGGAGGTTGCAGCACTTAAACCCAAGAATATTACAAAACTGGTGGCCTATAACCGTGAGGAATAGCCTCAGATTCCACAGGAAGCGAGCGCTCCATACGGTTGGGACGGCCAGTCTGTTACTTTTGTACGGGGGTGTCTGTAGCTCAGGTGGTAGAGCAGTGTTCTCACAATCTGAAGATCAGCAGGCTGGAGATTCGATCACTACACTACATACTATACATGTCACCCTTTAGCAAGACCCTGAACCCCAACAGGCAACCCGGGTGTTTTACAAGGGCTGCCCACTGCTCCTCAGGCGTGGGTCAAAGCTGATTTCATAACCGGTAAGGACAATCCTCACTCTGGGCTTCTTTATACTTAAAAATGTGCCAAACCTGAAACATGCCGATGTCTCTCTCCGCAGCTGCTAACCATGGGAGTTCAGTCATTATGTCTTACAGGGTAATTACCACGGCGAGAATTTCTGCTCTTTCGTCAGGTCTTCCATGTTTGCATCTCTGTTTTGCACAGCCGGCCTTGAGTGGGAGGAGGCCTGACATGAGAGTGATAAGAGGCAGAGCACTCGCACCTTGTTATCAGAAGCCTGGTACCAAGTGGAGCTGCATCTGGAGCTCTAAAAACGGTTGATGTTTCGTGAGAGAGAGAAAAAAGGTTTTGGTTCAATGTCAGGAGCTTCTTCTCCAAGCAAATACTTCTTTCCTCTCCTTTGACTGCGAGAAGCTTTGTTGTTAACCCTCCTTCCCTCAGCTCACACAACCACCCAATCATCTCCCCTTTTAGAATGGACGGGGAGGAAGAGGGGTCAGAGGTTACAAGGAGGAAGGAGGCGGCGTAGGATAACCTAAGAAAGGAGTGGAAGCATGGAGGATTGTGTATGACCCCTGGAAGAGCCTGAGGGGGTCGAGCCCACAGGCAGATACCTCTATCTGTACATGATAGGACGCACTGAGCACCGGTTTATCTGCAGCTTCTACATCATGGAGGTCACCAACACCGAAAACTGTCATTCAGATCCAGAAGCAGAGAACACGAGCAGCATTGTCTTTAAACAGCTGCTCTGGTCTGCCTGTTCACCGTCACGTCTTCAAAAGTTCAAAAGCAATGCTCAGATGTTTTGGTTGTTTCAGGCCAACTTCAGGCTAGACCATCATTCCTTGATGGTTTTTCAAGATTCCCCAGTCCGATTAGACGATCACGGCCCTTTAAATCAGAATATTTCTTGGTTTGACAACTGGCGGCACTACAGCTTTATCCCCAACAATTTGCTCCCATCAAGTCATGTGACGTAGTTGATGATGCGTGTCAATTATTTCTCTCAGCTGTGATGCTTCCATCGTCCCTTTGGGCGCTAAATATCGGTGGCAATGCTTCTGCAGCAGGTCTGATAGCCAAAGTTCACTACCAAACATTAAATGTAGCGATTATGAGCAGAAAATAAGAATAAATAACTGGCTCTCATCACCTGACACTATGAAAAAGAAAGCAATTTAGAACGAGTTTGTCGACAGAGAAAAG
Organism: Lophius americanus; assembly: GCA_037951165.1. Taxonomy (NCBI): domain Eukaryota; kingdom Metazoa; phylum Chordata; class Actinopteri; order Lophiiformes; family Lophiidae; genus Lophius; species Lophius americanus. The sequence continues at coordinate 865,934 of JBBDHG010000189.1, read as the reverse complement.
GGTTAGGGTTCGTTTAATTGAAATGTTTTAGTGTGCCACCTAGCAGTTATTAAAGAAACTTCAACTTAAAGAAGGTGTGTTGACATTGAAAAGAGATTCAGGACTATAAAAATCTTATAATTTCAGACACTAACTAATTTTTCCATGCTCATAAATACCTCACACAACTTTCCAATATCCTCGCCACGGCAACGGATCACGTCCTATCAAAACCTTTGAGACATTGTAGGAGACTTAGATTGTCAAATTTATCAGTCCTAGTTTGTACTGGGGAGGGGAGTTGAAGGGTGTGTGTGGAGGGGGAGGCTCACACACAGGAGAGGAAGGTTGGGACAGTGGATCTTTTTTGAACAGCTAATTGGCAACATCTCCTTAGAATATCTCGACATCCTTGTCGCTGGGTGTCGGTGTCCATTATCCCCTCCTTTCACATATGCTCTGTCTCAATTACCTGCTTCACAGTCTGGATCCTCAATCAGCTGCACTCATCCAGGTATCCTCAGCCGTCCAATCTCTGTGTCACACCTGCATGCTCATCTCATCACCATCAGCTGTTGTCTTTCAATATCACTCTCTGCGTTCATCTAGTACTTCATGCTGCTGGTTCGCGACATTTCAGTCACCGTACTATTTTCACCATCACAACTGGGCATCATTATTTATTCATTCCTTCACACGTGTGTTTAAGTACCACTGACTGCAGATCCATAATAGTCACTTATAATACTGCCAGTTTGCACATTGTTGTTGTTGTTTTTGTTGTTGTTTTTTTGACATGTCTCGATGTTCTGTTGTGACATATTAGCCTACCCCTATTGGGCCTACCCCTTACACTTTTACACTTATATTTTTCACTATTGCCCTATCCTTCTTATTCTTCTGGGCTGTATACTCTGTGTGTGTGACCGAATGACAATAAACAAAGTTTAAGTTGAAATTGGAGGACAGACAGAAAAATCTGATATTTCAGTTTTGCGGCTGTTATTTATAGGGTCTTAAATATAACAATGGGATGGGTGGACTGGGAGGACAAATTTGTAAACCTACAGAAAAGGATGAAAAGGAAAGGGAGGAGGCTGAGTCGATTCTTTGAAGGGAGTAGCTCCTTCACAGAAGATTCATGGGAGGCCAGTTTATTGTGAGTGTGTGTCTATTTGTCTGTCCATCACCGGTCCGTGAGCTGTCATGCGCTGTTTATTCATGGACTGGGGCGACTCAGGAAACAGCCAACAGAAGCTTCCCGGGGAAAGAGGCGAGGGGCGATCCCTGATGTTCTATAGGAGGAAATGAGCCATGTGGGCGTGGGCCTGACGGAGAGCCGTTTGAGTCTATGGGCTCTGAGGTGGGGCCACTCACAGGAAATATGGCATTTTACATTTAACATTACAAGTACATTGAGGTATTTGGATGAATACCATTCGGCCCAAAGTTGACCAGGATTACAAGCAGCAGGAAGTGAACGGATCACAGTCTAAATGCTTCCTTTGACCCCTAATATGGGATTTTAGGGAGATTGGAACCATCTCCGATGTCACATTTTACACATAGAATTTTAGTGCATGTCACAGACGAGAAAGGGGGCGGCTGCAATCCCTAAGACGAGGGTTACGAGACCAATGAAATTTCTTGAAGGCATCAGCAGGCAGAGGTGGTGAGGTGAAAGTACAAACATTCTTTACTCATGCAGGCTTACAGTTACTCATGTAAAAATAATTGATACACAAGATGACGCAATTGGAGGCGTGGGGTGTAATTTGACTCTATAATACTCTTGTTTGTGGTGAGATTAAAGCTTAGTTTAAATGAAAGGCAGCAACTCAAATCATGTGCTATGAAAAGTATTTGACCTGCACCATATATATATATATATATATATATATATATATATATATATATATAAACTTCTATTTTTGCGTATCTCACAGTAACCCTTGTCCGATGTTCAAACCAAATTTACCACTGTGAATTGATATTTCCAGTTCCCCCTACAGCATCTCTCTGGCGTTTAGGTCAAGACTTCCTACATGATCTCAGAGACTGGTGACATCTCCTTCAGACATTCTCCTTCAGAGCTTCTCCTTCAGACATTCTCCTTCAGACATTCTCCTTCAGGCATTCTCCTTCAGACATTCTCCTTCAGACATTCTCCTTCCGAATTTTCTGTTAGTGAGCGGAATTCATGTTTCCCTCAATGATGGCAAGTCCCGGTCATTCCTTAAGAGGCAGAAATGTAAACAACACAGAAAATGGAAAAAATGCTCTCAAACTAAAATAATAAGAGATGAGGCCAGTGACAGCAAGGCAAGCCCACCCTTGGGAGGGGGAGTGTGAAAGCATAAAAAGAGTACTATCTGCAGGCAGGGTGAAGCCATAGGAAACAAGTGGAGGTCTGCAGCATCCTAAACCGGTAATCGATGGTCCTACCACTGGGTATAGAGTGTGAAGACTGCATTAACCATTTAGTAGCTATGGTGGAGGTCCACAATGGTCCTGATGGTCTAATTCGTGACCCACACTGGGTATATGGGTAAAGACTGGAGTAAATATCTAATATCTGGTTCCTCTGAAGTTTCCCTCAGGATGGCTGGTGATTGAATTGATTGATTGTTCAAACTATTATAATATGATGCCTTAGAAAAAAACTTTTTTTTTAACTTAATCTAAAAGGTTTCTCTTTGACTGGAATAAGACTAACCTGACCAGACTTTGATCAGTTGACTAAGAAAACAGGATAATGTGATGAATTATAGCAGAATCTAAAGGAGACATTTGAACTAAGACTGGATGAAAGATAAAGATAATAGCCGATAAACTGACCCCAAACATGAACAGTGAGCATAGTTACTGTGCAGGACTGACAAGAGATTTAGGTTCTTCACACACCAGTAGTAAATAACCAGTTTAACATGAATGACTATTAACGTGACTAAATCTAATGTTGTTGGTGACATCATGGCTTTTACAGAGACTGATGACACGTCACCATGAACACCATCTACTACATAAAATAGTGCCTCAACAACAATGAACTGTGGTAAGAGAACGTCTTCAACTGAGTTGTATGACAGAAAAGATGGACCATAGGAATAAGTGGAAAAACTGGACGTGAAACACATGAGAGTAGAGATAAAGAGCTGCTGCAGATAATGACTGCAGGAATGTGTGACTAAACACACATAAGAGACAAACAGCACAAACTAACAGGCCTAAAGATGTTTACAGGGAACCCCGAATATAAAGACATCAAGGCATCATAATGCCTGAAATATAACACATAAAAATAATGTCATTTCTTTATAAATACTTAACGTTTAAGACATATTTGACCTACGCAGGTTGCCAGTACCTTAACGGCAGTAGTTTGTTGTTGTTTTCGTAGCAGTGGTGAGAGATAAAACGATATATTGCCTCATTGCGCTGCGTTTGGATTTACATTCCATTCGAAGGGCAATACGGTACGCGACGTATGTCTTCACAGCTTTCCCAGAGATGAGAGGAGGAGAAAACAGTGGGAAGACGCCTGTGGACGTACACAACTTCCAAAGGACCCGCATCCTTCTCCTGATGCATTCGGAGCATTTTGTCGACCACATCTGTGAAACGAGACGCTGTGCCTACAATATTTCCACGCAAGGAGACTTAATGCCAGTGAGAAGCGAGGGACAACCGCTGTACATAGCGGAAAAGACAGAAGAAAAAAAAGACAGAGGACGCCGGCTGCTCTCCTACTAAAATCTGCACCAGCTCAGGGATGCAGAGAGTCTGAAAGCGGACTATCGGACACGACTATCGGACATGACATCTTCTATGGTCATACAACTTTCGTTGTATGACCATAGAAGATGTCATACAACGAAAGTATGATCTATGTGCTTACCTTGAACAGCTGTTGACAAAAAGCGGAGCTCTTTACAGCAAACACTTTCCTTCGTGGTTGCCAAGGCAACCCAATTCTCGCAGAGACACCACTGATTGTGTCCCAATCTCTCTTCATCACGTCTCTCGTCGTCTTCGTGCGTTTGCTCAGTTTGAATAAAGTTCTACAAGTTGTCCTTGTTAATGTCTCGCTCTGGTTCAAATTGAAAAGGCTGGACAGATGACATTTTTAACTGTTGAAGTAGGATAAGCGGTTCAGAAGCGGTTCAACCATTTAACGTCACTACCCAGAATGCATTGCGACTTAAACAGCAATGGCGAACGGTACAAACTACAGGATGTAGAGTAAATTTAATGTCGAATTTAGCGACACCTGATACTGATACCGTGGTACCCTGAAATATGTTGTAAAGCAAACAAGTCTTGACAGTCGGGGTAAACTTTAAGTCCTCTGAGATCAGCCGTCACAGCAGCTGCAGGCCCTCCAGCCTCAACCAGAGGAAGGAGTTTTCTTCCTCTTATTGTGTAAGGATGAGTTCTGGACTTGAATCTGAAATTATACATTTACAATGCTTGGAACGTATGAATCACAGAATGTTAATAAGTGCTTTGGGCTCAAGCAGAATAACTGGAACCAGTCATTGTGGGCAGATCTACTTCTTACATTTTAGTATATTAACCTCACCACCTCAAACCCTGAGGAGTCTCCTGCTCAGCTTTGTCTCTCGATAGATGATGCGTTGTGTGTCTGTGTGTGTTCGGGGCGAGTGGTTCAGAGTGCCATGCAGCGGGCCCTCAGCCTCCATCCAGATACTGGGCTCAGAGGCCCTGCGGCGGTACCATCAGGTCCAGCAGCTAGAGGATGAAGATGTGGAGTTCATCATGAGGAGGTGCAGGGGTGGAGAGCTCCTCCACCCTCAGGACAGCGCAGAGGAAGTTCTGGAGGAGAATGACTTTGTGCAGTTAGGTACGGTTCTTCTCTGATTCCTTCTGAATGTGTAGATGACTCAAAGCAAAAATATTTGATTATTTTATTTGTTTCTAGTCATTTCAGGTGAAAAAGGCTCCTCTCCACGGACACAGGTGTATCCTTCCACTGACTTTAGTCATCTAAGTGCCTGGGTTTCATTCCATAATTAAGGATTTTGTAAAATATTTACATATTATCATGCCCTACAATATTAATACTGTTCAAATCCCCGATTTACTGTATTTGGACATTTTAAAAGGGAAAAAAATTAATGAAATTCTGTCAATCTACTATGAAATTCACTCGTGATGGGGGATCCCGAGTAATTTATGACTTGTTTATGAACTTTAAATGAATTCCCGGTCACATGTGCACCTTCTCTTTCGTTGAACTAATCCTTGACATGAAATGAATAGAGAGAGCTTCTATCAAGAGCCCAAAGAGGTGGGTGTGCTTTGATGCTGTTGATGGAAAACATGATTTAAAATAATTCTGTTTTATTCCATGACCAAGATGACAAGACTTCCGTCTGCAACTAAACCATTAACAAATAGAATGTTGACCAAAAACAAAGACAAGACAACAATTTACTAAAATCTCTCTTTATTTTCTAACATTCAATTCTTTTCTGCATCAGAAATTTTGCAGAAAAGAAAATTTTCTTTTCTGCAAAAAAAAAGTTTGGGATTTTATAAATTAAAAACCCAAACTATGATACTAGTTTATTTACACTAGTATCGGACTGTTGGACCGTCCATTCACCTCTAAATGGTTTAACGAATCTTTTGCTTTTGCATATTTGCTTTGAGAGCTCGGTTTGGCGCTTGGTTGCTTTTACCTTTGCTTAATAAGATGTATGATCCTCCATTTATCAAAACACAACGGTTTTCCAGCAACATTTTGAATATGCGATCTAGAGCCTGCATTTGGTTTGTCCATCCCGGCTACTGTACAAACATGGCTGTGCAACATGGCAGCTTCCATGGAACATGAGACCAGATCTGTTGGAGGTATAATGGGATTTTAATGAACCTAAAATTAAAATAATATATAAGTTAACCTGATAGAACACCAAAAACACTATTGTTATGAATGTTATGTGCCATTAATTAAAAAAGAAATACCCCTACATTTTACACACTGTCCCTTTAAGTATTGTATTGACAGTGTTGGACGGCCACTCAGCTGTACCTTCATGACCACCTGGTGGTTACGGACCACAGTTTGGGAATCTGAGATCTATTTTTTTATATTAAACTAAATTTGAGAAAAAATAAGACTAAAATGTTCAGACTTTAAGTCCAGAGTGAAAAAACAATGAAAAATCTTACAAAATATAATGAATACTAAAAGTGTTTGACGTAGGATTAAGATGGAATTTTTATAAATATATGACTAATTTTAACTTCATAGTCCTTATGGAGGATTCAAACGTTTACATTTTGACGATTAAAGAAAACATCAGTGTTTTTACAAGAATAAAAAGGCTCTAAAGCGAGATGGTTTCGTCGATGCAACACAGGTAACCTGGAATGGATTTTCCTGTTTTTTTTATAATGTTTTAATTATTTCTTTTTAATGATATAAATTCTAACTGTTCTAAACGTTTTATTTCTGGTATTTTGACAAAGAGTACAAGTCTTGCGGTTGATAACCCGGTGAAAAAAAAACATGTCCCCGGCAGAAAGCAGTTAATCTGACTAACCGCTCCTGATGTCGGTGTCTCCTCCTAGTGTATTGCCCTGGATGGTAACAGTCTGACCACAGCTGATCTGGTCAACCTGGGTCAAGGCATGTTCAAGGTTAAGGTGAGAGAATTAACCCCGGCTGTCAAAAGTCAGGGACCCGATGAAGACGGACCTGCTGATATTTGCTGTTTCCTTCCAGTTAACTCCTGAGGCTGAGGAGAAGGTCCTGAAGTGCAGAGAAGTTATTAATGCTTACATTAGAGAAGACAAAGGTGCAACTTTCCTCTTAATTTTACTATTCCAAACATTTTTAGTCGCATAACATTGGAAATAATCAAGTTAAGTACCACCTCAAAGTTGTACTTAAGGTCCACCACTGACTATGGTGATATATTTGGAGTTTTTTTTTTTTTTTTCATTCTACTTGAACAATCTGTTTCCTTTCCCTGCAGTGGTGTATGCGGTCAACACTGGTATTGGAAAGTTTGCTCACACACTCATACCAAAAGATCAACTGATGTAAGTTATCAGTTAATAAACATCCAAAGAGCACCTGATCCAACAGACAGTTTCCCACTGAGCCCAAATCTGATTGGTCCCTACATTTAATCATTTTGTTTTTCAATCCGCCTACAGGCAGCTGCAGGAAAACATAATTCGCTCTCATTGTGCTGGTAAGAAACACAGCAACTGTTAAATATTCACTCGCATGAAACATCACAACCTTCAATGAATGACTCTAGAGCAGGTACAAATCAAGATTGATATATAATGTGTGTGTTTGTATGTGTGTGTAGGGGTGGGTGCTCCACTCAGTGTGGAGAGGACTCGAATGCTGCTGGTTCTGAGGATCAATATTCTTGCAAAAGGGCACAGCGGCGTCTCCATGGAAACCCTCGATGCGATGATCAAGGCATTCAACGGTATAGAACCATTATAGCTTCTCCAACTTTATTCAGAGGATGGTAAGAATGAACCAAATTTGTCAGGGGGACATAAAAAATTTAAATAATACAGTGGAGTTCTGCATTGGATAGGAGTGGTTCAACATGTATGGAAGATAGTTTGAAATGCACAAAACACGTGGGATTAAATAATGGTTCTGATAAAATACAGGACATCAACAAAAACATGAAATATGAGTCAAACAGCGAGTTTGATGAAGAGAACTCTGGAGATAGTTGAGTTCCTGAAAGAGAGGTAGATAAACTCAGTCAGTTATCATCATACTTACTAGCAAATATATTCGAAGTAGGTTTTTTTTTAATATACTTAAAAGAAACGCTGCTTCCACATGCATTTGCACCCTAATGAAGATAAAATCCTCTTGACGATCATTCCACCAGCTTTATACAGTACTTATAGTATTTCAACTAGGGAAGAAAAAATGTAGAAATAATAATTGATTTATTACAACAGAAGATGTGTGAGTCTATTAGAAATCCTTTGGCGCTCAGACTCTTCGGGGAGTGTTAGGAACTGTCGTTGAAGTGGAGCTTGGACACAGGTGCAGACGGTGGAGGCAGAGCAGGTGCAGTTAAAAATTGAATTTGATCCAGATTAAGGCAACAGGAAAAACATGGGAGAAAACAGTAAATAGCTTAAGAAACACTAAGAACTAACTTGCGTGGAACAACACTGGGAAATAGCTGGAACGAGTGCTGACATGAGGGAACACCAAACAACGGACTGGTACAGAAGGAAAGGCTGAGGACAGACTATTTACACTGATGTAACGAGACAATAGGTGGGTTTACATGGACAGCCTAATTCCAATTAAATTCGGAAAAGACGACTAATCGGAAAGAGAATGCTGCATGTAAACACCCCTTTCAGAACGGAAAGAACCTTTCCGAATTACATTTCATTCCTTGGCAAGGAGGTAGTCAGTTCCGACAGCCAGCCGACGCATGTTAACGCTGTATCGGAAAGCCTTCTGTTTGAGTTGTATCTGCGCATGCGTGTCGTCGTGACGTCACGCTCCGCTAAGCGCCGCGATGCATTTTAAATTCGGCGACTTCAAACCAGTACCGGTCTACATCGGAAAGTGATTTATTCATTGCAACTTTAAAATGTTTTAACATTTTTGGACTGTTAGATGGGCGAAAAGTCACTTCTTAGTCGCATTCTTCTTCTGGGTATTTGTTGGCGTTCGGCACCGAGCTCACCAAAGCATTATCGCCGCCTTATGAACGGGAATGTGGATCGTCTGCACATGTGTGAAAGCGTTTCTGATTAGGTGAGTCAATGCATGTAAACACCGGGTCGGAAAAGATCACAAGTCATGTAAACAGGCGACCGACATTGCAATTCGGAAAGGAGAAAAGTGTCCCATGTAAAACCACCTACTGAGACACAGCTGGAGGGGAGACACAGGTGAACATGATGACCAATCACACAAGAGGAGAAAAGAATCACAGAACAGACACAGAGAGGGTAAAGGAACACAAGTGAAAAACACAATGACTAGATCAAGAAAGACTAACGAAATGAAAAACTATAAACTGATAAACACACTAAAAAGGCAAAGCAAAGGAAACATGAGAGGAAATGTAAAACTAATGAAACAACATCCAACACTTTCAAAATAAAACAGGAACACAGATGATGAACCGTCACAATAAAATAAAACTAAATGAACACAAAGTCATGATGGGAGATTGTGATTGAAGGGTCCCTACCTTGAGAAGCAGAATGGGAAAATCCCCCCTAATATTTAAATATTATTATTATTATTACATTTTCTTCATTGATGCTTGTATGTGCTTTTACCTTGTAGCACCTTCAGATTTGATCCAAATGCAAAGTGCGTTATAAATAAAATGTATTATTATTATTATTATTATTCCCCTCTGGAGTCTGGACAATGGTGGAGTTGGTTGATGATCTCAGAGGATTATGGGGAGGTGAAAGGTTATGGGAACCAGCAGCATTAAAGAACTAGATGGATGGAGAGAGAGTCATGAGTTCACATAGACTAAGCAGACAGGTGTGGCACACAGGATGGATGAGGCTACCTGAATGAGCGCAGCTGATATCCATTAATTCCCCAGACTGTGAAGCAGCTAATTGAGACCGATCATGTGTGAAAGGTGAGGATAACAGATGGGTATGAGCAGTAAACGGCGCTTCTAGTGGACCAGAGGATGTCTTTCTGATTGAACTTGTGCACATCTCATTATTAAAAGAAAGTGCTACGAAATGAACACACACACACTCTGAGTTAACAAATTTCGGAGTTGACTGAACCCAGAACTTTGGATTTCCCATCTCAAGTTTAAGGAACCCAGAGGTCAGGGTTAGAACCAGGTTTTTTTAAACCTACTCTCTTGAGAAAATGTGTGATGCATTTCAAACAGGATACAAATCCAGAAACACGGCCTCCATTGCAAAAACAGGATGGAGCTGTATCTCTATGAATGTTAGTCATATGCCTTGTTCTAACATCGCTTTCTACATAGGAGAGGTAGTCTACGGTGTCATGTGACCAAAACAATGATGTCAGCTATCCTTTTTACCAGTAGACGTTTCTAGCTGGAAGCCAGCGATATTACAAGACTGGATGAAGTTGTTCAGTTGGTTAGAACTCATATTTATTTGTATTTATTGTAACTATTTATTAGCTCTTCGCACTGGCACAGTTACACCAGAAGTCCACTCACTTGATCAGAGATTACATAAATAAATCTTTGTCATCTGCATAGGTACAATAAGAAATTTAATTATATTTATAGATTATTGTCACATGTATAATTTGGCTCAGGGGTAGAATATCTGTACATTAACAATCCAAAGATCTATACAAACATGTTAATGACAATAATACATACATAACACAACATGACATTTCGGATATTTACTTTCCTGTGGCTTTCAGTTGCATCTTATGGCCTTCATTGGCAGATAAAGTTTTATTATTTGTGATAGAGAGGCAGAATTAATTATGAATGAATAAATGCTTAATTCTTCGTTGTGTGTGTGTGTGTGTCTTCCAGCCTCCTGTTTGTCTTGGGTACCGGAGAAGGGTACTGTTGGAGCAAGTGGGGATCTGGCGCCACTATCTCACCTCACCTTGGGCCTGATGGGGGAGGGCAGGATGTGGTCCCCACAGAGCGGCTGGGCTGATGCCAAGGCTGTGAGTTTTTCTTCCAGAAAACAACTTGAGTAAACACACAATAAATGTTTTAATAATAATTTTATTTATTGAATCAAAAAGGTTCACTAGTACCAACTGGATACGTGTTGGAAAGGTATTTGCCCCCTTAGAAACCAAACTGTATTTTTAAGTGGTTCCAGAGGGATTAGACCCAACCAGGCTGGATAACTACCAGCCCTGTTCAATCATATCATCAAATCAATAGACCATCCTCAGAAGCAGGAAGTTTGCTCGTAGGTCTCACCAGTAGCACACAAAAGAAATTCCAGAGGTCTGGGAAAGGTTCCCAAGCTCCACAGTGACACACATTATCTACAAACGGAGAAGACTCGGAACAATGGGGAAATTTCACAGAAGTCAACCAATTATCTGAAATTCTGGGTAAAAATGGCATCGTGGGCGAGTGGCGAGGCCACTGTCAACCCGGTAGAATATTAAGACTGGTCCAAATTTAACCACATTACATCTTGATGATCGTCAGAGCTTTAGGAAGAATCCTCCATGGACTGATGGGAGGATTGTTGAACTGTTTGTAGGCAGGAATGTTACATCTGGTGTAAACCAAACACAACATTCCACTAAAAGAACATTAGTCCTACGGTCAAACAGGGAGGAGGCAGTAGAATGTTGGATAGTAGAGATGCTTTGCTGCTTCAGGACCAGGATGAAGGAATGATGGATTCTGTTCTCTTTCAGAACATTCTGATGGAGAATCTCATGTCAAAGGTCTGTGAGTTGAAGCTCAGCTGGGTCACCATTGTTCTCTTCTGGCTGGAACAATGATTCTAACCAGAAGAGAAGGTCCAACTCCAACAGATGGTGTCACTTTAGTTTGGAGGCCACCATGCTATTTACTACTTTTGGTTTTAAGCCTTACAGCACCGAGGTTCCGGGTTTGAATCCCAAATGGGGCCTTTTGGTGTGGAGCTTATATGTTCAACCCTTGTCTGCATGAGCTCAGACTTTAGTGGTCCGAAAACAAAATAGAACTCATTAACTAACTATTAAATAGAGCCAATATGATCACAATAGTTTAGAAATGAAAAGCAAACAAGTAGCTCCCAGTTTTAAAAATATTTCTTAACTATTTTTGTGCAACCAGTTTAGTGGATGGAAGTTTTAGTCCGGTGATTAGTCACTCATAAACCTCTTTAAAGTGAGTGACCGTGTCTGTATTTGGTGTTATTCTTGCAGGTGCTGGAAGGACATGGGCTCAAACCGCTCCTGCTGAAACAAAAGGAGGTACTGACTTTATTCTTAAAGAGAAACTATTGTTCTTAAACAATATTGGTTGTACTGACCATACCGACTATTTTCTCCTCAAAGTAAAGCCCTAATAATATCAACTCTGGGCGCAGTTAAACCTTGGAACAGCTTTCGCTAAATTGTTCTGGAATTAGATGCGCAGCATCTCCATAGCTAAAGATTGATAGGCCCAACAGGGCAATAGGCACACGTGTTCTAATAATACAACAGGTTCTTAATTGACACTTTTTTATGATTCAGAGAAATCAAAGATGAACGTTAAATAAATGACTGTGTCGTGAGTATGACTGTTATGACGCACATGCCAAGGCTACTGTGACCCACTGGTGTAGAAGTGCTAGCTTTTTAATTCACTAAGGATCACAAACCATCATTTCTTCATTCTCACTTTTGCTCATATCACATCTGGTTGGCTCTAATGTGAATGCCTTTTTCCTCTTTAACAGCACGCATGCACACATTGATACATTTTTGCACGATTCATCATGAGCATTACCAAATAAATTGTATTTTCGATACAATTTGTGGTATTCAAAGTGAAGTGAACGCGCTGGTAGTGGAGTGTAAGCTTGATGTTTTTGGCTTGAGGACAGACTTCTGCATTGTTGCTGTCAACTTTCCTCACCAGCCACTCTCATTTATGTCACATAATAATAATAAAATAATGATAATACATTTTCATTTATTGAATCGCATGTGTATTCCATCTAGGACCAGTACAGTGTTGGCATATTCTCTTGGTGTCCCGCATGGGTTCCCTACAGCTTCCTCCCACAGTCTGAGAACATGAAATGATGAGTTGGTGACTCTGAGTTGTCCATTGGTTCCCCAGAAAAGGGGCTTGATAACTGAAGAATGGCTCCCATTCTAATTTTGGTTCTATGGACTATAAGTAACCATGCACCCTGGAGGCATAATGTTCTAGTTGGATAATATGGAACTATGAGAAATTTAAGATATGGTGTTGCCTGACCATTAACTCGTTCTGGGGGCTTTTTCAAGGAGTGGGCTTCACTTACCCTGGGTTAGTGACTGAGCTCAAGCTTGACTCCTCGCCTGAGATGAGAAACTTTGGTAATCCGGTTACAGAACAGCTGATAGGAATAGGTTCAATCAACTCAGAGTTGGTTAAAACAGAGTTGAACTCGTACGCGCGGACTATTAAATGTGTTCCTCAATGGAGCCCAGTTACTGTGATTCCCCATTGCAACCAGTGAGATGCTATGGCCGCCCAACTTCACGCTGATGAAGCAGTGAGTTTAAATGCGCTCACGAAAGCGTGTCTGTTAATAAAAATAGACATCTGGAGGATAGAAAACTGGCATGGGAGGGAAATATTGGCCGAGTTTGCGTAAACAAAAAACAATTCAGTTTTATAATCTACGTGAAAGACAATCTCAATGCTCATAAAATCAAAGTTATTTAACACAAATGATGTTCGTTTACATAAATGTTTACCAGAATAATCTGACCAGCATGGGGCGCTGCAAGTACTTTACAAGGGACTATCATCAATATCATGTGACCCCGCAATGATCAGTACCATGTGTAACTTGAGAAGCTTCTCCTCAATCAAAGCCAAACACAATGATCACTGCAGCCCCTCAGAAATACACAACTGCACCTCACATGTTACAGCCAGCGTCTCTAACTTGTATTTCAATTCATCAATATCCCATCAAAGCTCACTCTGTTGTCCTAAGGGTAGTAAATCTTTTTTGCTTCTACTTTAGTGGTGAGTTTGTGTTGATCCAAACAGTCCTCCACAGAGTAATGATGTCACTACAGCCTATGGCTGAGGTCCTACTTTCTTTCATGGTCAATCATTGGTCGCCCTTTCGCTTCTCCTGCCAGGAATGACCCTATTGGTTGTTTCATGGTGTTCTACACATTGTGAGCTTTTCACTGACACGCCTCACATGCCCACGAGAGTCTCTTCAGCCATACAAATGCAAAGCTCCGTTATTCTATGCTTATGTGAACCCCAGAGAGGGCAAAGGTTATAGCCAACCGTTGTCGTATCTGCAGAGAGCGCTCCTCAGTGGACATTGGTGGTATTGCAGGAAAAGCCTTCTAAGGGGTCAAAAGCATCGACTCCATAGTGGCAGTCAAACATAGTGGCTCCAATCCAACTAAAACGTTTGTGGTATTTCTATAAAATTTAATGCAGTAGTTATCAGAGTTTCTGAGCATACTCACTCAATATTTTGCATGGTATTACTGTAATACAATGTTTATAGTCTTTCTAATCTAAAAAATTTTTATAAATCAGGCGAAGATAGAAATATAGGGGCTTTTGCGTTTAATCACTGACTACTACATTAAGTAATAAGAACAATGTTACTGACACTGAAAATAAATTAAACTTACCTTTCCATAGGCACCAAGGTTATGCAAATACACCTGATAGTTGTGGTTGTAATTCAGATTAGTTATTATTATGGATGTGCAATTCAGGCCAGGATGGACTTTAACTAACCAACCATTAAAGTATGTGAGCAGAATTGTTTTGAATTAAGTTCTAGAACTTTCAGGGAGCCAGTGTGGGGAAGCTATTATGGGAGAGATATGGTCTCTTATACTTGTTCTGGTCAGGAAAGGTGCAGCAGCGTTCTGGTTCAACTGAACCAAATAAAGCTCAAACTTTGATAAAGGTTGTCTGCAATGTAACCTAAGGCAGATGTAATTATTTTTGTTGTATATGGATTACTTTGATGATTCTCCTTATTGACCAGGGAATCGCTCTGATCAATGGGACTCAGATGATCTCATCTCTGGGTGCGGAAGCTGTGGAGCGGGCTTTTGCCGTGGCCAGACAAGCCGACGTCATCGCGGCCTTGACTTTTGAGGCACTGAAAGGCACCACAAAGGCCTTCCACAGCGGTAACCATGCAACACTTTTACTTCCTGAGTGACGGCTGAAAGCCAGCCCCAGGACATGTTTCTGCTATAACAAGTCATTTCCTCATATCAAACATCAGGGACACGATGAAAGCTGTTAAAATCTGAGGGATAAGATCTGTCGTCTTTTTCTTATTGTTGCATGCTGCAGAAAAGTACACCAGCTGATACGCACTTAGCACAGAAAATGCCTCCACTCTTCAGACTACAGAGGAAAACCTCTATTATTTGAATATTTGACAGGATTTAGCTCTGCAGGAGAAGTGATCTATCTTTAATGCTGATGTGATGAATAATTATTATCTCCCCGAAAGTCACGGATGTTATGGAATCATCATCGGCGCCGCGTTGATACACTGCTGCCACAGAGCCTACGTGTTAATGCAGTAACTCTGTATCACAGTAGCATGGATCATTTTCAAATTTTCTACCTACGTAGACCATAGTGTGAAGAAGAGCTGGATTGATTTGGAGTTGGTTGTATATTTCTGACAAGAGGGGGAGCTTTATCTCCAAAGGTTTTCAGACAATCCTTTTTTAACTGGATGTCCAATTTTACTCACGAGGGGGAGGCTTTCTGTTTTTTTACAGAAACAATGTTTCTCAAACTTACCTTCAAATTCAGTTTGAGGAGTTCATTCGGTGCATTACTTGTGCATCACGGTGAATTGGGGGCTCCTAGGGAACAACAGCATAGGCCTAGATTTAGTCCCATATGTAATTGGCCTAGACTAGCAGCAGTATGTAGTGTGAGTTTAGGGCAAACACTCAAGCACCCCAAGATGCACTAATGTATTGTGTCCCTTGTCCAAAGGCTACTGTTATAAAATGCACTGCAGATTTTCACTGCGATGTCAGGATGCTTTCTGTGAATACGGGCGTTTGTTGTTTTTGCAGCGATCCATGCAGTTAGACCTCACCCCGGTCAGGTGGAGGTGGCTGAGAGACTCCGCTCTCTATTAGACTCTGAGGTGTTCCCTTCTGAGATCTCAGGTAGGACCTGCATCACAATATTGACCTCTTGTCTCTGGAATCAAAGGTACAGTGTGTCAAATTCAGGGGCATCTTAACAGCAACGTTCCAGAATTCAACTCAAATGACATCTCAGCTCACCCAAGTATCAAGTATCTACGATGGCCTTCAAGGGTAAAAACGATCTAGTCTGTAAATAACACTCGGTCCACGGCCAGCGGTACCTGCGTGTTGCGGGCAGGGATTGCTGTAAAGCTCATGGCTAGAGCCGCGAGCGAGGAAATGTGCCTAGTAGAAGCTGACCCCTGCAAGAAAAGTTCTCACAAAGGGATCCACGCCAGACTGCGTGGAGCACAAAAGTTTACCCACCAATTGTTTCAGGATTAGGGTATTCATGGTTTCCCTTCTTTGATGGGGGGTTCATTGATTATTTTTCTTGTGCTGAATAATAAGTACGATGCTCTATCTGTCAATATTTGAGTTGTTAATTGGATCCCCTGGCGAGGGAGGAGAGAGAGAGCGCGATAAGCGCTTGGTCCACAGCTCAATGCCGGAGCCAATATCCACCTTTGCTCCTGAACAATTCCAAGCCTCCATGAACCAATCGTGGAGCACCACCAAAGGAAAAGTGCCAGGCAGCGGCTGACCAGCATCGGTGAGAGGAACCACGTAGGGGATCCTCCAACACATGTCTCTCGCCCACCAAGCTATAAATAGTTATTTTATCATCCTTTTCTCTTTCGTTGGTTATTAGTTGCGTTCCTTTGTCCTTCTTCCATTTGAAAAAAATGAAGTGTCCAGTCCTCTCAGAACCAGTGTTCAGTTTGTTTATTCTAAGATAATCTACAAACATTACAGCCACTGTTGAAGGGAACTCAGTCGCTCTGGAGGTATAATGAACTCAATCTGAGCTAAAACTTAAAAAATATATTAATTTCTTTTCCGCTGATCATACTCTAATAAAATATTATTATAATATGATTATATGAATAAATTGAATTCTGATGATAATATTCTATTTATTATTTGGAATACCTCTAAGTTTTACAGACTGCACCTTTAGGCCTGGATTTTTTTTTAGAAAAAGAACAATGAAATTAAATGAACTATATTTTCTTTTATTTTTAAATGGCTTTTGTGAATTAAATGTATTATTATTATTATTATTATTATGATATTTGACATCACTCTCTGTCTAATTTCCTAAAGCGCATCATAACAAGCGTGTTCAGGATGCGTATACCCTGCGCTGCATCCCACAGGTACAGTTTGTGTGTGTGCCGAGGATGCATTCAGTGTCTTCACCGCTGATGAATAACAGAGGGGCTGGATTGAGGAAGGGCTGATCATAATTGAACGTGTCTGCTTGCTACAGGTTCATGGAGTGGTGAATGACACCATTGCTTTTGTCCACAAAGTGATTTCCACCGAGCTGAACAGTGCCACGGACAACCCGGTATCCTACAGACGTTCTACTTGTGTCGTCTATGTAGTCACCTTTAAAGACGATATTCAGGGCATGTGATATTTAAAGTCCCTAAAATTTTTTATAAGCTTACTTTCTTCATCAAATCCGATTGCAAACTAAATATTTTGAGATTTTCGGCTATTGGTCATATATTCTGACATTCTTGTCTGATTAATCAATAATATAAACAGACGTTTACTTGTAGCACTTGTGGAGACTGCACCCAACAGTGAATGAAACCCCATTCAGAGACACAAGATGTCATTTTTATTTATAAAATATTGGTATTCGGCTGATCAAGAGTCCACACAAACAAATCCTAAATGAGAGACAGGAAGTAAAAAAACTGGCACTGTTATCCTAGAAAAAAATATCTTATATATATCTGAATGTGCCATTTTCTATTATTTAGCACATAGTTAAAATGCATTTCATATGTATGACACATCTATATAATATTTTATGGCAGTTTCAGGAAGGAGACATTTTAGATTCTATAAGGCGGTGAGAGTTTTTTTTTTCATTTATCTGATGTAATGTATGAAATGTAAAAGTACATTTAAATCAGTGTTATTGTGAATCCTTGACATATTCCAAACTTATAATTACAGAAAATAACAAAAACCTTTTTTTTCTCGTGCTTTTGCCATTGGAGAAAATAAGTCTCATCTAAAAAAACATATAAAATTAATATCTTCGATGTTTATTATCAGGAATGATGAGAAAAATCTATTCAAATTAGAGTGGAAAACGATTTTTTTTTATTTAAGAAGCTGTCATTTTACATTTAACCTCAAGGTGATAGGGTTTTACAAAGTCCATTAGAAAAAATAGTGACTGATGCTTTATGAACCTTAACCATGTTTCCAGTTGGTATTTCCAGACACTAAGGAGATGATATCTGGAGGGAATTTTCACGGGGAGTATCCAGCAAAGGTGAGGTCACACTGAACTGAATTATAGGGATCAAAAGACCACCACCTGTTTCCACCTTAGAGACATGGGTATGGCTTTGCCGTTCCAGGTTCTTGACTACCTGGCCATAGGTGTGCACGAACTGGCCAGTATCAGTGAGAGGAGGATTGAGAGGCTGGTGAATCCGGCCATCAGTGAACTTCCTGCCTTCCTCGTCCAGGATGGAGGCTTGAACTCTGGCTTCATGATTGCACACTGCACTGCTGCCGCATTAGGTGAGTCTTTATTTAGCCCAAATCACAACAAAGCTATCCTATGAGGCATAGGCGGAGTAGGAATTTTATGCAGGAGGAAGGTGGGGTGGGGTCCCTTGACTCCTTATTACTCAAAAGTTCACTTTTGCGCAATCTCAGACCAAGGCTCTTATACGCAGGGAAATAATATGGTACAAAAGCTTTCCTCCTATAATCAGTTTATAGAACTATATTTATACGTAGGCCATATCAATCAATCAATCAATCAATCTTTATTTATATAGCGCCAATTCACAACAACAGTTGTCCCAAGGTGCTTTCCAGAAAGAGCAGGTCTAGACCAGACTCTTTATATAATTATCTACAGGACCCAACAAATTCCTCATTGAGCAGCACTTGGAGACAATGGCGAGAGAAAACTGCCCTTTAACGGGCAGAAACCTCGAGCAGATCCAAGACTCAGGGCGGACGGCCTACTGCCATGACCGGTCGGGTTTGGAAAAACAGTGTGAGAGGGAGAAAGAGAGAGAGACACATGTGAGGAGAGATACAGACTGGGGAAAAGCAGCAAAGATATCAGCTATAATCCACTTTCTTCAACCGCTCCATGGTCGGGCAGCAGCAGGTTGATAATAACATTAATATTAATGTAAAATATAGTGATAGCTAATGGGGAAATACTATAAAATAATAATAATAATAATAACAACAATAATCATCATCATGAGCATCTTGTGATCATTGGACATCGAGCAGGTCCACAGCAGCAGATGTAATCACCAACCATGTTACCTTACAGGGCGAGAAAACACAAAGACTCCAGGGAAGAAGTCAAGTTAGTAACATGCATTAAACCATTTAACATGCATTAATCCATTTAACATGCATTAGACCGTTTAACATTTCCATATCCAGTGACATGCATTAAAGTGAGAGGGATGTATAAAGAGGGACAGTGAGAGAGGAAGAGAGAAAAATTTAGTGCATCATGGGAGATCCCCTAGCAGTCTAAACCTATAGCAGCATAGTTAAGAGCTAGCTTATGCAAGCCTTAATTATAAACTTTATCATAAAGGAAAGTTTTAAGCCTACTTTTAAATGTAAAGAGGGTCTCTGCCCCCCGAACCAAGATTGGAAGATGGTTCCACAGGAGAGGAGCCTGATAGCTGAACGCTCTCGCGCGCATTCTACTTCTGGAGACTCTAGGGACTACCAGTAACCCTGCATGCTGGGAGCGCAGTCTTCTTGTTGGACAGTATGAAACTATGAGCTCCTTCAGATACGTTGGTGCCTGACCGTTAAGGACTTTGTATGAGAGCAGAAGGATTTTGAATTGGATTCTAGATTTTACCGGGAGCCAATGAAGGGAAGCTAATACAGGAGAGATATGTTCTCTTAACCTGGTTCTGGTCAGCACACGAGCAGCAGCGTTCTGGATCAGCTGGAGGGGCTTCAGAGACTTATTGGGACTACCTGCTAGTAGGGCATTACAGTAATCCAGCCTGGAAGTAACAAAAGCATGAACTAACTTTTCTGCATCTTTTCGCGACAGAATGTGTCGTATTTTAGAAATAATACGCAAATGAAAAAAGGCAGTCCTTGAAACCTGTTTTATGTGGGAGTCAAAGGTCATATCCTGATCAAAGATAACTCCCAGGTCCCTCACAGTGGTGCTGGAGGCCAAGGTCATACCATCCAGAGTAGATATATCATCAGATAAATTGTTTCTAAGGTGCTTGGGTCCCAGCACAATAACTTCCGTTTTATCTGAATTAAAAAGTAAAAAGTTGCAGGTCATCCAAGTCTTAATGTCTTTGAGACACGCCTCTAAATTGGATAAGTGACTAGATTCACCAGGTTTCATTGATAAGTACAATTGTGTGTCATCAGCATAACAATGAAAGTTTATGGAGTGTTTTATGATAATGTTGCCTAAAGGGAGCAAATACAGTGAATAATATTGGCTCAAGCACAGATCCCTGGGGAACTCCGTGGGTAACTTTACTATGCATGGAGGATTCATTGTTAACAGATACAAACTGAGATCTGCCACATAAATATGACTTAAACCAATTTAATGCAGTGTCTTTGATGCCAATTAGGTTTTCAAGTCTTTGTATTAGAATTTGGTGGTCAATAGTATCAAATGCAAGACTAAGATCCAACAAGACCAGAACAGAGGCCAGTCCCTCATCAGATGCCATTAAAGGGTCATGCGTAACTTTGACCAGTGCTGTTTCTGTACTATGGTGAACTCTAAAACCTGACTGGAAATCCTCAAATAAACTATTGTTATGCAGAAAACCACAAAATTGTTCGGCTACCACTTTCTCTAAGATTTCAGAGAGGAAGGGAAGTTTAGATATCGGCCTGTAATTTGCTAAAGCCTCTGGATCAAGAGTCGGCTTTTTAAGCAGCGGTTTGATTATGGCTATTTTAAAGGACTTTGGTACGTAGCCTGAATTTAAAAACAGATGATTTCTAATAGACAGTTGCTGACTAATGGTAAACTAGTATGTATTGGTAGACTAGTTGAGATTGGGTCTATGAGACAGGTTGTTGTTTTGGATAAGGAAATAAGGTATGTTAATTTTTCCAGATTAATGGGAATAAAGCGGTCTAGATCTGCTCCAGGTCTATCTGTTGTTTCCATGCA
Organism: Lophius americanus; assembly: GCA_037951165.1. Lineage (NCBI taxonomy): Eukaryota > Metazoa > Chordata > Actinopteri > Lophiiformes > Lophiidae > Lophius > Lophius americanus. The sequence goes on along the minus strand of JBBDHG010000189.1, from coordinate 844,812 downwards.
CATAGTCCTGGGGTGTAAACTAGAACCATTTGAAGGCAGGAGGTTATGGATCTTGTCCCTAATACTTATAATTTTGTCATTAAAGAAACTCATGAAGTCATTGCTACTAAGGGTTCTAGGAATACGGTGGTTAATAGAACTCTGACCGTCAGTCCGCCTGGCCACAGTGCAGAACAAAAACCTGGGGTTGTTTTTATTTTCTTCTATCAGTGCAGAGTAGCATGTCGCTCTGGCGCTGCGAATGGCTCTCTTATATTTTTTAATGCTGTCATGCCAGGCTAATCGTGACTCAACAAGTTTAGTGTGTCGCCATTTTCTTTCTAGTTTATGAGTTGTTTGTTTGAGGTTTCGAGTCGGGTTGTTAAACCATGGAGCTGCTCTCCTCTTCTTTTTTAGGGGGGCGATAGTGTTGAGAGTTAATCTCAGTGAGTTTGCAACCTTATGACCAGGCGCTGCTCATAACCTGCCCAGAATCAAACACAGTAGAATAAAGTAGATTTACTGTGCACTTTATCTTTCAATGAAATACCTTGCACATACCAAACACCAGAAATGTGTTACCATAAACCTCAGAATACAGGAGCACCCCATAATAGCACCCCAGACGACTGCTGGCTTCACCGACTTTTTACAGGCCTTCCTCTTCTTCAGCAAGAAGCGTACACCATTCCAAACCACTGGTGAGGCTTGTAACTGTTAAGCATTGCAGATGTAATTTTGCTCGATGCCAACCCGCTAACATGGGCTCAGTAAAGATGCTGATATTTATTTTAACATGTTTAGCATCATACTTTAGTGCGTTAGTACTCTTGCATGTACCGGTGAGGCTGACGGGAGGCTGATCACATGGGATGCAAAAAGGTTCATGGCAATCCATTCTTTTCCTAGTGTCTGAAAGTAAGGCGCTGTGCCACCCGTCCTCCGTTGACTCCTTGTCCACCAGCGCGGCAACAGAGGACCATGTTTCTATGGGCGGCTGGGCTGCTCGTAAAGCTCTGAGGGTCGTGGAACATGTGGAGCAAGGTGACCAACCGCTTACAGTTAGCAGAGATTAACAATAAGATCTCCTGGTAGCAGATGACCCTGTGCCTCTCTAATGCAGTGCTGGCCATAGAGCTGCTGGCTTCCTGCCAGGCGCTGGAGTTCCTGCGTCCTCTGAGGACCACCACTCCTCTGGAGAAGGTCTACGAGCTTCTCCGCTCTGTGGTCAGGTAAGAGCGCCCCATATTGTTTTGCAAAATTTACAGTAATTCAAGGTAAAGACAAACAAAATGCAACAAAACCAACCCATGTGGAAGCCAAAGGGGATAAACAGGGTGACTGACAGCCACACTGTCAAAAAGATTAGTTGAACACTTAAATCACACATCAGACCTCGATGAAGGGGATATTCAAGTCATAAATCCATTGAGGGCTGGATTCTGAATCACATCCCAAATCAAAGTGAAAAACTCAAAACACAGGCTGATCCAACCTGTCTGAATTTCATCACAGCAACTCATTATGTGTCCCAGTGGTGTCGTTGACGCCCACGTGACTCTAGGCCCTCCTGGTAATGTTTCAACATGCTCCCGATGAGATGGAGGTGCTGTTCTGTGGGATTCTTCTCCCAGACCTGGATCAGGGCATCGGTGAGCTCCTGCATAGTCTGTGGTGCCACTTAGTGGCGTTTGATGCACCGATCTGAGGATTTCATCCTGGTACCTAACACCAGTCAGGGTGCCGTTGGCTTACACATGGAGGTCTGTGAGACCCTCCAAGGATAAGCCTCCCTACACTATCCCTGACCCACAGCCATAGGTCGAATTTGAACCAAAGATGGCGAAACCGATTCACAACCACTCACACACTCAATATGGCCAGAATCAGGTCCCAGAACATTAACTGACTCTGAGTTATGCAGTAATGACTCAATGATCTCATACAGTTTTGAACTGTTTAACTGTGGAACAAGAATATGTGAGCTGAAACACAATGCGGACGACGGAGGGGGGTAACACAAAACCGTGGCTGTGGAAGTCTTTTCCAGAACCCTCTGATTGTGTGTAGGAGAGTTTAGATTTCCTCCTTCTAATCTTCCTTCCTCGTCTTCTTAAGTTGTGATGTTTGCGTCCACAGTAGCATGTTCTCACCAAACCTTGTTCCTCCAGTCGATGGGACAGAGACCGCGTCATGAGTCCTGACATAGAAGCTGCTCACACCCTCATCAGAGAGCAGCAGGTAGGCCTGACCCCTTTAAACCCGGCTCACATCGTCTGGAGGTGTGTGATAACGTCTGACTCTGGCGATCTGATGGTTTGTGCTTTCAGGTCTGGAGGATGGTCCAGCCCTACATGGACCAGTACAAGAAACTGCAGAAATGAAAGACTCTACCGAGTCGGGGATGACTGAGGGGTTTTTCTCCGTCAGAGCTAATCCTTATTATGGGTAATCAAGCCCACTTATAGCTGATTGTTGTCTGTTGGAGGTAAATTTCATTCTCTTTGTTCTGTTCATTCAAGTTTTTAGTTTTAGCAGATTCATATTATTAATCTTAAATATAAACCTAATTAAAACATTAATATTTGGGTATAAGTCATGGATATTTTATAATAGGATACTATATTAATCAAAAATGAGTCATTTAGCACTTTGTTTTGAGGTTTTTGATGCCTATTGATACTTCTGTTGAAGTACTGTTTTAAAATCAGGGTTAAACAGTATTTACACATTCCGTTAGTAACACTTTTAGTCAAGTTAAGCAACATCCGAGTACTGATACTGAAAACAACCCAAACTCTAATTACTTTTCATTACTTTATTTTTATTTTTATTGGTGAAATAAGTGAGACAAGACAGTGACATATATACATATACACAGAAGATAATATACATATACACAGAAGATAATATACATATACACAGAAGATAATATACACATACACAGAAGATAATATACATATACACAGAAGATAATATACATATACACAGAAGATAATATACATATACACAGAAGATAAAATACATATACACAGAAGATAATATACATATACACAGAAGATAATATACACATACACAGAAGATAATATACATATACACAGAAGATAATATACATATACACAGAAGATAATATACACATACACAGAAGATAATATACATATACACAGAAGATAATATACATATACACAGAAGATAAAATACATATACACAGAAGATAATATACATATACACAGAAGATAATATACATATACACAGAAGATAATATACATATACACAGAAGATAATATACATATACACAGAAGATAATATACATATACACAGAAGATAATATACATATACACAGAAGATAATATACATATACACAGAAGATAGACAGGGTGACCAAAGAGACAGACATGTACTAACAACAGAACCGGTACCACAGAACAGTTATGATGATGTATGTGGTGGTGTGAGGAGAGGGTAAGAGCATAGATTAGATTGGATGTGTGGGTGTTGACTATGTGTGAGTGTATGTCTGGGTGCCTGCATGGGAGGTAGTGATGTGTTTAAAGCAATGGCAATATAACAGTAGTAATAATAATAATAATGATAACAATAATATTATTATAATTATAACAATACTGTCACCATGACGTAAGTATTGACATCGTATTAAACAGCAATGAGGGGGGAGATCAGACCGGGGCACCGGAGAGGCAATCGAGAGGTGTATGTATATATATATATATATATATATATATATATATATATATATATATATATACACACACATCCCCCCACACACAGATATATAAGCACACACACAGTACTAATACTATTATAATCTAATATAAATAATAATATATAATACCACTAAATTAATATTGTTATCAGCATTAAAACCAATATATAATAATGAAGAAAGAAGAAAGAATCCTTTATTAGTCACATAGAGTCATACACAGTACAACATAGTAAACAATTACCATAACATCACTGTTTGATTAGAAATGAAAAGAATGTATGAGTAGGTAGTAAAGTCGGTAGTACAATGATAATGGTGGTTCACGTGGAGAGAAGGAGAGAAAAAATAAATAAATAAATTAACAAAAAAATAAAAAGGAAAGGGTGTGTGTATGTTTGTTGGATGTATGTGTCTGATTCCCCTGTATGTCAGATTGAAATTGTCTTTCTTTCTTGTTCTTCCTTTCCTTTCTTTGTATGGATCACAGTATACGTGTGAGGACAGATATGTGTGTGTGATTAATGGTGTGCATGTTTATATAGATGGTGGGTGGTGGACAGGCAAAGAGGGGTCATGGGTGAAATGGGTGAGATCAAGCATTAAGGGTAGTGATGAATGGATTCCAGGTAGTGTTAAAATTGGTTGTTGGTTTTTTAAGGGAGGTAGATCATTTTTCCATTGATATATGTTCAATTAGTAGATTTTTCCAATGTATAATATTGATTATGTTCCTTGATTTCCAGTTCATTTCTACTGGATGTATCTTCAAGTAAGCAAAGTTGAGGGGAGAGTGGGATGGGACTGCCCAAGAGAAGAGAGAGGTTGTCAGTGATGTCCTGCCAGAATTGTTGAATTGGTGTGCAGTCCCATGTGGCATGTATGTAGCCGTCTGTGGTGTTTTGTGTGCAGTGGCATGTATGTAGCTGTCTGTGGTGTTTTGTGTGCAGTGGCATGTATGTAGCTGTCTGTGGTGTTTTGTGTGCAGTGGCATGTATGTATCTGTCTGTGGTGTTTTGTGTGCAGTGGCATGTATGTAGCTGTCTGTGGTGTTTTGTGTGCAGTGGCATGTATGTAGCTGTCTGTGGTGTTTTGTGTGCAGTGGCATGTATGTCGCTGTCTGTGGTGTTTTGTGTGCAGTGGCATGTATGTCGCTGTCTGTGGTGTTTTGTGTGCAGTGGCATGTATGTCGCTGTCTGTGGTGTTTTGTGTGCAGTGGCATGTATGTAGCTGTCTGTGGTGTTTTGTGTGCAGTGGCCTGTATGTCGCTGTCTGTGGTGTTTTGTGTGCAGTGGCATGTATGTAGCTGTCTGTGGTGTTTTGTGTGCAGTGGCATGTATGTAGCTGTCTGTGGTGTTTTGTGTGCAGTGGCATGTATGTAGCTGTCTGTGGTGTTTTGTGTGCAGTGGCATGTATGTAGCTGTCTGTGGTGTTTTGTGTGCATTGGCATGTATGTAGCTGTCTGTGGTGTTTTGTGTGCAGTGGCATGTATGTAGCTGTCTGTGGTGTTTTGTGTGCAGTGTGGACACATTTCTGATTCTATGAAACCCATTTAAACATCCTTTTTCCCGTGTGGGGTACTCCATGAATAATCTTGTATTGAATGAGTTGCATGTTTGTGTTGGTAGACATAGAGAAGATGTTTTTGCAGATTTGGGTCCAGAAGTCGGCACCAGGGGTTATCTGTAGATCTTTATCCCAGGGTTTAGAGGGGATGGATATTTCTGGGTCAGAGTTGAAGATTAACTTGTAGATTTTGGATAATTGTCGTTTCCGTCCAGATGTTGATCAAGTCTGATGTTATTTGGGCGAGATCTCAATTAAGTGATTTAATGTTGATTTTGGTCTGAATGGAAGATTTAATCTGGGGAAATTCTAAAAAATGATTCTCCCCAATGCCGTACGACTGAACCAAATGAGAGAATGAGATCAAAGTGTTATTATGGAAGATATGTTTGAGGTGTGTGATACCTTTACTGATCAATGATTAAAGGTGTAACTGTTTTCTGTTCATTACAAAGTCAGGATTGTTCCAGATGGGAGTGTGTTTGGTAGGTGTGATTAGTTAGTTGGTGGATTTCCACCAGGCTGTCAGTTGTTGCTATGGTAGGGTTTTTGAAACATGGATGATGTGCGATGGAGCGGCTTATGAGGGTAGGTCTGAAATATGGATTTCTTTACATACTGTTTGTTCTATGTCAGTGCAGAGATGGTCAGATTGGTTGGGATTGGTCCATTTGTAAATGTATTGGAGTTGGGTGCAAATGAAGAAATGGAGAAAGTTTGGTGCTTCCAGGCCTCCGAGTTTTGGGTTTTTGTGAAGTGGTTTGTTTGATTCTGGGTGTTTTGTTTTTCCAATAAGAGTTTTGAAATGACGGAGTCTAGGGAAGTGAACCAGGAGGGTGGGGGTTTGATAAGAAGGAGTCTAGGGATGTGAACCAGGAGGGTGGGGTTTGATAAGAATAGGTAATTTATCATGAGTAGTATGGTCATTTTGATTGAATAAAGTTGGAGAGAGTGGGCATCTTTGCCTAGCACCACTGTGCAAAGGGAAGCGTTGTGATATTAGTCCATTGGTGGTGATCGTGGCCAGTGGTGAATCATTATCCCCACCCTGTGGATAAATGATTCACCAAAACCAAATTTTTTAATGTTGAAAATAAAAATTCCCAATATACTTTGTCAAATGCCTTTTTTGCATCCGATGAGATTAGGTTAAATAGTCTGCGTAAGTTATTAGATGAGTGTCTTCCTTTAATAAAGCCAGCTTGGTCTGAGTGGATGATGGAGTAACTGTTTCGATTCCTGATGCTAGGGTTTAGCTGATGATTTTCGTGTCTGTCTTGATGAGAGATAGGGAGCGATAGCTGGATGGGGAGGTAAGGTCTTTATCAGGTTTACGGAAAAGAGAGATTGTAGCAGTGTTCATGTCTGTGGGGAGTTTGGATTGTTGTTTAATTTCAGTACTCAAACTATTAGGAGCTGTCTTAAACGACTGAGTAGATTCTCTTTCATCCAGGTCAGAGCGATCCTTCTAAATCCAATCCGAAACAGCTAGACTTCAGCTTAGACTCTCTCCTGAACATCTGACTGATTTTTGAATTAATAATGTAGCTGATATATGTGAAAATAAATGAAACTGCTAAAACTTGAATTTTTATTTGAGCACTCCTGAAGTCGTCCTCAGTCTGTGGTGTGATGGTGGGGAACAAAGCAGTTATCAACCTCATCACACACCACAAAGATCCGTAAGTAGAAATCACCTCCCTCATTTCTGCACACACACACACCTTTCTTCTTTAGGACAACGCAAAAAAGAGCAACAACCAAGCGATGAGCTCAGATTAACTGCCTGCACTGGATTGTGTCGAGGTACAGATCTGTGGAAAGCTACAAGAGGAATTCTGCTGCACTGAAGGTTCCGTAGAGCACATTGGCCTCTAAATTCATAGATGAGAGAAGTTTGGAACAGTCACGACGACTCCTGGAATCCTGCTCCGCCAATCCTCAGATTGCCAATCCCCCTGATTGCTCACAATCAGGGGAGTCAGGCCTTAAGTAAGAGAGGTAAACAAGAACCTGATGGTATTCTGGGTGAGGTCCAGTGTGAAGAGGGGAGGAACTAGCAGTCCTATCATCACCCTGAAGCCAAGTACTTTCTGAATGTCGTCTTTACCGCTTAGGAGATACAGAACTTCAGGTAAATAAACAGGATACATTTTTTGGGGGAATTTTTATTCAAAGGGCTTGCATAACATTTTAGCATATGGTAGAGGGTATCAACATACAAAAGAGCTTTGATGATCCTGTTCAAACAAAGGACGTTCAAAAATAATCCAGCATGCAAACACTTCCCTCAATTTCCCCAAATGAAGAAAATGCATAAAAGCAAAAACATTAAGAAGTACACACACACACAACAAAAATTTACCACTAAATCACATCATGAGACTAGCCTTTAAAATTAAGCCTTAATTTCCCAGCTGGTTTGGATGCACTCCAAAACATTTGGTACCTCACATCTAGAAACTACGCGTTCTACTTAACAGGTAGGGATATCTGTACAGGAGGGTTTCTGCAAACGCCTCTCCCCCGTCCGGCTGATAACCTTTATTCTGTGGCAGCGTCACAGGTCATCTGGAGAGTTTGGGCCTTGTCTGGAGCCACTGCGTTCAGGTCTGGTCATGAAAACTGGATCTGTTGTACGGTGGGAATCTGTAGGAGAAAGTGGGTTTCATTCATTATCTGATCCACAGATCCAGAATCACAGCTTTCGATTTGTTGCTGCTCTTTGGGTTGTTTACCTGTTGATATGATGTGGTGTACACCATGACGTTCTGCTGCTGACCATCGGCTGTGATAATCCCAGCTGGCAGTGGATTAGCTGGTGAAGAAATGTGAGCGTAGATTAGTGACTTAAAATGACAGCAATCCGAGAACCATGAAGCTGAAGCATTTGTACTTACTAAAGCTGTCATCTGTGAGCTCTTCCCCCAGACTGTCTCCCACCGAAACCCCAGGGATCCCCTTCTCCCCCTTCATGGCCTGAAAAAACAAAACACCAATGATGAAGACAACATCACGCATGAGTGAACAAAACAATCTGGGTTCAGCGGGTAGAGCAGTCGTCGCTCAACCGGACACCAGGGTTGGAGCTCAACACCTGATGCAACATTCCGTTTTGGTTTCAGGCCCACATGCCTCAAACATTTGCTCCCCGAGGTTTCAGGAGCAGTGGGCGGCGCTTCACATTAGGGACGGGGCAGGGATGCGTCAAATGCAGAGATAAACTTCACAGCGTTGTACTGTACTTAAATTCTGTGTAACGTGATGAATAAAGGAAAGATCATTATTATCACGTAGGACCTGTTTCCCGTAGCTACTGTGGAATATAGTTGGTTTGAATCTAATCAAATTATGACAAAAGATGTGCTGTGCTATTGTGATATTATTTTCCATAAACTGTAGCAGCAGCTCAACTAAAATCTGATAATAAATGGGGCCCTGAAACAACTATAGTTTCCTGATGTTCACAAATTAGAAATGATTGCGCAGACTTGATATAAAAACCCTCTGCAGTCGTGTGGAATAACTCTGATATAATAACCTGTGTGATAAATCATAACACAACATGATCTAGAGATCGGAGTTTGAGGTTCAGTAGTTGAATAAAACAGGCTGATCATTTATATCAAAGGATGCGGTCACTTCTCTGACTTTAGATGGCGTCTCACCTCTCGAAACTTCTGCAGGTAAAGCTTGAGCGGCTCCACGTACATGTCAAAGCCCAGCGTGGACATGGCAAATAGGATGTCCTCGCCGTTGATGGTCTTCCTCTTCTCCTGGTGGCAACGCTCACTCGCCTCCGACGTGATGAAGCTGATGAACTCGCTCACGCACTCTTGAACGCACTCCTTGGCATCCTTTGCGATCTGAGGAAGACAAATTAAAGAAAGTTATGTAAAAAAGTATATAAATGAAAATATCCTGGTGAGCTTGAACAGCAGACTGATCAAAGGTTTAAAATAATTTATGAACGGTTTCCCTTTTTGAAATTATATAATTATGCGGGGTCATCAGCAAATGGGAACGGTCCTAAAATCTATCATTGATATTGTCATGCGCACCGTGCGCCACAAAGGTTCAGAAATTACAGAGATGCAGGTTCTGTTATAAATGATTAAAGCATTTGACACGTAGTTCAACTTTTGAAATGATGAATATTAGTGACCCCGAAATGAAATTGATGATAATGAAAACAGGGAGAGGGATCTACTCACCCACATGCAGAACGACAGTCAGGTAAAGACAATCATGCTGCATTCACACCAAATGCAACTCAAATTATTACTGTGGTGTGATCACTTAATAATAATAATAATAATAGATGTGATTACAATCAATGAGTAGTCACAAATTTTCACCAGGCAATGCAAACGGCGCAATGTGAATTTGCGTTGGTTGCGTAATTCACTTCAATTAAAATTTTGGCTCAAGCGAGATATTTGTTGGACGGGAAAGCCTTTCACTGCTGACATTCTCCAAACGCCACATGTACGGGGGTCAGTAGGAAGTTGGCACTGAAGTGGAGGTAGTTTATCAGAGTCCCACAAAACTGCAGGGTGCTCAAGAAACAGAGAGACTGGACTACGAGAGAAAAATCTCAATAAAAAAAGAGAGAATTGAGAAAGAAAACCCCGATTAACGCTGGCAAGAACGAGAGGAAAACAACAACAACAAGCTTCTGCCTAAGAAGACCAACATTTGGAGGTATGGAAGATTCTTTGATTCAGTGGGGATGATTTGAGAAAAATTATCATAATATTATTTCATGCCTGAAGAGAACTGCAGGAGAACTATGAAGAGAATTCATCTTCTGTCACTTGGACAAAGATGGAACAAGCTTATCGTGGTGGTGGTATTAGAATGGAATCCAGAATGCCGTACCTGGCATCCATAACCAAACTTTGTTTTTTTTTGTTGGTTCATCTTATTGCTTCTTATTTGTACAAAGATATGCGCAGCTCTCTGCAGCATGCCAATTTGTTTGGAATGGAACTAGCCTGCGTGTCTACCGTTCTAATGTAGCGAAAGACGGACAGCAGAAAACGGACAAAAGTTGTGGCAACTGAAAATCTGGCAGGACATCTAACCTGTCCAAGAATATAAAGCAACACAGCATTGATCTTTAAGACTGTACAGTGTTTGTCTAGTGGTTCTCCTGAGGAGAAGGAAGAGCTAGCAGACACACTGAAACACAAAGTGTGTGAACTTAGAAATAAGAAACGTGGTAAATGTACGTATTTTAACAGGATCTAGAAAAAAGCTACATGGAGCTATGATTCATATTCTTCCAGAAACTTTTTAAAATGTTATTAATTATCTTTTAATTGGTGTTGGACTCGTCTCTTAATGCAAGGGATCCGCAGCCCAGTGGCAGCCACCTCATCATCTGCTGCTTCCTGGGTGCGATGCCCGTTCAATCGTTAATAAAAGCTCTCACTCACTTTCCCTGTTTGCGGAACAGCGTTCTTCATGATGCGAGCCACGTTGGCGATGGGCAGATAGATGTCCTGCTCCCTGAAGTTCTCTTTGATGCCACCATCGTCTTGGTCATGCATACTCTCCTCAGCATCGTCTGAAAGCAAAAAGCAAATACGTGGAATCAGCACCTAGTAGGGTAAACAACACCTCTGACTGTGGCGACTGAAGCGGCTCCGTACCATCTTGAGATTGGAGCACGTAGTGACCTGACGCCATGTACTCTCCGGTGATGCCCAGCTGGGAGGCATCGGTGGTCGAGCTGTCCCCATCCATCTGAAACACATGATTTAATCATTAAGGCTACAGAAATATGTCTGAAAAATCAAATAGAGTTACAAAAAATGGTTTGATAAATAATTATTCATAAAACCTCCCATGTACAAAGAGAAAGATCACCTGTAGAATTGGATTAAATGCACCTTTACTAATCGATAACACTAACACACACCATTTTAAGCAGCGAGAATTAAAAGTACTGAGGTAACATTATATGCAGGTGGGTTTAAGAGCATTCCCAAACAGATAAAACTACAAACATTTATTTTTTATTTTGAGAATAAACATATTTTCCGAAATTTTTTAAGCTGCTTTCATGACTTAGCACCGTCCAGTGGTACATCAAATTTTATTGCTTTTTAGTCTTAAGTTGAGTCTAAAAATTATATATAGATGTTGACGACACAGTTTGAAGCTACATTATGAGATCCTTTTTTTAATTTATTCAATTCATTGACATAAAAAATATGAAATGAGAATCGTGTTATTTTTTGCCAAGAATTAACGTGATAATTGTTTCCACTGTTTTATTTTATTTTTTATTATTCCACCCCGATAGATGTTCGACCAAAACAAAAATACATAATATGGCACAAAATAAAACACAAATATGAGTTTCAAATCTAATAAAATTGTATATATAGAACGCCAATTCATAACAAATGCCCCAGTGTGCTTTATAAAAAGAGAAGGTAAACAAAAAACTCTTTATTCATTATCAAAGGAACATAACTAATTCCTCCTTGAGCAAGCAGTTGGGGACAGTGGCGAGAAAAAATTAATTTTGACCCGAAGAAACATGGAAGCAGATCAAAGACTTGGGTTGGACAGCCTACTGCCATGACCGGAATTTCGCTGCCAGAAGTTGGCAGCATCAAGTCTGGCTACGCATTATGTAAACAGTGGAACATAGCAGCTTAAGGGGCTGAAGAAATACCACCATAAAGACTGGAATCATTTTGAGACTGCAGTCGTCAGTAAAAGCAGAATTTTGTGTCATATTTGTTGTGCCATGGTCAATATATGTGTGAAGGTACACTGATAATGCGGTTCATTTGAATCCGCCACCCAAACCTTGGTTTACACAAGCAGACTGAGACCCTCTGACTAGATGGGTTAATGTTCTCCTTCCAAAGAAACTCTGGTGGGTTTCAAATGAAATATAAACATAGCATGAACCAAAGAAACAGGAAGTAAAGTCACAAAATGCAACCGTAACAAAGATAATGCAACAACACATTATAAGTAGCACGAAGCATGTATGGTAAGAACAACAAAAAATTAAAGAGGGCAACATTGGAGCTACAAGGAGGGAAGTAATTTAGGCAACATTCAAATCACCAGGCTGAAGTGACTGAAGTCCAGATATCTGCTTTACCGTGACAAAGATCAGATTTATTTTCAGGGATATGAACATAAATATAATATTTGTATTGGCCAGGCAATATGAATATTAACTTTCAAATTGGAATTCAATCAGCTTTTTACATTAAAAATTACATTAAAAATACATTAGAAAAATACCAGCTCAATAACTCAAAGTACCTCACATTTGTACTTGAATAAATAATAAATGTACCTCACATTCTTACTTGAATAAATAATAAATTCATCTCACATTCTTACTTGAATAAATAATAAATGTACCTCACATTCTTACTTGATTAAATAATAAATTTATCTCACATTCTTACTTGAATAAATAATACATGTATCTCACATTTTTACTTGAATAAATTAACTTGCGTATGGCCCAACGCGATTGTAGTTACATACGCATACATTTCATAAAGAGTTATTATAAAGAATCTACAGACGTTCCAGTCACATCAGTTGTGATAATTGCACCCATAAATTGCTTTTTTGCTATGCATATTAATAATAATTCTTACTTTAACAAAGTCACAGAATTTAGTTAAGAACTAGATTACATTTATACATTACTATGACTATTATTGTAAATAACTTTTTTCTTTTCTACGTTCAACACAAACATCCAGTTGGATATTAGAATTTCGCCCTGTGTTTTTTGCTCTATCTTTAAGATCTTAGTTACAGCAGCTGGCTTCATTAGCTCACTGACCCTTCTGTAAGCCGGTCTGGTATTATAACAAATGTTGCATTAAGATAATTAGTTTGAACTTTTCCTCCACTCATAAAGCAAATAAATGTTATTGTATGGCCTTTTATAGAGGATATATGTTCAGGGGGTTGCCAAAATACCCGCTCCCTTAATATGATGTTTTTGCAGTGACAAAAAAAAAAACCATCAATTAACCATTAACTAATGTCTAACAAATGGAAAAAATACGAGTTGGGCATCTGTGAACCAGTGATGATGTCACTGTACATTAATCACGTGCTCAATAAAATATTTGGCTATCAGATGCTAAGACTCTACTATGATCAGCTTGTGTGAACCTACGAGTGGAGTTGGCAGTTGTGAGAGTTTGGTTAGCATTATATCTTAGAACGGGAAATATATGCAGGATAAACCAGCGATGAGGTCAAATCATGGTAGCCGTATGAGGAACAGCGTGGCTAGTGAATGCTAACTTGTACCCAACATTAGCTAGTGCTAAGCTATGGTGCTAAACATCGACTGCTAGTTGTGTTAGTGCGTTGTATCATTTATTATATAAAATTATAGTAATGCAGCCGTGAACCAGCGATGATGTCCGGTTTTTTTGCGACGTGCATTTTGAATGTTATTGAATGCTAACTCCCAGCTAACGTTTGCTAGTTCCAACATTCAGGCGCAAATTAGATGCGTTAGTGAGATAAGCATTGAATGTTGAAATAGAAAGACATTCAAATTCACAATATGCATTAACTACTTGCTAAATAAAATGTGTAGCTATTAAATGCAACATCAGAACTAATATCAGCTTGGATTATTATTAACCTAGGAATGGAGCTGGCTATCTGTTAGCATTGTGACTTCAAATATAAATTCAAGCTAGGCAAGTAGCTGTAAACCAACGGTAACTGGTTTGCATCAATAATACGCCAAATAAAATTATAGCTTTAGAATACTAACTCTCAGCTAAAATTGACTTGTTTTAAACTACGAGTAGAGCTATCGAGCTGTGTTGGTGTGATCATCAGCATTGTGTACTCGGCAGCTGCTTACGAGCAGTGAGGTCAGTGTACGTAGGCTACATCGTGCTAAATAGTATGTTTAGCCCTCGAATGCTAACTCGGTGATTAGTAGCGAGTGTTTACCACGAACGACGATAGCTGAGAGTTACATCGACTTAAATTAAACGTAGAAGAGACCCGTGGTGTCTGCCCAGTGACATATTACCTTCTGCAATTATCATATTCATGCACATATTGCCCCTGGAATGTATTCTGACTGCAGCCCGCGCTTGTGGAGACTGCATCGGCCTGTTCTTTGTCGTACCGAGCAGAGAGAGACAACAGTCGAGGCCGAAATTACAAAAAATAATTCACTATGTTTCTCCCGTTGAATACTTCCTTATGAGTAGCCCTCATTCACTCCGACAACAAATAAAAAATCAGACAGAGACGGACATTTCCATTCGAGCTAACGAGAAATCGGTTAGCAATCATTGGCCGGACACAAGAACAAACCTGCAATGAAGCCCTGGTTGGTTACCTTCCTCACACGGCTGTGTGGTTGGACAGAAAATGGCTGCGAAAGGACCAGTCCCAGCGCGGAGCCGCGGCTGCACTACCGCATCCGGCCTGTTGGTGGCCGTGATGCATTCAGGAACTGCTCGCAAACGCCCCTCTCAGGGTTTCACCGTCAATGTATTTCACGGTCTTCAGAAGAAAAAAAGAGTCATTTGAAATAAAGAAGCACAACACAACTCTTGAATTATCTCAATATTATTTAATGATTAAAAAGGTAAAAGTATGTATAGATGGTAACCATTTTTTTTTACAGGGATACGTAGCGGATATAGTATTTATTATTATGTAGGAGGCTCCTAATCAGCTTTATTATAATGTATGTATGTATGTGTTCAAAGGGGTGTTGACTCCACTATTCTAATGCTCATGGTTTTTTCCCAAAGGAGTACACATAAGTACACAAGTACACGATATTGTTTACTGTTTTCTCATTTACCTCTTTCTGTATTTTTACTGGTGCGTTCAAAACATGAATGTTTGCTGATTTTTGTCAGTTATTTGACATCCACACACAGTGACCATGATTGTTATTCTTTTGTTAACAGTTCATGGCCTGCAATAGTCAAATTTGAAATAGGAATACAGATAAATAATATAGTGTATTGGAATTATACTTAAATTTTCTATTTAATATATTCTGAGAAACATATTTAAGCAATTATGCATGACTAGCTATATATATTTCAAACTAATACGTAAGATAATCTCACAAACCCTGCAGTACTCTTAGGGCGTCCTTTGTCACTTGAGACACACTGCACTCAATCATGTCCGATTTGGATTTTTGTCTCAGTATAGAGCTTCTGCTCTTGAAGTAGGAGGGACCCACAATCAAGAAAAGACGAACATATATCGTAAAAATATTTTAATTTATTGAAACATTTAACAAAACAATACTAACTATGCACCCTTCTTTTTATGCAAGAAGGATCCGCAGAGAATGTTCTAGGCTATGATGAATGATGTTAAGCTGTAGTGAAGTGGCTGAATGTTCCTAATGTGGTAATTTCTTGATTGTGGGTCCCTCCTTCTTCAAGAGGAGACAAGAACAAATCTCAAACTTAAACAAGATAAAAGAATATTGTCTCTATACAATATCACAGTCAACGGGCCTCAAACCCACAAACAGGACATTGTGGAGATGGTGGTGGTTTGTTGTTGTAGGATATAGGGTGAAAAACCAGACAAATAAAAATCATAAACACTGAACCAAAAAATTGACATTTACATTTCTTCTGTCCCAGATAAAATTTAATACCTCCTCATCAAAAACTACTTTTGAGACGCCAAATTATCTGCGGGTTCACTGATGAAGGCTTTTTCAGAGCAATTGAAGAAACTTAGACAAAGTAATTTTAAATGGTCTGATGTAATACCTGTGAGGCACAGTGGCTGCTGGAGATAGTGACGGATGAAGACCCTCGGCTCACAGTAATCTCCTCATGCTGGATGGAGAAAATTCCCAGAGTGAAAGAGTTTGTTTTCCAGGAACCTGATGAGAACAGAGGGAAACTTGGATCCTGAAAAAGTAGAAGGCTGAAAAAATTCAGCAAAAAATCCAGAAATCCCTGTCGCTGCATGTGTGTATTAGTGGGATATTCATGAGTTCATATACAGTATCATCAATTATGACTCATATGAGCCTGGAAGCACATGAGCGTCGGTCAGATGAGCAGCAATACAAAGACATGTGGAGAACATTTCTGAGCTAAGATGACAGTTTATGAAAGGTCCAAACTCTTTCATTATATTATTATAGTTAGTTATTTACTTAAACTGACTTCTATCACGGCAACATTTTTCCTTTTCACATTTTGAAGTTTAACTCTTCATGTCTCTCATTATACAAAACTTTAATGCAAAACAATTAAAAATGTTTAACTTAAAATGACTGTAGGAGAAAAACCTATGTTTTGTGTTCTATGTAAACCATGTTTGCTCATAAATAATGGTCACGCACTTTTTACTCTGAAGTGATGTCATGACCCACAACTTCTCTCCTGGTAGAAGGTCAAAAAAAGGTCAACTTAAATATGTAATTTATTAAGGTATTATTTAATACTTTATACATTTCATTTATTTAGTTTTAATAATCTGATTACAAGTTTTTGTTTAATTTGTATACATATTTTTACATTTTCATTTTATGTTTACTACTGAGAACAAGTCACTCAATCACGTGACCAAAATGATGATGTCATAATGACAATTAAGGGTGGTCCCAAACGTCCCATAACAGGGTTACTTAACACAGAATGCTCGATCACCAGGTTAATTGGATTGAATTAAATCACACAGGATTACTGCTTTATCAGCAGTATGTTTTCATACTGCTGATACAGCAGTAAACTAATTGTCAACTCTAGCTTCCACTATTCTTTCCCAAGTCTTCATTCTCTGGATTATTGGCTCATCAACTTCATACCTCTAGATGTCACCGTTGTTGTTGAAAATCAGCACCAGAACACTTTTACGCTGCTCCTCAGGCATCCTCTCTCCCCCATGATCATGATGAATAACTTGTTTAATTGTTTAAAACGCCTTTTCCCTCTCTCCTACACACATACATACCTCCACTGGTACGTCATCAAGATCAAATGCCTTTCCGCTCTTCATCCTCTTCAATGCTGTACTCACATCACCATTATTGATCCTCTTAGCTTCATTATTTACAATTCTCTCCTCATCCACCCTTCTCACTCATCTTAATCTGTATGTTCTAAAAAGTACTCCTCCCATCTTCCCCTCACAAATTCATCACTTGTTAATAGGATTCAATCTCGATCCTTTACCAACCTGCTGCACATCCTTCCCATCTCGATCCCTCTGCCACGATGCCAACAACAGTTACAAGTCCTTTTGTCCTTCCTTAGTATGTTACTATTTTATTAAACACTGGTTTACATTTACTCCTTATATGTATTTTTTGTATGGTTTAAAAAAAAATCATGACTATACTATTACTGTACTATTCATTAAAATCATTATTTGTATTATTTCTTTGTGGTCATTTTTACCACCGATGCTCTTTTTAGAAAATTGCCTTGATTTGACTGTTTTGCCCTAAACAAATATGTTTTTCTTGTTTTTATTTTTTTCACTTTGATAACAAACTAGGAGAAGCGTCTTACCTATTGTTTCTATTCACCCCTGAACATAGTCTCATAATTCTGAAAAATACATGCACTTTGGATCTACACATAAGTATTAAGCATAACAAGTACTGTGTTCAAGCTACATTATTCTCCCGTATGACATTCAGACACTCTCGAGTGATCACTACAAACACCGTTTAATAAAACATAGACTTTATTTTCTTGGTGCAATTCAGTCATTGCACTAGTCAATTCTGTTTTCAACCCCATTGTCATTCCACAAAAAAGTTCTTCCACAATCAACATCACTGTCGACAAAACCACAACAAGCAACCAAACAACAATCCTCAGAAGTTATAGTAGGTGTAAAGCTAGCACAGACCTGCAGAGGGCTCACCAAAAAGCAGGTCCTACACTTGGTGCATGAAGTTCAGGTGAACTTAGAAGGAGAAAGCAGCCATTATGAATCTTATATTTCTATTATGTCATATAATCTGAGAGCTGTTTTTATAATCAGTGATATAATCTAGTAAGCAGTATGATTGGAATGAATGTGCCCAATTATTCTTTTCTGAGCTCAAACTTCCACTTGTTAGTTTGGCTGAGCTTTCAGCCAAACATCTTCACTGAATGGAGCTGGCCAGGTGTCGTCATGTGACTCGCTGTCACCCTAAACAATTACCTTTGAATTGTGTTTGAAAAAGGAGTTCATCCGCCATCAGATATACGGTTCTCATTCTTACAGCATCCATCCAGCCAACTTTCTGCCTCTTACCTCAGGAGAAGCAGGATAGGTTTTAGTTCTATCTCTTGGTCAGTGCAGACTAGACCGATTTACCACAACATTATAACCACTGACAAGCAGAGTCAGATTTAGCATTATCTCCTTACTATGACACGTCTCAGTTGGTGGGATCAACACAGAGACATACAACCACTCATTCAACTTTCACACCTGAATGGGTGACTCAGAATTACTAATTCTGAGATGTTGAATTTTTTGGAAAGAAGCCAGAAGCCACGCAAACACAGGGAGAACATGCAAACTCCACACAGAAAGGCCCCAGGTGGATTCTAACCCAGAATCTTCTGCTGTGACGTAACAGTGCTACCGTCTAATCATCTTGACTTTTGTAAGGCCCATGCCTGACAGAGTTTAACATCTGGGATTTGATTCCATAATGAAATATATATGAATAAAAGAATATTAGGTCCCACTCCCTCAGCCTCCACCTTTGAATGGCCTAAGGGTCAGGTTCAAATATGAGACCCATCTACAGGACTTTACAAATCTTAATGTTAGAGCAATGGTTCTGACCTTTTGACAGATGTATTCTTTCCCTTGATGATAATCACATGATACACAGCTGAGCAGCTTGTCCTACACACCAGAGCCTCTCAGCTCCGCTACAACATTGAAACGTAATGACCATGAATCTGAAACTGAAACTGAAATTGCTAGGGTTGGTTGACAACAACTTCTTGCAATGAAACATGTAGGTTCTGCAATATAATTTTCTGCCAAAAGATGGCATCAGTAGACCCCAGGTAAGATTTTCATACATGCAGTCATTGAGCAGGATATATTGTCTCATGTACCCCAACTCCAATCTCTCTGAAGTTAATCCTGACTTTTCTGTTGCTGATGTTGACTGACATTGTCATCACATGATCATTCCTGTGTGTGTGACTGGATGCTGGGTCGGCCACCTGATGACACCTGAGTGCTCTCCATTCACTGACCCATGGTTGAAAACTTTGAGAAGCTATCAAGTGTGCCCTTGAGCTAAAATGATCCTATAGCCCAACAACCAAGTTATTTGTTTCCTTCTTAATAATGGCACACACTTTACTGCAGTAATATAAAAACATGAGTCGGCGGAGCAGAGGATTGGTTTATAATTGTTGATTAAGTGCCATAATGACTTCACAGGAACCTAAATGAAGAATCAAACACATATGGTGAAGTAAAGCCGATGAAAACTGGGCCACACACAGAGCTCCCAGTGGGCTTCATCCTGTCAACCCTTCCTGCTTACCCCTGGAAAGGCCTATGTGTCTCAACCAGTCTCTTCTCTTCTAGCGCTTGGGTCCCGGACTGGACCCGACCCCACTGCTCTTACACAGACAGGTCATATTAGTAACCAGGTCCGTTTGATCCAGCAGCCTAGTGGCTAGTGTTCGGGCTCCATAGGGCTCGGCAGTGCCATGCCCACGTGGTCTGTGCCTAGGGTGATGCAGTCTGGTGGGCTGTGGAGGTCTATGCCCCCCCTGTCAGTCTCCTCTCCAGCCGGTCCAGCTTTGCCAGGTTTTCCTTCAGAAGTTTGGAACCAGGGCTCAGAAGCAGGGCTCGCTGGTAGTACATCCTGGCTGCTGCATAGTCTCCCTGCACACAATACAGTCACAAATACATGTATTATAATGAATGTGTTCATACTGTCCATCCATCCTTCCATGCATCCATCCATCCATCCATTCATTCATTCATTCATCCATCCATGCATCCATCCAACCGATGTTCTGCTCTGACCTCCTCACCCTATCTCTAAGGCTGAGTACAGTCAATAATGGAGGACACTCGTTTCCTCTACTTTTATCAATAATCTGTTTCTTTCAGGCACTACCCGGAGTTTGTGGCTGTAGGTGAGGGTCAGAACACGGACAGATCAGTAAATCGCGAGCATTGCTTCAGCACCATGCTGATGCATCACACCGCTGGTGCATCACTCATGAAGAAGAACCTAATATACTTGAAATCCTTCAGCAGCACAGGAGGAGCTTTTTCTGCACAGCACCATCGGCACAGATTTGGAGGTGCTGATTCTCACATCAGCCTCTTCACACTTGGTTGGGTTACCCAAAGACCAGATTTTCATGAAATCTGGCAGGATGGTTGGGTAATTGAAACTGAAGAATAGAAACATTATGGAGTGGACCTGGACATTTTTTTTCAATAGCACTTAAACTTCTTGACGAACTACTATGAAAATAGGTGGAGGGGTGGGGCTTAAGTCATGGAAAAAATAAATGAAAGATCGTTTTTCTCTAATAACTTCCAGACTAATGATGTGTATACACTGTATTATTCACAACTTGCAATTATATGTTAACAACATACTGTATAAATTACATACATAACATGAGGGATAGACTGAGTATTTAACATTATAGAGATGAAGTTTAATTTGTTACCTTAATGTGCTGAATCCCCCCCATATTCATCCAGGCCTGGGACTGGTCAGGTTTGATTTCCACAGCCAGCTTGTAGCTCTAATGGGAGAAAAACAGACATGGATTGGTGTTATATCAGGGAGCTGCATCCTTCCTGCCAAGAAACAACTGTGATCTCATTCAATCTGTGAAGCTCAGGTTAACGTATAAGCAAGATCCAGTGGAGATCGTCCAAATAATTTGCAGATACTGTGTGGTTAGTGTTTCCTGCATGACGGGACAGATTTGTACTAAGGTTGACAGTAGAGACTGATGTCCTCCTCATCGATGTATGCAAACACGTGAGAGGTGAAGGATTCCCTTCTGTAAATGTGACGTCTGGAGAGGTGAACACATGGTGACTGGAGACAGATTTGAAGGCAAACACATGACCCTGAAGCCATGGACCACTGCAATCGGTCTTACCATGTCTGGAGATAAAGTACACACAGGTAACTAATACTGTACCAGAACCAGAGAAACAGACCAGCCATATTAAGAATCTGTGAGAACAATCTGGTGAGTCAACAGCGTTTGTAGCTGCTTCTCTGTGCAAACACAAGGCGAGATTCAAACACAGAAAATGTTCTCATTGCTATGCATTACAATGCTGGGATGACCGAGTTCAATCTCAGCCTCAGAGAGCAATCAGATCTAAACTGTAAAGGCTACACATGATCAGGTGAGAGACTGCCGGCATCAGGTTAAAATGGCCTTCAGTTAAGTGATATTATCATTATCGGCCACGTTTTATTCACTTTGTGGCGTGGACAGATGTTCAGGGGAGCTGCAGGTATGTCGGCTCACATGAATGGGACCTGCTGCAGTTTTAAACAAGACAATCCCGCAGACATTTTTTTTCCAATGATTTGAGCATTCGCTTAATTTAAGTTTGCAAGACACTGAAAAAAAAGTGGAGGGTGCATTCAGGTGCGGTGAAATCTGTCTGTGATAATTACATTGTACGTCCCTCCAATGATAGGAATCGGTGAAGAATCAGACAGCGATGTCAGGTGGAAAGCTGGAGGAATACTGTTAATCATTGCCAAAATGTATTAAATTTATTGTTCAGCACCGTCTCCTGAAGTCTTTCTTTCCCACTGAACAGCGATCAATGCTCCTGCAGACTTTAAACATGTCATTAGAGGAGGCACAGAAAGCTGTGGCCTTTACTCAAACAGAGAGGTCAGATCCTGTATTTAATGTATTTTACAAGTGGTGGATGACACTAATGACAGATGTTCCTGTGTTGTCCAGGCAACCGAAGCATCCTGCAAAACTGAAAGTTGGAGAGCCTGCTCAAAAATTTAGGGTCCCAGAAGATTATTTCAGGAAACTCTTGAGCAGAGAGACGTTCATGTGGCCGTTGGCCTGGAGACTCATTTAATCTGCAGCTGAAAGGGAGACGGGTCACTTCCTGTCTCCTTTATAGAGGAAAGATGGACAGACTTTAAAAATTGTCAGACAACCAATTTGTTTGTGATTGTTGTGGCAGTTTTTAGGTCTTTCAGTTACAGATATATGCACCGATTCTGCTAAAATGATCTACACTGATCAGCGATAACATTATAATAACTAACAGTGAAGTCATAGTAACATTGATTACCTGGTTACCATGGTTACCCGTGAGTGGGTCGAATATTTGAGGCAGTACTGGAACATTTTTTCCTGTAGTTGATTTTGGAAGCAGCGAAATTGGACAGTTGTAAGGCTCTGACCGACTTTGACATAGTGTGATCATAATACTGTATATATGTGTTATATATATCATATAAATCATATCTTCGTATTGCAGCCCGGTGGCAAATGCTTCATAGCCCAGTGGCTAGAGACCGCTGGCTTACACCATCACAAATGAGTGTTTCCAAGGTAATCGCATTTTTCACATGTCTTGCTAGTCTGGGCATCGTAACATGTTCACTCTTGACTATTTCTCCTGCTGCAAAAACTTCACCTTTAGGAATCCAGACTTTCTATAGAAGTGGACACGAGTAAATGACAGAATTTTCATTTTCCTGCGGGGCTCGTCTCTGGAGTGGATGAGTCAGTCTATAGATATCAGGTCAGTTGATTATAAAACCTGTGGCTGAATACTACAAAAACAAAGGAAGTCATCATCGATTTCAGGAAACACAGAGTGGCCAACAGCCCACTCTACATCATCAGGGCCTGTGTGGAAAAGGTTCCGTCATTCAAATTCCTGGACGTCACAGCTCGGAGTAGCTTTCCCTGTCCATAAACACCTCGGTGGTTGCTATGAAGACTCAGGAGCAACTTCCTGAGAGTATTCATGAAAGGCAAACTGGAACAGAAGCTGCTGGTGGACCTCTATTGTCTCCACTGAAAGCATTCAGGCGTACTGCATAAAGGTTTGGTAGCGCCGGGTTCTCATCTGCAGAGAGGACCGCTCCAATATGGTCATTAACCCCACTCCACCCATAAGGTCATCGGCCCCAGATCTCTCTGCCTTTCCAGAGCCCAATCCATCTTCAAAGACGCCGCCCAATGTGAACACCACCTTTTGGATCTGTTGCGACAGCCGCCCCTATCCAAATTGGCGGCCTAAACCGAAATTGGTTCTGGTGCCCACCCCCGTATCGCAACATTTAAAATCCTCAAAATCTGCACCTAACTTATTGATAGGTCCTTTCTGCAGGGATTAGAGTGAAGCCCTGGTTATTTTGATCAGATTTGTACACCGACACACTGGAAACAATTATCACATCTCAGGTTCTTCTACTAAACACAAACGTTTCTCAGGCTGCTTGTTCTGTTCCTTCAGAGAGCGCTGTAGTGAGAAAACGTTATCTGTATGAGCCGGTGAAACAGTTTCCCTGCACCAACACTGCTGTCTTTGAAACCACAGGGACATGAGATTACTTCCCCGCCTCTTCCTATTTTGTTTTCCACTCGGTGCTTTCTCTCCTCTCAGGTCAGGAGGTTGATCCAGGCTTCCTGTGCAGGAAAAGTTGCTCCTTGAGCGGAAACTCCCAGAGTGAAAGTGAAGCGTGAGAGGCTGAGGCAAACCCGTCTGTGGACCCCTTAGATGTTGTTCTGTGGTGAGACGTCTGTTCACAAGTTCTCTTTATATTCTTATATGTACATTTTGGCCCTGCTTATGGAACAACAGTTTTGCTAAAAAAAAATGTATTTCTTTTTCTTTTTTTGAAAAAGATCATCCTGCTTGTACAATTTATTCATCACATTTCTGAAGATCAACGATTCTGCAGCTTAGTTCATTCATGAACCAAGTGATTGTAATTTCTCCCTCAACCAAACAGAATGCAGAGTCAGACCTACTCATGCAGAGCAACAGAAATTAAAAGTAACCATGGCCTCTGCCACCTCTCTATGAATGACGGCGTGAAAGGATGAATGCTGGCGCTATGGAAGTACAATCCATCCAAGAAAACGCTGGCAAATAGAGGAACACAAGCAAATCAAAAAAACTTCTTTATCAGTTTGTCAAAACATGCGCCGCGTTTTGAGAACGTGCTGCAAAAGTCACATCACAACAGAAGTGTTTCTAGAGGACATATAATGGTGATGCACATATTCCAACGCGCATATTTTGGCCGCAGTTGTGACTTACGTTACTGAAGCTGGTTATCTGTTATTGATGTTGGAAAATTTGCTAAAATAGAACGTTTTTGGTTTATTTTGACTTTCATGATTCATCTTGGCTAATTTTTCAAAACCACTGACGGATACTCAAAACAAGTGCGTCCGGTTTGTGCTTCACTATTAAGTGTCCTCGGGAAAAAGTTCAGTTGTGTTGTGATATTTTGCAGGTTAATAAGGTTTAATGTGTCTCAGAAAACTATGCATGTGTTGTTAAAATGAGAAAGATGTTTTATTATTTTCTTTTGTTTTGTCTGTTTACATTTGTTTTCTGAAGATGCAGCATGTTTGCAGCTGTTGGCTGTCGTCCAGAACTGTTGATGCAGGTGAGGAAGAGCTACATTCAACCAACGATACTGAACTTCTAACAAAAAAAGGCTCACATTCTGGGATGTGGACGTTTTTTGGATTCAAAGAAGATGATGAATGTCAAAAATACGCACACTATTATTACGATGATTTTACCAGCCCTTGTATCATTCTCCCAAACGTGGTATATACACTAATCAGCCATCATTTTAATCACCGACATAACAACTGCTAGATGTAATGAATAGCAATAGTTATCTGGTTACCAT
Source organism: Lophius americanus (assembly GCA_037951165.1). Taxonomy (NCBI): domain Eukaryota; kingdom Metazoa; phylum Chordata; class Actinopteri; order Lophiiformes; family Lophiidae; genus Lophius; species Lophius americanus. The sequence goes on along the minus strand of JBBDHG010000189.1, from coordinate 819,625 downwards.
GGTTTCCTGGCAGTGAGTGAGAGAAATCCGGCAGCAAGTGAACATTTTGAGTTATGTCAAGAAAAAAACAGTGCTTTTCGTGAAAATGCTCCCCCCTAGTGAGTGAAATATGATGTATAAAATATAGTTCTCCTTGAGTTCATATGCACCAAGTTTTGACTGAATCAGGACAAGGGATAAAGAGATAAGAGATAAAGCTCCCCCTGTAGCATAAAATACACAACTGAGCTTTCCCAAAATCATCCCTGTTCTTTCTCTCATTAAGGTGTATGCGGGTATTGATGGTTTTGATGATTCCATATATACAGTATATGTATATATATATATATAGATTCCGACTGTTTTGGGATACAACTATTTAACTATTTGGACCTACACAATACTAGCCAGATGGTTTCAATGTTATGGCTGGTGTAAGTTTTGGGTCTTCAGCTGTTTGGGTTTTCCTGTTTCTCTGCAAGAATTTGTCGGTTCAATGAGAAAACTAGAGAAAGTGAGAGCAGTACCTTGAAGGCTTGGTCCAGCTGGTTCATTTCTCGGAGCTGGTTTCCTTTGGAGAAATACAGCTCTGCTCTCAGCGTCAGATCACTGGGATTCTGGTTCAGGGCCCGGTCCAGAGCATTCAGAGCCTGGTACAGACAAACACAGTCAACCAAGACATAAATCAGAACACGCTCTCATGTCTTATGCATTTGCGATTTTCATTAAAAAGCTCCAAATAGTCCATCGAGAAGTCCGACGAAACCCTTATAAAAAATTATAATAATAACAGCAAGTGTTCCCGCCTACCACCGGATTTAATAACCGGTTATATATTATTACTGGACAGACAAGCAGCAGACTAAACTCTGCCTTCTCCTGGCCAACTGCAACCACTCTCCCCACCCAGTCTCAGAGAGTTGGCACAGATTCTACTCCGCCAGGCGGTGCTGATTCTCTCCCATAAAGGATGGAGCCCGTCTTATAAATCCTGTACACACACCAACAATGACCCTCTCTCAGTGTTTGGCATCGAACTGTTTGCATCTACTTTTCTGCTGCGTAGCAGAAACTCCAGGTAGCTTTGCTAAAGGCTCGCTCATCTGATGCTACTTTGAAGCACAGAGACAAAAAGCGTGGAGAGGAAGAAGAGGAAGAAGAAGGAGCTCAACATCAGAAGGAGGAAAAGGGTGGAGAAAAAGAGGATTATAATGGATTCCTGTCTTTCTGATATTGGACACCATCAGATAGAAATGAGGAAGGATGTGAGAATGTGTATTTAGACAGGATATGGTTGATTTGGCTTAAAGGACCAGTCTGTAAAATTTAGGGGTATCTCTTTTAATAAATGTAATATAATGTTCATAGCTATGTTTCTGTTGCTGTACAATCCGCTAAGAATGAAGTTTTTTTTAACGAGTCCACTACGGTCCAGGGGGTTCTGCAATGTTTGAACAGTAGCTTGAAAGGAAAAACTGGACAGAGTCTCTAGATAGAGACTTTCATCTCTGTAGGTTAAAGAGGGAAAAAAAACAATGAATAAATGCTTCCCTTCTAAAAACCAGAGAAGAAGAGGAAATAAATGTAACAATTTTGGAGGCAGGGAGGGTGAGGCATCGCCACACAGGGGGAGGATCCCCCTTGCAGCGTCTCTCTCTGGTGCTGGTTGGCCTTTCATAATATGTCTCTTGTTATGTAGATGAATATAATGATATGTATAAGAATAAAAGCTGACATAAATATATGCTGTCTTACAGCTACACTCCTATTTCTTTAATCATAAATGCTTCTAGTTGAATTATGGTTGTATTCATATTCTGTACAAATGTTTTTGTCAAAGACCAACTCCTGATAGTCATCATCCCCCGTGTCCTGATAGTGGTGACAGAACGGAGAGAGAGGATGACGGGCGGCAGCTCATCAGCAAGTGGCTGTCGGTCTGATGTAGTTACAGCGGAGGTGAGGGGTTTCCATGGTAACTGCTGGAGCGGAAAGTGGCTCCTGCTGAGAGTTTATCATCCCTGGGTGTAATTGTCTAAAAATTCTGTGAGTTATCCTTGCTCTGAGAAACAGATACCATCAGACACACACACACACACGCACACGCACATGCACGCTCACACACACACACACACACACACTCTCTCTCTCTCACACACACACACACACACACACACACACCCACACACACACACACACACACACACACACACACACACACACACACACACACACACACACACCTGGCTGTAGTTTCCGCGCTTGCTGTAGATGGCAGACAGGAGGCGGTAGCATTCGATACAGCCTGCTTCTTTGGATATGATGTCCAGGGTCATCTTTTCAGCCTCGGTGGTTTGATCGGCCATGGCTAACACCTGAGCCTGTGAAGAAACGCAGTGTGACTGAAAGTATAATGATAATATATGAAAAACACAAGGTAAATAAGTAATGATCAGAATATCTACATATTTCATTTATACATTTAATGACTTCATACCTGTGAAATTAAAAATTTATATCATTACAGCGTTAAAAGAAATCAAACTATGCTCCAGAATCAGCAAAGGTTTAATGCGTTTTACAAACGCCTCTTTCAGAACTTTCAGATTTGACGAAGATTGAGTCGATTGCGGTATCTTCATCTTACCTTTGTCTATGCAATACGCGCTACTTCTATGTAAAATGTGGATCACTGTGAAACCTCGGCCGATCAAAGCAGGGTGCGTTACTGTTTCACAGACAAATAAACAGGAAACTGCTGTAATGGTAACGTTTGTGGGATATAGGCTAAAATAGAGAAAAAAATAAAACATAAAACAGAGTTAGCCTCATTCATTGATTCTTCCCCAGATAAAATCTAATACCTTGATGTCTAATATTTGGGCTCAAGAACGTAAATGCTCTTATCACAGGAACTATATTTCCTCTCAAACCGAGTTTGCAGCCTGTTGTACTTTACTTCTGAGCAAAGTACAACTTTACTTTACTTCTGTTGTATTTTACCTCTGAGTAAAGTACAACTTTACTTTACTTCTGTTGTACTTTACCTCTGAGTAAAGTACAACTTTACTTTACTTCTGTTGTACTTTACGTCTGAGTAAAGAACAACCGACATTAAAAATGACTATTTCCACACTTCCAGTATCACTCTTCCTCCACATGCCTGCTCAACGAACAGAAGTTAATGTTACATTGCTGTAGACTGGTATCAGGTGCAGAAGTATTGTACTTTTATGAGTGTGAGTACATGAGCCACAGAATCGGTATCAGTACCGATATCTTGTCATTGTGGATCACCACCAGCCTTTGGTCATCAAATCCCCTGGTGTTGCTTCATCTCTTCCACACTGCTTGCCCTCACACCGTTACATGGACTTTCCTTATCGAATGTGTATCTGTGTGTCTTCTCTCACCAAAGCCAGCCAGATGTCGGTGCTGTCCGGTTGCAGATCGGCAGCCTCTCTGTAGACCTGCAGTGCCTCCTCATAGCGACCTGTGTTGTAGTACAGCGCTCCCAGCGGAGTCAGGATGTCCACTTTCCTCGTCACCTGGAGTGCCCTGCAAGCAGAGGATGAAGGTCAAACAAACAAAGTGTCTAGGTGCCATTTATGGAAAGAAAACATGAAAATGAGTTTTGTCTAGCTCAGGGGTACTCTAAAATAAAGATTTTTCAACGAATCAAAGGTCCATTTATTATAGTCGGTCGAGCCAGAAGCCATAATACTGTTATATTCAGAGCAAAATGTCCTTTTCATTCAAAACAACAACAAAAAAACATATTAAAATAAAATAAAATGCCATTTCCATTTTGACATAAATTCAAATAAATACTCAAATAGAAACAAACCCTCCATAGAACGCTTTGGTAAACAAATATATCAAGATGGTCGGTTTACATGGGAAACTTTTCACATTCCGAATTAAACCTTTCCAAATTGCAATGTCAGTCGCCTGTTTACAGGACTTATGATCTTTTCTGACCCGGTGTTTACATGCAGCGACTGGATATCGGAAAGGTTCTTTCCATTCAGAAAGGGGTGTTTACATGCAGCATTATCTTTCCGATTAGACGTCTTTTGCGAATCTAATCGGAATAAGAATGTGGAAGTAAACCCACATGTCACACGTTCAGCTCAGGGTCCACAGATTGGCAGTTCACGGGCCGATTGGGACTGCACCGCCTATTGAGGGCCGCTGAACTAGCTGATGAACCATTTCTCAACTTTTCTTCAGTCACGACACCATTTAAACATGATGATACTCATTCATATGAACGGAGTCAATGGACTGGCAGCGTCAAACGGGGGAAAATCCTGCAGACATTCATGTCCACTGATTTGATTGTTGTCTTTATTTATGTTTGCAAAACACCTGAAAAATACAAAATGCTCAGAGATGTGTCGGACTCCATTCAAGAAGTGGTTTATGCTGTGAATCAGTCCACGAATCAAAATATCAGTTGCAAAACTTAATAAATGAATTGTCTCCGGGCGATAATGATCTACGAAATATCTGCCCAACCAGATGGACGGCGCGTTCAGGCGCGGTGAAACCAGTCTGCAATAATTACGCTGTACTTTGACTCTGATGACAGAAATGAATGATGGATCACGGTGACACCAGGAGGAACAGCTGTTAAAGATCCTTCTGACCGTAAACACTTCATTAGAGGATTCACAGGAAGTTGTGGCTTGTACTCTAAGGGCCGGATTTATCAAGTTCCCAAATAGCGAGTTCTAAATTCCTTGTGCAGTTTTACAAATTGCTCGTTTGGTTTGCGTTTGGCTTGTGGGTGATCTACTAAGAATAATTTTGTGAATGACAAAAGGTGCAAACATGGTGGAGGCGGTACTATTTAATGAGGATTTTGCGTGTGTTACTGGTTTCTGCCTTGGAGACTTTGGAAAGAGAGCAGAGTGACCGCATGCAGAAATGAAATTTAATGTCATGGAACTGGAGGTGTTAGTGGAGGAGGCAAATAAAGGAGGTGTTGAGCTACAGCAGGAAAATCTGAGTAATACTAAAGTAAATGGGAGAGTCTCCGTGAGAAAGTCAGAGCTGTGGGTGAAACAAGCTGAACGACGAGATAAGATAAAAGAAGAAGAACAAAATAGAAAATAGCATTTAGTAAAAGCTCTGTTAATAAAATGGGGGGCCGGAGGAAGACGATCTTCTGACCACGACTGAGCAGCAGGTGCCATGAGCAAACGCGCAGAATAAGATGCACACATTTTTCTCCCTGGATATATTTAATTATTTACCGTATTTACTGAATCCAAAATGAATGTGCTCCATGTTAAACGTTCTGCTGTATTTAGTTGAGTTGTGGTCGTAAAGATGGATTCATCCTTTAAGCTCTCTGTGGTATGCCTGCCTCAGAGAGACCACCAGCTGATCAGTTCTGGATCTGGTCTGACGATGACAATCAGAGACCTGGCGAGAGGAATCGGAGACGGGGCACAGGCAGTGGGTCTCTTAATCGAAGCGGTCCCACAAGGGAGCATGTGGGTAAAGGAGAGGGAGGAGGGCCAGCAGTGGAGCGTGCACAGCCACACATGTGGCCAGCAGTCATTCCTCCTCCATGTCCTTCTACAAACTCTAATGTTTGACGAAGTTGTGCAAATAACGGTCAAAGCAATGGAACCGGCTTATCAGTATGCCAAACTGGGTCTCTGCGCGGACGTATTACATGCAGATGCTATCCCAAGCACTGCTGTTTTTTTCAGGCTTAGTAGATCACATTGCATGTGTTAAATGAACTTATTTGCATCGACTCCTCACGGTATTTTGCGCCTTCGGGTAGAATCACCCGGTATTGCATATTCATTAGGGCAAAGCCAGACGTTAGCCAGAAGCAATTCTCAGTGGGCACCGTTCTTAAGTCAGCTCGTATAATTTTGCTTTCACCAGTTTTTACACAAGTTTTATTCCACCAAAGAAGTTGGATCATGCCTTACATGACTTCTACAAGAGAGTGATCAACACTACAGCTTTAATATGCTCCTGTCTTGCAGAGGCGACAGAAGGGCCCTGCAAACCTGGAAGCTGGAGAGCCTCCTCACTCCTGATCCAAGCAGATTATTACAGAAAACATCTTCTTGACGGTTAACTGGAACTGTGTTTTCAGTCGCGAACAATCTGTTTCCTTGAACATTCATACAGTTTTGGTAGAAACAAGCATGCAAGGTTCCACCTGCTTATCAGGACCAAAAAACATTCACACCAGAAATAGAATATCCATCAGGATCCGATTAGGACTCAGTAACTTGCTCCAGGATTCTACAACGATCGAACAACGCCCTCGTGAGCCGAAACCACTCGCTCAATATCAATGTCCTCTCTGTGCAGTCAGTGCAGAGTGAGGTTCAGACATCACTGGGGAATTAATTTGAAAATCAATATTAAAAACTGAATTATGGGATGTTGCATTCTGTTCTCATAGGCATCTGCTCGGTGAATCTCCCATATGGTGATGAGACTGGGATTTACATGTTATGTAGTATTTCATTATTTGTGAATGGTTTCTCATTCAGCTTCGGCCTGGAACTGCAAAAACCAGAAAAAAAGGGTTTGTTGAATTAACTTGATTTTATTATGTGAACTGGTCCTTCAAAATTATTTGATCAAGATATATTTTTAAACTACGGAAGCAAGATAATTATGTTGTTCTCATGAGTAAAAACAGCCATAGCTACATTTCTGCCACGGTAGCTGCTCTCGGCATCCATATTAAACAAAGTGCAGCAGAACTTCAAAATCATATATGGATTTTGAAAAAAATATTTTGTGGTACTAATTGACATGATAAAATTAAGTTAACACAAAAAGCCATTTTTGGTTCAGATTGAAATGACCATAAAACAATCCAGTAACAGTGTCTTTCTGGGAGGTCAAGGTCACATTCACTTGAGATAAGTGGGATTCTCACTCACCTCTTGTACCAGGACTCCGCCTCTTTGTTCTCATTGGACGATCGGAGCAGGCGCCCGAGGTTCACCATTGCAACGTAGTGTGCTGGTTTGAGTCTGATGGCCTGCTGGTAGTGGGTTGCGGCCAGTTCCCCCTCCCCTAAACAACAGAAGAGAGGAAGAAAAGGGAGAGATTGAGGAAGAGAGGAAGAGAAATAAGGCATAAAAATGAAGGAATGAAGAATAGTGCTCGTCTTTGTTTTCCTAGTTGTTCATGAATTTTAAGGATTTGAAATGATGGGCGGGCGTCTTTCTTTTGCCTGGAGCATATATTCCAATATATACATATTAGCTTAACTAAACATTATACATACACAATAAGCCATAAAATTGGAACCATTTCCCTCAAATTTCTCTCAGATCTTTGTGCCTCTGACTTCCTGCTGCCAACATCAACCTCAGGACCTCATATGAGCTGTGATTAATCATGTAAATCAAAGCAAATATTAGTGTAGCCCATGCTTGAAGGCCGCTGTAGTCAGGGCCAAAGTGCTGGAAATCAGAATTTAAAGACACCAGCAAACATTAATAATAATGTGTATTTGTTCCATAAAAGGCCAGATTTCAGCTGTTATCAGTAAAAACCGTCAAAATGGGGTCGCTATCAGCTTGATATTTTGGCGGTGGTGGAATCCTCATGCCCAAGCAGAGGAATGTAATGTTTGTCAGAGCTGCAGGATTCTCCTCACCCGTATCCACCAGAAACACTCCGTAGTTGTTATGGAGGTCAGAGCTGTCTGGACAGTTCTCTATACCCTTCAGATACACTTCGCTGGCTTCTGAAAAGCGTTTCTGTGGGAGAAGCAGATCAGACGGACAAATGATTAGAACAGAGACCGAACTCCACCAAACTTCATTGGGGAATGGAATGAAGTGTTTTTGAACTACTAAAAGTAATCTAACTACTCTATCTGCTGTTAAGTACAAGATTATTGTATCCTCTTCAGCCATCAATAATACAAGACATATTTTCAAAAGTTTAGCTATTTATTCTAGTACTTATTGTAGTTATCTTGTTTTTTTAACCCTTTATCGCCTCACAAAGAACATGTATGAACACCATGTATGTATGCATGTATTATGTATACAAACATACACACATACATACATGTATCTATGCATGTATGCGTACATACATACCTGCATACATACATAAATGCATACGTACATACATGCATACGTACATTAGTACATACATACATGCATGCATACATACATACATGCATACATACATACATACATGCATACATACATACATGCATACATGGATACATACATGCATGCATGCATGCATACATACATACATACATACATACATACATACATACATACATACATACATACATACATACATACATACATGCATGCATACATACATACATACATGCATACATACATACATACATGGATACATACATGCATGCATACATACATACATACATACATACATACATACATACATACATACATACATACATACATACATACATACATACATACATACATACATACATACATACATACATACATACATACATACATGCATACATACATACATACATACATACATACATACATGCATGCATGCATGCATGCATGCATACATACATACATACATGCATGCATACATACATACATACATACATACATGCATGCATACATACATACATACATACATACATACATGCATACATACATACATACATGCATGCATACATGCATACATACATGCATGCATACATACATACATACATACATACATGCATACATGCATACATGGATACATACATGCATGCATACATACATGGATACATACATGCATGCATACATACATACATACATACATACATGCATGCATGCATGCATACATACATACATACATACATACATACATACATACATACATACATACATACATACATACATACATACATACATACATACATACATACATACATACATACATACATACATACATACATACATACATGGATACATACATACATACATACATACATACATACATACATGGATACATACATACATACATACATACATACATACATACATACATACATACATACATACATACATACATACATACATACATACATACATACATACATACATACATACATACATACATACATACATACATACATACATACATACATACATACATACATACATACATACATACATACATGCATGCATACATACAGATAAAAGTTCAGTTTAATTATTACAGAAGTCCAAACTAATTAATTTTCCAAAATTATATTGCAGTAGTCCGTCCACCGTGAGTCTGCATCTGCTTGAGTTTTTTCCCCTTTTAAATCCATTTTTCCCCGCCTCCATTGCCTAGTGCTATCTCATTGAGGAGTGTGTCTCTGTAGAATAATGATGAAAGAGTTTTGTGCTAGACCTGCACTTTGTGAGTAGTACTTTGAGACAATATTTGTTGTGAATTACCAATATATAAATAAAAATCTGACTTGATCTGAGAAGCAAATTTTTTTGCTTCTGGTGCGGCCCGGTACAAGTCTGCAGCCCGGTGGCTTATGTCTGCAGGTACATTAGCCTTCTATAGCCAATACTTATTTAATTCACCGGAGAAGTCAGGAGGAGCTATAACACACCTCCGGTCTCTGTGGTCTAATGTGGGCTGAGTGTGTGTGTGTGTGTGTGTGTGTGTGTGTGTGCGTGTGCGTGTGCGTGTGTGTGTGTGTGTGTGTGTGTGACATTGAGGGAGAATCCCTCTCATGTTTCATGGATTATTGACCTGCTCAGCATAGAGCGATGCCAGACTAGAATACGCATCAGCGAAATGTGGACCAAAGCGTATGGAGTCCTTCAACAGGGTCACAGCCTCTTCCACCTTCCCCTGGGACCTGGAACACAAAATCAGCCACATCCTCATCAGCAGAGATCATCACTGTCAGAGTTTATCAAAGATTAACAAGAAATATTGGTTGTTGAAGTCATGACAGTTTTTTAACCAAACTTCAGCCCTCCTCATTCAAACTGGAGCAAATAGTCTCCAGACTAAGAAATGTTTATCTGAGTCAATGACTTTCTAAATGATTCATATTCAAATACATATAGTTTGATATGTGCCGTAATTTTATTAAGATGGAATCCTTTGCATAAATATAAATATAAATTATACTAAATATAAAGGTTAAAAGTAGTTATATTAAAGTATAAAAGTGAAGGTACAGTCTGTAAAATGTAGGGGTATCTATTTGAATAAATTGAATTTAATCTTCGTAAAAAGGGGGCGGGTCCTCTTCCATGTTGTGCTGCAATGTTTTTACTCAGAGTTTAACTAGGAATTCAAATAATTATTCGACACCCATCGTGTGAGCTAAGTGAAATTTACCTTCTGATTAGAGTATTGAAGCTTTGCCAGGGTGTGTGCTTGTGTGTGTGTGAGTGTGTGCGTAAGTGTGTGTGTGTAAGTGTGTGTGTCCTACTTGAGGAGGTTTCCCAGGTTGAACAGAGCTCGGTTGTGCTGAGGGTTGATGTCAAGAGCTTTTCTGTAGAAACGCTCGGCCTCCTCTGGGCTGCGTGTTAGAGTCCCTAGATTGTTCATGGCGCTTGCATGGCGGGGGTATAACCTGAGATAAGTGGAGGGACAACAGCAGAAGAGAGAAAAAAGGGGCGGAAAAACATTTTGTGTGAAAATTAAAAATATTACAACATATTGAATTAAATCACTGTATTTAGAAAAATAGGTTGTGCTTCAGGAAAGGGATTCTCAGTGAAGTGCTAAAACCAAGATCTAACCATGTCTTTAAGTTGGGGAGGTGAAAATACTTACATCCCACTTCATCTCACTTTATTTGGCTGAAAGAAGTGAGGTTTGCAAACGCTCTGATGAAGGCTTTGTGCCAAAATTCGTAAACATTAACAACCAAATAAAGAAGTAAAATGTGAGTATTCCATCCTCTCTAACTTAAAGACTTGAGATGTGTTACCTTTTTAAATATAGAATTAAATATTAAGGGATAGCAGAGACAAGTAGGGTACCAAGATTGACGTAGTGTGAGCTGAACAGTTGTTTAGGAACACCCCCAGCAGTTATCGAGCAGCATTAGAATTCAAAACAGTCAGAAGACAATTGAAAGTCTGTTTCAATGAAACAGCAGACATCTATCTGGAGCGGAGCAACACTGTACAACTGATCTAATCTCATCCAGGGCTAATGTCAACTCGCTTCCAGAGGGCAGGACAGAATCACCTGATCCTGATTGGACTAAGTGCCTTTTCAGAGTGATAAGCATTAACTGCACATCAGACGGTGCAGATAAATCAGTGGTGAGCGTGTGGAAGCTGCAGCCAGCAGGTTCTCTGCTAACATTTACTGCTGCTCTCCATCACAGCTACAAAAGACCCCTGACTCATTCAAGCAGCCTCTCCGAGTCCGCCGCCATCAGGGTGACAAAAGATGGACAAGTGGCTCCTGGCAAGAGGTGAGAGGGGTCTGAGGAAACATTCTTTACGGTTTCTATGGGGACTTTGCTCCCCGCTTACAGGGTTTTGCAGTAACGAGAGAAAAGATCTGCTGTAAACAGAAATCAGCCCAGCGTCAAGAGGAAGCCGCTCATCTCCACCCAGTTGGCCAAAGTAGGCCGTACACGCAGGGATGGAAAAACATATTCATATTCATGACCCCCAGAGCAGGCGCTAAGCTGCCTGCTGACTGTCTTGGGACATCCACTGGACATTGGATGAAAACGTTGATGACATGCCGATCCAACCAGAAGGAAGAGAAGAGGAAGAGATAATGGATGATGCATTGAAGGGGAATGGAAAGCTTCTGGGAAGCAGAAAGATGAAAAATCATGAGTCAACTGGAGGTCAGTTAGAAAACATGTTTCAACAAACACTCTAATGACTGAGGATTATGGGTAAACTAATGACTGAGGATTATGGGTGAAAAACGGATCATATATTTATTAAGATCTCATCATATTTATTGACGGATTGAGGTTATAATGAAAAGCCTGCAGCAAATCTCTGGACAGGTTAATGGGTTCTATCTTATACTGGTGCAGCAAAGCACATTCATCATCCTCAAAACCAGCACCCATGTTGTTTCACTACTAGGAACCATGGGAGGGTTGGTCTTAAATGAGGTGCAGAAAGCGTTTGCATCTTGGAGGAGCAAAGACCTGGTCAAACTCAGACGTCACAGAGTAACAGCTGCCAGATTACAGGGGAACTGATCTGAGAACGGCAGAGAAGGTTGAAGAGAAACATTCTCTCTGTGGTGGCCGGAACAACTGATGGATACCCTCCTTTTTCTCTAATCCAATATTTGTGTGTGATGGATTATAAGAGTGCCCTCTCTGAGCTGAGAGCAAGGACATTAAACCCCCAAAAGAGTTGGGGGAATCGTTTCCATGCATCTTCTGCAAGAACATTGATCTTTTAAATTGTGAATTCATACAAACTTGGTCTGCATGCGCTCAACTAGAAGTGTGACACATGATAAAGATCAGAATCAGAATGCACTACATAATATACTGAAAAAGTGCACGACCTTTTAATTACATGTGACAGATAAAGCTACGTCTAAGTCAATATTATGCAGGAGTGGGAAGGTTGATGAGCTTCCATCCATTTTTGTTTATGGTACTAACAGGACTGTTAATATTAACTTGATCTTAATCAAAGTATTCAGACAAGTATTAAGTGAAAGTAGTATCGTGAGGAGTGACTTCTATTTCAGTGTAATTTCAAGCACAGTCCCATATTTACCCAGCATTAACTTCCTTTGTTGCCATATATTTTTTCCGTAAAGTGTCCTTTGTCACAGTGGGGCTGCAGATGAACTGAGACACTGTGAGTCCAGGACATTTTAACAGATATATTTATAAAACCGTTACAGAAGGACTAGAATCCAATTATAATGTGACATGATAAAGTTTCCAAAAGGATCAATCTAACTGTCAAAGCAGATGTGTGGTGGCAGAGAGAGATTTGGTGTGTGGTGATACAGAAAGCCAGATAAACCGGTTTAGAGGTGGGAGTTTGGACGTTAATCTAAAATAACAACTATTTTTGTAATACGTTATCATGCTGTGGCATTGGAACCTCTGTCCAAAATGATTGTGACATGTATATTTATGCAATTTAATTTTGAAATTGTTGACCATTTGATCAATATTTGCCTTAACTGTAATTACATTTTGTAAATAGTTGTGAATTCTGCCATATTCTTTGGGTAGCATTCATGTTGAAAATAAAAAGTCTACATCACACTTTCATTATTAGGATGGAAGTTAGACACAGAAAGCTTCACTATGTATTTATATTTTTTGTAATTCAGACTCTTCTTGATTCAGTAAACTGACTCCTACACAGTGAACTTCTTCTAACTTATAGACCATTAATCCAGTCTCATAAATGTTACAGCATATATAAAAACTGCTGACAGTACTGGTAAGGAAAAAACACTGATGACTTAATGTGCTCCATCTGTAACAATGGCAATGTGGCAATAGCCAATGCAAAAATGCAAAACTATGGTTATTATTACCGCGACAGAAAGATGACTTAAAGATTCGTAGAGTGAAACAGTCCAGGTTCATACAGTGAAACAGGCCAGGTTCTTACAGTGAAACTGTCCAGGTGCAGACAATGAAACAGTCCAGGTTCTTACAGTGAAACAGTCCCGGTTCATTCAGTGAAACAGTCCAGGTTCAAAAAGTGAAACAGTCCCGGTAAATACGGTGTAACAGTCCACGTTCATACAGTGAAACAATCCAGGTGCATAGATTGAAACAGTCCAGGTTCATACAGTGAAACATTCCAGAGTCATACGGTTGCTCTAATTTCATCATCTTGCAGACACTTAAATTTCTTGTAAATGTTCCTAGTTCCAACTATTCATCCGTGCAGAATCAGACCTGAGTGCAGAATCAGACCTGAGTGCAGTTGTGTAGTGGTGAATAGCCTCCTGGTGTCGACCGCTGTCTTTCAGGAAGTTGGCGTAGTTGTAATGAACTTTTGCATTGTGAGGCAGTGTCTGAATCCCGGATCTGAAATGAAGAAGAAGCAGGAGAAGTGGAGGACAAGGTAAATGGACAGTATCTATATAGGGCCTTTCTTGTCTTCTTGACCTCCTACTCAAAGATTTCCACAACACGATCCAGCATTCATCCATCCACACACATTCATTCACACACATTCAGTCGCACTCTATGTTGCTGGAGGGACGAGGATTACATGATGTCTTTAGGAGTGGATATTATATCAGTTAAGGAGACTCAGGTCCTTCGCACTGCGGGGGGCAATCCTGACCGTTTAAGACTCAGCAGTGGCATCAGCCATCTTCTATGGAGTGGTCTGCTGAGGCTGCAGCATTTCAACAGCAGACATGAAGAGATTCAACAAGTTGCGCATGAAAGCTAGCTCCATTCAGGGTCACCCGCTAAAACGTGTGGTGGTGGTGGAGGCTCTGACTGTGCTGACCAGCGTGGATAAAGTAGAGATACTGCAGATCCTTCCCTCCTGCTGTTTAGGGTTGTCAACTACCCCATATGAAATGCTCTCAGTAGATTGTCACCATTGATATGCATTATACAAAACTACAGACAGCTCTGCTAACGTAGTTCTTCCCATGTGCAATACACAAGAATCTTCTTCATGCAATATACTCATCATCTGTGCAGTAGCTCGTATGTGCTATTATATGTTACTCACTCTTCTCCATGCTCTTAATTTTTCTACTTAATACCACATCCTACTCTTTGCTTCCGTAACTCTGAAATGTCCGGGCTGTGAGATGAATAAATGATTATTTATGAGCAAAAATTATAAGACAACAAAAATCTTTTCAAGTCAAGAAAAGTCTGTAAACCGTCTGGGAGGCGATTTTTTCTCAAGGGGAGCTGAGATTATTCTTAGAAATAGTCATGACGTCCTAGTCACTGATTTTGAGCAGGGGAAGAGCAACTTCAATAAAAGATAGAAGGGCACTCAAAAGATGCATACCTAGGTAAAATGGTGAGTGGACTGTAATTGTATCGCTTTCCTAGTCTGCTCGACCAATCAAAGCGCTTTGCAACAACAAGAGCCAGCATTCACCCATTTCTACATCTCGATACAGATCTGCTTTTAAAATCTCTCTTTCCCATTGACAGGCTATATCCACAAACTTTAGTTGGAATCTGTTGATAACTTTGAGATATTCTAACAAAAAACAAACTGTGAACAAAAATCCATCAGACTGTATTCTTCTCTCAAGCGAGTTCTGAGGTTTCTTTTCATTGTTATGTCTTGGTGGACTTGTAAAAGTTTACTCTGACAGGATGTGTCCACAGAGCACCCACTCCAACCACCACTCTCTCACCCTTGCCAAAACTCTCCAAAACTTCATCCTACCCCATTTCTCCTCCCATCCACACCATGATAAAACAGTTTGTACCCTCCTCCGATGCTTGGAGCCTTGCTGCCTTTACACCTGGACTCTTGTACAGACAATATATCTTTCTTTCTTCTCTCCATCATATCAGCTAACTCTCTATCTTTACCTGTCATGTTAACAATCAAAGTTCCCACACTCCTGACTTTCCTCATCACTATCTGTCTCCTGGCATGTTTCTCCCTTCTCCACCTTCTTTTTGTTCGACCAACAGTAGCATAGTTTCAATAAGCACCCTGCTGGTGAACAATGCCAGTGGCAGTTGTTGTTGACCCGGCCAATCCTGTCTGGAAATCAAAATACCTAATACTACCTGTAAAGTAAATAAATACATAAATTTAGCAAAAAACCTGATTAAAAGTACTTGTGTTGTAATCTGTCTGCTGATCAGCTTTTACGATGATGAAGACATAAGAACTCTCTCTGATTACCTGAAGAGGGCTTCCCTTGACAGCCAGACGTGGTTCTGCTGGACGGTCTTCCAGGAGAAGAGCAGGAGCAGCAGCAGCATGGAGACACTGAGGACGGCAGCCCCCAAGCGACCAACCACAGAACACAGCCGGCCCAGGCCATGAGCCACCAGGATACAGTAACCCATACTGTCAGAGCAGAGGGAGCAGACAGAGAGAATTATGCACTATACAAGAGCTCCTTTCTTCTGTTACTAGTCACACATTATCTGTGTTGCTGTCACCTGTTGTTAAGGTTTCCTGTGAAAAATAAAACATTTCAACCATTTTCCAAACACCCTTAAGGAAAAACAGGAAATGCAAATGTTTGCAGAGAGAGATAATAAGGTGCGTGTGTGAGCTACTTTAAGCATTTCCATCTTTGTGAGGAGGTTCAGCTCATTCAGCGACAGCGACCATCAGTGTACAATGTAAGTTATTGGATATAAATTGTACGTGAGTTGAAAATGGGTTCATGTCTCAAAGGAATGTTGTTTCGATGCTACTCAACAAAATAAATTAGCATTTGGAACAATGCGCGTGTTTAATCAGCCTGGATCTTCTCACTTCTGTGAGGTGAGGAAACAAAAGGAAGCTGAAACTGTGTGCTGATGTGGACAGACCATAACCTCTATCAGAGGTGTATGTGAGCGAACTCACCTGTGTGTGCCTAGAAGTTTAAAATGAGCTAATTTCAAAAATTCAGAAGCATATCGTTATAGTTCCTGCAGAGAACGTGGGGTTTTGAGGAGAGGTAGATAGATCACTTTCAGAAATGAGGAATGATCAGACAACCATAACTATGTACGTCCTTTGAGGGGGGCATAAAAAAGAGCAGCAAGATCTGAACCGTAGAGAAAGGGACAGTGCTTGCCGATGGGCGGGGAATTTTTGGGAAATTCTTTTTCCAAGTAATGTTTAGAATGTTGCCGACCAATATTAGCATGAAAAGACAGTTTATTATTTATATGAAGAAGCTGGACTCTTGGATTTTTATTTCATCTCTCCATTCTGTATAAAAGTAATGGAGGCATAATGGTGGTTTGAAATGGCTAACGTTAGAAGCTAGTAGCAGTTTACAGCTAACTCAAAGGAGAAAATCATCTTCAATTTGAGGATTCAGCATAACATCCAAGAGCTTCATACCTTCTGTGCAAAGGAAGAGAAAAACGACTATGTGACAGTGAACGTGAACGATTGTTTTTTTCCCCCCCTAGTTAATCCGTTTCTTGAAAGCACTGCTCGTTGTATAATTGAGACGTCACACCAGATGCTGTGGATCCCCGGCCATCTAT